>OZ023335.1:17533692-17716192 GCA_964007535.1 Brachyptera risi | reverse complement strand
TCTTCATTCTTCCATTCACTCTTCTTGCTACCCACCTTTAAACTCACTGTATTATCTCAACTTGCCCCAACCCTCTTATGAGGATCAAGTATGCCTTATCCCTAATTTCCTCCATTGCTCCTGAAAAGTTCCAGCATGATCAAATTTAGATTTCGTATTGCTTTGGCACTTACGTGCTGAATATTGTCTCCCAAATCCATGCGTTGATTGAATATTACACCCAATGTACTTATAACTTTTTTACTCATTTTTGTTCAATGTAAACCGTCGTACTACCTGACATTTCTGAATACTAGGAAAACGCTATATACGCGTTGTTAGACGAGCGGAAAGTAATAGTATGTCGACTTCATTGCCAAACTTTTGCCTAAATTCGCCAATTGGGTAACATTTCAGTTATAAATGGGTAAAAACTGCTTCGAGTGGTGCCAATTTAGTACATTTCATGTTTTTTCTTCAAAATGGCTGACCCGATCAAGCTGAGAATTTCCAGAAATGTGTATCAAGATGTTATTCAACTTCACACAGAATTTCAATTTTTTTGAAAATAAATTTTTTTTTTCCGCCGTGTTATTCTAATGGGTATTTTTGAAATTTCTAAAATTCATAAAAATAAAAGTTACCACCCGATAATGCCACAAAAGTATACAGATCTAAGCTAGATGAGGAACCATAAAGAAAAAAAGTTTGAAGTTGATAGCTGTAGCCGTTTGACCTGTGGAGAACCGACAAAAAAACAAAAACAAAAAAAAAAAAAAAAAAAAAAAAACATAAAAACGAACACCAATTTTTTTCAGTATGTCAAATTGAATCCTCGCTAAAGCTCGTCTAATTATATCCCATCTTGTTACTTTTGACCCACTCACACAGTAATGATATGTCTTCTTGCAATGCTTCTATATCCTTCTCACAGGATGCTATTAACTATTTGAAGAAAAGTGTTCGAATAATGAAGTGTTCGAACAAAAAACTGTTCGAATAAAAATCTGTTCGCATATTATATTAATGCAGTGGCTTGATATTTCGGTGAAGCTGTACGCGGGAGGAACACCTTTTAGTAGCGCCAATTTTCAACCGAGAATTTGAATTTTTACTACGAATATTCGAACTTTTTTTCAAGCCATTTTTTTTACATTTACCCCCCAATTTTTTTCAAACACTTTTTATGAAAAACACAGTTTATTTCGAACTGTACTTTTTCAAACATTTTTTCAGATACTTTTTTGTCGAATCTTTTTTTTTCAATTCCTTTTCAAACACTTTTTTTTTAAACACTTTTGCTCATATTGAAAAAAGTGTTTAGAAAACATGTTTGAAAAAAGTGTTCGAAAATGAATTGAAAGAAAATAAGAAAATAAGAAAGTGCTTGAAAAAATGTTTGAATAAGAAGAGTTCGAGAAAAAAATTGTGAAAAAAAATGTTTGAAAAGAAGGGTTTGAAAGATAATGTTTGAACAAAAACTGTTCGAATATTCATAGTGAAAATTCAAGTGCTCGGTTAAAAATTGGCGCCATTAAAAGGTGTTGATAGTATACTTCAAGGGGACCAAGATTTTCTCTTACTTCCACCCATAGCTTCACCGAAATATCAAGCTACTGCATTAATATTCGAACAGTTTTTATTCGAACAGTTTTTTGTTCAAACACTCCATTATTCGAACACTTTTTTTTTTTTGGTGAGGAGGGGAAATCTTGTATAAGACCCCCGCAGGTTGAATTGCGGGGAGTGTCGGATTCTTACCGACTGAAACCCCTCCTCGTCTTGGGTGACACCGACAGCGAGGTCATTTCATCACCCTTAAGATGTTTACAAATTTCCAGTTGCTAGATATTATCCATCAAGTTTGCTGCTCTCAGAAACAAAAAAGCTTATCAATAACTTTTTTTTTCGAACAGTCAATGCACTCCCCCTTCTCACATCGTATTCTACTGGACCCTTACCTAATAAATTTCGTACTAGTGTTGGCTAGCTCCACGAGGCCTAGACTTTGATTGGTCAATATCTCTCAGAGGAGCTACCTGTCATGGCAACGTGTCTGGTCTCCGTGTATTTCAATTGACGACTAGTGATTGACCAGCCCATAAACGTCACAAAACAAAACATCCAATCAAATGGGCTTTGTTATGTGGAAAATTTCACATTGACCTATAAGAGTATCTCTAAATTCCCACATGAAGTATAGATCCAGGTGGCTTTGGCGATTAGCCACGCCTATCACTAGTGGTCAATTGCTGTTAACACAAAATACTAGCCCTGCTTATGAGGTGAGTTACGGAATATGATGGAATTATTCAGTCCAAGTGACCGTGAATTTGTTTTCATAATATATTGTCATTGTTGGTTAGTAAACATCAACCAATGGGTGTCCTAACCTCTTGGAGCTAGCTGGCACTAGCACGAAATTTATTAGGTAAGGGTCCTGTACACAACACAGTAATCTGCAAATAATCTCAACTTGAATACCACGTTCGCATTTATAAAACACTTCCTCGTGGTACTTCATTCATTTACTTTGAAGTCGTTAGTACTTACGCCAACATTTCTTTTGTTTGTGTTCGATGACATAAGAGTCTCAGTCAGTCGATGGCTTTCCTAGAAAAGTATATGACATGGGTTTAAAATATCAGAGTGTGAGTGAAATTGAAAGAATGCAATAATTAATAATGAAACATGCCATTTTCACCCTAACATGCAATATATGGAAAATAGAACCCATATTTTTGGAATCAGGTGTGTATAACCAGATTTGCATGTCCTTGGATGCTCTGAATAAAATATACTAGGAAAACGCTATATACGCGTTGTTAGACGAGCGGAAAGTAATAGTATGTCGACTTCATTGCCAAACTTTTGCCTAAATTCGCCAATTGGGTAACATTTTAGTTATAAATGGGTAAAAACGGCTTCGAGTGGTACCAATTTACCACATTTCATGTTTTTTCTTCAAAATGGCTGACCCGATCAAGCTGAGAATTTCCAGAAATGTGTATCAAGATGTTATTCAACTTCACACAAAATTTCAATTTTTTTGAAAATACATTTTTTTTCCGCTGTGTTATTCTAACGCGTATTTTTGAAATTTCTAAAATTCATAAAATGAAAGTTACCACCCGATGACGCCACAAAACTATACAGATCTAAGCTAGATGAGGAACCATAATGAAAAAAAGTTTGAAGTTGATAGCTGTAGCCGTTTGACCTGTGGAGAACCGACAAAAAAACATAAAAAAACAAACAAACAAACAAAAAACATAAAAACGAACACCAATTTTTTTCAGTATGTCAAATTGAATCCTCGCTAAAGCTCGTCTAACAAATTGATGAATAGTTTTTGAAAAATAATTCCAAGAAACATCATTCTAACAAAAAGTCCCGATTATATTCTCGCTGATCGATCCAGAATACAATTATTGCATATTCCACCCTTAAAAATAGTTTATATTCACTGTATTTGAATGCTTCTAAAAGTCGTGTAAAACGAATATAAACTCAATTAAATAATTTGTATATTTTATTTTAATGCTCACCAACAGCTAGGTTATTCGGAAGTACAAATGAGCGGGTGATAATGAAACTATCTAGTGATGTTAAGTGAAAGGACGTTTACAGAAACCCATACCTCATGCGGTGCTCGAACCCACGCCCAATGGTGGCTTCAGTTCCTAACGCAGAATAAAATTATCCTAGGTTATTACTGAGGAAATATAATCAGGTTATTACTGATATTTGATATCTTAACACTGGATCAATATACATATTCTCTCTAACAGGACATTGTCTAAAAATCTAACAGCAGATTGAATTAAGATTACTTGTCAGGCGCCCTCGGTAGCTCAGTCAGCTGAGGCACCGCTCCAGAAACTGAAGTCACCGTTGGGCGTGGGTTCGAATCTTGGATAAGGCATGGGTTTTTGTAATCGTTCTTTCACTCATCATCGTAGTTTCATAATCACCTGCTAATTCGTACCCCCGTATAACCTGGCTGTTGGTGGGGTCGTTGAGTAAACAATAATCAATTAATTGTTGTTCAACTGTAACTTTATGATGAGTATTTCTAGTGTGGATATATTCAACGGTGGTTCGGAAATACATTTGTACATTCAAATTTCGAGCGCCGTCCTGATGTTATTTGTACTAATATTGAACTTACTTGGTTCCTTATGGGTAAGCCGATTTTCTGGTAGTACACCTTTTGGGTAGAACAGTAGCAAATACTGACATTTAATGATATTACTTTCAAATATAATTATTTTCCTATGGGTAGGTCAGTTTTCCGGTTGTACAGTGTTTTGGTAGTCTAGTTGTCAATACATTTTTCGATACTACAAATCCAGGCGTCTCATTAGACGAGCTTTAGCGAGGATTCAATTTGACATACTGAAAAAAATTGGTGTTCGTTTTTATGTTTTTTTTTTTTTTTTTGTTTTTATGTTTTTTTGTCGGTTCTCCACAGGTCAAACGGCTACAGCTATCAACTTCAAACTTTTTTTCGTCATGGTTCCTCATCTAACTTAGATCTGTATAGTTTTGTGGCATTATCGGGTGGTAACTTTTTTTTTTATGAATTTTAGAAATTTCAAAAATCCCCATTAGAATAACCCGGAGGAAAATACTTGAAAAATCAAAATTTTTCAAGACCTCTCAAATTTTCGCCGAATATAAAGGAAACTATAAAGCACATTTTGAGAGATTTTTCGCATCAATCGGATGAGAAATAACGAAGAAAACGCATTTATAAAGCATTTTCCCATCAATTTAGGCTATTACGGGAACCAATTAAATCTATAGCAACAAGTGTCACCAATTAATTCAAAACGATTGAAATGAATGAAGAGGAAGGCCGTGACATAACTGATTCTCGTAAGGTTTTTGAACGTTTGGAGTGATCCAAGGTCTGTAGATGTAGATTGGGTTAACAAATTATTTTTCATTCTAGATTTCTATACCCCTAAGCTCGTCTAACAACGCGCATCCCGCGTTTTCCTAGTTTATACACATGTCGAATATAAGTCATGATTGATACTATTCTTGAGAAATGAGTGAGCTAATTAATGTAGAGAATTATTAAATTATGACCATGTTCATTATGTTTGAATTTAGAATTATTGTTCAAACAAAAAATAATTAGAAACAGAACAATTTTAGATCAATATCAAAACTTTAAAATCTGGGTAAGAATGAAAATAACGGTTATGTAAAGTTCTATCATGAACGATCTACAATTTGACTCACCCCGCTTTTCGTTTCCAATTCTGTTGAAATATCAACAGTATTCGTAAACACCACTGAAAAAGCAAAAACCATAAATGAAATGAAAACCAGCTTCTTGCTCATGTCGGGTAATGTAAATATGAACGCCATTTTAGTTTAACGAATCTAGTGTTTAACCAAGTCATATATTTGATGAGTTCGTACTAAGAAACAACAATAAGTAACTTTGGTTGTCAATATTTCACTGAGTTTATCATATGATACGTAGTCGTTTCACTGTGATACATTCTAAAGGTGCGTCAATTGGTGATCCCAACTAGCAACGTAATGAAAATGCCTAATGATTATTTTTATTTCTCAAAATAGTTAAAAGTAATGTCTTATTCAATTGTTGATAAGTAGTTAACGCATCATATCAGCTACATGAGCTGTGAGAATCTAGATCAATAAAAAAACATTCGCTTTGTCAATTTCACATTGTTGATTGGTTAACAATCGCACCTTGGATTTATCTGTGTTCATCAGCCCAAATGTATTATTTATAATGACTTTTTTTGTATATATATCCTATATTGAAACTATTGTAATTTTCTCGCTCATTAATTCAATACATTTCTTTGCTGATAGTCGACTTTAAAATCATTCAGCTGATAAAATGTCCCTCATATATTATAAGGTAGTTCCAACTAAAATTTAACTTTCAAGAGTATGACATTAGAAACATTGTTGTATGGAATAATTGTATACCAATGTATTCCATAGTAAGTTTTCATTATTCTTGGAAAATTAATTGTTGGATTGAAAGACTGAATTTTGACAAACAGATGATGAGTTGGTGAGATATTGTTGTGATTTGAAGTACGACAAGAATGGCCTGTGATGTAGAGTTGTTGACAGTATAGGCTTCTGTCAAGTGACGTCACTCATTGTTGAAAGAGACAGACAACAATGACCACCAGTTGGAATCGACGAATCAGAATGTTTGGTAGTCCAGCAGTTCGCTGTATTGCTCTGGTATCGATTGTTTGTTACTTGACAGAAGCCTATAGCCGGTGGTGGTGATTGCCAGCCCTTTTGCCGCCACTTGGTCTTCAGCCATTCGCGTCATTTCGCGTCTCCGAAGAGCCAGCTTTTTCGGTGGCGACATTTATTCATTTATTGTCATGTTATCAAAGTATTCAACTATTAAATTACTGTAATAATCACCTGATTTGTTGCTTTCTCTTTCTGATGCGGTATTTGTTTTCTCACAAACTGCTGATTGTCGACTTGACAGTTCAGCTTCAATATGATCTTCATCACTAGTATTTTTTGATGGAACTGCCAGCGTGTTAGCTATGAGATAATTTATGGATGGCAATGATGAGAATAAGCGTTAAGGTAGCGATCTGTGTCATTTGTTTCAGGTATACACATTGACAAAATGTGTCATCAGGTTTCCTAATTACTAACACGTCGAGATACGGTAGCCTTCCATTTTCTTCAAATTCATATCTAAATTGAATGCTTCTGTGCTCATTATTCAGATGATAGAGAAAGTGATTCATTCAGTTCAACCACAAATCTTTTTATATCAGTTTATTGGGGTCCAAAATACCAATGTAGTCGTTCGAAATGATATTATTAACTCACGTGTTCTAGTTTTGTGGGCCAGAATATCAGAGTTTGATATGTCTAACTAGCTTTGGGGTACATGATATCTATTTTGTGGTCCACTATATCCACACGACATTTGGATACACTTTTGTGGGCCACAATATCGGGGCTCAGTTTATCGAGGTTAACAATGGCAAATCTTTGTGTATCAGTTTATTGAGGTCCATAATATCAATTCAGTCATTTGAAAATATACTGGACACCCGTATTCTAGTTTTGTGGGACACCATATTGGGGGCCACAAAACCAAAGTATTTTTACAATTTTCGGGTTCAATCGTGTGGGCCACAATACTGGGGTTCACTTCATCTTTTTCTTGTGGTGCAGAATATCAGGGTTCACAATACTGTGGTCCACAAGAGTGGTACCCAACCCATGCTGCCAAATAATGAATATGTCGTCCATATAACGGAACCAGCACTTGAGTTTTGAAACGGATGAGTACAACCCTAATGTTTCAATGTCTTCCATATACATATTCGCCAATGTTGGTGATAACGGTGATCTCAACAGTGCCATCACCTTGCATTTGTTTATGATATTTCCCTTCATAGAATAAGAAAGTGTTGATCATTCAGTGGTTTGTAAGTTCGATACCGGCATTACTACTGCCACGCTTGGAAACGTGATATATTAACAATTTCATGTGAAACTACGAAAAAAAAACAGAAAAAACAGAAAAAAGCTTTAGACAAGTCACATAAAATGTAGGAAAACATCAAATGATACGTTGTGATACGAATTGTGCTAATTGAGCCCTGAATATGATATTCTACATATTCTACAATGTTTTTCACGCATATCTAGAAAAAAATATTCTGCGCGTAATGACCCAACCCTGAAAAGAAGATTTCAAATCTACTTAGTCCTCAAACGGTTCCATTCTGGATATTTTCGAATGGTGCAACTCCATTGAATACGATTATTTCTTGACCGTATCGGCACATGTAGCTCAGTTGTAGCGCGTTCTTTCCGTCTGATTGGGAGGTAAAAAAGAAGTTCGAGCCTCGGTTCGATTACCCTCAACGTCCAACTTTGAAGGGGTTTTCAGTGGTCTCCCTTATGTAGCTTGGGTAAATTCCGGGATGGTTCCTCTCCGGGTTCGCTTCGTTCCCTCTATCCTTTCCAATTCCCATCACAAGAAACCTTAATTTCATCATCATATCAACAATCATTCTTGGGAAGTTATACAGATGTTGGTCATCTTCACTGCGTGTCGTTGAAACCAATATAAATAAACATCTGAAACAAGGTTGGGGTCACCGTCGAATTACCAGTATCCACTGCTCTTGTCATACAAAATCTTGATACACACTCAGTAAAGAACGAGCCAAATTATAATTATCACAGAATATTCACGTCCAATTAAGGCTAAGGATGAATTACTGAGACATATCAAAGTACTTCACCGTTCTCATTTTGACTGTCGTATTCTACAGTTTTTTCATACCACGTATAGGACTCGATTCTCAGCAAGGAACGGAAAGTCGGGCATTCACTTTCAAGAGGAACCTCATTTGAATGTAACACTAGACTTTCGCCGGTTGACGTACGTAGAAATTCGAGAGAAGCTTGAATCGATGTTGAAGAGAGTGATCATTTTCCACAGTTGAATGCATTCTCATCATGGTCCCGAGCGAATCGTGATGCCTGCAGGTTTCGTTGAGGACATACATCTGCCCCCATTGTTGCTGCCATAGCGTTCGTCATAATTCAGTGAACTCATAGTTGAACCACTGTCTAGAGAAGCCATAAAACATTTTGACTCAAATTTTACCCTATCAGTGGTTCACAATGAACCACACCCTCTGCTTGCATAGTTACGTATTTGTGGTGGATAGTTAGTTGCAAGCCTATCCATCACTGACGTTCGTTTTCCGGTCAAGTATACACTTCGTGACTCCTTACTTTCCGTTGTTACAGGATAGTTTAGTCTTAGTTTCATATAATGAGGTGTTACCATCCAAATTTCACTCGCACCTTTATATAACACCACTTACCTTTTTGATCAGCAACTTATTTTGGCAGGCGCTAAATGACCTCATTCATTTAGGAGGTGCCAATGGGCACTGTTTAGTCTAGTGTCCACTTCTCAAACACCGGTTACAAAGTTCTACACTAGTACTTCTTTTGTACCGAGACTATCTACGAACACATCGCTGGTGGGTACGCTCCACGAACGGAAAGCAAGTTTTGTTCAAAAGAATTTTCACTGATGATGGCAGACGTTCAATTTCTTACCTTGTAATGAATAAGTACAAAGTAATTCAAGTACTTTTGGTGTGACCTGGTGCAACACACTTTGAACCTCTTCCTCCATCGACGCTGTGCTGTTCAGACTGTTATAGTAGCTAGGCCTACTCGGCAATCACTCAAAGCTTCAAGTTGCTCATCCGGACGCGTCTGTGACGGTCTGGTTGTCTCTAAGCCGCCATGAAGTCTGTCTCAAAAGTCTTCCTTGTTGCAAATCGGATATCGCTCGCATGAAATCCAGCAGCAATATGCGTCGTCAACAAGAGCTGTGTACAATATATTTATAAGCAATTACTTATAAGATTTTTGCAAAGCTCTTGCATATCATAATGGAAGAGATATGAATATTTCCCAGTGTCTTTTCGTCCTCTACTCCCGAAAATGTTGTCAATTTACACCGTTAACCAATGCTTTGTCTTTGATATTTGTTATTGTAGAGTACATTGTTGGCATACCTGATTGCTGAGAATTTTGATATACTCTCTCTGATTGTGGAGAAACCTTTTATGTACGCCCGAATGTGGAGAAAAGTTCATCCGCCAGTAGAATATCCGCCTTTTCTGCCAGTTTTAAGTGGTCTGGCAAATTATTCGACACCGACGTTGAATAATTATCCATTTTGTGAAGGTGACGCAGTTTCTTCAATAAGTACAATAGTAAAAAAGGTTTGGACGAGCACAAACTGGGAAAATCCAGGGTTGAATTATAAATTTGAAAATATATTGCAGAAATGAATAAAACATTGATATTGAGAGACATAAAAAGTGCGGAATTATTAGAACATTATGGTACTGAAATTATAAGTGGAAATATTATTTTGATGAACACGATTCGACCTGGCATGCATAGATGTGGAAAATTTGTGTTAAGAAACGGTGGTAAATTCTTCCATACATTGGGATGGTCAATATGGGAGGTGGACTGCAGAAATATTGTTGCTAACAAGATCACTTTTTAAAACCATTATTTATTTATATACAACGCTCATGTATATTTATAGGGTGTAATCATTTCTGGATAAAAGTATTGAAGAACAGTGAAATATATTCAATGATGTTTACAGATTTTCAGAAAGGATAGATTGGGAAAACATGGAGGCATATTCTTAGATATATTTTGAGAGGAATTGAACACAATGAAAAACATATTAGAGTTTATTGATATAGAAACGGAGGTAAAAATTTATGTGGTGGCTGCGTACAGATCAACATGTATTGGAGTACTTATAAATCTTGAAGCCATTATTGATAACTGGAAAAATAATTATACCATTTTTATATGTTTAGGCTTGTATCTGCCTTCAGTTGAAAGGAATGGGATGGTGAGAACTTTAGTATTAACCAGGGGATGTTGCACTAAGAGCTTTAATTACCAACCTGAGAGTAGTTTTAACTGGCAGTTAGAAGTTATTCATGATTACCCATGCTATTTGTATTCACCAACTCTCAGATATAGACTAACTGGACTCGGTAATACCGGGCTATGTGAACCAAGGTTTTTCAAAAATAGTAGATGAAGGTACTCGATTATGCTGTATAATAACAGAGAAAACGTAGATTTATTTATTGGATGTTTCAAGATCTCCAGAGATTTTGTCATGATTCGAAGCGATTTTGGGTTTAAGTGATCACAAAATCCTATCCATGAATATAAATGTTGACTGTGATAATACTAATTTCACATCAACAACTAAGTAGATATGGTGTTATAATAAGGCAAATGTTACTGGGTTCAGGAGATATCTGGAACGTTCCTTTATTGAGCAACGTCATTCAATTTCCTTTTCCTCTCCCTTTTCCTGATTTTCGTGAATTCTTCTTTCCTTTCGGATGTGGCTGTTTGGCTCCGGCTGGTGCTGTCGCTACTGCCTTCCGGGCAGGTTTCTCGTGCTTCAGTTCCCCGCAGTAGAGACCGTCCTGGGTGTTCCTCAAGACCCAGTCGTTGAACTTCGAGAGGCGCGTGTAGACTCCGGGTATCGAGGGAGTCGCACATCCGATACCCCAAGACACCACCCCTGGGTCATGGATCAATCATGTGAAGCAAAAGTTTGTTGATATTTATTTGTACACTCAAATTCTAGTGATACAGGTATAGATAGGTATGTCCTTGACTGAGTCCTCAGGGCGCTTTCCTAATAATCCACTCGAAATTTTGTATTAGGGCTAGCTAGCTCCAAGAGGCTAGGACTTTGATTGATTAATGTGCACTAAAAAAGCTAGCAATAATGACAATATATCATGAAAATAAATTGACGGTCTCTTGGACTGAATGATTCCATCATATTTTGAAGCCCACAAACACAAACAGAGCTAGGATTTTGTTCTAACAACAATGGAAATTACACAGAAACCAGACATGTTGCCAAGACAAGTAACTCTCCTAGTTAAGATTAACCAATCAAAGTCCTAGCCTCTTGGAGCTAGCTAGCACCAGCACTGAATGTATTAGGTGATGGTCCAGATCAACTCCCGACACCGGTCCAAACTCACGCATCTCTTCTCCATGCGTCACTGCCTCCAGACAACCGGTCTACGTTGTAATATTGCAACGGATTCACCAGGTATCAGACCAACAGGAGACGGAAATTAATTTTTGATTCACGCTGCACAACACATCATTAGAGATAAGTGTACACAAACTGACACCGCTGTGAGACCAGGATTCTATTCCCGACATTAATCGTCTCCCACTTGTTAAAATTGAAGTTCTTTACTTATCAGGCCACGAACGATGCATTGCCTTACCTTGGATCGTTGGGTGATATAATATTATGTGAGCTTTCCTCATACCTCAGGAATATATATATATATATATATATATATATATATATATATATATATATATATATAAATATATATATATATATATATATATATATATATATATATATATATATATATATATATATATATATATATATATGTATATATATATAAATATATATATATATATATATATATATATATATATATATATATATATATATATATATATATATATATATATATATGTATATATATATATAAATATATATATATATATATATATATATATATATATTTAAATATATATATATATATATATATATATATATATATATATATATATATATATATATGTATATGTATATATATACATATATATATATATATATATATATATATATATATATATATATATATATATATATATATATATATATATATGAACATAATTATCAATTATATTGTATATCATAAATTGCACAATGTTTTATAACGTAGGCCCATTTATATTTATAAATGACTACTTCAGACATAATTCATGTGGATCAATACATACATTCATACATACAATAAAGGACATTACAACCCTGAAACTAGATTTCAACTAATAATGACGATATCATTTCCCTTATTTTGGAGAAAACTAGAAATTGCCTTAATTGTAAGCCATACATGTATCTTCCTCTTTCGGAGTCGTGACTTGAACATACTCGATTTTGTTCATGTGTCTATCAGTAATGTCTACGTCATGACTCATCGTCTCTGGAGGACAAATGGATTGATTTTATTTCTTAAGTAGAGATGATGATTTCTAGTTTTCTCTAAAATTATGGAAAAAATATAGTAATTATTAATTGATAGAATTTAGTTTCAGGGATGTGTGATACTTTTTAATACAACCTGCGATTACACCGATTCGATTAATACGCTATTTGGTTGATTGATTACAGCTTCATCGTAATTGTCAATGCTCTTGCGCATTTTCCGTACATCAACATCAAGAGCCACCTCCTGCCTCTCCTCAGTCCTCATTTGTGTTACGAACATAACTTGGGTCGGACGCATTGACTGGCAGATTGGCAGGTCGTACAGTTTTATTTTCCTCATACAGAAAGCACTGAACCATCTTCAAATAATACTTCAACAAATAATTCCCCAGAGGAGTGGAAATATCGTGTTTCAAAAAACAGACCAATTATTATCAGCAGTTAAATCTTCAATAGTCGACGAGGAAGATTATTATGAAGTCGGAACGAAACTTTATTCAGTCGAAATGAATGATGGAAAATAAAGAAAATAATTTCAATTTGAAAAATATTCAACTCAACATGAGTTCGATGGCGCATTCAAAAAAATCAATAATGAAATGTTCATTGGTCTCCTCTCCATATGAGCAAGCTGTACACGAGGTAGTTGAAACCGAGAATCACTTGAATCATAATTTCCAATTCTTAAAGATAAAAGTGAACCGGCAAACTGCACAAGTCGGTTCTTTTTTCATATAATTAAACAATTATGTCACACTTTTACTTCCGTATGAAATAATAATGATTGATCATTTATTTTGTTGAACATGGATACATAGTATGTATATATTTTATAAAAAGTCAGGTTTTACAATGAATAATAGAGTAAATATTGAGGCAGTAAAACTCGAAATTGAGGTTACAATGAAAAATTGCCAATAAAATGCCCATAGCATTTAAGTATGCATGCCGTATATTGAACGTCAACGTCTCTATGAACGCTTGGCCGCCACAAGCCAGTTATCCCTGTGGTAACTTTTCTGACACCTCTTGTAAAACCTCTTCCAGTCAAAAGGATCGATAGGCCGTGCTTTCGCAGTCTCTATGCGTAGGCCTACTGAACATCGAGATCAAGGTGTGGAATCATTCAGTTCAACATTTGCATCCCTTTAGGTTTCACAATTAATGTGATTGGAAAAGCGATGTACTCACCAATTTGTTCGAATCTTTCTGGGGCTACCTGCACGACAAGTGGGCCTCCGCTATCACCCTGGAAGCAGAATAGGAACCATACATTAATCGAATTCGGAGGTCGGATTATTTTAATTTTCACTTTTTGACGTGTGTGCCACACATCTGGTTGGATCCCAACTTCGTCAAATTTCCTTCGATTCAGCGCTTCTATTGAAAAATCAATTACTGATTGTCAGAACATGGATTTGAACTTTGAACTTTATCAATTGAATAATTAGATAACACGTTGATTTTATAATCATAATAACAGCTCTTGAATCGACAAAAATCACATTATTTTGAGGAATGGTGTTGAACTCCATTGCTCTATCTTCATCGCACCCATTCCACTGTCAATTAGCACAATCCATATCGTTCTGTAGCGGGCAATTTTAGAAATAATGCCAACATGTAATATAATGAAAATAATAATAAAATAATGAATGTGATATAGTACATATTATATCATATACTATTTTGATACGAATCATATTTCATATTTTTTCCGTATGATGACTGTTTCCTACTGTTGTGGATCAATCTGGCGATTATTACTGTTAATCATGTATCATTATGTTCTTATAAATTGTTGATCATGTATTATTAGGTTCTTTGAATAGCTGAAATAATGCTAAATAAAACTATCCATCTGGACCTATACTCCAGCACCGGAATTGAATCGAGCACAATCGATTTTACACCGTAAAACCATATAGTTGTATATGGTACCGTGGAGGTTTATCGCAACGACAAGCCGTGTACCAGATCATGTACTTCCGGTCAATTCCAAACGGCGGCCATGTTCGTGTTTCAACTGCCAGTCGGAGCTTCTCTCTCCCACGTTGGTAATTCAGCAACGCTTTCTTTATTATTTTATTTAATACACTGTGATCTGTGATGTTATGTCATGATGAAGACGGCCTTGAATTCAGGGACTGAATAACTAAACCAACTGTTTATTTCTGACCATTATTCATTTAGTTAATTTCCAACATTGTATATTATTTATTTGAAACCACAGACAAGCCTGAATCAGGCTTTGTGGACTTTTGTGAGCTTGTATGTATTTATATTTCGGAATTAATGAAGGAAATTTCAACTTCAAAAAATATAGAACAACTTTCTATAGGTCTACACCTGACAACAATCAACTTGAACGAAGAATATAGCCGCCGTTACTCACTATTCAATCCTTGACTAATTTTTTTCTGTATCACTATGTTGTATGCACTGTTCATTATAGGCCTGTTTCAGTTTCTAGAGATATTATTCCAACTATAAATTGACATGTTATTTTGTGATCACGTTTGTTTTATGATTATTATTATTATTATCATTTTTTTTCTTCTTCAGCCATTTGTTAACGGTTGATATATTTCAAACGTGCACTGTGTAAATATTGTCAAGAATAATCTAGTAATATGAAAATGTCAAATGAAAATATAACTGATGATTATTATTGTTCATTATTATTGGATTATTATTATTATTGTTAAATTTAGGCCTACAGTTGAATTAATTTGTTTTCTGATTATTTTGTTTATTCAAGTAATTTTTCGCCAGTTTTATTACTCATTCAACATCACCTATATATTATAGCCATTTATTTTATATTTCAAATACGTCAAGTAAGACTTTTTATCTCATTTGAACGAAGAAAGACAGTAATTAATCCCTTATGGGGCTTTGTGGAAATTGACAAGTGGATGTCGAATTTGCAATTTATGTGTGTTTGATAAAGCAAAAAAATATTCATGCCACACACAAGCCAAATAGGCTTTGTGGGCTTTTGTGTAGAAAAAATGTTACTTATCCATAAAAATGTCAATAAAAACAACAACGACAACAATCAAGTAGTGGGTCTACGAGTTTTTACCACGGAATTATATCTACAGTACGACAATACTAGATACAATATTGTAATTTATATCATTTATATACGTACTAATTTATGCATTGTGTAATTGTGTACCGATTTTCTCGAAAGAGGGTTAAAGGAATAAACACTACTCTACTACTACTGCTACAGTGCTACTACTACTACTACTACTACAATAGGGATGATTATTGTGACCTATTGGATCAGTCTAGATATTACTCATATGCACAATACTCGCTCATGAATTGTTTATCCATTTTATTGACTCGATTTGTGTTGTAACAGTTTGCTCTCTCTGCAAGTTGGGAATAATATTGTTATATTTAAAGAATTCAGGTTTCTTTCTTTATTTATTTCATATATTATTTATAATTTCTTGCTTCTAGACAATTAAACTATTATACTTTCGTTCTCTTCAACTCCAACTTCATTCTCATTATTTTCACCATTTCAAATATAACTCTAATTACATAGTTATTCAGCAACTTATTTCGACAGGCGTTAAAATCCACTTAGTTTGACTCGCTGTCGATGCGCCTTAAAACCCTAATATTCATTCATTCATTTATTCATTCGACTCAGATATCTTGAAATAGGCCTACGTCATTCATTATCTTGCACTTCGGTGTCAAATTAACTGTTTATTTTTCAACACCATTCATTTATTTTATATTCAACATTGTATTTTCTTTATTTAAAACCACAGATAAGCCTGTATCTAGGCTTTGTGGACTTTTGTGAGCTTGTATGTATTCATATTGGATGCCCATAAAAGAAATTTCAACTTCAACTCCAAATGCAACTTCAAGGTAGAACCTAACCTATCCCACCGATGTTGTTTCTCTTTTCGTCTTCATTGTGCTAGCAGAACTTCTTCTAGGAATTTAGAATGACTATGAACACCCGTCTAGGCGTTCACTCCCGAATTATAGCTTATCAATATGAAAAAAATAAGATGAAAATGAATAAATATAATTAAATAAACTAAATACAACCGTGAAAATCTGTCTTTGAATTTGTTTCTTAAAGTCAAATAAAGTCAAAAATTTTCATGGCTCGCTGCAGACGGTTAAAAAACGCCTGCTGCCTTCGCTGTTCACATGGTCGCGTTTCTTCACTTCCACTTCCAGATTTGACTCATTTATTTAAATATATGATTAAAGTTTAATTGAGACGTTCAAATAATTTTTGATATCGAATTATGTGGCACGCAAAAACAATCAGAATGCATATTTGAGAAGTATCGTTTTAGAGGTAGTATTTCAACATAAACCTACCACATGTATGATTGTGGGTATTTGATCGCAGCGTTTTTTTTTCAAAGTTGAATTCATTTTACGTCTCGCGGCAGAGTGCAACAAGTGCAAGTGGTAGAAATTTCATCCATTACGAAAAAACGCCTGCAGCCTTCCTTGAGCCATGAAAACGAGCCTTTGATCGTCGCAAAATGACCTAGATGTTGATCTGCAACCCAAATATTGATTGATTCTAACCTGGCAGGCGTCGACGCCTAGGTTGTACGCGCACATCATCGTGTCCAAGAAGTCTTCCCCGATCGGTGACTTGATGCATTCCTTGTCGGATATAATCTTGACGTTCGCCTTGAGTATGACCTCGGAGGTGCTCTTGTTGTCGCCCACTCGGCCCCAACCCGCGATGATGCCCACTAGCTTGTCGTAGTCGCTCCTGGTACCTGCACGTGACAGACATTACATTTAAAAATATATAAAAAAAGAATGAAAACAAAATTATGGAAATCTATCTATAAATTTGCTCCTCAAAGTCAACTGAATTGTCTTAATCGGCACAAAATGACCTAGATGTCGACGCGCCGTAAAACCAAAAACATTATTATATACAGTTACTCGAATTACAGATTTGGTGTCAGGGGGGTCGGCTAACCGCTGGACCCTTACTTGATGAACCACTTGAAATAACGTGCTAGACTAGAGCTAGCTAGCTCCAAGAGGCTAGACTTTGATTGGTGAATGTATGCTAACTGGGCAAACGCGTTATGTGTTGCCGCGTTGATGGATGAGCTAGAATATATCAACTTATCTTTGGATTGGTTATTATATATATATATATATATATATATATATATATATATATATATATATATATATATATATATATATATATATATATATATACCTTGAGATTCAAACCATTACGTCACTGCCATCATATTTTTCCTTATTAATTTCATTGATAATAAAGAAGGCTTTGTTTTAATCGTTTACAATCAAGTGATGACACCTGTGGCTTGGATTGAATTGGTATCTTGATAGTTTTGACTTTGAGTGATTTACAAAAAATGCGATATATATTTTTTTACATCAAAACGGCTGATCTGATTTGAGTGAAAGTTCGGAATGCCTCATAACCCTAATATTCATTCATTCATTCATCATTATTATATTAAAATTTCCTGAGAATTTGAATTCTCTCGGATGAAATTTTTTCACGAATTTTCCCTCTGGGTTATTCTTATGGGATTTATGAAAACTTTGAAGTGAGTTTTCTCAGTTGTGATTCGACCGATTGCGCCTCAAAACTATTAAAGTACATACAGTACAGTACATTATACACAGTGTATACATATACAGTACAGTATAGATAAGGACACTTGTGTATGCCAAGTTTCAACTGATTTTGAATTTTCGTTTGACCTGTGTAGCGCAAACAAAACAAAAAGCAGGCACTTTTTTTGGGGTATGGTGAAATTGAGTCTTCGCTTCGCTCATCCAAATAAGTTTCTATAACTACTTCGTGTATGATGAACGTACCTGACTTAGGTAAACAAATCGGACTGACGAACTGGTTGAATTTGATTGGTTTAACGACTTTGATCAGAGCGATGTCGAAGATGTCGTGCTCTTCGATAGCCGTGAACTTCTCGTGCATGATGAACTTGTCAAGATCTTTGATGAACTGGATGTTGTCGTCAACAATACGCCGATCGTGGAGGCCGAGAACCACGTTGATGTCCGATTTAGAAACTCTAGAAAGAAATGTTCGTTTCAATTTTAATCTTTCTAAAGCCAGGGGGCTAATTCAGGTACCTTTTTTACTCTCTTAAATTTAAGCTATTGTTAAAGATGACGTTGGTTATTTAATCATCTTTTTTCGGTATTTTGATATTTGATACTTATTCTTGATGTCGATCTCTTGGGATAGACATCAGGAATATTTTAAATCAAACCATATTTCAACATATATCTATTATGGTTTGTTGTTCCTCCACTCCTATTTGAGCGCGAGTTTGAACTGAGAACAAGTAGTATAACGTTCTCATCCTAGTCCCATGGGTGTGACCCTTTACAGCACACACATGTTCGGTTTTAACAAATTAGTGTATAACGTCTTTAGTAATAGTTAAGTCTTAGTCTCACATGGTGTTCTCATCTAAATTTCACTTGCACCTTCATATAACACTACTTATCTTTTGGTTCAGCAACTTATTTTGACAGGCGCTAAATGACCTCGCTGTCGATGCGCCTTAGAACCCTAATATTTATTCATTCATTGGGAAGTTTACGACACTTCTGGACAAAATAATGGACAAAAAATGACGTCCTGCGCGGGAGTTGGCCACTATCTTCCATAGAATCTAGCCTATCTAGCTATAGTGCCACCTGGTAGAGTGTCGGGTGAAACTTTTCTTGCTACTTGTGGAGCGCACATAACAAACAGATTTGGCCTCACCCGTTTAGACAATGTCCTGCAGTCAGGATGTATCTGTCGTTGATGACTGATCCTGCGCAGTGGATGCCTCCCCTTCTAGTGATGACAGCCATCCAGGGGTAGATGTGGGGCGACATCGCGCTTCCTCCGACAATACGCTCCCCGATACTTTTCACTGTACCACAACCTACACCCATCAGGCAGAGAACATTACATATACCGTATATATATATATATATATATATATATATATATATATATATATATATATATATATATATATATATATATATATATATATATATCTTTCCTAATAAAATCATGGGAGAGAGAACGTGCGTGCGTGCAAGTGTCCGTGCGTGTGTCTGTACGTACGTTCGCTATATGAAGCTTGGTAGAATGGAGGTTTCGGGTAGTGGGACGGGCGATGGTGCCGGATCGGGTAAAACGATTAGATAGGGTTTCCCCAAGATGGGTCGAGCTCGGGTTTTCCTAGGGCGTGCAATTGGGCCTGGGGAGAGGGGGGGGAGGAAGGGCGAACCATTTACTTGATACAAGAGAGAGA
This sequence comes from Brachyptera risi, assembly GCA_964007535.1. Taxonomy (NCBI): domain Eukaryota; kingdom Metazoa; phylum Arthropoda; class Insecta; order Plecoptera; family Taeniopterygidae; genus Brachyptera; species Brachyptera risi. The sequence continues at coordinate 17,696,197 of OZ023335.1, read as the reverse complement.
GAGAGAGAGAGAGAGAGACAGTGAGGGAGGGATGGGTCACGTCGTATGACGGGCCAAACGTGCCAGTATATATATATATATATATATATATATATATATATATATATATATATATATATATATATATATGTATGTATGTATGTATGTATGTATATATATATATATATATATATATATATATATATATATATATATATATATATATATATATATTAATATATATGATATCGGTATGTTTATCAAGTAATCATCACGAAGTTTTTCAGTGTTTTTGTGAACGTTTTTTGTTGGATGATTCTTCAAAATATCGATTTAGATCGCAATGCCAGCCCTGAAGGATCCCATTGAAATATTCAGAAACCATCTATGCAACTATCAGGCCTATCTATCAACGTTCACATTCATTTTGTTCATTTTTACAACGATTTTAAGTATCATCATGTCTTATATCATCAATTATTTCAATTCAATTTTAATTTTATACTGCTTTTTGACATTTGATACTTATTCTTGATGTCAATCTATTGAGATGGACATCAGGAATATTTTAAACCAAACCATATTTCACATATGTTTATTATGGTTTGTCGTTCCTCCACTCCTATTTGAGCGCGAGTTTGAACTGAGAACAAGTAATGAAACGTTCTCATTCTAGTCCCATGGGTGTGACCTTTTACAGCACACACATGTTCGATTTTAACAAATTAGTGTATAACGTCTTTAGTAATAGTTTTGTCTCAGTTTCACATATTGAGGTGTTCTCATCTGAATTTCACTTGAACCTTTATATAACACTCCTCACCTTCTTGTTCAGCAACTTATTTTGACATGCGCTAAATGACCTCGCTGTCGATGCGCCTTAGAACCCTAATATTCACTCATTCTATATTATATTTTATTATTCAGTTGTTGAATTATGTTTGATCGTATCAATTTTGTAAGTGTCTGATACTGATTGTTATCCTGTTCACTTTTGGCGTCAGGAGCCTTATTCCTGAGATTATAAGATAGCGAGGTGAGTGAAATGAGATGATCTCATTCCACTTTTTTATCTCACTTTTCACCGTTTTGCTATTCCCGAGTTGAAAAATCGTGAAATATGGAATGGAATTATTTTTATTATAATATGAGAGATACGGTCAGATACCCTCCAGGAGGCTAGCAGATTATAGCCAATGGCAGCCCGTGAAAATGTAAACAAATAGGATGCACCACCTTCCCTAGTTAATTATCCTAGCGGCGGTGACACAAAGCCATCTCGAGTGCTATGCACAACTCACGCTGACTTTTCACTAACCAAATGGGTGGTGCAATTTTCAAGTGAAATCAAAAAAAATGATTATATTATCAATATACCAGGAATACCCATCTGTCATTTTCAGGGAATTATTGGAATTTCATCTAAATTCTACGGATTCCACATTTCACAAATCTCGAGAATAAGGGTTCAGGAACCAACCAAGGTTCATATATATATATATATATATATATATATATATATATATATATATATATATATATATTTTATATATTTATATATTTATATATACCATAAATTAATTTTATATATATATATATATATATATATATATATATATATATATATATATATATATATATATATATATATATATTATATAAGATTCCCTCTCACACCCGCGTACAGGCTATACAAAGATATACTACATTATCAATTGAACAGTTTATTTTTTAACCAATTTTCGTATACTTTTTCGAAATCAGTAGCGTCTCTCAACAGTTATTCTAAAGATGATAGGCCGAGAAGCGTTTATAAGAACTTTAATGTATACTTACGACATTGATTAGTATTATCAGGTGGCAGCTAGAAGAAGGATAAACATATATAATTAATCATCGAATGAATTAACTTATTTGAAGAGAAAGATTTTGATGATAGAATACAAAGACGAATCAAGATATGGAGAGAGATCCAGAAGAAGATCAAAGGTTCCCATTCCTCAAAAACAAATTGTTGATATATTCAATAGTAAAATTTGTGGTAAATTCACTGGAAATATTTTGTTATAAGTATATTGTTACAGTGAATGTGTTGCAAGTTTACATAATGTTTATACAGCAAAGAAAAGGTGATGAAATGACCTCGCTGTCGGTGTCACCCCAATTCATCCTGCGGAGGTCTCATGCAAGATTTCCCCTCCTCACAAAACAAAACAAAAAATCTCTGTTTGTACGACAACTGTATGTATTTATGTATCCTATTTCGTTGCATTTTCCACGTATTTAATTTTGTTTCTGAAATGTATGTGAATTATGTTTTAATCTGGTTAAATGTAAGAACGGCTTTGCCGAATTTTGTCAGCAATAAAGATCCTATAATAATAATTATAATAATACTAATAATTGTCCCTGTCGAACCTGCATTTAATTTCTCAACATTCGGTTGTACCAATTGATGATTACTGAATGAACCTGTTATCACCCTCGATTAGGCCTACATACGCTATTATCGTAAGTTTGACCTTCAAATTTCTTGGCCATTCACGCAAATTTATTGGATATATTTCAACTTATCGATATTATGTTATTCCCTCCTAACACCCTGTTATTCACTATACAATTCTGATCTCAAAATTTAACTTATTAATAAAATCCAACATTTAATTCAACTGATGAATAATTAATTGATATTTAATCGTCATTTATCACAACCGACTTCAATTAAGTACTTACTTCATACCCTACTCAAACTAAACCAAATGTTCAGAAAAAACACAATACACCGTTTCGTATAAGAAAATACGGTCTGGTTCTTCAATAGTTGACTATCTTGTTATGACCCACGGTTACTTTTGTTATTTTATCAACTAATGCGTAATGGACTGTCGAAATATCGGACCTATAAATACTCTTGATTTACGAGTGTGTACATACCTTGGCTGTAGAAATGAGAGTTATGCAAAGTGATAGGATAACCAATTTTAGACACATGTTCAGTAAGACTTTTTGCTTGCTCTCGCCATCACTGCTGAACCCCGTACCAGCCAGAATCGCGAATACAAATTAATGTGATCAAGGCAATAACATTTCTTATTACCACAATTGTTAGGTATTTTATAGCTCTGACGCTCGATCAACAACCATGTTTTATATCTTATTAGGTTACGATTAAGAGTGAATGGGAGTCGGTTTAGAGAAATATCAGGGTTTTTGTGTGATGGTTTTTGAGTGAATTGATATATCTAAAAAATGATATGAGAGAAGCACAGATGTCATTGATTTTTTAAAAATTTATTTAAATTGGTAACATACACTGTTACAGGAAGAAAAACACAATTACAGCAAAAAAACATCCACAAAGCCCTTAAAAAAAGGCTCAATTGTGGGTTAAAATAGTGAATTATAAGTACAATTCAAATTCGGACGTATTTCTCGACATTTTTAAAATTTTCTTAAAATTCTTTTTCATTTTTTCTCATCTTTTATTTATTCATTTTTTTTCATTCATTCTTGTTATTGTATTTCATTTTCAGTATTCAAACTTTTTTTTCTTTTTTTCTCTTCTTTCTTTTCTCTTCTTTTCTTTTTCTCATTTTCTCAATATTAAATGCTTGTGAGTTCTGGGTCGATGGAAAACCATCAATCAGGATGAAAAATATAAAGTTGAATAAATTATAATAAATTATAAAGTCAATATAATATTAAGTCACAGATATGAAGCTGAAAATGCGTTTTTTCTTATGAAAATTCACCGTGAAAATTATGCGATTTAAATCGAATATTTTTTCATTCGGGTCCATACCAACTTTAAGTTATTGGAAATATATGTGCTTTTCTCGTATTAGAATGTTGATGTCTAATATCGTTTGAAAATTATCAGTACGAAACTGGTATTCAGCTGAATGGACTACCATGGGCTCTTAAACGAGCGTTTCGGTAATCGAAACTCTCGCCTGTCACGCTAGCGAGACGGTCGATCGCTAACACAAAATTTAACAAAATTGATTATAAAGTGTATATGTTTTGGTTTCACTTAACGTGAGGTTGTGGAAATCTCTCATTTCGATAGTTAATGGCCTGGAGCACACATCAAGCGCGCATTCCGTACCAATTATTTATGGATACACCTATTAAACTTTGGTGAAATTGTAGATGCGGAAAACGCAGCAGATGCGTCGTAAAATGAGTGAAATATTTGTATGGGATGGGAAAGCTATTTACACACCTTGATTTCGAAACTATTCAGACGAGCTTTAGCGAGGATTCAATTTGACATACTGAAAAAAATTGGTGTTCGTTTCTATGTTTTTTTTTTATGTTTTTTTGTCGGTTCTCCACAGGTCAAACGGCTACAGCTATCAACTTCAAACTTTTTTTTATTATGGTTCCTCATCTAGCTTAGATCTGTATAGTTTTGTGGCATTATCGGGTTGTAACTTTCATTTTTATGAATTTTAGAAATCTCAAAAATACCCGTTAGAATAGCACGACGGAAAAAAAAAAATTATTTTCAAAAAACTTGAAATTTTGTGTGAAGTTGAATAACATCTTGATACACATTTCTGGAAATTCTCAGCTTGATCGGGTCAGCCATTTTGAAGAAAAAACATGAAATGTGCCAAATTGGTACCACTCGAAGCCGTTTTTACCCATTTAGGCCCTATAACTAAAATGTTACCCAATTGGCGAATTTAGGAAAAAGTTTGGCAATGAAGTCGACATACTATTACTTTCCGCTCGTCTCACAACGCGTATATAGCGTTTTCCTAGTAAGTTTCAATGCCGATTCATGACAAACGTGATCGGTGAATTTAATAGTAAACGCAAAGTTTATTGTGTGACCAACCACATCATTGTTTATGTTAGAGTAAAAAGTGAGGGTAATGGCTATTTCCCTAAACTAGGAAAACGCGTTAGTGTGTTTCCGCGTTGATGGATGAGCCAGAACATATCAACATATCTTTGGATTGGTTATCCGCATTGAGATCCACACAATTACGTCACTGTCCTCCTATTTCGTGATTAATTTCTATAATAATAAAGAAGGCCTTGTTTTAATCCTTTTCAATTAATTGGTGACACTTTTGTTGTTCGGATTTGATTGGTATCTTGAGTGATATCTTGAGTGATTTAAAAACTACATTATACATTTTTTTACATCAAAACAGCTGATCTGATTCGAGTGAAAGTTCAAAATAATGTGTATCATTATTATATTGAAATTCCATGAGAATTTGAATTCTCGCGAAGGAGATAATTTTTACGATTTTTTGCTTCCGGGTTATTCTCAGGGGATTTTTGAAAAATTTGAAATAAGTTTTCTCAGAAAATGTCCAACCGATTGCGTCTCAAAACTGTACAGTATCAAATGGTATATGATGTGATCAAAACAAATATGATTCAAATTGTATAAATTATTAATTTTTATGTCTCTAAACTTGATATAATGGAACTGGGTGAAGAGGGCAAAAAGGGTGATGAAATGACCAAGCTGTCGGTATCACCCAAAGAAAAACAAGAGGGGTTTCAGTCGGTAAGAATCCGACACTTCCCGCAATTCAACACGCTTTCCCCTCCTCACAAGAAAAAATACGAAGCACAAAATACAATATAGATCATGTGAAATATATAAATGAATGTATCACATGGTCATTTGAGCCTTGAGGACAAACTCACACAATATAGTGTGTGGTATACAAACTAGTCAAACGCGAAATATGCGTTGTAAGATGAGCGAGATATCTGAATAAGGTATGAAAGTCCTTGAAATAGTTTTACCCTTGCTACTTTATCGACTTTTGGTATTCTACACACCTTGATATCTGAATAAGCTATAAAAGTCGTTAAAGAAGTTCTACTCTTGCCACTTCATTGACTCTCGTATTCTACACACCTTGACGCATATAAAAAATACTTCATTGTTGGTCAACTCTTGAATCTAGAAAGCAGTGAATCTCGACGACTTAATTCTGTCATAATTTTTATGATATATTTTATGAATATTATCAGTCATTTTATATTTTTTCTCCAAAACGACTGATCAGAATTGCTTAAAAAATCGTAATAATGTGTAAAATCCATGTATACACGTTTAGAGAAAATTCCATCCCATTTGGAGAGATTTTATTTTTCAACATTTTCCGCCCAGCCAAATCTTATGGGGTTTTTAGAAACTTTGAGATGATGATTCTCAAAATCGGTCCGACCGATTCATCCCAAAAACTATACAGTTCTAAGTTGGATGAGTTTGCGTGTACAAAAAAAGTTTCATGTTGATCAGTCAACCCTTGCGACCTGTGGAGTGCTTACAAAAAAGAAAAAAAAAAACACACAGACAAAGCCCTATAAGAGTGGGATGGAGACTTCGCTACGCTCATCAATAAATGAATGAAAAATGAGGAAATAAGGTGTTCTCATCTAAATCTCACTTGCACCTTCATATAACACTACTCACCTTTTTGTTCAGCAACTTATTTTGACAGGCACTAAATGTCCTCGCTGTCGGTGCGCCTTAAAACCCTAGTATTCATTCATTCATTCATGAAATGGAAAAAAGGAAAAGTTTGAGTGTTGAATTGAAATTGAATGGACTATACATTTGAATTGTTGACAGATTTGATGCAAGGAGGTTCAGTTATTCATTCATTCATTCATTCACAGTTTGTGTAATCATTTTTTTCATTTTCTCATTTTAAACTCATTTTATTCTCATCTTACACACTTTACAATTTTAATTTTTTTTAACAATTTTTTTTATAAAGATAAGAAGCCCACATAGAGAAAATTCTCTGTGTGTGGGCTGAAATTTTGAAAATATCAAATTAAATGTAATATTCAAGATGTCAGTATTATAGCAATGGAATAAGTGAATAATGGAATAATCAATAACATGTGGTTAAAGTTCTTATTACTGATATTTCTTACTAACCTACACAGGCCTAATATATCAGTTTATAAAAACTTCCAACTTCTCTCTCAGTGCTTTTACAAGATTTGAGAGCTCCTTGCTTCCATTCCATTCTCTAATGGTCCTGTTCGGGAATTAGAAAATGTTCCTACTTTTTTTTTGCCACTTCTTTGAGCTTAATTTTGAATTCATGGTCGGCTCTGCGTATAGATAATCTAGTTAGTTCAGTTTCTCCCCTATTTCTTCCCATTTTTTTTTCCCAGTGATGGCTCTGTAAAGGTAGACGATTGTACAGAAATATACCTTGAAAACACACGTGTTGCTCATACACATTCTATGAGCAGAAGTATGCAAATTGTTTCTATTTCTAGTGTTATGAGGGTGCCGCGTGACTGATGAACTTCCTGTACACGTAATGTTATGATGAACTTAGTGAACACTTGATGTTGGATTTTACAAATACTAAAATTTCCATGTTAGTTAATAATTCCAAATTTTTTAAAAGATTTCTGAATGAGTGTCTTCTCCATTTCTTACATATTATTCTGATGAATGTATTTTGCACTTTGAAAATTTGTATGCGTAAAATCTTTATTTAGATCTCTGCTCATATTTGGATTGCCGATACGACACAGAATATTAAAAACAACAAGATACAAAATATATGATCACAGATAACAAAGTAATATAATGGATAATGATTAAGAATAAAATATGAAGAATGAAATTATGAGAAAAAAAAAATCTAAATCAATCAAACACCAACAGAATTACTAATGAAATATATGAACAAATATGTATCTACTCAACTGTTTCCTCGAATATTAATGATTTCTAGAAATAGATACTTAACCTTTCATAGCGAGGAGCGTAATATTATATATAAAACTACTACACTGAGGTTTTATCTACTGCGAAAAATTATGGTCACAGACAGCGCAGTCCTGGTGTTGAAGACCATTAGTTTTAAATAATCAAAATGGGGTGGTAAGATCGCCCTTGTGGTGCCCCGTCCAAACGATCCTATCTTTCATCCATAGCCTTAATTGGGGAACAATGTTTTTGTATCAAGTTTCGATGTTATTAGTATTTATACCATGGTGAAATAGGTTGGTATCACTACATCGTGCTTGTATTATTATTATTATTATTATTATTCAACTCTTGCAAATGCACATAAATGCGCGGTGGCAAGTTCCCTAAGTACCCCTATCCCACCATCTCCTTAACCCTCTGACGGAATAACTTTAACCTGATGTCATCCCTTTCAAAAACATTTCTACTAAGCCCATTCCAGTCCCTACCTGTCCTATTTAAGAAAGAGAATTTACCGACATCTAATGTAGCCCCCTTTATGACTACCGCTCTATCATGACCCCGCCTACCTCCATACCCTGACTTATTTCTTTTTATCAACTCATGCAGCTCCCCCCACCCCCCCTCTCCCTCCATTACCCTGAAGAAATTACATAAACGATCCTCCTTCCTCCGTATTTCCAATTTCTGCCACCCCAGGTCTCTCATCATCTCAGTTGGACTCTCCAACATTCTTACCCTCTCCCCCCTTTCATTCTCATCCCATTTCCACCTCCTAACCCTACCTGTCACCCTTCTCACAGCAATCCTTTGAAAAAAAACAAAAAACACTGAGGTTGAATCTTTTACAGAAATTTAAAAAAAAAATGTTGAGATGGTGCCTCTTGCTTCAACCAGAAGTCCTATTACCTCAATGTTGACAAGATTGTATTTGTTTTGAAAATAAGGGATCGTAAGCTCGTAAATGCCTCTTTTTCCTTGTCTGCATTTTCGTCCTTGCTCAGCGCTGTCTCATACCGGATCGTGGGATCAAATATAGCCTTTCCTCATTGAACGGTTGATGGCAATTATATCGATACGACGGGAATTGTCGTTGATGCCTGTGCAGCTACTTCTTCGTAGACTTCCAGGCCTCTCTTACTGATCTCGTTGGTCATAGCAGAGCGAAATGCGAGTGCTGTGGTGGCGGGTGTTTCTTGGGAGCTCTCCATGGTTGCAGAAGCCAAGAACTCACAGGGTATTGTTTCTTTCTCGCTGAGACAGTGTCTACAACCGTCTTGACTTCGACCATGTAGAGATTTCACTGGAGCTACGTCGCATGTGAATTGCAAACCATATTTCAACATATATATATTATGGTTTGTTATTCCTCCACTCCTATTTGAGCGCGAGTTTGAACTGAGAACAGGTAGTAAAACATTCTCATTCTAGTCCCATGGGTGTGACCTTCTACAGCACACACATGTTCGGTTTTAACAAATTAGTGTATAACGTGTTTAGTGATAGTTTAGTCTTAGTTTCACATATTGAGGTGTTCTCATCTAAATTTCACTTGCACCTTTATATAACACTTCTCACCTTTTTGTTCAGAAACTTATTTCGACAGGCGCTAAATGACCTCGCTGTCGATGCGTCTTAAAACCCTAATATTCATTCATTCATGCAGAGCATCTCGCCATTCTGAGCTTGAACCTTTCTTGTTAAATACCCATTTGTTCGCTGGAGTATATTCCTTGTACATTGATACTCCACGTCCGTTCTGAATGAGTAGGCACCATTTTGAATACTCTTTTTTCACACAATATGTCTATAATATTACGGCTTGAATGTGTATCTTTAGAATGCGAGTTCTACTGTAGTTCTTGATGTGTTATACCTAGTTTTGTTAGACATATATCTTTCTCAGAAGATACGTGACACTTACCCAGAAGTTAATTCCATACCTCATCAATGATTCAAAATATCCTGGAATTTTCTATGTTGAACTGTTTTCTAAGAACACGTATGCATACGTATGCCTCTGTGAGTTTAATATTTAAATCAATTGTTAATTTTACAATTCAAAACATTCATTAATTTTCAATCCTGAAACCTGGTATTCTCTACGAAAGATATATATTATTTGGATTACCATTTATAACATCTTGCATATTTGTATTATTGATTCTGTCTTATTTTGTATCATACAACCACAATTCTTTTATTGTGTAAGGCAAGAATATTGGCGAGAAATCAATTGTTTGTATTCAACAATGCTTTGATCGAGTTTATGTGTGGCTGTTATGTTGAAATCGTTGTAAGTTTAGACGTATCGTCAGCAAATAATAAATCATATGACCGCCATCAATATTTTTCACTGAATATATAAAGAATCTTAAAACATCTTGAATCTTATGCAGGCTCACTATAGATACAAAAAATAAACAATGCTTCTATAGGCTTTGTTGTTGTTTCAAGATTCCAAGGCGGTCTCGTCACCAATTATACAATAGAATAGAATAATGTATCGTCTTGTTTCTGATCAAATATATGATAAGACAGTGAGTCGGTACAACAATAATGTCACAGAAAGATGGTACAACATGATATCAATAACAGACACATAAAATACATAAAAAAATACGCATCACATTTGCAAAAGAATAATAATAACAATAAAATTACAACACATCTTTCTGACAGTCACATTTGAAATTCTACAGTTAGCTTCATTGTGATTGAAGTATTCGCCAACTGAATGAAAACAATGGTAAAAAAACAATACATAATTATATGCAGACTACTTCCAATTAAATACGGACTTCTAATGATATGAAAATAGAGCCGGGGATATTGGATTCATTTGTTTCCCACAGGACGTCTGCGATATAGGCTTCCGACAGTGGATGACTATTTGGAGGACAGGAAATGTCATAGTGAAATCCTGGCTCAATGATCAGGTCGTTGAGTGTTGTTATTATTATTTATTTTCGATACACAATACATTGTACATAAGTTTTAAATGTAGTGTACCGTTGGTGGTAAGAATAGAGCAAGCCCCGTAACAACTTGTGCCTTACCACTAGCCTAAACTAAGATGATGTCGAAGACCACTACTGAATTAACATACTGAAATAATTGAAGATAAGATTTGAGAAATTGAAAATTGAAAGAAAATATATTGAAATAATACAATGAGAGAAAGAAAACATATACATATTATTATGAAAAAGAAAAGAGATAAACTTAAAGAAATGTAAATGTACACAGTCATGTAGGGTCAACTTCATTTTTACGAAGTAAGTTACCTCTTAATAAAATTTCAAATTAGAAAATATCATCTTCTTGACGAAGTTTTTAGTTAATTTGATTATAATGATTTATAGATCCAATATATAAAAACCATTCTGGTATTACTGAGTTCGGGCAAAAGGTGTTACTATTGTAACACAGCTACTATTCAGTCTAGTTGATGCTGTGCTATTAATTGGGCCTACCATTAATTTGACAAACCTGGATCAATATCAACTACACGTAGTAACATTTTTTTTCAGAAAAACCAAATATATTTCTTTGAGATAATTCTCCACGGACAATAACTCACACAATTTTAATCGATCCTCGTATAAGCAATCTCTTCTGTTAGTTATAAACTTGGTGGCCCGGTTTTGAATATTTTCAAGCTTTATTAGGTTACCTTTACACATTGTTATGTGAGGAGAGCGAGTATCCATTCATCGTAGAATCTGATTTCACGCACACCCAAGGTGACTTGAGTTTATAAAGGGTTGTCATAGTTGACTGAGCTACGGAGGGCGATTTTCAGCATCTCAATTTTCGATCGTATCTAGAATAACGACCAGTAAATGAAAATATATTATCAACCGCATCTCAGGTCGGAAAGTGATCATCTGGACGCAGAATGGAATCTGTGTGTTAGCGACCACTACCCACTCATCTTGAGAGTAGATTCTCATCAACGGCCCTTGCGGTGTGCGCAGTGGAACTTGCGCCGCGCGAACTGGAGCCTTTTCACAAAGCGTGTTGATTTGAAGAACTCGAATAACATACATGATACTGATAGTAGGACTGAGCATGTGACAGAGGTGATTATTGCCGCCGCGAAAGAGAGCATTCCTCTTACGTCGACCAACCAACGCCACATGCCTGTTCCCTGGTGGAACGAGGAATGTAAGGTGGCGATCCGTAAGAGGAAACAAGCCCTTCGAATTTTCCGGAAATACCCAACCAATATCAACCTTATGGCATTCCGGAAACTCCGAGCAAGGGCTCGTTTCATCATTAAGACTTCGAAAAAAGCCTCATGGAATTCTTACATCTCATCCATTAATGCTCACACACCCCTCACCAAGGTGTGGAATAGAGTGAGGAAGATAGACGGCAAATTCAAATCATCTTGTATATCTGGGTTGAACAAGGATGGTAGTCTAATTACCGAGTCACAGGAAATAGCTAATGTTATCGGGTCCTATTTCTCGGACGTCTCTAGCTCTCACCACTACTCGGCATCGTTCCAAATACACAAACGTGCTGCAGAATGTAGAAGATTAGATTTCTCTTCTGCGAACAACGAGGTGTATAACGTGCCGTTTAGTGTATGGGAGTTGGAGAACGCGATAACGTGCGCAAGAGACACAGCACCAGGGATTGATGAAATACACAATCAGTTGTTGAAACACCTGCCACTTGCCGCTTTAAATGACCTTCTCAACATGTTCAACCATATCTATTCAACCGATACTTCCCTGATTCTTGGAGACAAGCTATCCAGGTACCGATCTTGAAACCATCCAAGGATAAGAATTCACCATCAAGCTATAGACCTATATCTCTGACCAGCTGTCTGTGTGAAGTGATGGAAAGGATGTTGAACAACCGCCTCGTTTGGTGGTTGGAACGAAAAAACCTCCTTTGCACAGTACAGTCTGGATTCAGAAAAAATAGAAATACTTTGGATCATCTAATTCGTATGGAAAGCTTCATACAGGAAGCTTTTCTTACGAAGCAGGAAGTGATAGCTGTATTTTTCGACCTTGAGAAAGCATTCGATACTACCTGGCGCTTCAACATATTGAAAACCTTGTCACAATGGGGTTTCAGAGGCCATCTTCCTAATTTTGTCTGTAATTTCATGACCAACCGACGTTTCAAGGTACGAGTTGGTAATGTGTTGTCGGATGAGTTCATCCAAGAGAACGGTGTACCACAGGGTTCTGTCCTCAGTGTTACTTTGTTCGCCATCGCAATAAATGGTATAATTCGAAGCGTTCCATCTTCAATCACTTCTTCCTTATTTGTCGACGACTTGGCTATATTCAGTAAGTCAGCGAGAAGTGCAACGGCCTCTCGCCAAATCCAACTTGCAATTAGGAAACTGGAAGCATGGGAAGATGAAACTGGGTTCAGATTTTCTACATCAACATCAACGTGCATGCGTTTCTCTCGTCTGAGAGGCCTGCACCCTGACCCAGATATATATCTTCGTAGAGAACTCCTTCCATTCGCAGAATCGACCAAGTTCCTTGGGCTGACGTTTGACGTGAAGTTGAACTGGAAATCTCACATTTCGCAACTCAGACTCAAGTGCTTCAAATCTCTTAACCTTCTCCGTTATCTTAGTGGTACCAAATGGGGAGCGGATCGCACCACAATGCTGCGGCTTTACCGAGCATTAATACGTTCCAAATTGGATTATGGTAGTGTTGTGTACGACTCGGCACGAGAGAGCTACGTGAAGCCACTCAATACAGTTCACAACACGGGCATCCGACTGGCCATAGGAGCACTCCGTACCAGTCGGGTGGAGAGCTTGTATTGTGAGGCTGGTGAGCCCTCGTTGAAGAGTCGACGTGCATATCTCCTTTGCTCATACGCTTCAAAGTTATTCTGCTGTAGGCGTCATCCCACCTACCAATCAGTTATCAATCCTAGATTTCATGCTCTCTATGAATCGAAACCATTCGCCACCATACCAACTGGAATTCGTTTGAATCATATTTTGGTTGAAGAGTCATTTGTATACCCTCGAGTCTATCCAATTCAATTTAGTGATACCGCCCCTTGGTTGGCTCCACGTCCGGAGTGCTTGATGAACTTGTCATCAAGTACGAAGGCAAGCACGAGTGCGGAAGAGTATAAGCAAAAATACCTAGAGCTCTGCACACACTACCCCGGACATATTAAATACTACACGGACGGATCAAAACTGAACGGCAAAGTTGGCTGCGCATTCGTTAGCGAATCCTCCACTGTTAGTATCAGATTAGGTTCGATGAGTAGCGTATATACAGCCGAGTTGTTTGCAATTGTCACCTCTCTACAGCACATGAATGAATGAATGAATATTAGGGTTTTGAGGCGCATCGACAGCGAGGTCATTTAGCGCCTGTCAAAATAAGTTGCAACAAAAGGTGAAAAGTGTGATATAAATGTGGAAGTGAAATTTAGATGATATAAATGTGGAAGTGAAATTTAGATGAGAGAACCTCAATATATATTAAACTAAGACTAAACTATGTCTAAAGTGTCTAAAGACGTTATACACTAATTTGTTAAAACCGAACATGTGTGTGCTGTAAAGGGTCACACCCATGGGACTAGGATGAGAACGTTTTACTACTTGTTCTCAGTTCAAACTCGCACTCAAATAAGAGTGGAGGAACGACAAACCATAATGAATATATGTTGAAATATGGTTAGGTTTAAAATATTCCTGATGTCTACCCCAAGAGATCGACATCAAGAATAAGTATCAAATGTCAAAAAGTAGTATACTGGAAGAAGATGATTGCACAAACAACGTCATCTTGATCAGACATGTATATGTCCTAATTAGGGCAGTTTGAAAAATGATACTGGTAACACGACGACTTCATCGTCTCACGCAAACAACGATGCAGATCCACGAGCATGTCAAATGAGATCCAATAGGTTCGATAATCTTAGAAAGCTGAATATGGTATCTATCGATTTTGAATTATTCCCTAAAATCTTTTGCATTGTGTCTTCCATACGAAGCTGTCTCCTCAGAGCAGTATATTTCTGACACTCGAGTAATATGTGTCGAACAGTTAAAATCTCGTTACAAATCTCACATCTAGGGACGATTTTATCGGGGGTGAAGAGATAGGAATGGGTTAGAAGTGTGTGTCCCATTCGCAGACGAGTGAGAACTACTTCCTCCCTCCGTGAACCTCGGATTGAAGATTCCCAAGCACTAACAGTAGGCTTTATTTCTTTTAGCTTGTTGTTGGTCTCCCTGTCCCACTCTTTTTGGAAACGAGATTTGAAAAGTAATTTGAAATACGCCTTGAAATCATTGATAGGTACTCTCGGGTTATCAATATCTTCTTTCTCCGTCGCTTCTTTGGCAGCCGTGTCCGCCAACTCATTACCACCAATCCCCACGTGTCCAGGTACCCAGCAGAACACTACACTGACATCCTGCGAGGCAAGGGCGGTCAGGAGTGTCTGCACTTTCTGGACCAGATGGTGAGTTGGAAAGATCTGAGTAAGGGCTTGGAGTGCACTCAAAGAATCGGAACAGATCAGGAAGCACTTCTCAGATCGTTGTTGAATGTGCTGTAGAGAGGTGACAATTGCAAACAACTCGGCTGTATAAACGCTACTCATCGAACCTAATCTAAAACCAACAGTGGAGGATTCGCTGACGAATGCGCAGCCAACTTTGCCGTTCAGTTTCGATCCGTCCGTGTAGTATTTAATATGTCCGGGGTAGTGTGTGCAGAGCTCTAGGTATTTTTGCTTATACTCTTCTGCACTCGTGCTTGCCTTCGTACTTGATGACAAGTTCATCAAGCACTCCGGACGTGGAGCCAACCAAGGGGCGGTATCACTGAATTGGATTTGATAGACTCGAGGGTATACAAATGACTCTTCGACCAAAATATGATTCAAACGAATTCCAGTTGGTATGGTGGCAGATGGTTTCGATTCATAGAGAGCATGAAATCTAGGATTGATAACTGATTGGTAGGTGGGATGATGCTTACTGCAGAATAATTTCGAAGCGTATGAGCAAAGTAGATATGCACGTCGACTCTTCAACGAGGGCTCGCCAGCCTCGCAATACAGGCTCTCCACCCGACTGGTACGGAGTGCTCCTATGGCCAGTCGGATGCCCGTGTTGTGAACTGTATTGAGTGGCTTCACGTAGCTCTCTCGTGCCGAGTCGTACACAACACTACCATAATCCAATTTGGAACGTATTAATGCTCGGTAAAGCCGCAGCATCGTGGTGCGATCCGCTCCCCATTTGGTACCACTAAGATAACGGAGAAGGTTAAGTGATTTGAAGCACTTGAGTCTGAGTTGCGAAATGTGAGATTTCCAGTTCAACTTCACGTCAAACGTCAGCCCAAGGAACTTGGTCGATTCTGCGAATGGAAGGAGTTCTCTACGAAGATATATATCTGGGTCAGGGTGCAGGCCTCTCAGACGAGAGAAACGCATGCACGTTGATTTTGATGTAGAAAACCTGAACCCAGTTTCATCTTCCCATGCTTCCAGTTTCCTAATTGCAAGTTGGATTTGGCGAGAGGCCGTTGTACTTCTCGCTGACTTACTGAATATAGCCAAGTCGTCGACAAATAAGGAAGAAGTGATAGAAGATGGAACGCTTCGAACAATACCATTTATAGCGATGGCGAACAAAGTAACACTGAGGACAGAACCCTGTGGTACACCGTTCTCTTGGATGAAATCATCCGACAACACATTACCAACTCGTACCTTGAAACGTCGGTTGGTCATGAAATTACAGACAAAATCAGGAAGATGGCCTCTGAAACCCCATTGTGACAAGGTTTTCAATATGTTGAAGCGCCAGGTAGTATCGAATGCCTTCTCGAGGTCGAAAAATACAGCTATCACTTCCTGCTTCGTAAGAAAAGCTTCTTGTATGAAGCTTTCCATACGAATAAGATGATCCAAAGTATTTCTATTTTTTTCTGAATCCAGACTGTACTGTGCAAAAGAGGTTTTTTCGTTCCAACCACCAAACGAGGCGGTTGTTCAACATCCTTTCCATCACTTTACACATACAGCTGGTCAGTGATATAGGTCTATAGCTTGATGGTGAATGCTTATCCTTAGATGGTTTCAAGATCGGTACCTGGATAGCTTGTCTCCAAGAATCAGGGAAAGTATCGGTTGAATAGATATGGTTGAACAGGTTGAGAAGGTCATTCAAAGCGGCAACTGGCAGGTGTTTCAAGAACTGATTGTGTATTCCATCAATCCCCGGTGCTGTGTCTCTTGCGCACTGTATCGCGTTCTCCAACTCCCATACACTAAACGGCACGTTATACACCTCGTTGTTCGCAGAAGAGAAATCTAATCTTCTACATTCTGCAGCACGTTTGTGTATCTGGAACGATGCCGAGTAGTGGTGAGAGCTAGAGACGTCCGAGAAATAGGACCCGATAACATTAGCTATTTCCTGTGGCTCGGTAATAAGACTACCATCCTTGTTCAACCCAGATATACAAGATGATTTGAATTTGCCGTCTATCTTCCTCACTCTATTCCACACTTTGGTGAGGGGTGTGTGTGTATTAATGGATGAGATGTAAGAATTCCATGAGGCTTTTTTCGAAGTCTTAATGATGAAACGAGCCCTTGCTCGGAGTTTCCGGAATGCCATAAGGTTGATATTGGTTGGGTATTTCCGGAAAATTCGAAGGGCTTGTTTCCTCTTACGGATCGCCACCTTACATTCCTCGTTCCACCAGGGAACAGGTATGTGGCGTTGGTTGGTTGACGTAAGAGGAATGCTGTCTTTCGCGGCGGCAATAATCCCCTCTGTCACATGCTCAGTCCTACCATCAGTATCATGGATGTTATTCGAGTTCTTCAAATCAACACGCTTTGTGAAAAGGCTCCAGTTCGCGCGGCGCAAGTTCCACTGCGCACACCGCAAGGGCCGTTGATGAGAATCTACTCTCAAGATGAGTGGGTAGTGGTCGCTACCACACAGATCTGAGTTAACGGAGAAATTGAAAAGAGGTGCGACAGATGGGGTGCAGACACAAAGATCGATCGCTGAAAACGTACCGTTGAAAGCATTAAACCTTGTTTTCTCTCCATTGTTGAGAATAATCAAGTCGTTGTCGTTGAAAAATTGCTCAAAAAGGCGTCCTCTGCCGTTACTATCCACCATTGTGTCACCCCACAAGTTATTGTGGGCATTTAGGTCACCTAGAATAACATAGGGACGTGGGAGCTGTGACACAAGGTTATCCAGATTTATTCTAGTAACTGGAGCCCATTCAGGTAAGTAAATATTACAGAAGGTAACAGGCTGACGAAGAGCAATTCTGACTGCCACTGCCTGTAGTGGTGTTGTTAGCGGCAGTGGAGTTACGTGACAGCTGTCGTGGACAGCTGTGGCTACTCCCCCATGGGCTCTGTTACCTGTCAAGTCATCGAAACGATAGAAACTATAATTACGTATCAATGGAGAGTCACAAGGTTTGAAGTGCGTTTCTTGAAAAAAGAAACATATCGGTTTAATGTTTGATGTCAATAGCTTGATTTCTTCTCTGTGCCTGTTGAAACCATTGCAGTTCCATTGTATTAGAGCCATTTTGTGTAGATGATGTTCTTGTTTACTTTAAATGTAGATAGAGTTACCTAAGACCAGCTTAGGTTACTACAGATTTCAAGTTCTTTTTAGATAAAAGGATTTCCCCTCAGAGGATTTTGCGGGAATGCCGAGCTCTGCGGCTACATCCTTTCTTGCTCCTTGGGTACTTCCTCTGTTCCTTCGTTTTTGTTTGGGGGGTGTGAATCCCCGGGTGTCGGGCACAGCACCCGACGCCGGTCGCTCAGTGATGTCGGATGAAGCGCCCGACACAGGAGATTCATCTTCATCCTCACTTCCTGTCACCATTATTTCCTCTACGGTTTCAGCCTCAGCTTCCGGAGTGAATTTACCTTTCAATAGTTTCACCAGATCATGTACCTCGTTCTGTAACTTGTCAATTTTGAGGTTTTGTGACGATACTAACTCTTCCATTCTCTTCTGCTGTTCGATCAGTTTCTTGTTTTCAGCCTTCAAAGTGAGTATTTCTTGCGATTCCTGGGACGTTGTTTTATTAGCTGTGGCTTTGGCAAAAGAAGATGGAAGGGCAGAGATAGGAAAGAGATTTCTATATTTCTGTCGAGCATCTTGATAAGTCATTTTATCGACAGTTTTGAACTCACTGATCTTCCTCTCTTCTAACCACTTACTGCAGGCCTTTGAAGACGCCGCATGTCCACCGTTGCAATTGATGCAACGAGGGCCGGACACGCAAGGCGTTTCGTCGTGCTTCTCAAGGCCGCAGTTCGGGCAGATAGGTTTAGATTTACAGAAAGCTTGGCCATGTCCAAAGCGTTGACAGATGAAACATCGAGTTGGATTTGGAATGTACGGTCTAACAAGTATACTGTTGTAGCCAGCTATCAATTTTGCTGGAACGGTACCGGTAGAAAAAGTCAAAATAAGTGTGGCTGTGGGTACATCCTTTCCATCAACTCGTCGGGTAATACGGTAAACATCCGTAACATTTTGACCAGCGAGTTCAGATTTAATCTCTTCAACGTCACAGCATAAAAGGTCATTGCAAGTAATCACTCCCTTAGAAGAATTAAGGAAGGGATGAGGACTGACTAGGATGGGGAATAAATTTGCAAAGCTGGTGGTCTTCAAAAGCAGTTGTGATTGAATATCGCTGTCTGTTTCTACAAGCAGGAGAGTTCTATTCCTAACTTTCGTGACTTTGCGAACAGTACCAGCAAGACCTCGAATAGCTTTCTCGATAGCAAAAGGTGACACGTCATGGAAGGTTTTACCATCGGAACGTTCTATTTGCAAAAATCTAGGACTAGCTGGTTTGCTTGATTCTAGATTCTGAAGAACTTGTTCTTTCGTACATTTATAATCTCTAAGAGATCGAATTCTTTTTTTGGGGGCGGGAATTGAGGGGAAATTAAGTGTATTCATATTTGGACCCACGAGTAGCTAGGGAAATAAATGTCCGCTCCCACAGAGCCCCGCTTGTGGGAGTAAGGCTAGAGTAAAACTGAAGTTCACCATGTGTCCAGAGTTTATCGTTTGGAACTACTTTATCCCGTAGTCATTCAGCCCTTTAGCACGATTAATTACACCATTGGCTTGGGTTCATATCCTTGTTCACAGCGAGATCGTCAATATTGTCGTGGGTTTGAGTGGTCACGAGGAGTCGGCACGAAGATAAGAATGAAGACAAGTCCAGGAAAGAGAGAACACAGAGTAGCAAAGATCATGGAAGAGGGTGATAATGATGAATGATTGCACGAGAACTCCTTATGACCGCTCTGGTCACCGAAATGGGCACCCACTCGACCGACGGTCCGAACTTAGTCTGGACCCTCACCCCAGACCTTATCGCCATGGGTGACCCTGCTGGAAGCAAATAAATTGCTTCCGACGATAGCTCTGGGGATCACGGGGCCACGCAAGCCCCCACACCACGTCAAGGTGTTCGGATCCTCAACGATCTGAGAAGAGCTTCCTGATCTGTTCTGATTCTTTGAGTGTACTCCAAGCCCTTACTCAGATCTTCCCAACTCACCATCTAGTCCAGAAAGTGCAGACACTCCTGACCGCCCTTGCCTCGCAGGATGTCAGTGTAGTGTTCTGCTGGGTACCTGGACACGTGGGGATTGGTGGTAATGAGTCAGCGGACAGGGCTGCCAAAGAAGCGACGGAGAAAGAAGATATTGATAACCCGAGAGTACCTTTCAATGATTTCAAGGCGTATTTCAAACTACTTTTCAAATCTCGTTTCCAAAAAGAGTGGGACAGGGAGACCAACAACAAGCTGAAAGAGATTAAGCCAACTGTTAGTGCTTGGGAATCTTCAATCCGAGGTTCACGGAGGGAGGAAGTGGTTCTCACTCGTCTGCGAGTGGGACACACACTTTTAACCCATTCCTATCTCTTCACCCCCGATAAAATCGTCCCTAGATGTGAGATTTGTAACGAGATTTTAACTGTTCGACACATATTACTCGAGTGTCAGAAATATACTGCTCTGAGGAGACAGCTTCGTATGGAAGACACAATATCAAAGATTTTAGGGAATAATTCAAAATCGATAGATACCATATTCAGCTTTCTAAGATTATCGAAGCTATTGGATCTCATTTGACATGCTCGTGGATCTGCGTTAGACGATAAAGTCGTCTTGTTACCAGTATCATTTTTCAAACTGCCCGAATCAGGACATTTCCATGTCCGTTCAAGATGACGTTGTTTGTGCAATCATCTTTCACCAATGTACTGCTTTTTGACATTTGATACTTATTCTTGATGCCGATCTCTTGGGATAGACATCAGGAGTATTTTAAATCAAACCATATTCCACCATATATCTATTATGGTTCAACGTTCCTCCACTCCTATTTGAGGGGGAGTTTGAACTGAGAACAAGTAATAAAACGTTCTCATCCTAGTCCCATGGGTGTGACCCTTTACAGCACACACATGTTCGGTTTTAACAAATTAGTGTATAACGTCTTTAGACACTGTAGACATAGTTTAGTCTTAGTTTAATGTATTTAGGTGTTCTCATCAAAATTTCACTTCCACCTTTATATCACACTTTTCACCTTTTGTTGCAACATATTTCGACAGGCGCTAAATGACCTCGCTGTCGATGCGCCTAAAAACTCTAATATTCATTCATTCACACTTGAGAAAACATTGTGATTGACCTTTGACCTCGGGTGAGGTGAAGAAGTTATTTCACGATCATAATACCAGAATAGATAATAATATGTGGGTAGAAACCTTGCATCAAAACCTGTTCAAAATTGAGAAGTTCTGTCCATTTCTCTAAACTGCTCAAATAAGGTCATATTTTGACCTTCGACTGACCTCTCAATTTTCATGCGATTTCCACAATTTTTCTCACAATCATTCTGTAATTTTGTGGACTTCAATTTATAACTCCACAAAAATATCATTATTGTGTTTAGAAAAGAAGATATGGATTTTATTTTGGTAAAAAACGTGATTTTTGACCTTTGACCTCGATTTACTACAAAACGGTGAATGAGATTTCTGGCGATTTCAAGTATGTCAATCAGCACATTTTTCTGAATGGAATCCAATCTTGAGACTTCTTGTTGCATTTACAAGCAGGTTTGTATATTTTGATTGATATTCATATAAATATTGATAATTATTCAATTATTTATTCAATGATTATCTAATCATTATTAATGAATCATGTGTTTTGTATTTTCTTATTAAAAATACGAAAGGACCGCCCGTCCGACTCAGTAACCTATTAACCATTTTATTATTTGACATGAATTTATTTCATAATATTTTATATAAATATCGGAGATATTTGGGGAAAAAAACGTCGTTCATCACATCTGGGTGCCCTCAATAATTAAATAGTAGACGCAACTCACAGAAACGATTTCTTATGTGATGTGGCAAAGCAGAGGTTGTAATCATTATGACACAGGTATACACAACTTGGTATTCTAAACACTTATATTAGTAATTGCCAAAAAAGGTTAATGGAACCAAACCGTATTTGTATTTCCTGATTTATTTTTTTCTTCATCTCCTTAAGACGGAATACTACAACTGGGTGTTCATGTCTTGTACTCAGCTGCAAGAGATGGAAAGATATCTTTCGAAGTTTCAAAATGTCAATTGACGACTCAAAATGGACGTGGCTTCACCAGTAGGCCAGTTGGATCTATATCATTTGTGGTCATTTGAAGATACCCCGACTGGATATTTGAATTTGACCATGATTTGACTACAGTTCTAATTGGACGGTATGATTTGTGGCTGTCAATGGGGCGGAGACTGCGAGTCATCAATAATTATTTGCTGAATAAAAATTCATATGATATATGTTCATATATTGTTCACAACTTTCCCAGGTCAACTTTTTAGTTTTATCGATCTCACTTTTCGACATGCCGCTTCTAGTATGCGCTGTAGCTCCATCTTTTCATAGTTGGGATCACAACAATTACTTCCTAATGGCACTTTGACCTCACTGTCACAATTTTAACACTGTTTGACTTTGATACATGCTATTCTCAGTGACCCATGTTTGTCAAAAACAAGCTTGAAAAATTGTTTGTGGATCAGGTTCGATGAGTAGCGTATATACAGCCGAGTTGTTTGCAATTGTTACCTCTCTACAGCACATTCAACAACGACCTGAGAAGAGCTTTCTGATCTGTTCTGATTCTTTGAGTGTACTCCAATCCTTAACTCAGATCTTTCCAACTCACCATCTAGTCCAGAAAGTGAAGACACTCCTGACCGCTCTTGCCTCGCAGGATGTCAGTGTAGTGTTCTGCTGGGTACCTGGACACGTGGGGATTGGTGGTAATGAGTTAGCGGACACGGCTGCCAAAGACGCGACAGAGAAAAGAGATATTGATGACCCGAGAGTGCCAATCAATGATTTCAAGGCGTATTTCAAACTACTGTTCAAATCTCGTTTCCAAAAAGAATGGGACAGGGGGACCCACAACAAGCTAAAAGAAATTAAGCCAACTGTTAGTGCTTGGGAATCTTCCTCGTTTGGTGGTTGGAACGAAAAAACCTCCTTTGCACAGTACAGTCTGGATTCAGAAAAAATAGAAATACTTTGGATCATCTAATTCGTATGGAAAGCTTCATACAGGAAGCTTTTCTTACGAAGCAGGAAGTGATAGCTGTATTTTTCGACCTTGAGAAAGCATTCGATACTACCTGGCGCTTCAACATATTGAAAACCTTGTCACAATGGGGTTTCAGAGGCCATCTTCCTAATTTTGTCTGTAATTTCATGACCAACCGACGTTTCAAGGTACGAGTTGGTAATGTGTTGTCGGATGAGTTCATCCAAGAGAACGGTGTACCACAGGGTTCTGTCCTCAGTGTTACTTTGTTCGCCATCGCAATAAATGGTATAATTCGAAGCGTTCCATCTTCAATCACTTCTTCCTTATTTGTCGACGACTTGGCTATATTCAGTAAGTCAGCGAGAAGTGCAACGGCCTCTCGCCAAATCCAACTTGCAATTAGGAAACTGGAAGCATGGGAAGATGAAACTGGGTTCAGGTTTTCTACATCAAAATCAACGTGCATGCGTTTCTCTCGTCTGAGAGGCCTGCACCCTGACCCAGATATATATCTTCGTAGAGAACTCCTTCCATTCGCAGAATCGACCAAGTTCCTTGGGCTGACGTTTGACGTGAAGTTGAACTGGAAATCTCACATTTCGCAACTCAGACTCAAGTGCTTCAAATCTCTTAACCTTCTACGTTATCTTAGTGGTACCAAATGGGGAGCGGATCGCACCACAATGCTGCGGCTTTACCGAGCATTAATACGTTCCAAATTGGATTATGGTAGTGTTGTGTACGACTCGGCACGAGAGAGCTACGTGAAGCCACTCAATACAGTTCACAACACGGGCATCCGACTGGCCATAGGAGCACTCCGTACCAGTCGGGTGGAGAGCTTGTATTGTGAGGCTGGTGAGCCCTCGTTGAAGAGTCGACGTGCATATCTCCTTTGCTCATACGCTTCGAAGTTATTCTGCAGTAAGCATCATCCCACCTACCAATCAGTTATCAATCCTAGATTTCATGCTCTCTATGAATCGAAACCATTCGCCACCATACCAACTGGAATTCGTTTGAATCATATTTTGGTCGAAGAGTCATTTGTATACCCTCGAGTCTATCCAATTCAATTTAGTGATACCGCCCCTTGGTTGGCTCCACGTCCGGAGTGCTTGATGAACTTGTCATCAAGTACGAAGGCAAGCACGAGTGCGGAAGAGTATAAGCAAAAATACCTAGAGCTCTGCACACACTACCCCGGACATATTAAATACTACACGGACGGATCAAAACTGAACGGAAAAGTTGGCTGCGCATTCGTTAGCGAATCCTCCACTGTTAGTATCAGATTAGGTTCGATGAGTAGCGTATATACAGCCGAGTTGTTTGCAATTGTCACCTCTCTACAGCACATTCAACAACGGCCTGAGAAGTGCTTCCTGATCTGTTCCGATTCTTTGAGTGCACTCCAAGCCATGACTCAGATCTTCCCAACTCACCATCTAGTCCAGAAAGTACAGACACTCCTGACCGCCCTTGCCTCGCAGGATGTCAGTGTAGTGTTCTGCTGGGTACCTGGACACGTGGGGATTGGTGGTAATGAGTCAGCGGACAGGGCTGCCAAAGAAGCGACGGAGAAAGAAGATATTGATAACCCGAGAATACCTTTCAATGATTTCAAGGCGTATTTCAAACTACTTTTCAAATCTCGTTTCCAAAAAGAGTGGGACAGGGAGACCAACAACAAGCTGAAAGAGATTAAGCCAACTGTTAGTGCTTGGGAATCTTCAATCCGAGGTTCACGGAGGGAGGAAGTAGTTCTCACTCGTCTGCGAGTGGGACACACACTTTTAACCCATTCCTATCTCTTCACCCCCGATAAAATCGTCCCTAGATGTGAGATTTGTAACGAGATTTTAACTGTTCGACACATATTACTCGAGTGTCAGAAATATACTGCTCTGAGGAGACAGCTTCGTATGGAAGACACAATGTCAAAGATTTTAGGGAATAATTCAAAATCGATAGATACCATATTCAGCTTTCTAAGATTATCGAAGCTATTGGATCTCATTTGACATGCTCGTGGATCTGCGTTAGACGATAAAGTCGTCTTGTTACCAGTATCATTTTTCAAACTGCCCGAATCAGGACATTTCCATGTCCGTTCAAGATGACGTTGTTTGTGCAATCATCTTTCACCAATGTACTGCTTTTTGACATTTGATACTTATTCTTGATGCCGATCTCTTGGGATAGACATCAGGAGTATTTTAAATCAAACCATATTCCACCATATATCTATTATGGTTTGTCGTTCCTCCACTCCTATTTGAGGGGGAGTTTGAACTGAGAACAAGTAATAAAACGTTCTCATCCTAGTCCCATGGGTGTGACCCTTTACAGCACACACATGTTCGGTTTTAACAAATTAGTGTATAACGTCTTTAGACACTGTAGACATAGTTTAGTCTTAGTCTTAGTTTAATGTATTTAGGTGTTCTCATCAAAATTTCACTTCCACCTTTATATCACACTTTTCACCTTTTGTTGCAACATATTTCGACAGGCGCTAAATGACCTCGCTGTCGATGCGCCTTAAAACTCTAATATTCATTCTTCATTCCGAGGTTCACGGAGGGAGGAAGTAGTTCTCACTCGTCTGCAAGTGGGACACACACTTTTGACCCATTCCTATCTTTTCACCCCCGAAAAAATCGTACCCATATGTGAGATTTGTAACGAGATTTCATCTGTTAGACACATATTACTCGAGTGTCGCTCTGAGGATACAGCTTCGTATGGAAGACACAATATCAAAGATTTTAGGGAATAATTCGAAATCGATAGATACCATATTCAGCTTTCTAAGATTATCGAACCTATTGGATCTCTTTTGATATGCTCGTGCATCTGCGCCGTTGTTTGCGTGAGACGATAAATTCGTGGTGTCACCTGTATCATTTTTCAAACTGCCCCAATTAGGACATATACATGTCTGATCAAGATGACGTTGTTTGTGCAATCATCTTTTTCCAGTATACTACTTTTTGACATTTGATGCTTATTCTTGATGCCGATCTCTTGGGATAGACATCAGGAATACTTTAAATCAAACCATATTTCAACATATATCTGCTATGGTTTTTCGTTCCTTCACTCCTATTTTAGTGCGAGTTTGAACTGAGAGCAAGTATTAAAAACGTACTCATTCTAGTCCCATGGGTGTGACCCTTTACAGCACACACATGTTCGGTTTAAGAAAGTTTGATGAAGTTTTAAGAAGTTTGGTCGTGTCATCTGCATAAAGAACTAACAGTCCTTCATTAACAGCATAAGGCATATCTGAAGTGAACAATGTAAACAAAATTGGCGCAATAGTTGATCCCTGTGGAACACCTATGTGTATCACTTGTTCAGTTGATAGAAAAGAATCTGTATTGTCAATAATCTCGACATATTGTTTCCCGTTTAATAAAAAAAGATCTAACCCAATCATTAGGCTTCCCTCTAACACTAAAATTATACAGTTTTTTAATAATAAATAATGGTTTACAATATCAAAAGCCTTGCTGAAGTCGTATACAATGCCAACAGGTTTTTGTTTTTCATCTAAAGGTTTTAAAATATTATCTATAAAAGAATCGATTGCTGTATTTGTGGATTTTCCTTCAACAATACCATACTGCCAATGAGGAGTTATATTATTAGAAACTAGAAAGTAAAAACTTTACCAGTCTTTCCGCTATTACTATCACTATTAATTTATATACTATCAATTTACTATCTATCTATCTACTATCGCTACTACTATCTTTAATACTTTCTGCCTTCAATTCTACTTCCGCTAGCGTGACGTCACACGGGAACTAAGAATTCAGTTGTTTCACAGTGAACAAAAATGGCGAGGTTGTTGTTGTAACTTAATTGTTATTATGAATTATTGTTGAACAATTACCATGGAAATGGAACGAAAAATCTATTCGAAACTTCCAAGTCTTCAGTGGTTGTTGTTTGACAATTTTTGGTGGCGTGTAGATCAGAATGAAACGGCCAAACTTGTATATTATGTTCTTGTTGACCATTGTTCTTCGACCAATAACCTGTTGTGAGAAAGGTGATGCCAACTGTGACGAAGATAAAACATTAGAAAAAGATGTTATAAAATCGGCATTGAATTCTGCACACTTTCCGTATGTCGTTTATATCGAGTTGATTCAGTGCAAATGTACAGGTAATAGAGATTCGAGAATTTCCCAATTAATTATAATTATATATTTTATTTTTTGTTCTTGTATTTATTCATTGTTTTTGTTATCATAAAATAACATTCACAATTGGATTTGAAATCTAATTGAATTAAGAATTGATGACTTTATGCCTCGAAAATTAAAATGAAAGAAATGAATGAATAGAGGAAAAGGTGATGAAATGACCACGCTGTCGGTGTCACCCGGAAAGGAGGAGGGGTTTTAGTCGGTAACAATCCGACACTCCCCGCAATTTCCCCTCCTCGCAATATATATATATATATATATATATATATATATATATATATATATATATATATATATATATATATATATATATATATATATTCCAGTAGCTTTTAATCTTTACCAACTTTTATTACTATAAAATATTATTATTATTTATAATATTATCATTATTACTAGGAAAACGCTATATACGCGTTGTTAGACGAACGGAAAGTAATAGTATGTCGACTTCTTTGCCAAACTTTTGCCTACATTCGCCAATAGGGTGACATTTAAGTTAGAAATGGGTAAAAACTGCTTCGAGTGCTACCAATTCAGCACATTTTATGGTTTGTCTTCGAAATGGCTCACCCGATCAAGCTAAAACATTCAGAAATGTGTATAAAAATGTAAATCAACTTCACGCTGAATTTCATTTTTTTTTAAATAAAAATCTTTTCTTTTTTCCGCCGTGTTATTTTAATGGGCATTTTTGAAATTTCTTAAATTCATAAAAAAAAGGCTACAATCTGATAATGCCACAAAACAGATCCAAGTTAGATGAGGAACCATTATGAAAAAAAGTTTGAAGTTGATAGCTGTAGCCGTTTGACCTGTGGAGAACCGACAAAAAAACACACAAAAAAAACATAAAAACGAACACCAATTTTTTTCAGTATGTCAAATTGAATCCTCGCTAAAGCTCGTCTAATTTTTTTTTCTTTTATTTCCAAGTTTGTATAACTTTTATTATTAATTTATCGTCATTATCATTCATTATCTTGTGTCATTTGAATTCACTGCTTGAATAACAGCATCATATTCATTTACCACTGTTGAATGAATGAATATCAGGGTTTCAAGGCGTATCGACAGCGAGGTCATTTGGCGCCTGTTATATCACTGTTGTTGTTTGCATCTATTTTCTGTTATTTCTATTATTCTGATTATTTATTTCTGTGGTTCTCCCCCTCTTGAATACTGTCATACTGGTCCATTCATATTCCTCCTTTCCCACACACAGGCTTTGGCTTACGTGGGTCTTGCTTGAATTCATTATTATTATTACTATCATTTTCATTTTTCATGTAACCAATTTAATTGTAGGCCTATGTCTGTAACGAATTGATTCATATCAACTTTGACTATCATTAACGCAACGGGATAAGCAACATGGCGCTTTCCTTTCGCACCATGCGTACATCAAAGGGATGCCGCCTAACAAGTTGTATTATAATTTGCTGGTATTATCGTATGTTGATCTATACAAGTAATAGATCTAATGCAATCTGGGAATCCAGCTCTTTCCAACTGCATCAAACAATATTGGGATAAATTTCATTTGAATTGGCCAATCTAAATTCAAAATACGTCTGTAAAAGCATTGTCCTCTAGTCAAGAGTCCTACTGCTATATTTACCATTTGATAACTGGATAATCACTAATCATCCACGAGAAATATCAGAAACAATGCAAGTATACAACTATGTACTATACAATGAAATACGAGCCTAATACTTGCGATTTGATTTGAAATTGCGAATCTCATAAATGTACACGAAAGCGCTGATTCCTTCATGGTGAAAACGGCCTAATGTTAAAAGGATAGGACTTACGCCATGTTGCTTATCCCGTTACGTTATTGTTAGTCATAGATATCAAGCATTAATATTGAATGAATAATAGTAATGATACAAATATATATAAACCAAGTCATTATCTTGGTGGCTTGTATGAATTGACCACGCTGTCTAATGTATTATTGGTAAGAAAAATGGTCAGAAAATGTCAGAAAAATTGGTCAGAAAAATTTGAATTTCATTGGTCCACATATTTATAATCAAATCCCTTCAGATATAAGAGAAGCTTCAAACCTTCTTGTTTTCAAGCACAAAATTGAGAACTGGTTACGAGATTCCGGTAGAGTTTTCTGCAATAATCTTGTGAATATATCGTAATGAAACTGTTTTGTATTTGCTATAAATATATGGGTATATATGTGTATGTATGTATGTATGTATATATGTATATGTGTATAAGCATGTATGAGTTTTTATGTGGATATGTGTGTAGTATAAATTTTATTCTATTTTTATCTTGCTTGATTCACTTTTTGTTTTGTTTATTACCGTTATCTTGCTTGTTTTAATTCCTTAAGAATAGATATCTTGCACTTGGTTCAATTTACATGAATATTGATAACTGTTTATGTATTATAGTTATTGATTCTCATTTTTTCTTTTCGATAATATTTTTCATTTAGTTAAAAAAGAAGAAAGTAAGAATAAATAAATAAAGATAAAATAACAATAATGGAAAAAAAGATTAAATAATAATTGTAAAAAAAAAATTATACAGGTATTCATGATCTATTCTAGACAGTCACCGTCATATCGTGAATTTGATAATACTCTAATTATTTCAGCCCGCACACAAGAATTTTTCTTCTTATGCGGGCTTCTTTCTATACATTCTTTATTTCATTTTCATTTTTCATTTATCTTCAATACTCAACTCTAAACACAGTTACATTACATGAATTGAATGTATTATTTATTAATTAGATTTGGATATTACCATAATTCAAGGAACACTATCTTTATTTACTCAATTTTTAATTTTTCTTTTCCAGGGTTTAGTCTATCGATATTAAAGGTGTGTGAATAATGATAGCTATGTGAAAAATGAATACTGCACATTTCTCATTGTAATTTCTGATGTATCATATTGTATAGAATAAAATGATTTTTGAATTGAATTTTTTTTTTTGAATTGAATTGAAATTGTCGGTGTCATAGAAAAAACAATGAGATATTGAAACGGTCGACATCGTGTATCATCCGATTGTGTGATTTCAAAATTGAAAACTTGTGTCCATATTTGTTAATATATGTTCAAATTTGAATGGAAAAGTGGGTGGAATTCTGTAACAAACCTTCTTTAGAACCATGGAATTCCTCTATTCGAGATTCGAGAAGGCAAGATTGAAGTGGTCTCGGCCCGCTTGCGTCACACACTTGGTCACACACTTCTAATTCGAACTTTTAAATTTACATTAGAACAAATTTAACCACGATGCGATGCATGCAATAAAATTCTCTGTGAAACAGTCTTATTAATTGTAATGAATGCTCAATAACTAGGAAAACGCGGGATGCACGTTGTGAGATGAGCTTAGAAGTATGGCAATCTAGAATGAAAAATAACTTGTCAGCTCAATTTACATCTACAAACCTTGACTTACTTCAAACGTTCAAAAACCTCACCTGCAACTTGTTGATATTTATAGTAACCTGCAACCTGTCGCATAAACACTTTGCAAAACCAATTGATCCAAATATTCAATAAAATGTACACGTTTATTGCGTTTTCTTCATTATTTCTCATTCGATTGTTGTAAAAATCTCTGAAAAGGTGTATAATAGTATTTTTCATATTCTGTGATAATTTGAGAGCTTTTGAAAAATTCTTGTTTTTCAAGTATTTCTCCTCCGGGTTATTCTTATGAGGATTTTCCAAACTTTCCGATTATTTTCCGGAAAAACCTTCGACCGATTCCTCTGAATAACAATCCCAACCTATTCTGGTATGACACCAACGTTCAGAAAAATTTTCAAGTTGATTGATTCATTTCTCTGACCTGTATGCCGCGTACATAATTACAAAGAAAAAAAAAAAAAAAAAAAAAACATAAAAACGAAGCCCATTTTTTTCAGGGTGTGAAATGGAAAGCTTCGCTACGCTCATCTAATAAGACGACAGTTGTCCATGGTTACATCTTTAGATGAAATATTGTTGAATGATTCGAAATGTGTTAACTAACTTTTCAAATTCCCGAATGCAACTGGTTCATTAAATATACAAATTATTGACTCTTCTTATTATCTACACCTGATTATTCATGATGAGAGTGTAAAATCGGTGACGAAATGACCACGCTGTCGGTGTTACCTGGGAAAATTAGGAACCCATCCGCCGAGAAGTGGTCCTCACCCGCCTGCGGATAGGACACACTCTACTCACCCACTCTCGTCTGCTTTCTCTGGAAAAGATTACTCCAAGGTGTGAAGTGTGTGACGAAGTTCTTACTATCGAACACATTGTAATATTTTTCAGGAAATTTCAGCCGCTTAGGAATCGATTCTCTTTGGATGATAGCATATCAAAGGTATTAGCTGATGTTTCGAAAAATATTGATAAGGTTTCTTGAGAGCAGCAAACTTGATTGATAATATCTAGCAACTGGAATGTTTGAAACATATTGAGGGTGATGAAATGACCTCGCTGTCGATGTCACTCATGACCGAGGAGGTGCTTTAGTCGGTAAGAATCCGACACTCGCCGCAATTCAACCTGCCGGAGTCTCATGCAAGCAAGCTTGTCCAAAAACTGATATGAATATCCAACATCCTCAGGTTTCATCTTGACGGACCGCTGGGTGATGACGTCATCTCACTGTTTCCTGAGCGATCAGCTGTTCGAGGTAGTGCAGTTCGGTCGGGTGTACTCGGGCACGCCCGTCGTCGGCTTGCCGAAGATGACACCTGACCTTTTGGACAGGGTACAAGTGAGAAGCATCTCGGAGGTGAAACTGTTCACGGGAATCACTCTGGACGACAGGGAGGTAGTTGGCTCCATGAACCTTTCTCTGGAGACAGGTCGGTAGCGACAGAGATCTTTACAACTACTAGGTTGTCTCGATGAGGGTAGAGGGATTTTTCTCAGCGAGCAGCGTGAGGTCAGATGGTTACTCCATGTATAGAGTCTTTTGTGTTCTGGTTCTGTCAATAAGTCACAATAAACAGTTTGCATCTGGACGTTCTTAACGCTTTATTATTATTGTCCTAATTAATCAAAATACGGATATTGGACTATTGGACAACAGTCGTCCATGGAAACCACTTTAGATAAAATATTATCAGATGACTCGAAACGGATTGATAAACTATTCAAATTCCTTGTTTCAACCGATTTATTGGATGAAGTATGATTTATATTTCATTTATGATTCTTATGTGTCGAGAATTGAAAGAAACTGATGAAATTTATAAAGAGGAGTGATGAAATGACCACGCTGTCGATGTCACCCAAAACATAAAGGGGTTTTAATCGGTAACAATCCGGCAATTCCCCGCAATTCAATCTCGCGGGGGTCTCATGCAAGATTTCCCCTCCTCAAAAATGAACAAATAATATTCGTCATCTAATTATAGACCCGCCAAGGTTGACGTGTATCTATCAGAATGGGGCCTACTATTCTGAGAATGAATCTTTTGAATATCTTTTGAATATTGAGATTGTATTTGCTTGCCCAGACAGCGACCTGGCTCTGCTGCAAGTGAAGGAAAGCTTCCTCCTGGATGAATTCACAGACACAATTCGCCTCGCTATTGGTCCTTTCTTACCTGGCCTTTCCTGCCAAGTGATTAGTTTCACAGATAGAACACTTTACGGCGCAATCAAAGAGCTCAAGTCGAAATATGTCGAGGTAAGCGAAAACTATGTAGGCCGTAACTCTATTTAGTCGCTTCGCCGATGAGGACACTGTTAGGAAGAGTCAAGTGGTGCTGTCTCATCAACCTGGTAGAGTATGCACTAGTTGAAGAACTAGTTCTTTGTTCTATGATATAGCTGAAACGCTGTGGAATAACAACTGAATCAATAACTACCGAATTGACCTCTTAAATCATCAACCCCCTCGAAGGATCCGGATATCTTGTCGTGTTGTCGGGGTTTGCATGGCCCTGTAATCTCCAGAGCTGTCCATTTTATTCTATATGTGTGTCACTTCTCTTCTATCGTCTAATTTTATTTTATTTGATATCATCTTCTTTTAGTGTTCTCTTTTTTCTCGCTCCCTCCACATGCTTGAAACATCCACAAACGTTGACAACCATGGCAAAGTACACAGACATGAACATAGGCGCAAAATGACTTCGTTGTCGACGCGCTTTTAAACCCTGCACTAACCAACTTCAGAACTGTCGCCGGGAGCAATTTATACACACCAAAAAGGGTCACTTATGGCGATAAGGTCAAGAGTCCAGATAAAGTTCGGACCGACTCAGTCGAGTGGTAGCCTTTTGGTGACCGGGGTATATGGAGGGAGTACTGTGAGCCATACAGTTGTATTTTATTGCATTTTTTTCACTCCTCTTCTCATCTATTGTCTCCTTTCATTTCATTCTATATTATCTTCTCTTACTTTCATGTTCCTTCCCCGCTCCCTTCATGCTTAAAACATCCTCAAATTTTGACAATCATGGCAAAGTACACGAAAATGAACATGGGTGCAAAATGACCTCGCTGTCGACGCGCCTTTGAACCCCAACACTAACCAACTAACGCCTTCAATGTTCACGAAAGAAACACAGATACAAAAATCCACCTTCTAACCAGCGCACGCATTGTCAGCTATTGTAAACTAACAAATGTCAATATTACAGATTTTATCGAATACCGAATGCAACTACGCACATAACCTCACATTATCAGAAAACATGTTATGCACAAAACAAAATGGCGTCTCTGGTCGAGTTGGTTGTGACGTGGACATCGGTGGTCCACTAGTCTGCAACCAGCTGGCAGTAGCAGTCATAACGAGTCGCACGAAGACGGGCGGCACGGCGACGTATGACTGCGAGGACGACACTCTGATAGTGAACCTCTTAACGGCGACGTTCACTCGGCTCGATTGGATCCAGGCTGTCGTACCGGATGTGTCTGAACCGCAGCCGCTGCTCGTTGAAATCGGCTTGAGAGGGTTGGATATAGACGGTGATGATTATGATAATGAAGATGGAGTAGCTAGTACTAACCGTTCGATGAGACGGCGAAGGAAAAAAGTACTTAGAAGTAGAAGTGATGCGCAACGTGTGTGGGTAACCTGCTATTTGTTTCGCATTCTGATTTTACATGTTATCCGACAATGTGATACATTTTGAAATTAAATGTGGTATATGGCTTTTTTATTGTTTGAATGTTTCTGTTAATTTCTTGGCGCTCTGATGTAGATGTCGACGCGCGGTAAATCCCAAACATTCATTCATTTTTATCGCGTTATTTACGGTTACGAGAGTTTATGGATTTGATTGGAAAAAATGTGCAAATTTTTTACGATATTTACTTATCATTAAATTTATATTCCATTATTATTTGCAATATTATAATTTTAGTGAGACATGTTATAGGCCTATTAGACTATTTATAAGACAAACCAAACCAGGGATATAGTTTGAAAGAGATACAATATGGCTATGGTTTGTTTACAACTGTCTAAGTAAATCAATCCATGTGGATTTAATTGTAGTATTGATAGCTGCAACAACGATTACCTACTAAGTGACATCACGTAACGGAACTATTAGAATTCATTAATGTACATTTCAATAGCACATTATAACTGAGAATATTTTCTCATACATTTCTTGTCCGAATGTGTCTAATAATAATGTAATTGTGGTTGATGGTACCAGTCGGGTGGAGAGCTTGTATTGTGAGGCTGGTGAGCCCTCGTTGAAGAGTCGACGTGCATATCTCCTTTGCTCATACGCTTCGAAGTTATTCTGCAGTAAGCATCATCCCACCTACCAATCAGTTATCAATCCTAGATTTCATGCTCTCTATGAATCGAAACCATTTGCCACCATACCAACTGGAATTCGTTTGAATCATATTTTGGTCGAAGAGTCATTTGTATACCCTCGAGTCTATCCAATTCAATTTAGTGATACCGCCCCTTGGTTGGCTCCACGTCCGGAGTGCTTGATGAACTTGTCATCAAGTACGAAGGCAAGCACGAGTGCGGAAGAGTATAAACAAAAATACCTAGAGCTCTGCACACACTACCCCGGACATATTGAATACTACACGGACGGATCAAAACTGAACGGCAAAGTTGGCTGCGCATTCGTTAGCGAATCCTCCACTGTTAGTATCAGATTAGGTTCGATGAGTAGCGTATATACAGCCGAGTTGTTTGCAATTGTCACCTCTCTACAGCACATTCAACAACGGCCTGGAGTCCAAGTCTTGAATCTACCGTTTTCACAGATGAAAACGAAGAATGAAAACGGAGAGGTTTGAGCTCGTTTTCGTTTTGGGTTAGATTGGTAGTCTTGAGTTCGGCGCGAGCGTTGTGGGATCAAAACGAAATTGCGATTAGTCCGCCGAGGCAATTTTCGGGCCGAACCCCGAGTCCCTCTAGGTGACCGTGAAATTTATTGACACGCACCAATCACGAGCTCGCATTGGATTAACTGGTCATCATGGCTCCAACCAGATCCAAAGTTAAATCAAATAGAAATCTCTCAACTGATACAGCTTCTACACTTGATGAAAACAATAAAATGATGAAATCAAGTGAAATTATCGTTTGTGAAAATGAAGAAACGATTAAACATGATATTGACAAGTCGTATACATCAGCGGGTAGCTCAAGTGAACTTTCGATATATCTGAGACGAGAAAATGATATCTTAAGAAGCAGAGTAAATGATATGAACTACATCATTGAGCTACAAAAAGATAAAATTGAAAGTCTCGAACGTGATCTTCATGATTCAAGAGGTTCATCCAAACGTAAGCTAGCAAATGTCTTCGATCTTGGCAGCATTGACTCCACAACACACAATGATACGGGTTTCTCAAAGAATAACGTGGCATCAGCCGAATTTCCTCGTAATAAGACTCAATCAACAAGTTACAGTGACTCAGTTAAGAAAATAGCAACTAAGCATAATGGAAGAAAACAACAACAAATAGAAGAGCCCATCACGATGCAAGGTCCTTCTTTGAAAAATACCGAGCCTCCTCAACAATCTGAGACATGTCAAGATGAGCAGATTGTTGAAGGAAATGATTTCCAAGTAGTCCACCGCGGCAACAAAAGAAGAAAGAGGCAGAATGCTAGGCCTCTCAACAGCGATTTAATTGTTGGTACAGCAATAATACCCGATGCACCGCAGTTATTGGCCGCTCCAAGGAAAATATGGCTACACGTAAGTAGGCTGAACTCCAGTGTATCAGACGAAAACATGAAAAGCTTCCTCTGTAATCAAATCCCCAATACAGACTTTGTATGTGAAAAACTACCCTCTCGTGGGTTAAATAGTTCATTCAAAATAGGAGCACCGTCAGAACTATCTGCTAAGTTGAATGACCCGGATTTCTGGCCCATTGGCATAGCTGTACGCCGGTTTTTTCTCACTTTCATGAGAAAACCGGACGCAATATAGTCAATGAGAATGGTAGCCTTGAAGAAAAATTAGAATTAAATTTTCCACCATCGTATACTTTTTTGTGGCATGGAAATATCCAATGTTTACGACAGAAATCAGATCTCCTTGAGTTAGCGATTGAGTCAGTCAATCCAGATATAATTTGCTTATCCGAACATTGGCTCAGAGAAGAAGAAATCGGAAGCATATTTATCGAAGGTTATGAATTGGTTAGTTTCACGTGCAGACGAATATTCAAGAATGGTGGTGTACTACTTTTGGCCAAGAGCAGTGTAAATATAAAAGCCATACCAAGCGTGTTGTCTTTCAATATAGAGAAAGATTTTGAGTGTGTAGCTGCAGCCTATGAGGGCAAAGTGGGCTCAGTCATCATTGTTGGTATATATAGATCTCCTGCCGGAATATTCGACATATTTTTAAAGAATATGATGGATGTACTACAAATTATTTCCGCGAAAGCGTCAGATGTCATTGTGTGTGGCGATTTCAACGTGAATTTTCTAAATGACAGTCATGAAAGGGACACATTGGTAGATCTGTTCTCATCATTCGGATTACGTATGTCAGTAATTGAGCCTACTAGAATAACCAGATTCTCCAGCTCATGTATTGACAATATGTTTACGAACATCAATGAATAATTGTGTACGATAAATGTACTCGATCTGGGTTTGTCGGATCACTGTTTTCAAGAACTTAAGTTAGAACTACCCTCAGAGAGCCAACCTGAAGCAAAATGTCACATCTTTTGTCGAAGTTGGAGCGCTAAAAATATCAACTCATTTGTCGAGAACTTGAGTCAGATACGATGCGATCCAGTTTTCACCTGCGACTCTGTGGACAGCATGTTTGAAGAGTTTATGACTATTCTACGCATTCCATTCGACAAGGCTTTTCCCCTCAAGAAGAAACTTATATCTCCACGCTCAAACAAGAAAACGTTCAGCTGGTTCACTCCTGAGCTGAAGTCTTTATCCGATAACGTAAAACAAGCGTACAGACGTACAAAACTGTCGACATGTATTCATGCTAAACAACTCTATTTAAATCTAAAGCGTGAACTTAGAAATGCCATCTATACGGCGAAGAAAGCGGCAAATGATAGAAGATTATTATCCGCCTCTAACAAACAGAAAGCAGCATGGGACATCATAAACGAGAATATGAACAAGAAGTCACTTGGGACGAAACGCGCTGACATTGTCATCAAAGACGGCAATAGAATGGTTGATTCTAAGCATGTGATAGCAAACATGTTCAATGATTACTTTTCAACCATAGTAGCAGATATGCTGAAATCTCGACCAGGGCTACAGCCTAGTAATTCGTGCACGGCAGTACACGAATCTTACACTAATGAGGTGATATTCCTGACTCCAGTTTCACCCAAAGAATTTTATGAAATCATCTGTAAAGTTGGAAAAAAAAAGTCCGCAGGTGTGGATGAAATACCTTGTCACATCATTAAGCTTGTTGAAGTCTACATCATGCGTCCTCTCGTACACATTATCAACGCGTCCTTTGAACAGGGCTGGTTCCCCACATCATTGAAAATTTCGAAGTTGGTACCGATTTTCAAAAAAGGTGATAGGGCCAATCTATCTAACTATCGACCAATTGCCCTACTCTCCGTTTTTTCAAAAATATTTGAAAATGCTTTCCATTCAAGATTAATATCTTTCCTGAATCGACACTCTTTGATTAATGGAAACCAGCATGGGTTTACGAATGGTATATCGACAACCACTGCTATATCGTCCTTCATAAGTGACGTAATAAAAGCTCTTGAGCGCAAAGAGGATGTGATTGGGGTGTTCTACGACTTCTCCAAAGCGTTTGATGCAGTTGACCACTCAATACTAATTAGTAAGTTGGCATCTTTTGGAATATCTGGAGTAGCAAACAATTGGATAAAAACATACTTGCAGGATCGTAAGCAGGTCGTTTACCTGACAGATGATGCTGGTCAGGTTTATAAATCTGAGGAATCAATTATTAACATCGGGGTACCGCAAGGATCAACACTGTCACCATTATTGTTTATCCTCTTTACGAATGACTTGCCTAAATTGAACACGATTGGGAAACTCACCCTCTTCGCCGATGACACGAGTCAACTGATCAGCTCAAATAACGATGACGCACCTAAGATGGCTTCTGAGGCAGTCGCGGAACTGCAGGACTGGTGTGTCAAAAATAAACTCTTTTTGAACAAGGACAAAACAATTTTGATGCAGTTCAGAACAAAGCAGAAGAAGTGCGAGCATTCACCGTTAGTGAGGATGGATGGCAAGAGTTTGAAAGTGAAGACGGAGACAAAGTTTTTGGGAATAATTGTGGATGAAGTATTGAGCTGGGTTAGTCATGTTAAATCTGTGTGTTCCCAGGTGGCTTCATGCTGTTATCTTCTTCGTAAACTGATGACTGTATCTAGTCTAGACACTGTAAAAATGCTGTATTACGCCCATATTGAGTCGAGACTGCGTTATGGAATAGTATTGTGGGGTAACTCATCCCAAGTGACAAGACTCTTCAGGCTACAAAAAAGCGCTCTGCGTATCATGGCACGCGCAAGCAGAGACCCGTGTGCTCTGGTTTGGGTCAAAGACTCTTGTAGGTCGTTATTCAGAAATTTTAATATACTGACAGTCACATGCTTATACATCCAAAGTGCTATAATGTTTGTGCTTGAGAACGATCATGTGGGTGTTACTCACGATGAGATTCACGAATATGATACAAGAAAAAAAACAGAGTATGTACTAGAGTCTCACAGGTTGGAACTATTCACAAGAGGACCAAGATATGCAGGATGCAAGTTTTTCAATGCCCTGCCAAATTCTCTCAAAGTTTCCAGTAAACAATCATCGAGGAATGTGTTCAAAGAAGCTCTGCGTAAATTTCTCACCGAAAAATGCTTTTACAGAGTCGATGAATTCTGTTGAATACTCCATACTTG
The DNA here is from genome assembly GCA_964007535.1 of Brachyptera risi. Taxonomy (NCBI): domain Eukaryota; kingdom Metazoa; phylum Arthropoda; class Insecta; order Plecoptera; family Taeniopterygidae; genus Brachyptera; species Brachyptera risi. The sequence goes on along the minus strand of OZ023335.1, from coordinate 17,656,180 downwards.
TCTTTGCTTTGGACCTTTGTTCTCTATTTTTATTCGTTTTCAATGTGTATAGTGAAAGTTATTTGCTATTTTTTGTTGTATTTACCTAACTTATTACTATAAATGTCGTTTTATATCATCTATGTGATCAACCAAAAAGACAATAAACCATTATTATTATTATTATTATTATTATTATTATTGCGACTACAGCGCTCGGTGTAAGAAGGATGAAGAACGACTAACTAAAAGAGTAAACAAACCTGTAACACGTGCCATATTTAAAAAAATCTAGTCGCAATGCCTGTGCAATCAACGCTGTTACAACAAGAATGTTTAGTGAGTTACATAGAAAATAACCCAGGATTAAAAAATGGAAAGCTGGACAATAGCTTTACGAAGGTGGATAAGTGTAGAGCGTGGGATGAACTTGCAGAGACACTAAATGCAATGCCGGGAGCAGTGAAAACTGCAAAGTTATGGGAAACGGTGAGTCGATTTTATTATTGTATTATTGAATTAGCCATTGTACAAGCCCAGGCCTAATAAGTGTGTTCTTTCAATTGTAAAGGCTTGGAAGGGATTGATGAGGAGTACCAGGGACAAGCTGTGTCTGATTAAGACGCAGATTACTCAGACGGGCAATCGCGAGCGAGAAGACGTCGTGCTAACACCACTACAAGAAAGGGTAGCAGATTTGATTGGCGAAGTATTCGTGAATGGCCATTCAAAATCAAAGGAGTCGCCAATTGGGAATGCTCCGCAAATTTCACAGGTAATTTAAATAAATTAAAACTACACTAATGTATTGGTTCTTCAAATTGTTGGGTAAATATAGGCCTAGGCTATAGTACTTGACCTAACCTTGATTGCTAGGCCTACGTGACAAATATTTGACCCAAGTATTTTTGCAATAGGAGACTGAAGTTTACTTAGACTGCACCAAAGATGTCTGCATTGAAGATGTCTGCATTGAAGATGTCTGCATTGAAGAAACTATGCTACCCATCATCATTGAAGCTGACGTTACATACGCCTCGACTTCATCAGCGTCTTCGAGCAACCCGAAGACTCCAAATACCGTAAACCCTGATGCCTACCTTTTTAAAAGCACGGCAAAGGCAAGGAAGAGTTTATTACGGAAAACTGCCAATAATCCTTTGAAAAGTGAGTTGATAATTTTTAGGCCTATTAATATTCGTTAGTCTGAAGGGATCCCCGGTTGCACATAGCTCGAGTATATTTCTTATCCACTGGTATTAAATACACCTCTACATTTATGTCAGAGAAGTAGTATCTTAGGTTTTGTTTACCAATCTGTTTCCATTGCTATGATTCCACCAACTCTCAGAATAAGACTTGATTTGGCAATACTGGACCCAATCTAACCCACTAACCCTAAACTTACCTCGACGATATATTGACGTGACGCAAGTACACTACACCATCCACCCCTTCATGTTCGAAAACCTCCAAATTTTATATAATTTTTTATTTGATTTTCAGAAGCAATTAATCGCATGCGTATGCCAGAGAAGCAGCTTGCCATAACAACAGAAGCCCATGCCAACTTCATGCAGACGCAAGAGAAAATGCTGAAGGTTTCCGAAGAACAGCTCCTGATATCGAAACAAGTACTCGAGACGAAAAAAGAGAAGGTCAAGGCACTGCAAAAGATTGCTGAATTGGCAGAAAAAATGTGTACTCTTTTCGAGTCCAGACTTATTTAAAATATTTGTCACCTGTATAAGCAGAGATTTTTGTATACTTGATTGTTTCACATTCTTTTTTTACAATATTATATATATATTATTATATTTTTATAAGTTGATAGGTTTAGGCCTATGTTTCCCTATAATTCATGATAGAAAAAAAAAATGTACAATCATATTGAAAATTTCACGACCTCTGATTGAGTCGACATATTTTTCATTTCTGTTCACTAGCAAGTTTCTTTTTCTGATGTATTTTGTTTCATCATTCTTGTTCTCATAATTTTTTCATAATATTTAGGCCTATTTCTTTCCATTTGTTTGCATTCTCCAATGATACGCTATTATTTTATTATCTATTAATGTGGGCCCACCAGTTTGCTATTCTATTTGTTGAAATATAAAAATAATCTATGCGTCAATAATGTTGTTTCTGATCTTCATTCTAATCGTTGATATTGACCTAATCACTAGCCTATATTTCCTTGATGCATCAATAGGTTTGATCAACAATTACTCCAATAATATTCTTATGGCATATCAATTAAATGAAGAGGATGACTGTTCTTACCAAAATCATTGAGCCTAGCCTTTAAATAAATATAATGATTTGGGGTATTTCCAGGATTTTTATTTCGAATGAGTTTAAACAAAGTTAGCAACTATTTCAAGTAAAATGTCGGTGAACTAGTCTGTTACGAACTCTTTCTCCCGCTACAAGAAGTGGGTTTCGTCTGATTTGCCTATGGTTATCAATGTTTTCATCTTCTTCTTCTTCTCCTGATGAATCGGACAAATTCCTTCCCTCTTCTTCATCTGAATCAAGTTCGAGCGGAATGGCATTCTCAACACACATATTATGTAATACTACGCAAGCATTGATAATGCGACTTGCAGCTTCCGGATGGTAGTGTAGAACTCGGTGTTTCAGACAGCATCGAAAACGTTGTTTCAATAGACCGTTGCACCGTTCAATTGTACATCGCACTACTTTAAGACGATCATTGAACAGCTCTTCTGGTGTACCAGGCTGGGTATTCCCAAAGATTGTCATCATCCAGGGCTCAAGGCTATAACCACTGTCTCCGATAAGGTAGCAGTTCATATTGCGATTAGCATTATACTGCTGCTGTAGAAATGTTTTTAGGTTCGACTCCCTGAATATAAATTTGTCACTGCAACTACCGGGATGCAGTGCATTCACATGCAGGATGCGCATATTTTTGTCGCACGTTAACTGAACGTTGATAGAGTGGTATCCCTTACGGTTGACATAATAATGCTCTGCGTAATTACGGTCATTTGTTGGAGGAGCAACGATTGCTACGTGGGTGCAATCAATCACACCCAATATCCCAGGAAAACCAAACTCGCGGTTGAAACCACGCATTACTGCAGCTTGATCCAAAATATTGTCAGGGAATTTCACCCAACGGGGCATGATCTGATTAAGTGCAAATGACACTTCGGTAATTGCACGGCTCACTGACTTCTGACTAATCGCTAGGAACCTACTTATCCCAATCCCGGTTTGATATTCTCCCACAGCGTAAAAACGAAGTGCAGCCAATACCTAAAACAAAGAATGTACAGACTCATTAGCACCTTAGGTTACAAAAAATAAGGAGGTAACTAGTTTAGACCTATACTAACCAAAACTTCTTGGCAGAGAACATAGATTAGGCATATGGTATAGGGGCTAGGCCGAGGCCTTTTTTCAAGCAGCCACGAAATCTACGGAGCTACAGGCGTATCCTACTGATCCTGTAGCTAGGCCTGGCCCTAGACCATAAACTGTTCACCCATTACATCGACGCCTAGCACAACACCTAGCACTGAAGTAATTCAAATAATTGAATGCAAATAGGCTGGGCTAACAACAGTAGGCCTATTGAGTTTGGCAGCAACTGTATCAAGTAGTAAAAGTAGGGTTAATGTCATAGCCTACATGGCTTGTTCGAGCTACTAAACTTACATTTTTGGATATTGAATCATTATTAATTGAATAATTGATTATATAATTATATAATTGCTGATAATTTGCTAAATAAGGTAGGCATAAGCACTTATGCTTACCTTTGTTTCGATGTCAATCGCTGATCGTCGTGTTGGAGGAGGAATGAATGGAGTTAATTCCACAATTAAACGCTGAACCAAATTCTTGGTAAGGCGAAATATTTTGTGAAATTTAATATCTGACAGGGTAAAGGGATTAGCACGTTCATTGAACCTTTCTTCCATTTCGTCTACATCAATTTCCTCTTCCTCCAGCTGTTGTATATAATTCAGATGCATAAAATCAGCCATCTTTATACTGAAAACGGACGTTTTCAACGAAAATACGAGGTTTTAGCTCGTGGGGAACAACGCGCGTTTTGAAACGCTAAAATCGTTCGTTTTCAAACTCAGGACTACCAAAAGTGGAAAATACACGTTTCGAAACGTAAAACACGGACGAAAACGAAAACGAGAAATTCAAGACTTGGACTCCTGAGAAGTGCTTCCTGATATGTTCCGATTCTTTGAGTGCACTCCAAGCCATGACTCAGATCTTCCCAACTCACCATCTAGTCCAGAAAGTACAGACACTCCTGACCGCCCTTGCCTCGCAGGATGTCAGTGTAGTGTTCTGCTGGGTACCTGGACACGTGGGGATTGGTGGTAATGAGTCAGCGGACAGGGCTGCCAAAGAAGCGACGGAGAAAGAAGATATTGATAACCCGAGAGTACCTTTCAATGATTTCAAGGCGTATTTCAAACTACTTTTCAAATCTCGTTTCCAAAAAGAGTGGGACAGGGAGACCAACAACAAGCTGAAAGAGATTAAGCCAACTGTTGGTGCTTGGGAATCTTCAATCCGAGGTTCACGGAGGGAGGAAGTAGTTCTCACTCGTCTGCGAGTGGGACACACACTTTTAACCCATTCCTATCTCTTCACCCCCGATAAAATCGTCCCTAGATGTGAGATTTGTAACGAGATTTTAACTGTTCGACACATATTACTCGAGTGTCAGAAATATACTGCTCTGAGGAGACAGCTCCGTATGGAAGACACAATGTCAAAGATTTTAGGGAATAATTCAAAATCGATAGATACCATATTCAGCTTTCTAAGATTATCGAAGCTATTGGATCTCATTTGACATGCTCGTGGATCTGCGTTAGACGATAAAGTCGTCTTGCTACCAGTATCATTTTTCAAACTGCCCGAATCAGGATATTTCCATGTCCGTTCAAGATGACGTTGTTTGTGCAATCATCTTTTACCAGTGTACTGCTTTTTGACATTTGATACTTATTCTTGATGCCGATCTCTTGGGATAGACATCAGGAATATTTTAAATCAAACCATATTCCACCATATATCTATTATGGTTTGTCGTTCCTCCACTCCTATTTGAGGGGGAGTTTGAACTGAGAACAAGTAATAAAACGTTCTCATCCTAGTCCCATGGGTGTGACCCTTTACAGCACACACATGTTCGGTTTTAACAAATTAGTGTATAACGTCTTTAGACACTGTAGACATAGTTTAGTCTTAGTCTTAGTTTAATGTATTTAGGTGTTCTCATCAAAATTTCACTTCCACCTTTATATCACACTTTTCACCTTTTGTTGCAACTTATTTCGACAGGCGCTAAATGACCTCGCTGTCGATGCGCCTTAAAACTCTAATATTCATTCATTCATTCGGAACTATTAGAATTCATTAATGTACATTTCAATAGCACATTATAACTGAGAATATTTTCTCATACATTTCTTGTCCGAATGTGTCTAATAATAATGTAATTGTGGTTGATGTTATGAACACAATTGTAAGCTCAAGTGGTATTGAATGCATGTGGATAGCTATGGACGCAATGTGAGGCCGACACTCTTATTGACTTCCAGAAATACAGATAGTTTATTTCACATTTGAAAAGATACTTATACTCACAGTATTGTTTATTCAAGAAAGCTTCTTGGATATAGTTCTCCATTCGAATTGAACGATCTCGAGTATTTATGATCTTTTTGAATCCAGATTGTTCTATATCTATAAATCGGTTTCCGTCTTCCAACTACCAGATTGTTTTTTTATCTATGAAGGAGGTTTTTGTCTTCCAACTACTACATGAGGAAGTTGCTGATCATTCTTTCCATCACTTTGCATCAACAGCTGCCAGCTGGTATTCAAAATATTTCGTTACAATGCAATAAATACACACGCATTATACATCAGTTATCGAAAGAACACTCCTTTCCGAAAATCCCGAAAAATAATAGTGAGTAAATAGACTAGACAAACCCTCAAATTCCTTTGTTATTCTAATATTTTGTATATGATATCATTTATTAATAATATATCATTTATTAATTGTTTCAGCCCATACTTCCTCATCTTAGCCTGACCTCGGAATGATAATGATGATACATTTATTAAATTTCAATTCAATTCATGAATCTTTTTATTCATCATCTTATTCAAAATAGGATATCAGGAAAACAATACAAACAGTGATAAGTGAACCAAATATATACATGTGGATTAACATAGCAAAATCAAAAAAGAGGAGAAAAAGTAGCCCGCGTAAGAACTAAATCTGGTGTGCGGGGATTACCAGCAAAAGTTAATATTTATGTTGACGAAACTATAACAAATAATGATTTCTTCACTGATTTGTTGAATGATTTTATTCAAAATATACATATACATGATGGTAGTGCACCACATGTCATCAAGGATTCACCAACAGATTCAATAACGACATACAAATGTAAATCACTTCGATATTTAATTTATTAATTCCTGTATAATTCCAATATTGCATAACGTGCCTTGGTGTTGGGCCTATATATTTCGTCCATGGTCAAGTGACGATGTAGTGACACCAACATATTTCATCATGATATAAAGAGGGTGTGCCAACTCTCATACTAATAATATGGATGGTATTTGTGGTTTCTTGCGGTCAATTCAGAGCCAAATGTCCTGATAGCCTGTCACGATTGAGCGGATTTTCTTGTGAACCAGATGTATAGATAAGAGTGGCTATGGTACCGGTGGCATTGTTGAACTTACAAATTCTATCATTTCCGTGAAAAACAAATGCAACTGCTGAAATAATAACTCTTCTGAGCCGTCTATAGCATTTTTGAGCAGTTGTTTGATATAGTTCGATATAAAAGCGATAGTTGCGCTACAGCGGGACCCTGTACTCGGTAACTGACCCCGAAAATATTTCACTTTGAGGACGCGAGTTAAAACATTTTCTTTATATTATTATGAAGTATGTTGGTATCACTACTACGTGTTTGTGCCGATGTTATTCGTCACGTGACTCAGTCGTGTGAATGTGCCTCTTATTGCCGGTCGCTGGACGCTGGTGCGAAGCAAGATGTTCCACTAGCTCGTCTCACGTTCCAGGTAATACACTCTTCTACTAGTGACGTAGCTCGGAAAAAGTCAGCAGCAACAATGTTGACCGTCTCTCCTGAGAAAAAACCGATTCACACACAATTAAATACAAGCTCGATCTTGCTTCACTGTTCGTCTTAGAAGAGCGCATAGGATTCGATTTTACGAAATATCAGCTTTTTGGTGACCTCTAAACGGTATAAGATATGCAAATTCTAGAACCAAGGCTAAACACAAATATTTTCAATATCTTCAAGATTGTATTAATAAGAACAATTCGGCTCATTTTTTGTACTTTTCACATGTATGTAACTGAAAAACACAATCTTCAACTAAATATTTGTTGAAAATATCATCCAAGATCAATATTTGTATTTCACATCATTTTGAAGTTATCAAGAAGATGTGTGTTTCTCTTGCATCAGAATTCTGATCTTGAAACCGTTCGAAAGCCATCACCAAAAGTACCGATATTTTGCTTACTCGGTTCAGCTTGAAGCAGAAGTAAAAGTATCTTTGCTATCTGGTCAAGCCAGTTGACCATGTTATATTGAATAGGATTGAACAGGTATCAAACGACAGATACAGACATTTACTTACGCTTCAAGCCCTAAAACACGAAAGGTGATTGCTCAATTTTTATATCATCCAAGAATATTCTATGCTTTCTGAAATCCCTTGGAATCTGAAATCAGGTGTACAACCTGTCATGAGTAGCACTAGATTATTTGAATATATTCCTAGTTGACCGGGCACACACCTGTGGCTCTGCATAACACATGTAGACAGAGAAATACAAGATGTCTGCTCAGTAATTTGAAGTGTAAGTGTATTCGCCCAATTAATAAATATGTAATCTTTAAACAATAAAGAAAGCACACAACATGGTGTCAGGGGAAATCGGATGGGGAACACTTTAAATACAAGAAAAAAGGTGAAATTCTATCGACAGAATAGAGAGAAAAACGGAAATATTCCGAGCAACCTGTAAACGACGCAAACATAGTTGGACAGACGTAGCTGGATCACCTTGACTGACCTTCAAACATGTCGAATTATAAACCTCCAAAACCTTTCGAGCCCGGCACACATCCGGCAGAGTCGTGGACCAGGTGGAAACAAAGGTATGAGTTTTACTGAGATGCATCAGACATCACAGAAAACCCCACGAAGAAACAAATAGCAGACCTCCTTCACAACATTGGAGATGCAGGGGTAGCAGTGTACAATACATTGAAAATCTACCAGCTCTGGAGGTAAGAACAACCGAAGATATTCTGGAGGCAATAACTAAATATTATATGCCTTACAAGAATACTACATATATAAGACACTTATTCTTTGCTCAATGCCAACAAGAACATCAATCAATAGATGATTATGTCTTGGTATTAAGGCAGCGGTCTAAGGACTGCGAGTTCGAGCATTTTTCAGAGGGATTGATAAAAGATCGTCTGATCGGAGGTATTATAGACTAGAGCATGCGTGAAAGATTATTAAAAGATCATAACATGACTTTGGATAAGGCCATTAATCTGTGTCGAGCCAATGAGGATTCCACGAAGCAGGCACGGGTAATGGATAGGGCTGAAACAAGTGGGGTATAGCTACCATATATTCTAAGAAAAAAGTTGAAAAAGAAGACCAAGATAAGACTCCTTGTACTAGGTGCGGCACAATGCATAAAATGCGCGAGTGTCCAGCATATGGGGTTACCTGTCATAAATGTAAAAAGCCTAATCATTTTTATAAAATGTGTAACCAGTCTTCTTCACAGTACCACAGAGATGACAAGCCTAGAGGAAAACCTGTATCAGATTCAAAAAGGGGTTTCAACAGCAAATCAAAAGTCCATGTCGTAGATCTAGAAGAATCACATATGGAATCTGAATCTGAATTCGGTATAGATTCGCTGAACGTATACTCTGTGGAAGAAACTGAGTGGTTCCAAGATGTTCGAGTGGAAGCAGTGAACCTATTGCCATATGAAGAGTATTATATGAATATTAGACAATTAGAACAATTATTCATTCAACAGATTCTGTGTTTTTACCGATAACGCAAGTGTCGTCGGCAAATCCCAGGACTGTTAGACAGTCTAACGAGTCAACAAGATTGTAACCGTATTCATTAGCCACATCTTTCTCTGACAACTCATCCAGAATATGGTCAGTTCCCAAGTTGTACAAGGCTGGTGAAAGTGGAGCTCCTTGAAGAACGCCACGGTTGATATCTATAGGTTTGGTCTTCGTACCATGACTTGACTCGATCTGAGTGAAATTGCCTACTTGCAATTTGATAATAATTTCTTCGAGTTTATCTGGGATGCTTGCTACTTTTGTTGTTTCCGCAATATGATCATGCCCAATATTATCGAAAGCCTTGCTTATATCCAAAAATATAAGTGAAACGTCCTTTTTCTGGGATTTTGCTTGTTTGAGAATTGCATCTACAGTCGATACATTTATGAAAGTTCCTGGCGTATTGGTGAAACCTCTTTGATTAGTATTAAATGTCGTGAATCGCCGAAGATGCTTATCGAAAACTCTTTCTATAATTCGCCACAAAATTGAAAATATCGATATTCGTCGCCAGTTATCTATATTCTTACGATCTCAATGTTCAAAAATGAGTACAGTTCTTGCTTTCCTAAAGCACCCAGGAACCCATCCATGAGTCAACATTTTGGTTGCTATTGATGCAATAATTTTACTCACGCGTTCACACTTCACAACTTGCATCATTATTCGGTCAGGTCCTGAGACTGTATCCATGGAGATTGATTTCATTGTTTGTGATACTTCTTGGGCATCAGTGCTATAAAGGCGATTTATAGAAAGTTGTTCACTGAGTGTCAATTTGGATGTGTATGATGGTCTTTTCCTAATATTAGGAATATTAAATCTTTCTGAAAAGGCAGTAAGAATGTCTTCATTAGGAATAGTGCAAGAAGTGTGATTATCATTCATTACAGTATTCACCGATTTTTTCCGTTGATTGTAATAAAAGTGTTGAACTTTTTGATAAAGAAATTTCTCTCGTCTCGTCTCCCTATCTCTTTTCGAGTCTTTTAATGGATGCTCACTGTTCTTGAAGGTTCTCTCATTATTCTTGAATTTTCCTGTTTTTCTCGCTTCATAGTATTTCTGGGCAGAATGCTTTGTGCCAGGTAAATTGACAGGTCCTCTTCATTTTTATGAAATTCCTCTTCAATCATTACCTCTCCAAACACTTTGATCCAAATATCAATATTGACATGATGTTCTTTTACTGACTCTTGCTGAGAAGAACTGTTGTCATTTTCATTCTCATCATTAGTAGTCGTATCTTCATCCATCTTACATGTCGTGATTGATTTCTCATATCGTTGAGCGATGTTCGTTCGATGTTGTTCAGGGTGCGCGCGAGTTATATGAATGTTAACCTTCTTATATAATAAGCCACAATGTGGACATGGAGCACGCAAGTCCTTATCAGTCAATGAGCTAATGTCTTTAGAGGATGTACTAGGAAGTCATATTTCAAAATGATCCAGGAATTCAACATTTGACGAAGGGGGAAATGTTTTATCACAATTAGGGCATACAAACGTATGTGATGTTTGTGTTAATTCACCATGTTCATACATCATTATTACTGCTGTCACGCTTCAAGCCAAATCTACATCTACGTTGAAAGAATGATAATCAGATCTTTTGAAAGTTTGCATCGAACAAAAGCGTCATACATGAAGGATCCATTCATAATGAGAATGATATAATATTTTAAGGTCTTTGGATCTTTTCTATCTTTATTCAGGATTGTGAATCTTGATAGCACTGGAACAAAACTGCTTATATTCAGTCAGTCAAGTGTCAAGAAGGCTCTGTCAAAGTTGAAAGTTATCTTTGAAAGCTTAATTTATATCACACGACTATATAAAGAGAATAATTATTAGCTCAGAATGTTGAAAAACTTACAGTGATCACGTACGTATATAACACGGTAATAACAAATAAGCCGATCAAATATAATAGAAATATATATTAGGAGCAACTTTTCCTATTCCGATCAGTCCAACGCCTGTTGGATTCTTGATCCTTTGATTTGATTTGGATTTTCTTGATGTTCTGTTTGGATTACACCAAAACACATAGCAATCCGCAAAAAGAAGTTGCAAGTACGCTGTGTGTGTTAAGAAGTGGAACTAGAGAGAAGTCAAAAGCGCACGCATATTTTCAATAATGATATTAATTGGAATAATATTACATTGTTGACTGAACTTTTGTAAACTATTCGTCGGCCATATTGAGATTCAGAAGCGCATTCTATTGTCACTTCTCGTGTCGAATTGGATGCTTATTTTTTCGTGTATAGTCATCTGGGGAATAATTCTGATGATGCATTTTGTTCTGAATATTGATGAGGAAAATCAATAACTGATCTACCATGTGCTATGAACCATCATGAATTAATTGTGATAAATACTCGACTATTGGACAACAATTGTTCATGGATACCAATTTAGATAAAATATTGTCATATGACTCGAAACGGATAGTGTAGGCCTATAACGTCTTAGTGGATAGTTTAGTCTTAGTTTCATATATTGAGGTGTTCCTATCTAAATTTCACTCTCATCTTTATAGCCTATAACACTCCTCACCTTTTTGTTCAGCAACTTATTTTGACAGGCACTAAATGACCTCGCTGTCGATGAGTCTTAAAACCCTAATATTCATTCATTAGTTCATTCGAAACGGATTTATAAACTATTCAGATTTATTAATTCAACCGATTTATTGGATAAAATATGATTTACATTCTATATATGATTTTATTTCTCGAAAATTGAAATAATTATTAGAAAACTGAATAAATAGAAAGAAGGATGATGAAATAACCACGCTGTCGGTGTCACCCAAAAAAAGGAGGAAGGGGTTTAGTCGGTAAGAATACGACACTCCCCGAAATTTAACACGCGGGGCTCTCATGCAAGATTTCCCCTACTAAAAAAATGATGATTAATTAATGAATTGATTAGATCTGCAAGAGTATTGAATGAAATTAATGGAATGTGTTTTTGTTGGATTCACACTCCATACGATGGATGCATTCAATTAGTATACGGTTACCAGACGTCCCAGTTTTCACGGGATTGTCTTCGTTCTGGACTCCCCGGCATCCCGAGAAAACATATCAAGTGTCCCGGTTTTGAATTTTATAAAATGTGCGGGATATCGACAGCATGATACTTTCATAACTTTTTTCTATTCAGTTTTTTAGTTATTATATTTCCTTTTTCTTTTATTGGGTTTTAACGACGCACTGTAATGATTACTAAGATCTATTGGCGTCGGATGAATGATTAATGAGATGATGGAATGATGAGATGAAGGTCTTTATAGGTAGTGGGAAGGAAGCGGTCGTGGCCTATATTGTAGGAACCATCCCGGCATTAGCCTAGACTACCGAGGGAAACCACGAAAAACCCCTGTAAAGATGGACGGTGGCGGGAATCGAACCGGGTTCGATATGTCCCTTCACCTCCCGGTCACATGAAGTAAGTGAGCTAACCACTCAGCTACTGTGCCGGTATTATATTTCATACTTGATACATGAAATTTATGGATGGTCAGATAGCTATATCCCAAATGACGTCACGGAGTCGGTCAGGTTTTCGTCATAATTCATTGAGGGAGTAGATAGCCCTGTCGGTGAGGGAGGATTTGAAAGCAGGATAAGTGGGCGACAACTTGATGTGGTTGGGGAGTGTTTCGTGTTGAATCTCAAGCTACAGACTGATGTTTTTATTATTCTCATTGTTGTATATTGTTGTACTGGTGCCTCACGGCCTCATGGAATAGAGGGCAGCCAGTAAGGCCTCTTCAGCTGTTTTTTTTATTTTATTTTTTATTTTGTACATACAAATAAAAACACTGAACAGTCAAATATAATCTATGACTATCAATAACGTAACGGGATAAGCAACACGGCATAAGTCGTATCCTTTTAACATTAGGCCGTTTTCACCATGATGGAATCAGCGCGCTTTCGTGTACATTTGTGAGATTCACAATTTCAAATAAAATCGTACGTATTAGGCTCGTATTTCAATGTATAGTACATAGTTGTACAATTGCATTGATTTTATTCTTTCTCGTAGATGATGAGTTATCATCCAGTTATCAAATGGTGAATATAGCAGTAGGGCTCTTGACTAGGGAACTAAATGCTTTCACAGAAGTATTTTAAATTTAGATTGGCCAATTGAAATGAAATGCATCCCAATATTGCTCAATGCAGTTGGAAAGAGCTGGATTCACAGATTGCATTACATCTATTACTTGTATAGATCAACATACAACAATACCAGCAAATCATCATAACATTTGTGAGGCGGCATCCCTTTGATATACGCATGGTGCGAAAGGGAAGCGCCATGTTGCTTATCCCGTTACGTTATTGATAGTCATAGATATAATCCACAAAGTCTCCAAAGGAGAATTGACTGTGGGAAGAAAGAAAATTATATCTGTATATTGCTTAGCTCTAGATTTTATACATTAGTTTATGTATGGTGATTAAGAAAATATAAACATAATTGACAAATTGAGTGGAAATGAAGAATATGAGTGGAAAAAAAAGAAGAGATATAATCTATACGATGGACTATTATTCACGAAAAAATGATTCAGAATTACACTGATTAAGAGATTGACTATAATATCACAAAAGATACAATAACAAAAATACCAATGAAAAATAAATATATGATCTTCCAATAACATAGAATGAGAATGTGAGAAATTTATATAACCTTGAGATGGCTTGGTTGTTGCATCATGGAGTGAAGATAGCATAGTTCGCTATCTATGCTATGCTATCTATGCTATATATTTGAAATTGCATAATTTTCGAAACGGTATCTAAAAAATTTCCAGTTGTCCTGAACGTTTCCAGAGACTTTCATCGGTTCTGGCGTAGGTATACTTGAAGTCATAATTGCTGTACCGGTATTCTGTATTATATAATTATAAATTATGATTCCGCTGCTGACATCATGTTTCATATTGAAGCTTAGTTTTTTTTAGCCTAGCTTGTTTTTATTGTTCTCATTGTTGTCGTGCCTCACGGCCACATGAAATAGAGGGCAGCCAGTAGGGCCAATTTGAGCATAATAGAGCTAGACTACCAACTCACAACAGATAGGTTGTTGACTTGTTGTAGAGGACGAAGGAGACATGTCTGGGACTTCTGGTGGAGAGGGTAATGTAGTGTGGGGGGATGAAGATATTGAGGTTGGATCGGGTTGAGTGAGAGTGCACTGATGGGTCGAGGTGGAATTGTTTGGGATGGAGGCGTGCGAAGGTGACAGCTGCTTGTAAAAGTGTGGAGGAAAGAGTCAGGATGTGGAAGGATGTGAAGAGGGGTTTTCAGGATTGACGGTGTGGTTACTGACCACTACGCGGAAAGGACAGAACGGATACGTAGAGAGTGTACGCAAGGTGCGCAATGGATGATTATGAGCAGATTGAAACGCAATGGAAGCCCCGTTGTGGCGTAGACGTTTATGATCAACACTTTTCTTAAATTCTACGAAAAAATACTCGCTTATAGTTTCAATAACAGTTTTCAAAATTCAGAACGAAAATGCATTATAATGAGAAGTTCATGTTTAAACGCATGGAGCTACAGTCGTGCTGTTCAGTGTGTGTACAAGTACTGAAGCAAATGCATGAATTTTAGTTTGTAGTGCTGTAAAATCCAGATTTAATGTGAGGGATGGTAGGGTATATAAACAATGCATATCTTTAAATGATCTTTTTTTACATCTCAATGCGTAAGCACGGTTTATTCCTATAGCCCGCTTGACCGCTTTGCGGTACGACATCGGTCTTTTTTCCATACCCTCAATGCCGTCACATGCTTAGAAGACAGGCACTTATTGACAAATTCAGTACGACGAGCGTGGAAATAGAAACATAATAACTTTACAATGATGGTCAGGTAAACAGCTCTTCTCACAAAATGAGAGATGATTGTTTCAAAGTTGGACAGGGCCTGTATTATTTCTTTCTTTCTCTCATAATTATTTTTAAATCAAATCAAAAATCAATTAGTATTCATTAACTGCATTTTGTATATCTGTTCTTCGTGGACTTTTCAAACTAAAGAAACTGAGTTTGGCCAACATAGCTGTGAAGTATACTAAATTCTAGTAAAAATTTGATGACACATTGATATGCGGTCGAGTATACATTAGCTATGTTTTATCTTGTCCACGGTTAGGCCCAGCTTACCCCAAGCGCCACGAAACCATACTGTCACATTACGGTTGACCGAGTCCGCCATTTTTCTCAGACCTCCCAATGCACCGCTCACGACATCTGCTGGCGTGGCCGTCAACTGAACCATGGCCGACCAAGCGCGGAACTGAGGAGGACTGGAACATATCAACCATCATCCAAGTCAATTTAAAATATATTAATCTGAAAAATCTGTGGAATGGATGATTTTGTATTTACTTCGATACTAATAATGAGAAGGAAGGTTAGTTACGCCAAAGAATCAACAACAAACTGTGTTGTTTCTGTGCTTTTGTCGCACGAACAATGTCGTTCTGGAGTCTGACACTGCATACTCGTACGCTGTTTGTACGTTCTTGTAAGAGCCTGTGGTGAAATTGGTGGGGAAGACGGGGTTCTATCCTCCCGACTCCCATTGAAATGGTATCTTACACCAATCCAGGATGGTGAAATGAATAAACAAGCTAAAAAAATAACGAAACCAAGTAATATGAGTAACAAGAGTGTGAGAGTTGGTACAGAACTATAATTGGAAACGATTGACATTTGATACTCATTCTTGATGCCGATCTCTTGGGATAGACATCAGGAATATTT
Organism: Brachyptera risi; assembly: GCA_964007535.1. Lineage (NCBI taxonomy): Eukaryota > Metazoa > Arthropoda > Insecta > Plecoptera > Taeniopterygidae > Brachyptera > Brachyptera risi. The sequence continues at coordinate 17,640,203 of OZ023335.1, read as the reverse complement.
TAATTCAAACCATATTCCAACATATATATATTTATATATTATGGTTTGCCGTTCCTCCACTCCTATTTGAGGAGGAGTTTGAACTGAGAACAAGTAATAAATCGTTCTCATCCTAGTCCCATGGGTGTGACCCTTTACAGCACACACATGTTCGGTTTTAACAAATTAGTGTATAACGTCTTTAGACACTTTAGACATAGTTTAGTCTTAGTTTAATGTATTGAGGTGTTCTCATCTAAATTTCACTTCCACCTTTATATCACACTCTTCACCTTTTTTTTTTTTTTTTTTTTGCAACCTATTTCGACAGGCGCTAAATGACCTCGCTGTCGATGCGCCTTAAAACCCTAATATTCATTCATTCATTCGAAACCATTAAAAATAATACAGTATAGTACATTGAAAACAAACTCCGAGTCAATGGATAAGAAGTGATTCATAATCATGTTTCTTTAGAATGCGTAACGAATCTTCCAAAGGTGGCATACTAACTCGGTATTTCAAGTAATTATCCAAATGAAAACGTTTACAAAAAAAAAACTGTGAACATTGTAAATTGTTCCTTGGGAGCCAACAAACGAGCCAATGATTACTATATCTTGCAGATTGTACATCTGCCGGAAGTATGGTATAGTTCAGAGCTTCCCAACTGGCGGCCCGCGGGCCAACTCCGGCCCGCGAGATCTTTTTAAATAGTCTCCGAAATGATCTCTGCAATTCTGCATCACTTATAAATTCATAAAAACTCTACAATTACTGCAATTACGTATAATATTCTGTGTAGTCAAATTAGGAATATATCTGGCATCGTTGTGTACTCCACCCTTGCGCCATATCAGTTACAAATACTTGCATAAAGACATGATGACAAGAAGTTTAATTTAAGTAATTTAATCTTGAGCTGGAAAAAGTCAGTTTCAAGAAGCTTGAATATGTGTATACCAAAAATATTTTCTTCGTGTATGGGCACACCATATTGAAAACAGGTGAAAAATTAATAGAAATTTCCGGACAATTGGCTATGTGGCCCACCTCAAATTTCCCCGTGAAAAAATGGCCGGCCCTCTGAGATACCTAGTTGTAAAGCCCTGGTATAGTTGATTCATAAATATTTTCATTTTTCCGATTCAGTTCTTCAGGCTGGCTCGCAGACTTCTCGAACCGTACCGTAGGTTCAAGGTTGTAGCCCTTATTCTGCTTCCCGTCGATGGTCATTATGTCAATACCCCTCGATCTTCCATCATGAGCAAGGTATCTCATGATACCGGAGATTCACAAGGGGATTTTCGTTCTCGCAGAAGCTCAAGATGTGAAGGAGGGTTTTGATCTCGCTGTAGTGTCTGCGTCAAAAGCTGCCCCTCTGCCGACAATCAGTCTTACTGGTGCTACATTTTCCGCCATTTTTATATCATATCTCCATTTGTATCAAGACGAACCACAATTGCCACAAACCCATTTGTTTACAGTAGTACTTTTTGATGGAGGATTACACCAGCCCCTTTTTGTTGGAGACCACATCAAGTGGCGTATTCTAGTGTCCTCAGAATGCCTCTTGAATGGTATTCTCTAATATATCTGGTACCAATTAGCTCACTGCCCTTATCTTCGATTTGGAAAGATATATGCTACTTTCTCAACAGATGGCTTTCGTGTCATAATCACGTATTAACTATAAGGTGTCAGAAATATACTGCTCTGAGGAGACAGCTTCGTATGGAAGACACAATGTCAAAGATTTTAGGGAATAATTCAAAATCGATAGATACCATATTCAGCTTTCTAAGATTATCGAAGCTATTGGATCTCATTTGACATGCTCGTGGATCTGCGTTAGTCGATAAAGTCGTCTTGTTACCAGTATCATTTTTCAAACTGCCCGAATCAGGACATTTCCATGTCCGTTCAAGATGACGTTGTTTGTGCAATCATCTTTCACCAATGTACTGCTTTTTGACATTTGATACTTATTCTTGATGCCGATCTCTTGGGATAGACATCAGGAGTATTTTAAATCAAACCATATTCCACCATATATCTATTATGGTTTGCCGTTCCTCCACTCCTATTTGAGGGGGAGTTTGAACTGAGAACAAGTAATAAAACGTTCTCATCCTAGTCCCATGGGTGTGACCCTTTACAGCACACACATGTTCGGTTTTAACAAATTAGTGTATAACGTCTTTAGACACTGTAGACCTAGTTTAGTCTTAGTCTTAGTTTAATGTATTTAGGTGTTCTCATCAAAATTTCACTTCCACCTTTATATCACACTTTTCACCTTTTGTTGCAACTTATTTCGACAGGCGCTAAATGACCTCGCTGTCGATGCGCCTTAAAACTCTAATATTCATTCATTCAGCAGACATGACAGTGTCACATAAATTGTGATGTTGTTTAAAGGCTATCCACCGTGCTTTGAAAACACCCGAGCCTTTAAATTTACTACATGTGTGAATCATTGCATCGGGAGTGTCTCCTGGCAATCTTATTATGTCTTGAAACGTGTATTTGTCCAGTCTGTCTACATAATCAAGGAAATTAGGACATCTCCATGTCCGTTCAAGATGACGTTGTTTGTGCAATCATCTTTGACCAGTATACTGCTTTTTGACATTTGATACTTATTCTTGATGCCGATCTCTTGGGATAGACATCAGGAATATTTTAATTCAAACCATATTCCACCATATATATATATTATGGTTTGTCGTTCCTCCACTCCTATTTGAGGGGGAGTTTGAACTGAGAACAAGTAATAAATCGTTCTCATCCTAGACCCATGGGTGTGACTCTTTACAGCACACACATGTTCGGTTTTAACAAATTAGTGTATAACGTCTTTGGACACTTTAGACATAGTTTAGTCTTAGTTTAATGTATTGAGGTGTTCTCATCTAAATTTCACTTCCACCTCTATTTCACACTTTTCACCTTTTGTTGCAACCTATTTCGACAGGCGCTAAATGACCTCGCTGTCGATGCGCCTCAAAACCCTAATATTCATTCATTCAGGAAATTAAAAGAAAGCTTGAACAATAGGGCGTTTTGTAGAATATGTATTGTAAATATGTATGGCCATCCGTCCTGCTTCAAAATATTAGTTATGTGGTTGATCTAACGTATCCCTCAGTTTGTTGATAACTTCAGAATGGTCTATTACGAGCGTTCGAAAATGTAACTTCCAAGTACTTGGTGGTCTCATCCCCACATATACTTCTTATTTTCACATATACTTTTTCAATTATTGTGGTACAACTTTGACTGATATCCAAATTCAGTCCAATCTCACCTAACCTGTGTTTAGCCATGGAAGCTAATTCAGTAGCAGCTTCTTTCGACTTGCCCACGATTACTGTATCGTCAGCGAAACCAAGTATAGAAATACACACCAAATCTTCGACAAATCTGTATTCACAGGATTGTCTCTTTCTGACTCAAACTGTTCTTCTAGTTTTTGGTTCAGACTCAAGTTAAATAAAAGTGTCATCCAAGACGAGGAGTGGTTTAAGTCGGTGAGAATCCGACACTTCCCGCAATTCAACCAATGGGGGTCTTATGGAAGATTTCCCATCACCAAAAAAGGAAAAAAAAAGGAGAAAGTGGAGCACCCTGCGTCACACCACGCTTGAATTTCAAACTGATGCTACTTTCTTTACGATGTCATTGATTCATCTTATTCACATGGATTCTCTGCCTGGCAGGCAAGTAAGTTGACAAGTAACTACCCAGATCATTAAAACCCAGTAGCCATGATCGTATTATTACCTACCTTGAAACTCCGGTTTTAGCATCCCACAAACAGGTTCTTCAATTTGATGGGCATATATTCTAACCATTTTCTGCGCTAGTTAAGAGTTAGCTGTTAATTCAGATCTACAAATGGGTAAATTATTTCCACATGAACCATTTATCATATAATATGGACGCCATGGAACTATCTTAGTTTCAATCTCTTCGTCATTACTTACTATAATTATATATCTTTTTCATTTAAAACGATAATTTTTTTTCCCCTTCGATAATTATCAAGGTTATGCCAAATTGAGACTAAAATGTGTTTATCTGCTACACTTTGTACTCGGTACGATTCTTTTAAACGCAATTAGACCCCAAGAAATTTTGAAAAAACTGAGTGTGTTAATTTTTTTATATAAAAACACGGGTTCCGACCAAATCACTGTCAGGAGCAAACTATATCGCCGTCTCACACCTACTGACAGCCAGTGACCAATACCATGGAACAAATACAAAAAATATATATACCACGTGACTCTTTCAGCATTGCTGACATTTTAAACAATGACTCAATGAGCTAAGACAGTCTTTTTAATGTTTTCCGCGGAGCTCACACTTCAACAATGCAAGCAATATCTCCACTTGGGCACACTTTATCATTCAGGCGTCCACATCTTGTGACCAATTTTTGCCATGGACGTAAGATATAGTTGCAAGACAGTTTCAGTCTTATGGCTCAAATATAGCTCACCGTGCACACTTCCATTCCCTCAGCCTAGGTCCCACGACTGTAATTGCTACCTATATATGCTCGTCACTGATAGGAACGGATCTGGTGACTTCTCATTAGAAGCACAATCCACCATGCATTTACCGCTCTCTAGCGAACTGCATACGTATTACAGGTTAGAAGAGAGTGACGTTGGGACTAGTTTCATTTTGACATTGCATGACATGTCTTGGTAGTATATCTTTCGTCCATAGTATTGTATTGGCGCTCATCACCTTGTCACTGAAACGCCGTAAAACCACAACATCAATTCATTCTCATGTTCAAATTTCATCTATGTTGGGAATTGTCTCAAGTCGTCGATGTTTAGTGTCGTTTTCAACCGATGAAACGACAGTTGGAAGTTAGTGGACAATAACAAGCTGCGAGAAATCAAGGACACAGTGAGAAGTTGGAAGAATGGAAGTCATCAGTTGGAGGTCGTTCCATCCCGCCTCAGCCGCTTGATACACGGCTTCCTTCTGGCTGGCGAGAAGCCGCCAGAATGTCAAGTCGCCAAAACAGTCAAACACATCTCAACTGAATGTGATGAGTACTGAGATCTCAGGCAAAATTGTAATCTTAAAATCACAATTGCCGATATTCTGGGCAACCCCACCGATGTTGACTCGCTTTTCAACTTCGTCATTCAAGCAGAACTCCTTCCAGAAATTTAGAATGTCTAAGAATGGATTAGGAGTTTACTCCGGAATCGTAGCTAATTAATGTAAAAATATAAAAAGAAAAATAATAGAATAAATAAAGGAAAATAACTGAGTGAAAAAATGGAAATTGATAAGTATGAAATATAAATGATTGAAAATAATTTTGAAATCCATCTTTAAATTTGTTTCTCGAGGACGAATAAATTGTTCTAATCGGCGCAACATGACTTAAATGTTGACGCGCCGAAAAACCCAAATATTCATTCTGAATGTACGAATCCAGATGCTTTGAGGGTTGCGTTGGTTTGCCAGTTAGAGACGGTGACTCCAATAATTCGAAAACACATTCAACTTCCTGAGTACTTTCCTTAGAACCAAAGATCGCTGCTCTATCCAGTGTTGTCTTGTAGAAACGCTGACAAACTTGATGACAGCTGTTATTAACTAAGCCGACATGAACGTGAAGTTGGTTCCTTTTATCACTACTTATCTACGCACGATCGATAGTTCTTAAGATGTGGCTGGTGAATTGAAACACATTTTCAACATGGAGGGATAGGAAGTTAAGTCACCATCTCCAACCGGCAAACCAACGCAACTCTCAATGCATCTTGGTTCGGATCTTACCTGGCTATGACGCCTGCTAGGTAGTTGTACAAAGCCTCCACGTCCCTGACGTTCGCCCACTTCTGCTGCACCGTCGTCCACAGGTTGTTGTGGCTGTTGATCACCTGTTGGTTGTTATACGTCACTATCAACCGCTGATCTGTGGACAATTACAAATCGAAATCTGAATAATTATGATTCTTTGAAAAAATTATCTGACCCATCTTTTAAAAAGAATTGTTGATATATAAATGTTACTAAACTTTATCTAACAGAAGCCCCAAAATGGAAATATGTACACTGTATCATTTCTTACTTATGATAACTAAATTTTTTCGGGATTATTTTTTCAAGCAAATATGTAGGCCTACTCAATTTCAATTATATTAATTTGCGTAATTCATTATATTTAGAACATTCCAATATGGATTAATTTTGATTATTATTCTTTTCTTAGCCTATCATATTATATTGACATGTCAAATATCTTACTATGTGAAATCGAAAAATTGATACCAAACCATATTAATATTATCATCATTATTATTATTATTATTATTATTATTATTATTATTAGATGGGTGAGCTCAATCAGTCAATTGGATAAACGAATGTTTTCTTGTTCAAATTTGGTCAGCACGTCTAGCTTGTGAGTTGATTGGTTGAATCACTTTCGAGAAAAAACATCACGACATTTTTTTGAAAGCTCTCAAGAACCGAGGGGGAACCCATAACGGTAACGGTATTGATATTCATTCGGTCTTACCGATAAATCAAATTTATAATTAATTAGAAGAAATCCACACAAATATGAGGTGGTAAAAATTCCATAACGACATGTATGGGCTACTACTGCTGAACTTGATTGATTTGTTCTCCTGATGAACTGAAGGTAAGAATTGCTATTGCCGAAATGGAATGCTCTCTTCTTTATGTGTTTCAACCACAATTTCAAAGAACATTGTATGACGTCACAAGATTCAAACATTTTTGTTGTACAACCTCATCAAGAAGCATCATATTCATTCAGAAAAATAAGTATTATACCCTCGACCACTAGAGAATAAGGCCGTCTACCAACGTACCAAACAAAAAATATATCATCGCTATATAGGTCCATGTATAGCGGGCACATTTAGACTCTGATTCTTTTTTCAGGAGCCTATATACTCTTAGAATTGTACTGGAACTACTGACATATACTGGAAATGTTTCAAGCTGCAGTGAGTTTCTTCAGAATTGCTGGAAGATTTTACAAGTATTCAGTTGGTAGACGGCCATATTCCTGGATACAAGCACATGACAAGCTATATTGATCCCTACCAGTTGCCCACATGGTGTTCAGAGTAGCGCTCCAAGAAACTGTTGGGGACATCATGTAGCCGTCAAGCTCAGTAGAAAGCCACGAGACGAAAGCGTTGTGAATCTCCATTGTGTCTCCAAAACCTGCATCACAAACAACGACATTCTGTTCTAGAAATGACTATAGAAATTTATAGAAATTTTTTCTCAAGTTCAATCGAGCCAAGACCGTATAATATTGAAAAAAAAACGGATAAAATTAATCAAATACAATAACAAAGAGAGAAGTGAACACAGGTAAAGAGAAAAAGAGAGAAGATTCAAGATTTTCTCGACCTCACTGTGAATGTTTGAATTGTTTTCCATCCCTGGCATTATTACTTCAAAATGTGTTGTTTGTTGAATGAGTCATCTTATTTTCAATTATTCTTTTGGGGTGGTAAGATCGTCCTTGTGGTGCCACGTTCAAACGATTTCATCTTCCATCCCTTGCCTCAATTGAAGAACAATGATTTTGTTTCAAGTTTATATGTATTTTTTATAATGACTACATAGCGAGATTCGAATTCATTTCGTGCATCGGTGATTGTTTGAATTACGTCATATTGCACTCGACAAACAACAATCACACCAGAAAGGAAGGAATTATATAATTATTCAAATCCCAGATGACCGTTCAGTATTGTATTTTCAACTGTAGTTGTACAATTTCCATTGTGCCAACATTGTCACCAGGAATTGAATCATTTGAATTCAAATGGATGAAAGTTTTAATAAAGTAAGTAATGGCCGTTTGAAAAAATACTGAATGCGATTTCTGATGAACAAATTTCGTTAAGATGAATGACTCATTGGAGAGAAAACCTGATCAAGTCGAGTATAACGCTCAATAGTTACATTTTCAAAAGGAGTAGTAATCGAATATGGGGGTGCCCCAAGGATCTATGATATACCCAATCCTACACATGCGTTTTCTGAATAATGTCTTGAACTGTAACTAGTGGTTCTAAAACCTGTGCAGACGACACCACCCAACTACTTATAATGCCTGATGGAATACCTAATCAAAACTATTGAATGGCAGAAATGTCAATGTAGGATGAGGAATAGAGACTACGTACAAATACAAATAAGACTACTCTTTACATTCAATCCCATTGTTGACATTTGATACTGATTCTTGATGTCGATCTCTTGTGATAGACATCAGGAATATTTTAAATCAAACCATATTTCAATATTATGGTTTGTCTTTCCTCCACTCTTTTAAGAGTGCGAGTTTGAACTGAGAACAAGTAGTAAAATGTTCTCCTCCTAGTCCCATGGGTGTGACCCTTGACAGCACACACATGTTCGGTTTTAACAAATTAGTGTATAACGTCTCAGTGGACTGGATAGTTTAGTCTTAGTTTCATATATTAAGGTGTTTCCATCTGAATTTCACTTGCACCTTCATATAACACTACTCACCTTTTTGTTCAGCAACTTATTTTGACAAGCGCTAAATGACCTTGCTGTCGGTGCGCCTCAAAACCCCAATATTCATTCATTCCATAGTTGGTCTTAGTTTCATATATTGGGGTGTTCTCATTTGAATTTCACTTGCACCTTCATATAACAATACTTACCTAGTTGTTCATCAACTTATTTTAACAGGCGCTAAATGACCTCGCTGTCGATGCGCCTTAAAACCGTGAACTCACCAGTGAGTTCATGTATGTCGAATATCACGATCTCGTCCGTGTTATCCAGAAACTGTTTGACTTGCGCAGTGACCGATTTCATTGGCACGAGACGCACTGGACCGTGGTTCGTCCACCACAACTCCTCCGTGTTCACGTAGTGGGCAGCTCGGATATCCAAGTAGCGGATACCGTGCACCAGCTGGGAGAGGATGTCTTCCTCCTGAACAGACATTTGCATTCGCACGAATTCAATGTATCAATCAATTAATCTTAAATAGTATAGTGGAGATATATAGGAAGCATACATATATATATATATATATATATATATATATATATATATATATATATATATATATATATATATATATATATATATATATTATGAAAGTACGATGTAGGTATACTTTTTCAAAATATAAAGCAGGTGTTCCAACTCCATACCAATAACATGGACGGTATTTGTGATTTATTGCGATCAGTTCAGAGCACTTTTAGAGCCAAAGGTCCCGATTGGCTGTCGTGATTTAGCGGATCCCATTGTGAACTAGATGCAAATCAGAGTGGCTGCGGTACCGGTGGCATTGTATAGCATTGTAGTTCGATATAAAAGCGATAGTTGCGCTACGGGCAATCGGAATCCTGGACTCAGGAACTGATCCAGGAAATATCTCATTTGAAGACTCGAGTTGGAATACCGTATTTATGCCTATTATGATGAAGTATGTTGGTATCACTACATCATGGAGCGGGCATAAGGGCTGCGGTGGCCATGTTTTAATTACCTTCATATTTTCAAGTTATCACTCATTCTAACGAATTATTCTTGGTTCAAAATCAAATGTGCTTATTACATGTCATCATCATTTAGGAGGACCATTCTCTACCAACACGGCAGTTGCGGTTCTAGATTCAATTGTGAAATACTGGCAGCATATTTTCAAATATTTTGTTTCACCAATCATATTTTACTTTGTCCTTTGTGTATTGTATTCAAATGATAATAAGTATGCGCATTTTGAAAATAACTGACAAACACTTGTTAATGAAAACGAATAATTTTGAAAATATGGACATTTTTCAAATGATTTTTGCGATTTACAAATGATTTTGGAGTCATATAATTGCATCATCACGGACATTTTCGAAGCTATACTTTTGCGATTTCTCCCAGCAAAGCTCCGCAGGAAATTTTCTGAACTAGACTCATGTCATTTTTTTAGGGAGTTTTGATATTTACAAGCGTTTTGGAATCGAATGATTGAATCACTATGGACATAACCGAAGTCATTTTTAATAGAATGATCATTATGGACATTTTCGAAGTTACTCTCGCCATTTCTCCCAGCAAAATTCCCAGCGGTGATCATTTTCGAAATATGTTCATTTTTCAAGTGATTTTTTGACATTCACGAGCAGTTTCGAAATCCAATAATCGAAACATCATCGAAAAGAACAAAGGAAGTGTGAAGTAGTAGATTATATACTGAAACAATTCAAATAATAAGTAATCATATTTTATTGTGTGTTTATTCGTAGGTCAACATCATATATTTTAAAGGAGGATAAGTTATTGGATTGTCGCCCCCCCCCCCCCCCCCCCTTGGACTCCCTAACGACATATGCTATATAGGATCAGAATGAGCTCGCAGTCGACGTGCCTCTAAACCCCAACATTGCGTGGCCTGCGAGACGCACCTGCGTGTAGGCGTTCTTGACAGAGACGGTCTCGCTTCCGATGTCTGTGAACTTCCTGTACGAGCAAGTATTGTGAGTCCCAGGCAGAAACATCTCTCGAAGTATCATGTCCCCGAATACGCCCCTCATGTCGCTCATCCATGTCGGCTGCGTGCGCAGACATGACGTGGCTAGAACATGCATTCACTTGTTGGAAAAAAGTGAGTAAAACACATTTTTGAAATACAAGTCACCATCTGTGTGTGGCGGCTTGCGTGGCTCCGTGATCTCCAGAGATTCCGCCGGGAGCAATGTATTTGCTCTGAAAAGGGTCCATGGCAATGAGGTCTGGAGTGAGGGTCCAGACCAAGTTCGGACCGTCTCGGTCGAGTGGAAGCCTTTTGGCCGGAATGTATGGAGGGAATACCGAGCGTTGCGTTTATATTTTATTTCTTTTACTTTCACCTTTCATCTGTCGTCTAATATTTTATTTTATATCATCTTCTCTTACTTTGCTCTTTCATCCCCGCTCCTCCCATATGCTTGAAACGTCTATAAACATTAACAACTATGGTAAATTACACGGACATGTACATAGCCATAAAATGATCTCGCTATCGACGCGCCTTTAAACCTCAACACTAACTAACTGGTCCAGTTTCAAGTGGATGTCGATAACCACGTCGTTCAGCACCTCTAAATAGCACTAACTATATAAAACTAACTGAAAATTAAAAACGTACCCATTATTTGGTTACCACTGCGTACATACGCCACCCAATACTCCAGACATCTCGCAGTGAAAGCAAGCTGACTGAACATAGTGACCGGAGCCTGCACTTCAGTCAAGCCATAACCACTACTGGCATTGACTGCTATAGTCACTAGTGGTTCCACTGCTCCGTTACTAGGATCACTGTCGTACAAGCCGACAAAGTCACCGCCCAATGGAGACGCCTGCCACCACGACAGCTCCAACTGGCGAGGCGTAGAGGTCTCGACGAGGGAGGAGACGGTGACTGAGACACCGAGGTCGGTGCAGGAAGCATCTGTCAGAGAGATATTAGCACCAATTAAATTACTGTTCGATTATCAAATTATATTTGTCCATTTGGAATATTGGTCATAAATAACTATGTGGAGAAAATTCCAGATGTATGCAGTTTTCTGATGGACTGGGTGATTGGAGATGGAACAAGCGAAAAGAATTCGAGCAATAATTGGTAAAGGACAAACAATTTGGGAAACAATGTGATAAATGGAGAAACCAGATATGTGAAATCATGAAGAACATTTGGAACTTCTTAATAATTACTTATCAAATTGAAAAAAAATGGTGGAACTTGAGAAAACTTTGAGCATGCAACAATCTGATGATTGCGGTGTTTCACAACGAACTGTATTAGAGACACTTTTGTTTCTAGTATATATATAATTGAATATATATATATATATATATATATATATATATATATATATATATACATATATATATATATATATATATATATATATATATATTAAGGATCTTTGTGATTGTGCATAGAAGGCGAAATAATGACGTATGGTGACGATACTGTCTCAGTATTTGTGAGAGAAAAAAGTAAACACGTATAGGCCTATATGAAACAGCAAAATAATCCCAACAGTACGTCCATCTCTGGCAGAATATGAATTCGTTACTGTTAAATGAAGCTGAAATTGTGTATTCACCAATAAATATCTAAAATACTGATCCAGATGATGGAATTACTTTTGAGCGCCATACAGAACACACTTAACTTGACAGGCGCTAAATGACCTCGCTGTCGATGCGCCTTAAAACCCTAATATTCATTCATTCAGAACACTGCCAAATGAATTAAGAGTGTTTTGTTATACAGTTGAATCTAGTAAATGCCCAAAATATCTTACAAGAGTCATACATTGGAATTGAATTGAATATAAGTATACAATGACGCTCCCCCCACACGCACGAGATGACTTTAGTTTCTTTTTAGAAATGCATTCTTCCTTGTATAATTATTATTTAAAGAATGATAATTTCAAATTAGTATATTTTAGGAAAACCAAACACAAAATGAACAATTTCACTGAGAACAGAAAACCCAGGTTCACGGAGGAAGGAAGTGGTTCTCACTCGTCTGCTAGTGGGACACACACTTTCAACCCATTCCCATCTTTTCACTCCCAAAATATTCGTCCCCAAATGTGAAATTTGTAACAAGATTTTGACTGTTAGACACATACCACTCGAGTGTCGGAAATATACTGCTCTGTGGAGACAGCTTCGTATGGAAGACATAATATCAAAGATTTCAGGGAATAATTCAAAATCGATAGATACCATATTTATCTTTTCAAAATTATCAAACCTATTGGTTCTCATTCGACATGCTCGTGGATCTGCGCCGTTGTATGCGTGAGACGATAAAGTTTTCATGTTAACAGTATCATTTTTCAAACTGCCCCGATTAGGATACTCATGTCTGTTCAAGATGACGTTGTTTATGCAATCGTCTTTTTCCGGTATATTGCTATTTGATACTTATTCTTGATGTCGATCTCTTGGGATAGACATCAGGAATATTTTAAATCAAATCATATTTCAACATATATCTATTATGGTTTGTTGTTCCTCCACTCCTATTTAAGTGCGAGTTTGAACTGAGAACAAGTAGTAAAACGTTCTCATTCTAGTCCCATGGGTGTGACCCTTTACAGCACACACATGTTCGGTTTTATCAAATTAGTGTATAACGTCTTTAGTAATAGTTTAGTCTTAGTTTCACATATTGAGGTGTTCTCATCTAAATTTCACTTGCACCTTTATATAACACTTCTCACCTTTTTGTTCAGCAACTTATTTTGACAGGCGCTAAATGACCTCGCTGTCGATGCGTCTTAAAACCCTAATATTCATTCATTCCGAAGCAATGACTTGGTTTTTCCTCCTCTTCTATCCTCTGTCTCTCGACAACTTCTTCAACCATTGTAGATGTCTCTTTCCTCTCACATTTCTGATGAGATCTATTTATTGTCGGATTTGAGAAGCCGTTCTTGAGCAAGGAATTTCTCAGCTTCAAAAATTCAACATTGTAACTATCCTTATTTGATAGTTTTTGCGATCTTATCGCTAACGTATCAGCAACCGAAAAAATCCCCCCTCAAAGGATCCGAACACCTTGACGTGGTGTGGGGGCTTGCGTGGCCCCGTGATCCCCAGAGCTATCGTCGGAAGCAATTTATTTGCTTCCAGCAGGGTCACCCATGGCGATAAGGTCTGGGGTGAGGGTCCAGACTAAGTTCGGACCGTCGGTCGAGTGGGTGCCCATTTCGGTGACCAGAGCGGTCATAAGGAGTTCTCGTGCAATCATTCATCATTATCACCCTCTTCCATGATCTTTGCTACTCTGTGTTCTCTCTTTCCTGGACTTGTCTTCATTCTTATCTTCGTGCCGACTCCTCGTGACCACTCAAACCCACGACAATATTGACGATCTCGCTGTGAACAAGGATATGAACCCAAGCCAATGGTGTAATTAATCGTGCTAAAGGGCTGAATGACTACGGGATAAAGTAGTTCCAAACGATAAACTCTGGACACATGGTGAACTTCAGTTTTACTCTAGCCTTACTCCCACAAGCGGGGCTCTGTGGGAGCGGACATTTATTTCCCTAGCTACTCGTGGGTCCAAATATGAATACACTTAATTTCCCCTCAATTCCCCCCCCCCAAAAAAAGAATTCGATCTCTTAGAGATTATAAATGTACGAAAGAACAAGTTCTTCAGAATCTAGAATCAAGCAAACCAGCTAGTCCTAGATTTTTGCAAATAGAACGTTCCGATGGTAAAACCTTCCATGACGTGTCACCTTTTGCTATCGAGAAAGCTATTCGAGGTCTTGCTGGTACTGTTCGCAAAGTCACGAAAGTTAGGAATAGAACTCTCCTGCTTGTAGAAACAGACAGCGATATTCAATCACAACTGCTTTTGAAGACCAACAGCTTTGCAAATTTATTCCCCATCCTAGTCAGTCCTCATCCCTTCCTTAATTCTTCTAAGGGAGTGATTACTTGCAATGATCTTTTATGCTGTGACGTTGGAGAGATTAAATCTGAACTCGCTGGTCAAAATGTTACGGATGTTTACCGTATTACCCGACGAGTTGATGGAAAGGATGTACCCACAGCCACACTTATTTTGACTTTTTCTACCGGTACCGTTCCAACAAAATTGATAGCTGGCTACAACAGTATACTTGTTAGACCGTACATTCCAAATCCAACTCGATGTTTCATCTGTCAACGCTTTGGACATGGCCAAGCTTTCTGCAAATCTAAACCTATCTGCCCGAACTGCGGCCTTGAGAAGCACGACGAAACGCCTTGCGTGTCCGGCCCTCGTTGCATCAATTGCAACGGTGGACATGCGGCGTCTTCAAAGGCCTGCAGTAAGTGGTTAGAAGAGAGGAAGATCAGTGAGTTCAAAACTGTCGATAAAATGACTTATCAAGATGCTCGACAGAAATATAGAAATCTCTTTCCTATCTCTGCCCTTCCATCTTCTTTTGCCAAAGCCGCAGCTAATAAAACAACGTCCCAGGAATCGCAAGAAATACTCACTTTGAAGGCTGAAAACAAGAAACTGATCGAACAGCAGAAGAGAATGGAAGAGTTAGTATCGTCACAAAACCTCAAAATTGACAAGTTACAGAACGAGGTACATGATCTGGTGAAACTATTGAAAGGTAAATTCACTCCGGAAGCTGAGGCTGAAACCGTAGAGGAAATAATGGTGACAGGAAGTGAGGAAGAAGATGAATCTCCTGTGTCGGGCGCTTCATCCGACATCACTGAGCGACCGGCGTCGGGTGCTGTGCCCGACACCCGGGGATTCACACCCCCCAAACAAAAACGAAGGAACAGAGGAAGTACCCAAGGAGCAAGAAAGGATGTAGCCGCAGAGCTCGGCATTCCGGCAAAATCCTCTGAGGGGAAATCCTTTTATCTAAAAAGAACTTGAAATCTGTAGTAACCTAAGCTGGTCTTAGGTAACTCTATCTACATTTAAAGTAAACAAGAACATCATCTACACAAAATGGCTCTAATACAATGGAACTGCAATGGTTTCAACAGGCACAGAGAAGAAATCAAGCTATTGACATCAAACATTAAACCGATATGTTTCTTTTTTCAAGAAACGCACTTCAAACCTTGTGACTCTCCATTGATACGTAATTATAGTTTCTATCGTTTCGATGACTTGACAGGTAACAGAGCCCATGGGGGAGTAGCCACAGCTGTCCACGACAGCTGTCACGTAAGTCCACTGCCGCTAACAACACCACTACAGGCAGTGGCAGTCAGAATTGCTCTTCCTCAGCCTGTTACCTTCTGTAATATTTACTTACCTGAATGGGCTCCAGTTACTAGAATAAATCTGGATAACCTTGTGTCACAGCTCCCACGTCCCTATGTTATTCTAGGTGACCTAAATGCCCACAATAACTTGTGGGGTGACACAATGGTGGATAGTAACGGCAGAGGACGCCTTTTTGAGCAATTTTTCAACGACAACGACTTGATTATTCTCAACAATGGAGAGAAAACAAGGTTTAATGCTTTCAACGGTACGTTTTCAGCGATCGATCTTTGTGTCTGCACCCCATCTGTCGCACCTCTTTTCAATTTCTCCGTTCACTCAGATCTGTGTGGTAGCGACCACTACCCACTCATCTTGAGAGTGGATTCTCATCAACGGCCCTTGCGGTGTGCGCAGTGGAACTTGCGCCGCGCGAACTGGAGCCTTTTCACAAAGCGTGTTGATTTGAAGAACTCGAATAACATCCATGATACTGATAGTAGGACTGAGCATGTGACAGAGGTGATTATTGCCGCCGCGAAAGACAGCATTCCTCTTACGTCAACCAACCAACGCCACATACCTGTTCCCTGGTGGAACGAGGAATGTAAGGTGGCGATCCGTAAGAGGAAACAAGCCCTTCGAATTTTCCGGAAATACCCAACCAATATCAACCTTGTGGCATTCCGGAAACTCCGAGCAAGGGCTCGTTTCATCATTAAGACTTCGAAAAAAGCCTCATGGAATTCTTACATCTCATCCATTAATACTCACACACCCCTCACCAAAGTGTGGAATAGAGTGAGGAAGATAGACGGCAAATTCAAATCATCTTGTATATCTGGGTTGAACAAGGATGGTAGTCTAATTACCGAGCCACAGGAAATAGCTAATGTTATCGGGTCCTATTTCTCGGACGTCTCTAGCTCTCACCACTACTCGGCATCGTTCCAGATACACAAACGTGCTGCAGAATGTAGAAGATTAGATTTCTCTTCTGCGAACAACGAGGTGTATAACGTGCCGTTTAGTGTATGGGAGTTGGAGAACGCGATAGCGTGCGCAAGAGACACGGCACCGGGGATTGATGGAATACACAGTCAGTTCTTGAAACACCTGCCAGTTGCCGCTTTGAATGACCTTCTCAACCTGTTCAACCATATCTATTCAACCGATACTTTCCCTGATTCTTGGAGACAAGCTATCCAGGTACCGATCTTGAAACCATCTAAGGATAAGCATTCACCATCAAGCTATAGACCTATATCACTGACCAGCTGTCTGTGTAAAGTGATGGAAAGGATGTTGAACAACCGCCTCGTTTGGTGGTTGGAACGAAAAAACCTCCTTTGCACAGTACAGTCTGGATTCAGAAAAAATAGAAATACTTTGGATCATCTTATTCGTATGGAAAGCTTCATACAAGAAGCTTTTCTTACGAAGCAGGAAGTGATAGCTGTATTTTTCGACCTCGAGAAGGCATTCGATACTACCTGGCGCTTCAACATATTGAAAACCTTGTCACAATGGGGTTTCAGAGGCCATCTTCCTAATTTTGTCTGTAATTTCATGACCAACCGACGTTTCAAGGTACGAGTTGGTAATGTGTTGTCGGATGATTTCATCCAAGAGAACGGTGTACCACAGGGTTCTGTCCTCAGTGTTACTTTGTTCGCCATCGCTATAAATGGTATTGTTCGAAGCGTTCCATCTTCTATCACTTGTTCCTTATTTGTCGACGACTTGGCTATATTCAGTAAGTCAGCGAGAAGTACAACGGCCTCTCGCCAAATCCAACTTGCAATTAGGAAACTGGAAGCATGGGAAGATGAAACTGGGTTCAGGTTTTCTACATCAAAATCAACGTGCATGCGTTTCTCTCGTCTGAGAGGCCTGCACCCTGACCCAGATATATATCTCCGTAGAGAACTTCTCCCATTCGCAGAATCGACAAAGTTCCTAGGGCTGACGTTTGACGTGAAGTTGAACTGGAAATCTCACATTTCGCAACTCAGACTCAAGTGCTTCAAATCACTTAACCTTCTCCGTTATCTTAGTGGTACCAAATGGGGAGCGGATCGCACCACGATGCTGCGGCTTTACCGAGCATTAATACGTTCCAAATTGGATTATGGTAGTGTTGTGTACGACTCGGCACGAGAGAGCTACGTGAAGCCACTCAATACAGTTCACAACACGGGCATCCGACTGGCCATAGGAGCACTCCGTACCAGTCGGGTGGAGAGCCTGTATTGCGAGGCTGGCGAGCCCTCGTTGAAGAGTCGACGTGCGTATCTACTTTGCTCATACGCTTCGAAATTATTCTGCAGTAAGCATCATCCCACCTACCAATCAGTTATAAATCCTAGATTTCATGCTCTCTATGAATCGAAACCATCTGCCACCATACCAACTGGAATTCGTTTGAATCATATTTTGGTCGAAGAGTCATTTGTATACCCTCGAGTCTATCAAATCCAATTCAGTGATACCGCCCCTTGGTTGGCTCCACGTCCGGAGTGCTTGATGAACTTGTCATCAAGTACGAAGGCAAGCACGAGTGCAGAAGAGTATAAGCAAAAATACCTAGAGCTCTGCACACTCTACCCCGGACATATTAGATACTACACGGACGGATCGAAACTGAACGGCAAAGTTGGCTGCGCATTCGTCAGCGAATCCTCCACTGTTAGTATCAGATTAGGTTCGATGAGTAGCGTTTATACAGCCGAGTTGTTTGCAATTGTCACCTCTCTACAGCACATTCAACAACGATCTGAGAAGTGCTTCCTGATCTGTTCCGATTCTTTGAGTGCACTCCAAGCTCTTACTCAGATCTTTCCAACTCACCATCTGGTCCAGAAAGTGCAGACACTCCTGACCGCCCTTGCCTCGCAGGATGTCAGTGTAGTGTTCTGCTGGGTACCTGGACACGTGGGGATTGGTGGTAATGAGTTGGCGGACACGGCTGCCAAAGAAGCGACGGAGAAAGAAGATATTGATAACCCGAGAGTACCTTTCAATGATTTCAAGGCATATTTCAAACTACTTTTCAAATCTCGTTTCCAAAAAGAGTGGGACAGGGAGACCAACAACAAGCTGAAAGAAATAAAGCCTACTGTTAGTGCTTGGGAATCTTCAATCCGAGGTTCACGGAGGGAGGAAGTAGTTCTCACTCGTCTGCGAGTGGGACACACACTTTTAACCCATTCCTATCTCTTCACCCCCGATAAAATCGTCCCTAGATGTGAGATTTGTAACGAGATTTTAACTGTTCGACACATATTACTCGAGTGTCAGAAATATACTGCTCTGAGGAGACAGCTTCGTATGGAAGACACAATGCCGAAGATTTTAGGGAATAATTCAAAATCGATAGATACCATATTCAGCTTTCTAAGATTATCGAACCTATTGGATCTCATTTGACATGCTCGTGGATCTGCATCGTTGTTCGCGTGAGACGATGAAGTCGTCGTGTTACCAGTATCATTTTTCAAACTGCCCCAATTAGGACATATACATGTCTGATCAAGATGACGTTGTTTGTGCAATCATCTTCTTCCAGTATACTACTTTTTGACATTTGATACTTATTCTTGATGTCGATCTCTTGGGGTAGACATCAGGAATATTTTAAACCTAACCATATTTCAACATATATTCATTATGGTTTGTCGTTCCTCCACTCTTATTTGAGTGCGAGTTTGAACTGAGAACAAGTAGTAAAACGTTCTCATCCTAGTCCCATGGGTGTGACCCTTTACAGCACACACATGTTCGGTTTTAACAAATTAGTGTATAACGTCTTTAGACACTTTAGACATAGTTTAGTCTTAGTTTAATATATATTGAGGTTCTCTCATCTAAATTTCACTTCCACATTTATATCATCTAAATTTCACTTCCACATTTATATCACACTTTTCACCTTTTGTTGCAACTTATTTTGACAGGCGCTAAATGACCTCGCTGTCGATGCGCCTCAAAACCCTAATATTCATTCATTCCGAAACAATCTGTATGTCACAATGACAAATGTACCAATATTCAATTCGAATTTTACAATTTCGAGCCTTTGGAATGAAAGAAGGTTGAAATTACCACGCGGTCGGTGTAACAAAAATAAAACACTGATGTTGTAGTGACCAAGTCTATCTATCTTCCTCTATGTCAGACCTAGGTAGGATATTACCGATTAAACAAACGAAGTGTTATACGATGAACTTCTTCACATGTCGTCTTCCCGGTAATGCTACAACCTCTACATTGGAAACACAGAAACATGAAATCTTCTTTTCCATTTGTTTGGCCTCGGCTTTTAAATCCATCCAACCATTGTTTCTTCTATATAATCATCCGTCCCTGGTTCCAACTGAAACATTGGGTCAGGGGGTGGGTATTTCCACCATCACTAGGGCCGCAGGACTCCCGGAAACCGGTTGGCCACACCTGGCATTTCCTCCTCATCTTCCTCCTCCTCTTCTTCCACTTCCAATTGTTCCACCAATTCCTTCCATTTTATTCTGTCCTCCCACTGACGTTCTGCCTCTAATTCCTTCCAACTTCCTCCTCTCATCAGTACATCTTCCTTAATCAGCCCAATCCACCTCTCTCTCGGTCGTCCCACTCTCCGTGTTCCCACTGTAGCCGCCTCGAATACCCGCTTTGGTATTCTCTCGGTTCCCATCCTCTCCATATGACCGAACCACCTAAGCCTCTCTCTTCCCAATTTGAACCCTAACCTCTCTACTCCTAGCTCACTTCTTATCTGCTTACTTCGAACTTTATCCATTCTCGTAATCCCCTTCACACTCCTCAAGAACTTCATCTCAGCTGCCTGTAGCTGGTTCAATTCCATAATACCCGCCGACCACGTTACTGCCCCGTACGTTAGAATTGGCAGGAAATACATCTTGTACATCATTAATTTACAGACTTTTGGAAATCTTTCATTCCACAACAACTTCCTCACTGCCTGATAAAATGACTCTGCTGTCTTTCTTCTTTCCTGCACTTCTCTATCTACTTTGGCCTTATTGGTAAGTAGGCTTCCGAGGTACTTGAACTCTTCCACCTCTTTCAACCATCCGTCTCTTAAGCTTTATCCGAGCATTACCGTGTCTATTCTTCTTCCTTTCCATTGTCATTGCTTCACTCTTCTCTTCACTAATCTTCAAACCCATCCTTTCCGTCTCTTCACTCCACTTATCAATCTTGCATTGCACTTCCTCTCTCGTTTCTCCCCAAACCACCACATCATCCGCATAAATCAAAGTACAAGTATCACCAGTCCCATTAGGCTCCACTTTTTTCAGCAGCTCGTCCATCACTATGACGAACAGCATCGGTGACAATACACTGCCTTGTCGTAGCCCTTCACTTATTTCAAACCATTCCGATCTCCCACCCCCGACTGCACACAACTCACACTATTCCGGTACATACTTTTTATTCGCTCAACCAACTCCTTGCTTATTCCTCTCTTTACCAAACACTCCCACACTTTTTCTCTTGGCAACCTATCATATGCCTTCTCCAAGTCCAAGAAAGCCATATGCATCACCTGACCTCTCTCCCACTGCTGCTCCATCAACTGACGCATGGTGAAAATTGCGTCTATTGTCGAACGTCCTCTTCTAAATCCATACTGTTCTTCCCGCAATCTGTCTTCCACGTAATTCTTCAATCTCCACTCCACAATCTTCTCAAACAACTTCGCACACTGGCAGAGTAACGTCACTCCTCTATAATTACCACACTTCCTACGATCTCCTTTCTTGAAAAGGGGGACAATTATCCCCTTTTCCCAATCTCCTGGAACCTTCTTCTGTTCCCACGTCGCTTTGATTACTCTACCAAGCCATCTCCTACCACAATCCCCTGCCGCTTTTACCATTTCAATGGTAACCTCATCGATGCCGGGTGCACGACCATTCTTCATCTCTTGCATAGCTTTTGTTATCTCTGCATCACTGAGATCTTCCTCCATGTTACTGTCTATCATGGCCCCCGCAATATGCAGTTCTCCTTCCTCATTCGATGTATTTAAATCATTTTTCACATTCAAAAGGTTTTCAAAATACTCTCTCCACATCTTGTTTATCTCCCCAACATCACATATCAGTTCATCGTTGTTATTTTTCATACTCTTTACATCTTCTCTCATACCCCTTTTCCCCTTGATCAGACCATAGATCAATTTCTTGTTGCCATCGAAATCTTCCACTAACTTGCCTGCTAACTCCTCCATTGATTTTTCTTTTTCCTCTGCAACAATGATAGCCACCTTTTTTCTACTTACTCTGTACTGATATTCGCTCTCTGCTGATCTGTGTATCTCATTATTCTGCCACGCTAGTCTTTTCTCCTTCACTGCATCTTTCACTCTGTTGTTCCACCATCTTGTCTCCTTCCTCTTCCTTCTTCCACCTGCTCTTCCGCACAACTGTTCAGCTGCATCAACTATAGCATTCTTGAACTCCTGCCATTCCTCCTCCACATCCCTCAACTCCCCTTCAGGCACTCTACTCTTGATCACGTAACAGAATTCGCTCTTCACAGCTGGGTCCTGTAACTTCCACCCCTTGATTCTCTTATGTGAAACAGTCACTAATGGCTTCTGCACATACATTCTCAACGTGCACTCTAGCAATCGATGATCACTATCGAGTGAAACAGCTGGGCATACCTTCATGTCCACTACGCTTTCTCTCAACCTCTTTGCCACGCAGATGTAATCAATCACGGACTCCGATCTGTCCTCACCATACCCATACCTTGTTATACTATGGCTTCTTCTCTTTTCAAACCAGCTGTTGCCTATTACCAAACCATTTCTTTTACACATATCCAGCAGTTTATCTCCATCTCTGTTTCTTTCACCCAGGCCAAACTTCCCCAACACCTCTTCATAACCCTTTCTATCGCTCCCTACCTTTGCATTAAAGTCTCCCATCACAATGGTGTCGTAATTCGATCTCTCCAATACCTTTTCCAATTCCTCCATGAAACTCTCTTTCACTTCCACTGCTAAACCTGACTGTGGTGCATACACCTGCACAATCTCCACCGTCACCCTGTCACTTATCTTGAGTATCAAGGACATAAGTCTATCACTGTGACACTTCACCGCCATAACAAAGTCACTAACCTGCGGACTAACCACTACTGCCACTCCATTCTTCCCCTCCAAACCACCAGACCACCACAGCTTGAAACCATCTCTCAAATTCTTCGTTCCACTTCCTTTCCACTTTGCTTCACTTAGCCCTAAACATAATAATTTCCTCTCCACCATCACTCTCTTCCACCTTTCCATTCAGCGTGACAATGTTCAATGTACCAAATACAAATCCAATTCTCTTCCTTACGACCTGCCTACGCAAATTTCTCTTCATTTTGTGCCCTCTTCTCTTCCTACCACCGACACCTTCATCTCCATCGCTTTCAGCTACCTTTGATTCCTCCAGACCCACCTGGACTGAAAATTCTTGTTGTTATCAACTTTTTCCTTCTCATTCCTCAGCTCGCTACGATCTTCATTTTCAATCCTCTCTCGTAGTTCTCTCCCAGTACTTCTTTCCCACTCCCATCGATTTGTCTTATACCCTGGTATATATGGGACTTCCAGAAAAACTACACTGTTCAATTCCACCATCTTCTTCAAGTCTTCGTTCAAGTATTTTCCTTCTATGGTTTGCAAGCCACACATCACAACTCTTATCTCGGGCTTCATCGCTTTCTTCGTGGCTACTAATAACTCTTGAATGTCCCTTAATATCTCTTCCTTGTTAACTCCTTCTCTTACTTCTCGGTTTCCTACATTCAAGATTACAGTCTCGACTTCCTTCAATCCCTCCTCGTAATACCTTACCACCATTCTTTCTGCCAATTCTTTCACTTTTATCCCCGGGTTGATAATTACACCATTGCTCCTCCTTTTACAAAATTCATTTGCTTGTCTCACCTTTACATCACCCATCACCACTGTCCGCGTACTCAATTGCTTTGCCTGCACTTTCACTGCTAACTTCTCTGGCTGTTCACATACTAATTTCCTCTGCTCCACTCCCCTCTTTTCTGATTTACTCTCGTCTATCAAACATTCTGTTAACGTTTCCACAGTTGATGTCAATTTATCTCTCATAGTAGTTGTAGCGATCTTCTTTATCCCCTGTTGATGCAACACTCTCCCATCCTCCGGATCTTCAACAATCACCTCTCTCTCCTTACCTTCAGCATGCTCAACACATTGTTCATTACTCTCTCTTGCAGCCATGGTTTTCAACGTCACAACTTGTTCCTCCAAATTTTTAATTCTTTGTTCAAAATATACACAAGTCGCTACCATACCTTTCACGACAGATGAAGTAAACACTTCGTGTCTTCCTCTTCTTCTCTTCCTACTCTTTTTCAAGACTTCTTTCTCTTCTGTTCTTACTTGCTCCATAATCCACTTAACAAGCTTTTTCCTTAATTTAATGTCATCTGGTGCTATGTTGATAACTTCTTTTGTTTTCATCTTCTCACACGACACGACACTACAATTTGTGCACGTCCACAATCCTAACTCATCAATGAACTTGTCTTTTATACTACATAGTCCCACACATTGAAAATGCATCCAGTGATAACACACTCCACACTGTACACCTACAGTTTTCACTCTCTCCTTACACACTACACACTTACTAGTTTTCACCATCTTGATGCCTTGCTTTAATCAAGTATTGCTTCAATCAAGTATGCACTGAGAAATTGTTTTCATTCGATTTTATAATTTATGTTCACAGACTCAAATTTAACTTTTCAAATCCTTCGAAAAACACAACTTTGAAATCCTTCAAAAACACAAATAAAATTTCCAACCAACATACATTTTTATATCATATCGTCACTCACTTTCTTCTCCTTCCTTAGACGATCTCCATTCTCAACTTCGAAGTCTCCATCTCCTGAATAATCACTAATATCCTGGACAGCACCCTTCCTTGTGACCTTTCAAATCACGGCCTTCCGTGATTATATCATTAATAATTATATCATATATTCTATATGAAACGAAATTGGTATATTAATTCGATTTCGTCTGAGGTACTTGAAATTATTTCGAAAATGTTTCCGTATTCATTATTTTGCCATTTGAGAATGTTTGAAATGTCTGTATGTTGAGTGACTTGTAACCATATTGTAACATTCAAATTATAATCTTCGAAGGAGTACTGATAGTTTTGAATTCATATAATATGGTGAAAGTCTTCGGGTACTGAGCAAGTTCGACAATTGGGAATCGGGAGCTGAATTGGAAGATTCTATTATTTCAATTTTGTGAAGGTGATACTTGACAAACAGTGACCAACTCTTATTCTTGTTAATGTCATAATGTAGTCTCTGCTACCTCTTGCTCTCTCGATCCTTGTCTCACTTTCTGCGAACACTCATACCATCCACCGTTGTTTCGAATGTCGAAGATATTTTCCCCCAGTTATCTCTCTTGATTTGTGGAAACGTCAGTTATCTCTTGAAAGATCCGAGTATGTAACCTATGTAACCTTAACGGACTCTTCTTCTCCAGTTTTACCAGCTTCATTAGCAAGTCAGCTTCCACTACTTCATTTCCGTCTGTACCAACATGACTGGGGATCCATTGAAAGCTGACATTGACGCTTTTCTCATGTACAATTGATTCCAATTCTTTTTCCGAACACAAAATCTTCCTTATCTCTTCACTTGCACAGATTTGAATTCTCATTTCATTGATACACACATATATGAGCCATTTATAATGGTCATATTGATTCATTCGTAATATTGAGATTGCTTGAGCAGTTGAGCTCTGACATTTCTTTTACTTCCCAATTCCCACAGCCCTCTAAATTCTTAAATAATGTAATGATTGTCAATATTGCCATTGATGATTGCCAATGACAGATGGTCGTCATTATTTGCTTTCGATCTTGTTATTTCTTCTACGACCCTCTTCTCAGTAGCAGCAAAGACCTTTGGTAGCAGCTATAGTTATTGCTGTACTTCTACAAACTGGGATGGATTTTAATCTGGGACCAATAGAAATGGTTTTCTTACGTTTTTATAAAGCCCTAATAGACACTATGACAGTCATAGCTTCCCTGATTATTGATTGAATATTCTCAGAGAAGAAATGAGTTTCAACTTTGTACCAATTTATTATTTCTATCCTTTACAGTTGATACAATGATGAACAAGCGTTGATGCATGAAAATATATATTCTTGTGTTGATAGGTCTACGTTGACACAAGAGCGCTGTGCAGAGGTCTGCTATTATTCAGCACCGTATTATTTATTGATCATCGCCACCCGTCTGACACAGTCAGTTGAGGCAGTTTTGGAAGTGATCTCAAGTCGCACGTATAGGGTCTCGCACGAGGCGTAGATTTTTGTAAACAACATTCATTAATCATGTTCGTACCACATTTATTTCCATCCTGTTTTTTCTAACCCAATTCCCCACCAAAACAAGGTCATCTTGTAGAGATGAATCGTCCTCGTCGCCTTTCACCTCTCTATAGAATAGGCAATCGTCGGCAAGAGTCTCACGGTCGATGAAAGGCCCTTCACAATATCATCTACGTACAGGTTGAATAGGTATGGTCCAAGAACACTTCCCTGGGAAACACCAGATATTACCTCAACTTTCTAACCTTTCTGCACTTGACTTTCGCCCTGTCCCGGAACTCCTGCTTCCCATCTGACCTTCGGCAAATTTAAATCACCTGCTATAATAACGTTTTCACTTCTTTTCATCTCGACTAAAGCAAGTGCGCACTTTCGATATTGTGTTGTCGTTGCTCATTGTTGTGTATCAAGACATCAGGCCTACAGACTTGACTTCTGACTCCATGAATAATCGATGACTTTGAAATAAGAATCATAATATGAATTGGAATGACAATAATAACATCCAGACATGATATCGATTGTTCATTTATATTTATTTTCCCATAGTTCCTGTCTTTCTCATCACCCGAATTATGATTTTATATCACTTTGACGAATTTCTATACTTTTACAGATTCATTTTTCATAAATCAATATGTAGGCCTAGATAAGTGATTTCGTATTTTTTTACTTTAATGAAGTATATAAATATTATTATTTTTATATGAGCGCCGGGCTTGTTCCTACAATACGTGCAATATATGCTGCTTGCCCTGATATAATTCCCAACATCTAAGATAACTTCGTTTCATCCAACGCCAATATATCTTAATTATCATTACAGTGCGTTATTAATTAAACCTAATATAAATAAATGAATCCACTTCATAATATATTGTTCCATATACAGTTGTGCCCCGTTCAAACGATCCTGAACTTTCATCTTTTGCCTTCGTTGGGAAACAATGGATTCAAGTCAAGTCTTCAATGTTGATGAATAAAAAATTAGAGAATTAGTGGAAATGACAACGCTGTCGGTATCACCTTTCAAAGAGAATGGGTTTTAGTCGTTAAGAATCCGACATTCCCTGGAATTTCCTCTACTCAAAATTCCTCTACACAAAAAAAAAAAAGTTTGAAAAAACTGAAAAAATGCTTTTACTGAACTCACAATCAACTGCTCGCCCCAACGCTTCATGCTGACTGAACACGCTGATAATCACCACTAACAATGCTCTGCTATCAACCATATCGGCTGATCCCAACAAACAACTAGCAACAACACAGCGTAGTTTCTTTCAGCTAATTATTACCAGCTGCTTATCGCCTCCATCACCTTATTATCATCTGATCACGTGTATAAGACAGTTTAGCCGCTGGTTTAAACCTAGCTCATGTGCTAAGCGTTCTTTGATAAGAATAAGCTCAGTGTTATATAATTTGATCAAATAGTGATGATGAGGGCAATGGTGTTACTGTTATTGATTGGATGAGCGTAGCGAAGACTCGATTTCACCGTACTTGGAAAAAGGTTTATTTTGTTCGCGCTCCACAAGTCTAACAAAAGAATGTTGAATCTTGGCTTGACACATGTGCCATTATCTAGCTTGATACTGTTGAGGGGTGAGGCGCAATTGCACCACTTTTGATAAAAAAAAAACATTGCGATTTTTAAGAAAGCAAAACAAGAATAATTCAGAGAAGAAAATTGGGAAAGACGTTTTTTTTTCGAATAAAGTCGAATTTTCACGGAATGTAAATATAAACATGATCACATTATTCCAAAGCCTTTCTTCAATCGGATCAGCCGTTTTGTAAAAAATAAGTATATATGTAATGGAGTTTTTTCAGATCAATTGAAAACGTATTTAGTGAGGAAGGGAGGAACGTCAAAACTCGAGGATAATCGATCTACTCCGAATGAATCGATGGAAGTGGACAGAGAGATTATTAGAGCAAAAGATGAAGCGCCTAAGAAGAGAGATGGTTTTCTGAGTTCTATTGGATGTCGATCTCTTGTGATAGACATCAGGAATATTTTAAATCAAACCATATTTCAACATATATCTATTATGGTTTGTGGTTACTCCACTCCTTTCGAGTGCGAGTTTGAACTGAGAACAAGTAGTAAAATGTTCTCCTTCTAGTCCCATGGGTGTGACCCTTTTACATCAGGAATATTTTAAATCAAACCATATTTCAACATATATCTATTATGGTTTGTGGTTCCTCCACTCCTTTTGAGCGCGAGTTTGAACTGAGAACAAGTAGTAAAACGTTCTCATCCTAGTCCCATGGGTGTGACCCTTTACAGCACACACATGTTCGGTTTTAACAAATTAGTGTATAACGTCTTGGTGGATAGTTTAGTCTTAGTTTCACATATTGAGGTGTTCTCATCTGAATTTCACTTGCACCTTCATATAACACTACTCACCTTTTTGTTCAGCAACTTATTTCGACAGGCGCTGAATGACCTCGCTGTCGGTGCGCCTTAAAACCCTAATATTCATTCATTCATTCTTCTTCTTTTCATTCAATTGATCAATTGATCAATTTGTCTTCTCTTTTAATCATTTTTGTTTTCAACTTGATCATCTCTTTCTTTTCTTTTCCAATTCATTTTTGTTATTGTATTTTATTATCATTAGTTGACCTTTTCTCGTTCTTTTCTTTTTTTTCATTCTTCTTCTTTTTTCTCAATTTTTTTCAATATTATATGCTTGTGAGTTCTGGGACGTCTGAAAAAAACCATCAATCAGGATGAAAAAAATGTTTCAAGTTGTTGATGTAGAGATATTGACGACGTATACATGGGTGAAAACAAGTCGAAGCTCTCCAAATTATGGGATAACTCGACAATGCATGCACCAAAGTGAGAGACCGACAATCAACAAGCAGGCCTTGACTTGTTGGAATTTTCGTCGAACAAACTCGATGTGCCAGACAAGTGATCCACGTCATAGAGAGTTGTTTGGGACAACTAGGAAAACTCGGCAACTTGATGTAGTCAGAATTGCTTCTCCGTAAAATTACAATTCGTCAAGGTTGTAATAGAAACTCTACTTCTGATATCATGTCTCTTCTCGTCTGCCAGTACAAAGCTGCCATTAGACAATCCCCGTACAATCCTTGATTTTTCAACAGAACTCGGTGTTGATCAAGTGCTGGGCATACAAGTAGGTGTTCTGCACCTTGATCTTCCAGCTTGCACAGGGGACACATGGAACAGTTGGAACTTGCTTTAACTCCTATTCTCTTCAGATGTTTGTATAGAAAATCGTAGCCAGTTGTAATCCTGAAGATCGCGACTGAGGTAGAACGAGGCAGGGTGTTGGAATATATTGGTTTTTCCAGCAAAGACTCCCATCTCTTTCCTCTAGCGACATCTTCTCGGGCCTGATTTATAATAGTTTGGGATTTTATTTTGAGAATATTTTTGTAGGAAGCTATTGACATTGGTGTTGTATGCTGAGTCTGATTGGATCCCAACTTAGCAAGTTCGTCAGCCTTTTCATTTCCTTCGATTCCGCAGTGACTTGGGATCCATTGTAAAATCAATGACCAACCATCCTCTCATCAGATTGTGGGATAGTTTTTAACATTGATTGGTGATTGAACAATCAGTTGACTTTGATGTTATGGCTTGAATAGCTGCTCTGGAGTCGACAAAAACCACAATTTTCCGAGGAATGGTACGCTCGCGTATCAACTCAAATGCTATCCTAATCGCTTCCATTTCCCCATCAAAGCATGAACCATATCTTCCTGCTGCAGCCGAATTTTGGAAGATGGTGCTGTATACTCCAGCACCAGCATTCGATTGAGCATCATCTGCCGAACCGTCGGTGAAAACATGAAGCCACTCATTTGAAAGGTAAAAGGTATGCATTGTTCAATTTTCAATTTTTCAATTCAAAAAATCATTTTATTCTGTACATGGTACATGAGGAATTACAGTTGTGTGAAATGTACAGTTTTTCATTTTTCACAAATTCACATTCGTAAATTCACAAATTCGTAAAGACAGTTGTTTCAGTGCGAATACATTCATCGTATCTTTCTTATTCATCTCGTCAATCAGCTTCATTATCGTCTTGGGTAATAAAATCAATGACGATGAAGGAGGTGGAAAAGGTTTCCTTGATGCCACGTCAACTTCTATCTCAAACTTCGTCTTCATGTTATTGACAGCAGCACTGAAACCTATCTGGGTTCGGTTTTCGTAATACTGGTGGCTCATATGATTCCCAGTACGAGTCGTTGAGTCTCAATTGTTTCTCTTGTTGAACAATAGCAGCTCTTTCTCTTCGAATAGATAGTGGCTCGATTTTTGTTTGAATTTCCATCGCTGTGATTGGAGTAGACTTTGCGGCGCCACATATCATTCTAAGAGCTTAATTTTAAACTTAATCGAGAATTTCAATATTGGTTTGGCTTGCGGTACAAAAATCATCTCGGACATATTCCAGCACCGGTCCGACGTATGTCTTATACGTTGTAGAAAGAACATCTTGAGTAGTACCCCACCGAGTGGAACTTAGTCTTCGCAGTATTTTCTAACTGGCTTTTCCAGTGTCAGCTAATTTCTGAGTATGTTCTTTCCACGTTGGTTAGTTGTCCATATGCGCTCCCAAATACTTACTTTCAACTGAATCTTTGAAAATGAAATGTCTATAATAATGAATACCAATTCAGGTAGGGTCAACCACTAGGCCTATAGCTACTATACTCTGTGGGAGACATAGTCTATTTCACTAATGTACATCATGAATACATACAGAATTCAAGTTGTCCTCTTCCTCGACATCTCGAGCCATCGAATATTGCTGCCTGCAGTTTAAACCCCCACTTCCACTCTTGGCTATAATCTTTAATAATCTTAATCTTAATTTAATCTTTATAAGCTTTGGTCAAACTTCCACAAAAAGTGCTCATATCGATCATCACAAAATAACATTCTTTAAATCAATCCTACTCACCAAATGCAAATAATGTTAAAGCTCACATCAAGTGTTTTATGGTTGATAACTAGATTCCTTATGCATTTCAGGAAATGTGGCCAGTACGATACTATCCAAAGCATTCGAGTTTCATTGGAAGGATGTTCACAGGTGACATAGTGTCTTCATTGCCATAACTGTTTATAGGTAGCCTACTGCCTGCAGCCACTTCTCTTGAAAATGTTGAAACATCAGAACCAGTGCATGGTCTCCATTTGCTGTCTTTTGTTGACTTGTGTATTTGCCCAAATCAATGAAGCTAGAAAGCTCCAACGTTCTTCTGTTGAAAGTTACCACACTTTCATTTCGTCTACTAACAAAGTTCCTGTGAAGTATATTTAATGTAATTATAAATAAATTAAATGTATTGTTACCGCCGATCTTAGAGATGGCGATGAGAGACCAGTGGACTGTATTCGTATGCCGACTTGGCATTAATAATCAGGCGAGCATAATCCAAACTCGGATTATGCCTCACCCCAAAACGATACGTATTTGGTCTACGTCGACTTGACGTTGTTATTGACCAAATCAAAGAATAAATAGAAAGCGAAACAAAATAGATCAAACCTGAGTGGTGTCCCCGCACACCATTCGAATAAACAAGAAACAAAAGCTTGAGAGAAAACAAAACAACCAAATTCGTAAATGATAAAGACCAAAACAAATGTGAAGAATTAGAAACAAGAAAGTATGGAAAGAGGTCCTATTAACGACTCAAGAAGAACGAAAAATAGAAAAGAAACAACTGCGTACATGCGAAATAATGTACAGTACGTCCGAACTCTAACAAAGTAGAGAAGGACGGGAGATGCTCACACAACAAGAGCTGGTCGAGAATATGAGCGAATTCACCCACTTGACGAGCGACTACAAAAGTACGTCCGACCTCAAGGGAATGTAGAAGATAACTGAATGGATACTCGACGAGAGCCGTTTCGAGACGTCCGGTCTGGATCGAGTATAGGGCAGAACTGAGCTGCGAGGCCTAGCTTAGTCAGGCAACGCGAGAATGGCGAGCTGTGATTGGACGCACACATCGCGTGACAACCCACCAGCCAACCAGCAATGAGAAAGGAAGGTCGACTAGAAACACGGTTTGCAATGTATAAACAACATTCCATGACGTGAACGAATGATTTCATGTTCAAATGACAAACTAGGGAAAACGAGCTAGCTGGTCTCAAAAGACCGGCGTTAACATACCGCCCACCAAAATGAACATTTTAAAGCTGAGGTAAACGATACGGAAAATTAGGAACATGAAATTAGAACAGCAAACTGTTCGTAAGAAGCCTTGAAACTTCATAGGCAACGTGAGCATGAGATTTTCACCGAGTAATTGGATTGCTTCCCAATTGGATCGGAGAACAGCAAAGAAATCGCACATGATCCGAGCGATTCATTGAGGAGAAAACGCAACCATTTTATTCAATGGTCGCTGACTTTTCAAAAAAAATGAAAAAAAGAGAGAACAACAAGAAAGTTAACATGAAGAAATGAGCAAAGCACCAATGCGTGCTTTGAACAGAAAGAATACACGAAGTAATATCAACTCGACTATTCGGAAGTCGGGAGTGACACCAGTTTATTCACCGGGCGCTTATAAGTACCGGTTGAGGTGCGAACAGAGACGACCCGAACGATGCCGTCTAGCCCGGGGTGAGTCTCGACCACTCTGCCGATTGGCCAGGCCAAAGGATTGCTTGTGGCATCGTGGAAAAATACCACATCCCCGACAGCCAGGTTGGGACAGCCCCGAACCCATTTACGGCGTTGCATCTGCGTATTCAAGTACTCCGACGACCAACGCGTCCAAAAGGCCTGGTGCAGTTGGCGCAATCGTACCCAACGATCAGGATGCGAGTGGTTTCCTGGCACCGTTTGTTCAGGTGGAGCTAACAAAGCGGTGCCGATTAGAAAGTGTCCGGGAGTTAGAAAGTCGTAGCTTTCGGCAGGGTCAGATGAGAGGGCGCAGAGAGGTCGACTGTTGAGGACGGCCTCAATGCGGCAGAATAGGGTGGCGTACTCCTCAAAGGTGTGAGGTGTGTCCCCTATTAGACGGTAGAGCAGGGATTTCGCCGATTTTACACCGGCCTCCCAGAGTCCTCCAAAGTTGGGAGCTTGCGGAGGGTTGAAGTGCCAAGCTATTTCACGTTTAGAAAGATGGTCAAAGACGGAGGTTTCAGCTTGAGATAGAAAATCATAAACCTCGCGCAGATGTCGCGCAGCACCCACATAGTTTCTCCCACAATCGGAGTAAATGTGCGACGGGAGTCCTCGTCTGGAGAGAAACCGATCTAGGCAAGCCAAAAAGGCGTCCGTGGATAGCTCGGACACCGTTTCTAGGTGCGCCGCTTTTGTGGACATGCAAACGAAAATGCACAGATAACCCTTGGTGATGGGTGCCTTACGACGATTACTGGATTTGACCTGGAAAGGGCCAGCAAAATCAGTTCCAACATGGCAGAAAGCGCGAGAAGCTTGAACACGTGAAGGAGGCAAATCTGCCATTGGAGGCTGCATAGGCTTTGCGCGAAACTTGTGGCAAGTAATGCACTGGTGTATACGCTGTCGCAACAAACCGCGCAGAGAAACGATCCAGTAACGCTGCTGTATCAGCGCCTGTACCGTTCTCGGGCCGGAATGTAGCGATGTTCGGTGGAAGGCATCGCAAATGAGAGATGCGAGATGAGCTTCTTTGGGGAGTAGGATTGGGTACCGAGCCTCTTCAGGAAGAGAAGAGTGACGCAATCTTCCGCCCACCTTGAGTAAGCCCGAGGGTTCGAGAAAAGGTTTCAGCGAAGCGATCCGGGATGAAACCTGTCCCTGTTTGGCAAGTTGGCTGATCTCGGTTGCATAAAAGTGGTTTTGAGTGACTCTTATGATCAGTTCAAGAGCGTCTTGCAACTCCACAGGTTTTAAAGAACCCGTAGGAGGGAGAATCTTGGATCGTTTCGCCAATAAGAGACGGGCAAATCGAACTACATACCCAAAGACCCGTTGTGCTTTGAGAAGTGTGGAAAACTTTCGAAAATTCACCAGGAGAGGATCTACTTTGACCGTTGTGGCCAAAGTGACCATGGAAGGCTTAATGTCTGGTAATTCAGACAATAAATCAGTGGAAGGCACAGAGATAGGCCACAGAGCATGGGGACTCCTGAGAAAAGAAGGACCCGAGAGGTACAACGGGTATTCCATGAGCTGAGAAGGCAGTATTCCACGAGAAGCGCGGTCAGCGGGATTTTCTTCGGAATCCACGTGCGCCCAATTGGTAGGAGTGGAGTTGTCGAGTATCTCCACTACTCGGTTGGCGACGAATGTCTTCAGTCGATGTGGAGGGGTGGCAAGCCACGCGAGCACAATAGTCGAATCAGTGTAGAGGGTTACTGACTCCACGACAAGAGTGCTGAGTGAGGGAAGAGTATCTTTCAGCACACGCGTTAGAAGCAAAGCAGCAGAGAGTTCAAGCTTAGGGATGGTCAAGGGTTTGACCGGGGATACTTTACTCCTTGCTCGCAACAAACTAATATGCGAAGTTGCATGATTCGTTGTGTGAAGGTAAAGTATCGCAGCGTAGGCCTTCTCGGAGGCATCACAAAAGCCTACAAGTCGATGTATGCCTTGTGAAGCAGGAAATGCGCGTGGAACTCGGAAGTTCGAGAGAAGACAGATCTCGGCTACCGCGTCCAACCACCTTTGAGCAAGAAGCGGTGGTAAAACGTCGTCCCACTGCACCCGCGATAACCAAAGTTGCTGAAGAAAAATCTTCATCCAGCATACGAGCGGGGTGAGGAATCCCAAAGGATCAAAAATGCGCGCAATGTACGACAAGACCGTGCGCTTCGTTACCACGCCTTCGAATGGTAAGGTGTGGAATGAGAAATCATCCGATCGGGGATCCCAGAACAGACCAAGGATCTTGATGCCCTGATCGACATCCGAAAACACGACTGGAGTCTCTAGATGATCCTCCGGAAGTGCACTCAATGCTTCTGGGAGGTTACTGGCCCACTTTCGGAGTTCGAAACCTCCACTAGCTAGAAGAGCCTGTAATTCCGATTGAAGAATGCGAGCTTGAGCGACGTCTGCTGCGCCAGACACGATGTCATCCACGTAGATGTGAGATATCAAAGCACGCGAAGCATTGGGGAAAGGAGCCCCTTCGTCGTGCACGAGCTGCTTCAGCACTCGTTGAGCAAGAAAAGCTGACGGTACGAGCCCATATGTGACCGTGTTGAGCTCATATTCTTTTACTGGAGAGTCTGCATTGGGTCGCCAAAATATGTGCTGATATTTGCGGTCAGATGGTTGGACCAGAATCTGACGATACATCTGACGAATGTCAGCACAAATTGCGATGGGATGAGAACGAAATCGGGTTAAAACGCCCGGGAGTTCGCTCTGAAGCTTGGGACCACTGAGTAACAGCTGATTCAAAGAGGCGCCTCTCTCATCTGGAGAAGAGGCGTTAAATACCACTCTCAGCTTCGTGCTGGAGCTGGTAATCTTGTGCACACAATGATGCGGAATCACGTAGTTCGAAGAGGTGCTTGCAAGTTGCATGTGGTTCGATTGAATATAGTCTTGCATGAATGCTTGATACGCAGCATCATGCTCAGGATTGCGTTTCAGTCGCCGCTCCATAGTCAAATAATTCTGGAGGCCGGCCTCACGATTATATCCGAGAGGAGAGGATGTGTTCTTGAAAGGGAGTGCTACCGAATAGCGTCCGGAAGGGTTCCGTGAGTGCGTAGAAAGAAAATGCTCCTCACAAAGTTCATCGTCCGGATCAACTTGAAGAGGACGTGAAACTTCTTCCGATTCCCAAAACAATCGAAGAGTACGATCCAATGGAGAACCAGTGCAAGCAAGCAGAGAGAGCGGAGGCTGGAACTCGGCATCCAAACACCGAATAGGACCCAAAACCACCCAGCCGAAGACCGTGTTTATGGCAGATGGACTGCCACTCATCACAATATCACCTGACTTTTCAAGAATATCAGGGTATAAATCGGCGCCGATCAAAAAGTCGATCTGATCGGGCACATGAAAGCGGTCGTCGGCAAGAGAGAGACAGCGATAACGTTCAAACACCTCAAGCGGAACGGTGGTGGTTGGAAGTTGACTCGCTATCGCAGGCATAACGTAGGCTTGTACGCTGAGAGAGGTTGCAGGGGTGAACCGGGAAGCGATGCTGCATTGAACAGTCCCGATTACCCGAGCACTAACGTGACCAATACCAGAGAGTTCGGAATGACAAGGATTGATTTTCAATCCTAGCTTCTGAAGGAACGAGTGAGTGAGAACAGAGATTTGTGAACCACAGTCGATAACCGCACGGATAGGTTGCAGTTGACCGTGAGAGTCGCGGATCAAGGCGCGAACAGTGCCCAAGAGAGCTGTGGGTAGCACTGGCTTGCTTGTCTTGACTTGACAAGCGAGAGTTTGAGGATGAGGCGAGGTGGTCTCCGGAGGAGAAGAGACTTCGGTTGCTGTTGTGCCACGAGTCAAGTGGTTGATTCGTGCAGTGTGTAACAGCGAATGATGTCTGTTACTTTGGCAAGTACCGCAAACACTCTTAGAGGTGCATTGCGGTCTGAGGTGAGCGCCCATGCAGTTGAAGCAGCGTCGCAGACGACGTAACGTGTTGTATTTGTCGTCAACGGACTGTTGCCGAAATACGGAACACGAGTATAGAGTATGCTCCCCTTTGCAGACTGGACACGAAGATTGTTTCGTGGTCGAGCTTGCTGATTTGCTCTGCTCGCGAGATTTAAAGCTGACGGGCGGAGGATTCGCAACTAACAACGAATTGATTCGCTTTGTGGAAGGAGGAATAGCTTTTGAAGAGCTAGCTGCTTGTTTGTCGGGACCACACAATTCCATCGTCCTGGACTGCTCTTCAATGAATTTGATCAACGACGCGTAGCTAGGAGTGCTGTGCGAAGAATGTTTCTGTTCGAAAGCCTTGCGCGTTGATGTGTCGAGATTGGTCAGTGCTAATGAGAAAAGCAGAAAATCTGACAGATCTTCGATATTCAGAGCTTTCAACGCTTCGATCGAAGTTTTGTGAACTTTCAGAAATGATTGCAGCCCAGAATGTGAATTGGTTTTGAGAGGCGTAAATTCTAAAACCTGTTGAACATACGTGGTGGCTAACAACCGAGGGTTATGATACCGACTGACAAGAGCATCCAAGGCCACAGAATAATTGGCTTCCGTAATCGGAAACCCGGAGACGACAGACAAGGCGTTGTCTTTGAGGGTGGTCCTCAAATAGTGGAATTTCTGCACTTGATTCAGGTCGTTGTTCTCGTCGACGAGAGATTTAAATAGCGAATAGTACTCCGTCCATCGAGTAATATCACCAGAGAATGCCGGCAACGCGATTGTCGGCAATGAGATGGCTCGAAAACCATTTTGATTTGGCGGCGGAGGCGTAGTAGGCGTCGTCGTGGCAACGGCGGCGAGATACAGATCATGAGTCGCATACAGCATTTCCTCGAAGCTGGCTTCAAAAGCGTCGACCGGCAAAGCATCGACGCCTTCGTCAAGCTGAGCGTTCAAAGCTATTACTTCGTTTTGAATGGCCTCAAAGTTGTCTTTCAAAACGGCAAGTTGGTCATAGCGAGGCTTGCACAACAAAGCTTTGGCACTATCAAGCGTTTTAAATGCGTCGTAAGAGCGTTGTAATGAAGCGAATATCCGCTCTCGCTTTGCCGTGAGCACTGCCTGTTGCTTTGCGATTTTAGACGCCATTGTAGCGAATGAATAAATTGCAAATGCAAAAACACGAAACTAGAACAAGGACCAACAACAAATGATATGAATTATCACGGAGAAATACGGCCGAAATGCACAGAAAAAGAACAATGCAAAATAATTCAAGAACTGAATGTCTATCAAACAAGTTAAATCAAATTGTTGATAATAACTCGCAAACAAACAGAATAAATTATTGCGCCGTGGAAACCCAATTATGTGGAAGCCGATTCAGTGCGGAGGACAAAGAAGTCACCCATGCGATGCCTGATCGCGGGTGCTGCCACGAATGACTGTGGAATCCGGAGGTGGACTCCGCGTGGTGCAAAGAAAGGAATCCACAAATGGATTCCAACAAGTAAAAGCAATTGGAATCCGGAGATGGACTCCGCGTGGTGAAAAGAATGGAATTCACAAATGGATTCCAACAAGAGAACGAAATAAGAATCCGGAGATGGATTCCGCCTCACGAATGACGAGAAATTGGAACCAAAAATAATCTCCGGCTCAAGGGACCAAAATGTTACCGCCGATCTTAGAGATGGCGATGAGAGACCAGTGGACTGTATTCGTATGCCGACTTGGCATTAATAATCAGGCGAGCATAATCCAAACTCGGATTATGCCTCACCCCAAAACGATACGTATTTGGTCTACGTCGACTTGACGTTGTTATTGACCAAATCAAAGAATAAATAGAAAGCGAAACAAAATAGATCAAACCTGAGTGGTGTCCCCGCACACCATTCGAATAAACAAGAAACAAAAGCTTGAGAGAAAACAAAACAACCAAATTCGTAAATGATAAAGACCAAAACAAATGTGAAGAATTAGAAACAAGAAAGTATGGAAAGAGGTCCTATTAACGACTCAAGAAGAACGAAAAATAGAAAAGAAACAACTGCGTACATGCGAAATAATGTACAGTACGTCCGAACTCTAACAAAGTAGAGAAGGACGGGAGATGCTCACACAACAAGAGCTGGTCGAGAATATGAGCGAATTCACCCACTTGACGAGCGACTACAAAAGTACGTCCGACCTCAAGGGAATGTAGAAGATAACTGAATGGATACTCGACGAGAGCCGTTTCGAGACGTCCGGTCTGGATCGAGTATAGGGCAGAACTGAGCTGCGAGGCCTAGCTTAGTCAGGCAACGCGAGAATGGCGAGCTGTGATTGGACGCACACATCGCGTGACAACCCACCAGCCAACCAGCAATGAGAAAGGAAGGTCGACTAGAAACACGGTTTGCAATGTATAAACAACATTCCATGACGTGAACGAATGATTTCATGTTCAAATGACAAACTAGGGAAAACGAGCTAGCTGGTCTCAAAAGACCGGCGTTAACATGTATATACATTTCAATAGAGTAACCATAGCAAGAGGTTTTTAAAATTACATCTTTCAAAGTATATTTTTTCTTCTTTTTTTAATGGTGATTGTTTTATTCATTTATTTTTTATTTATTAATCTTAGATACAATGAGAAATTACAACTCTTCTCAGTATCGCTCATTAGGTCTAGATTATTCTATATGTTAGCAAATTTAAGGTCGATGAGAAAAAAAAAACATTTGGTGAGATAATAAAAGGGCAATAATGAGTGAAAATGGGTTTAGTGTGCAAACTGATTATTTCCTGATCATATGCATCTTATAGGTGAGGTCTGGGTTCACAGTAACAGGAATGTGAGAAGAGAATACAGTTTGGTGTATATAGGGTCGGGCATTGCAAGGACAAGAGGGATTCACGTTGGAAAAAAATAAGGGAAAGGTTAGTATCAATGATGTGGTTTCTAAGGATGAATTTGAATGTATTTCCACAACTTGCAGTTACTTCATCTGGAAGGTTGTTATTTGTCTGATAGCCACAGTGCTTCAAGCTTTTCTTCCCAAATCTTGCAGTGTTAATGGTTTCGATATGCAGTTTTCCAGCTCTTCTAGTGTTGTGGCTATGAATATCGCTGTTTTTGATTAGTTCTAGATTCCGGGTTAAAGTTTTACCATTGATCACGTTGTGGATGAAGATAGCAGTTTGCTGTTTCTTATGAGTTGTAGTGGAATAATTTTCTGATCGTGGTACATATCATGGCGATGTGTTTGATGAGGGTAACCAAAGGTATTCCGTATTGCTCTTGTCTGGATGCAAGCCAAGTCAGATAGGCTGGATGCTTTAGAATAGAATAGAATAGATGGGTCCGACCCTTTACAGCACACACATGTTCGGTTTTAACAAATTAGTGTATAACGTCTTTAGTAATAGTTTAGTCTTAGTTTCACATGGTGTTCTCATCTAAATTTCACTTGCACCTTCATCTAACACTACTTACCTTTTGGTTCAGCAACTTATCTTGACAGGCGCTAAATGACCTCGCTGTCGATGCGCCTTAAAACCCTAATATTCATTCATTCAGAATAGAAGCTTCTTTATGTGTTTGATGAGGGTAACCAAAGGTATTCCGTATTGCTCTTGTCTGTATGCAAGCCAAGTCAGATAGGCTGGATGCCTTAGAATAGAATAGAAGCGTCTTTATGTGTTCGCATATAATACAACAAAAGGGCGAGGTTCGGTCAATGCACCGTTCTTCCACCTAACCTCAACAATGAGTAATTAAAATTAAAAACTAATTAATATTGATTCTTGAAAATAGTTGAATTAATACCCTACATTGAACATTTTAGTTGACTAATACTTCAGATATTAGAGATATCATATTTATACAGGTTATACAGGTTTATTGATATAATTATATAACAAATTAGCAATTCAATTAACATGTAGTTAGGGTATAAACAATTGACACCAAACCATGTTTAGATACCGAAGACGACTAAGAATTTTAGAATGGTAAATGGATTTCAGGGTGGCAAGATCTGTGATTGATGCGATTCGTTTGAGGACTCCTGTGATGTGAAGAATTTTCTTCTTGACTAGATTGATATGAGAGGTCCAATAATGCTTGCTGTCGAGCTGGAGGCCAAGATACTTTACTCTCTCAGCATGTTCAATCGGAATGGTATCGATATAGGTGGCAGTGTGATGGAGTGTGAAGGCCTAAAGGGCATGTAATTTGTTTTGCCTACATGCAAGGTTAGTATACTAGGAAAACGCCGTATATGCGTTGTCAGACGAGCGGATAGTAATAGCATGTCGAGTCTTTTGCCAAACTTTTGCCTATATTCGCCAATTGGGTGACATTCAAGTTGGAAATGGGTAAACACAGCTTCGAGTGGTGCCAATTTAGCACATTTTATGATTTTTCTTCAGAATGGCTCATTCGATCAAGCTGAAAGTTCTCAGAAATGTGTATCATATTGTAACTCAACTTGACGCAAAATTTCATGTTTTTTGAAAATATTTTTTTTTTTCCCGACGTGTTATTCTAACGGGTATTTTTGAAATTTCTAAAATTCATAAAAAAAAAGTTATCATACGATAATGCCACAAAACTATACAGATCTACGTTGGATGAGGAACCATAACAAAAAAAGTTTGAAGTTGATAGCTGTGGCCGTTTGACCTGTGGAGAACCGACAAAAAAACATTAAAAAAAAAAAAAACGAACACCAATTTTTTTCAGTAAGTCAAATTGAATCCTCGCTAAAGCTCGTCTAATAATTTGCTATAAAGTTTTGATATAAAATTTAGATATCTAGAAATTTAAAACCTCACTTTTAACATCAAGCTTCAACCCCAGATAACCCCTCACAAGTCATATCCCGCGTTTTCTTTAGTAGTGGATAATATTGCATGGTGTGATGTGAAACGTTGCTACGTGAGATAGTGAGTGTAAATATGAATGGCGTGTTTTATGAATAGATAGTAATTAGCAGGCGTATTGTCTCGGCCTTCAACACACTGTCTATAACATGCTTATCAGCTGTTGGGATTATGAATCAATTGACAAGACAGTTCAATGACAGCTGTCATATCAAGTTGTGGATTGATATCAATGAGAAAATCGAGGGGTAAATAACTAGTAGATATGGTGTATACTTGATTTAGGATTTCGAGGGATTTCAGGGAGATTTCAAGAAGATTTCAAGGGATTTCAAGAGGATATCAAGGGAATGAACGATATAATCATTTCCATTCATAATATTATTCTACACGGGCTCGTTGTTCGCTCGCTCCAGACTCGAGTTCAACATGTACCAGTCGGGTGGAGAGCCTGTATTGCGAGGCTGGCGAGCCCTCGTTGAAGAGTCGACGTGCATATCTACTTTGCTCATACGCTTCGAAATTATTCTGCAGTAAGCATCATCCCACCTACCAATCAGTTATCAATCCTAGATTTCATGCTCTCTATGAATCGAAACCATCTGCCACCATACCAACTGGAATTCGTTTGAATCATATTTTGGTCGAAGAGTCATTTGTATACCCTCGAGTCTATCAAATCCAATTCAGTGATACCGCCCCTTGGTTGGCTCCACGTCCGGAGTGCTTGATGAACTTGTCATCAAGTACGAAGGCAAGCACGAGTGCAGAAGAGTATAAGCAAAAATACCTAGAGCTCTGCACACTCTACCCCGGACATATTAGATACTACACGGACGGATCGAAACTGAACGGCAAAGTTGGCTGCGCATTCGTCAGCGAATCCTCCACTGTTAGTTTTAGATTAGGTTCGATGAGTAGCGTTTATACAGCCGAGTTGTTTGCAATTGTCACCTCTCTACAGCACATTCAACAACGATCTGAGAAGTGCTTCCTGATCTGTTCCGATTCTTTGAGTGCACTCCAAGCCCTTACTCAGATCTTTCCAACTCACCATCTGGTCCAGAAAGTGCAGACACTCCTGACCGCCCTTGCCTCGCAGGATGTCAGTGTAGTGTTCTGCTGGGTACCTGGACACGTGGGGATTGGTGGTAATGAGTTGGCGGACACGGCTGCCAAAGAAGCGACGGAGAAAGAAGATATTGATAACCCGAGAGTACCTATCAATGATTTCAAGGCGTATTTCAAACTACTTTTCAAATCTCGTTTCCAAAAAGAGTGGGACAGGGAGACCAACAACAAGCTGAAAGAAATAAAGCCTACTGTTAGTGCTTGGGAATCTTCAATCCGAGGTTCACGGAGGGAGGAAGTAGTTCTCACTCGTCTGCGAGTGGGACACACACTTTTAACCCATTCCTATCTCTTCACCCCCGATAAAATCGTCCCTAGATGTGAGATTTGTAACGAGATTTTAACTGTTCGACACATATTACTCGAGTGTCAGAAATATACTGCTCTGAGGAGACAGCTCCGTATGGAAGACACAATGCCAAAGATTTTAGGGAATAATTCAAAATCGATAGATACCATATTCAGCTTTCTAAGATTATCGAACCTATTGGATCTCATTTGACATGCTCGTGGATCTGCATCGTTGTTTGCGTGAGACGATGAAGTCGTCGTGTTACCAGTATCATTTTTCAAACTGCCCCAATTAGGACATATACATGTCTGATCAAGATGACGTTGTTTGTGCAATCATCTTCTTCCAGTATACTACTTTTTGACATTTGATACTTATTCTTGATGTCGATCTCTTGGGGTAGACATCAGGAATATTTTAAACCTAACCATATTTCAACATATATTCATTATGGTTTGTCGTTCCTCCACTCTTATTTGAGTGCGAGTTTGAACTGAGAACAAGTAGTAAAACGTTCTCATCCTAGTCCCATGGGTGTGACCCTTTACAGCACACACATGTTCGGTTTTAACAAATTAGTGTATAACGTCTTTAGACACTTTAGACATAGTTTAGTCTTAGTTTAATATATATTGAGGTTCTCTCATCTAAATTTCACTTCCACATTTATATCATCTAAATTTCACTTCCACATTTATATCACACTTTTCACCTTTTGTTGCAACTTATTTTGACAGGCGCTAAATGACCTCGCTGTCGATGCGCCTCAAAACCCTAATATTCATTCATTCGTGTGCTAGGCGCAACCCGTAGACTAGCCCGCCAAACACATATTCACGTAAACGCCGTTAATTCCCCAGCTCACACTTTTCATATATTTCACATTTTATATTTTTTTTCGGTATTCAAAAATATGTGTCTAGGTTTTCGCATTTTTGAAATTTCCACTGGAATTTGAAAAATTACAAATTCTTTGTTGAAAATTCTGTTTATGCGATAACCTCCATTTTTCAATTATTAACAGAATGCGAAACAATCATATTGATATTTCAAAATGATGGCCGTGAGAGTTTGCGGCGTGAAATACAAGCGCCTGCGGCCTCTTAAAGCCCATTTAAAATCCTCTATGTCTTTGTTTGAAGTTCATTAAAAAATCGCCTTCCGATGTTGACTTTAGTCGGCAAAACTCTTGTGGTGAAAGGTCAGCTCTTTTGGTATTTTATAAAAGTCAAGAAGAGTACAAAGTTCAGAAATAATGGGCCAATCAATGTGACAGATGAATCAATTACCTTAAAAAATCGTAAAATCCTTCGAAATAATCCATATTTTTTGAAGCAGTTTTTTGACGATTTGCTGCCGGCCAAGTAATACTTCTTTGTAC
Source organism: Brachyptera risi (assembly GCA_964007535.1). Classification (NCBI taxonomy): domain Eukaryota; kingdom Metazoa; phylum Arthropoda; class Insecta; order Plecoptera; family Taeniopterygidae; genus Brachyptera; species Brachyptera risi. The sequence continues at coordinate 17,595,680 of OZ023335.1, read as the reverse complement.
TCATGTTACCCTGGTACTAGGTCACCGCGACCACATCCAAGCACAAACAATCTTCTCAGTCATATCCTGGTGGGGGAGAGGGGGGGACATTTGGACACTTTTTTAACATTCGAGAATAATCGGAAGCCATTCCACTATGAAGATTTTTAATCGGTGAAATTACATGATCTATCCATTCTCTTAAGAATAGCTTTTAAGCAAATTCATGAAAATAAAAATTTCTATTTGTTTTCAGTGACTTAAAAAATCTCTGCACTTGTCTATATGTGCCCCCCCAGGGAGGCAGATATGGACATGCTTGGGGCACATTTGGACATATATCAAAATATCACAAATCTTTCAACAATACCAACACAAAAGAAGAAATATTATGTATGACATGTTGTACATATATTTTCAAAATTAAGCTGTCACAAAATTTGAACATGGAGCAAAATAGTACTTGGATAGACATATTAGCGGTAATATAGGAACCATGTTTTACATCAGTCTATAGTCTTTATTCAGTACAGGAACCATGTTTTACATCAGTCTAGTCTTTAGGAACCATCTTTTACATCAGTCTAGACTTTATTCAGTACAAATTGTATAACTTATCTATAGGCCTAACCTTTATTTTACTTTATACATTGACAAGTTCACGTCAAACGTAAGGACTGACGCTCCTCGTTCAGTTCCTCCGCCTATGATCGGAGTGGGCAACTTTGCAATTATATCAGTTCGTATAACATCATAGTCAACGTCGTCTTTTGCTGGGTAGTAAAACTTCCACAAGTTTTCCTTTTTACGTAAATATGTTACGTCAAAAAGTACTCTTCCGTTTGCAACAAGTACACATCCGACATAACAAATAGCAGTCCCTTTAGGGGGAATTAGACGAACAAGAACAAAGTCTCCAACTGAAAGCACATCATCTTCGCATAAAAGACGTATTGAATTGTTGTCATCATTGTCGGATAGCAATTCGACTCCTAGATCTTCTTCATCCGACTCGATGATGCAGATCTTTGGAGTATCTTCTCGCTGCCTCTTACCCTTATTAGATACGTTCAATGGTGATGTCTTTCTTTTTTCAGCACGGGCATCTTTTCTAATCTGGATTGCATCTACTTTCGCAGTTTTTTCCATTTCCTCTCTTTCAATCCTATTCTTTTCGGGTGTTTCTGTAAGAACCCTAGACTTTCCCTTCCGACAGCGTCCAATAGTTTTTCTAGGTGCTGCTTTTGGGAATGGCCTCACATCCTCTGGACTCTGAATAACCTTTTCTCCCATAGACCCTGACGGTGTAGCCATAGACCTACTGGTATTTACTAAGGTCGACAAAGGAAGATTGTCAACATCGTCTTCTTCATCTTCCAATGAATCAACTTCTGCGTTCGTACTGGCGTTCATAGCAACTAGAGGGTCTGGACGGTCCGTGACATAGGCAGCTGCAAAGTCTGAATCCTGGAAGATTAATTGGTTCATAGGCCAAATGCCTGACTTCTCAAACCCGTGAACGATGTTTGAAGGCGTAAACGACTGCAAGTAGGCGGTAGTTGTTAGTGCTGCTATATCCGAAAAAACAATTGGTTTGCCTGCATTACCCGCTAAAAAGTCATTGAATGCTACCGCCAACTTGCCTTTAAAAGGCCCGTAAACACTAACATCTAACGGTTGCATTCGATGCGAGCAGTGTGGAGGGAAAGAAAGTAGCACTACCCCGTTTTCCCTCGCATACCTTATGACGTCCAGAGACGCATGAGATTTGTGGTTATCAAGTAAAAGAAGAACTCTATTGCTGAGGGAAGCATTTACGTTCTTAACAATATGCTTTACTGTTTCGAGGAACAGTGGTGCACTCATCCATCCAGACTGAGACGCCAGACCTAGACTCCCCGGTGGCGCTCCTTTCAAAAAATGGTCCTTATAACGCACCCTTGGGAAAATAAATACAGGTGGGACCGCAGTGCCAGTTGCTGATACAATTCCTGCCATCGTAGTAAGCTCACCGCGTTCAGCAGAAACAATTTGGCCAACCTGCTTTTTCCCAGTTTCCGCAATGACTCGTGGGCTTGGTAGGACAGTTGAAATTCCAGTCTCGTCGACATTGAGAATACGCTCCGCTTAAACTTGTATTTTGTCATTACTCTCGAGTAATTGTCAAAAAATTCCTTAACATTTTGAGGATTAAAAGCAGTCGATCTTGCCAAGCTCGTGTTCTCGGGTTTGCGTAACGACAGATTTTTGTGTCTTTTCATGAAACTCTTCATCCACTCTACCCCAGCTAGATTGGCAACATCCCAGTTGGGAGGATGTTTCTTTTGAAGTGTGACAGCGTAATCATAGGCAAGCTTCCTGGCTTGCTTGTAAGTCAAACCATAATGAATACTGGAGCTCTTCAGCATATAAGAAACAAGCAACGTTTCTTCCTCAGTGGTAAACACTTGTTGAGACGTATATTTAGAATTGTATTGAAAGCCAACAGAGTCTTCATCTTCATTGCCAGAATCATCGCTCAGGACAGCTCCGTTGTTTTCAGGCCGTGACTTAATTTTCGCGATTCTGTCGTGCAAAGTCGATTTTGATAAATTAAATTTTGAGGCAGCATTTCGATTAAAAATATTATTCTTTAAAACATCAAGAATAGCTTCACTTATATCAGATTCTGATATAGAAGCTCTATTTGTTTTTCTTTTATAAGTGCGGACCATCCTGTAACCAAAAATATGTATATAGTGATGTCCATATGTGCCCCTGTTGCTGTGTCCAAATGTGCCTCAACACACAATTGAGAAGTCATGTTATTTTGTACGCATGCCATGTGCACTGGAAGTTAGGTTATAGTCACAATAGATACATCAAACTACAGTATAAATACATATCTTAGTTACAAACCATCAATTCTTAGTAGTGAAATATGATCATCAAAAGTATATATTCAAAAAAACTTACTTTTCACATCCAAAATGAAGATTCTTCAATAGTTTTATAAGTTCCGGCACCTAAGCTTCCAAACTTCATGTAGATGGTGTCCACAGTGATGCCAACTGCCATAAATTTTATATAATTTCCAAAAATATATTTAGGGGGTAAATTCGAACTGTCCATATGTACCCCCCGTCCGAATGTCCCCCCCTCTCCCCTACAAACACTCGGCACAAACCAGCACAAACACTTGGCAGTTGGCACAATTCAGTACAAACAACTGTGATGTCTTTGACTTTGACTTGCAGTTGCAGCACAAATACTTGGCACAAGCTAGCACAAACACTTGGCACAAGCTAGCACAAACACTTGGCACAAGCTAGCACAAACACTTGGCACAAGCTAGCACAAACACTTGGCACAAGCTAGCACAAACACTTGGCACAAGCTAGCACAAACACTTAACTTGACAGGTGCTAAATGACCTCGCTGTCGATGCGCCTTAAAACCCTAATATTCATTCATTCACTTGGCACAAGCTAGCACAAACACTTGGCACAAGCTAGCACAAACACTTGGCACAAGCTAACACAAACACTTGGCACAAGCTAACACAAACACTCGGCACAAGCTAGCACAAATAACTGTGATGTCTTTCACTCTAACTTGCAGCACGAACTGCTTTATTTTATTTCGAAATACAACACAACCATGTGACTATATTTCAATAAATATGACAATATTTATTTTCATAATCTCAGATAAAACTATAGAAAGCATCATCTCTATTTCAGAAATTATAATCATTATTGTCAATATTCAATGTCCATTGTTTAATGTTGATTGATTATTGTTTGCTTAACGACCCCACCAACAGCTAGGTTATACGGGGGTACGAATGAGCAGGTGATTATGAAACTATGAATTGATGATAAGTGGAAGGATGTTTACAAAAACCCATGCCTTATGCGGGATTCAAACCCACGCCCAACGGTGACTTCAGTTTCTGAAGCGGTGCCTCAGCTGACCGAGCGGCTGTTCCAAGTTCAATATGTCTAATATTGCTGTTTTTTAAACTTCATTGATGAATTCATAACCGCACTCTGTGTGTCAATTTTTTTTTCATCAACTTTTGATGTATTATTGATATTTACGTTCATGCTTGAAATTGGAGTTTGCTAAATTTATATTTAGGCTATATTGTATTGAAAATAACTAGTCAAACGCGAAATATGCGTTGTAAGATAAGCGAGATATGCGAATAAGGTATAAAAGTCGTTGAAGTAGTTCTACCCTTGCTACTTTATCGACTCTGGTATTCTACACACCTTGATATCTGAATAAGCTATAAAAGTCGTTAAAGTAGTTCTAATCTTGCCACTTTATTGACTCTGGTATTCTACACACCTTGACGCATATAAAAAATACTTCATCGTTGGTCAACTCTTGAATCTAGAAAGCAGTGAATCTCAACAACTTAATTCTGTCACAATTTGTATGATATATTTGATGAATATTATCAGTTATTTTTCTTTTTTTCTTTAAAACGACTGATCAGAATTGCTTCCAAAATCGTAATAATGTGTAAAATCCATGTTTACACATTTAGAGAAAATTTCATCTCATTTGGAGAGATTTTATTTTTCAACATTTTCCGCCCAGCCAAATCTTATGGAGTTTTTAGAAACTTTGAGATGATTTTTCTCAAAATCGGTCTGACCGATTCATTCCAAAAACTATACAGTTCTAAGTTGGATGAGTTTGCGTGTACAAAAAAAGTTTCATGTTGATCAGTCAACCCTTGCGACCTGTGGAGTGCTTACAAAAAAAAAAAAAAAAACACAGACAAAGCCCTATAAGAGTGGGATGGAGACTTCGCTACGCTCATCAGATAAACGAGGAAAAGACATGGGCCGAGGATGGATCCTTGAAGAACACCATAATGTATTTCAGCTACAGAACTAATACTAACTCCACCAGGAGTGACTGATTGCTTCCTGCCCCTGAGGTAACCTTCGAACCATTTGAGTGTGAGTCCTCGTATTCCCATCTTTTCTAGTTTATATAATATAGTATCGTGGTGGACTGTATCAAACGCCTTCTTGAGGTCAGTGAAAGGCCAGCAGCGTAGTTACCTTTATCCATCTTATCAGTTATCATGTATGTCAGATAGAAAGTCCGTGATGGCCGATTCTGTGCCAATTTTCTCTCGGAAGCCATACTGACCTACATCGTGGTGGAAGTCGATTGCTTTTAGGTACTTGTCGAACCTGTGAACACACATAGGTATGAAGGCATACAACAAGCTCCCATAGAGAATAAAAACCGAGACGCGTGGCCGAGTGGTAACACACTGAACCGTCAATCAGGAGACCGGGATTCGACTCCCGCCATGGTCGACCATTCTGACAGGGGTTTTTTGTGGTTTCCTACTGTCGTTCAGGTTGATACTGGGATGGTTCCTTAACAACAGGTCACGACCGACTCCTTCCCACCATCCAAAACACCTAATAAAATAACCTTTCATCTCATCATCCCATCATCTCATTCATCATGCACCGACGCCAATAGATCGTAGCCATCAGTATAGTGCGTCGTTAAGACCCAATATATATATATATATATATATATATATATATATATATATATATATATATATATATATATATATATATAAAATAAAACTGAAGTAACCAAAGTTCTACTGGAAACAGTTTTTATAATATTGACGAATTTTTACAGAAAAAAATGGAACTGATTATTGTGAAATGCAACTTACTAGGCAAACGCAGCATATGCGTTGTATGATGAGCGAGATATTTAAATAAGGTTTAAAATTTGATGAAGTAGTTCTACCCTTGCTACTTTATCGACTCTGGTATTCTACACACCTTGGCGTATAAATGGAATCCTTCATTGTTGGGCAAATATCGAATCTAGAAAGCAGTGAATCTCGGCAACCCAAATCTTTATCTGTTTCCATAATATATTTGATGAATAAAAACAGTTGATTTAATTATTTTCTTCCAAACGGCTAGTTCGAATTGCATATACACAATCGTGATGATGTGTATCATTTATTTGTACACATTTACAGAAAATTTCATTTCATTCGGAGAGATTTTATTTTTCAAATTTTCTTACCCAGCCTAATCTTATGAGGTATTTAGAAACTTTGAGATGATGTTTCTCAAAATCGGTCAGACCGATTCAATCCAAAAACTAAACAGTTTCAAGTTGGATAAGTTTGCGTTTACAAAAAAAAGTTTCATGTCGATCAGTCGACTCCTGCGACCTGTGCAGTGCTTACAAAAAAAAAAAAAAAACACCGACAAAGCCCTATAAGAGTGGGATGGAATCTTCGCTTACGCTCATCTAACTATACACCTCTGTCACTCGGGATATTTTTATTTTTGACTACTTATAAGCACTAAGCAGGCTCTTAGCTAACATGAAAATAATTCAAGTTTTCCCTTTGACATATTTTAAAACCTTCGTGTATGTTTTGTTTCATAACCTCTGCATAGGTATACTGGTGAAGTGAGAGGCAGATGAAAACTAAATCTTCATCTCATCATCCCATCATCTCATCAATCATTCTTTTGACGCCAATAAATCTTAGTGATCATTATAGTGCGTCTTTATCATTTTTCAAACTGCCCGAATCAGGACATTTCCATGTCCGTTCAAGATGACGTTGTTTGTGCAATCATCTTTCACCAATGTACTGCTTTTTGACATTTGATACTTATTCTTGATGCCGATCTCTTGGGATAGACATCAGGAGTATTTTAAATCAAACCATATTCCACCATATATCTATTATGGTTTGTCGTTCCTCCACTCCTATTTGAGGGGGAGTTTGAACTGAGAACAAGTAATAAAACGTTCTCATCCCAGTCCCATGGGTGTGACCCTTTACAGCACACACATGTTCGGTTTTAACAAATTAGTGTATAACGTCTTTAGACACTGTAGACATAGTTTAGTCTTAGTCTTAGTTTAATGTATTCAGGTGTTCTCATCAAAATTTCACTTCCACCTTTATATCACACTTTTCACCCTTTGTTGCAACTTATTTTGACAGGCGCTAAATGACCTCTTTGTCGATGCGCCTCAAAACCCTAATATTCATTCATTCATAAAACCCAATATTAAATATATATATATATATATATATATATATATATATATATATATATATATATATATATATATATATATATATATATATATATATATGTATATATATATATAAATGAACGTTGAGTTTTTATCTTTTTTTTCATCTTTAGTCAATATTCTTATATTTGTGACTTGAATATTTGTTTACAAGTTGTCTATTTCAGTAATTTTAATATATAATATTGTATTGTGAAATTTATTGTATGTAGCCTACCCTTACTTGTGGAGTGTGTGAAAAATTGTATATCATATATCAATGTAAAACAAATGGCAGAACTTGGTAATAAACAACTACTACTACTATACTTGAAGGTGCGTCGACATGGAGGTCATTCTGCATCGCTCATCTTCAATTTTCAATTTTTCAATTTCAACATGTTTTTTATTCTCATTAAACAATTACATGACAAATATAAAATAGAATAACAAGCACGTGGAGATGATAACAAATAAATTCAATTCGAATATAACGGTAAAATAAGAAAATAAAGAAGAACTGCCATTAGTGCGAAATAAGTTGATTAATAATAAGAAGCCCGCATAAGAACGAATTCTTGTGTGCGGGCAACATAACGTATGATTATTCAACAAAAGTTAGCTATGAAGCAAATAAGTAAAATAAGTACATCTATTTTGTTAACGAAGAAGACAGAAACAAATCTTACAACGCATATGCAGCGTTTGCCCATCATTCAATATTAGGTATGAAATAATTTCAAAAAATGAACATGCTAAATGAAGCTATCAACGAATTTATGCCACTATTGCTGTGATAAAAATTTATATTTGGTAACATTTCAGTGATGTTGGCAAAACTGGATTCTCACCTAAAATCTCTGATGCTCACTTCACAGTGGTCAATTTGTTTATGTCATGGCGTCGTCTCTTCCCCTGTTTGTTTACTACCCAAACTTGAGATCGAATTATCAATATTTCACAATCTAATTATTGGTGGCAAAAGCATCCGTCCAAGTCACAGAGTTTCAACGAGTCTTCTCGGTATGGGTAACTGCTGTAATCCATTTGGACTGAAAAGAAATCGCATTTCTCTGCGTGGAAAAAAGTGAGTAACAACACTCCTGTCAGATTAGGCCTAGGCATATCTAAATTGTTTTTTTTCTTCTAAACTTTTGGTTCCTAACCTAACATTGAGTTTTTAATGCCTAAAACTAGAGAGGCCTTATAGATTGTGGCTCTATTTCATGTACCATTTATTGTTTCAGGAAAATCGTGTTGCTACTTGTAGGTCTGGATAATGCAGGGAAAACATCAGCTGCTAAAAGTCTTGTCGGAGGTTAGTCCCTAGATCCCGTGGAATCAATTACTTTATTCTTTTTTTCTTTAAATTGGCGTGATAATGAAAAATATGGTGAATATGCATCGTGCCATAGATAAAGAATCAATGACCGTGCCTAACGAATCATTTCAATAAATATGCTGTAGGCCTATCCTTAACCATCTCTTTTAGGAAGTCGTCTTATTGGTTTATAGGGTTTTTAGTGACGGTTAGGGTTAGGTAGCATAGTTTTGTGTCAAATGGACAATGAAATGGCAATGGCCCTACCTAACCCTAACTAGGCCTACTATCCACCACCACTTAACATAATAGGCCTACTAAGAAGGATCGACTAATGATGCGGCATATTTACCCAAAACATTAACTATCGCCCGAATGAACTATAAAAATGATTTGGTTAAGCACATTGCTTATATAGGCCTACCCAAAATAAAACGTATAAAAATGGAGGGGTGTGATACCAACACAAATGGATCAGCCTGGTTAGACCCTGCATAGTGGAGGGTAGTGGTCAGAACTTATACAGGTCCTTACCTTAGTGAGGCCAACCTGGTTTATTAACACTGACGTTTGCTTTCCAGAGTCATTGGAGACAGTTGTGCCAACTGTTGGATTTTCCGTGATTTCGTTATCACACCGAGGCTATTCCGTCACGATCTACGACTTGGGCGGCGGTCCGCAGATCAGGGGAATCTGGCATCGTTACTTTGGTGATGTGAGTGAGCCTAAGCCTCGTACTAAGCCAACCGAGCCTAAGCACTGGACTTGGACTCGTGAATCATATCGATGTAGAATAGGCAGAAGAATTTGAGCGCCACCTTTTCATTTTTACACTTCCTATCCTAGGTATATTCTGATTTCTGACTAGGCCTACGCTCAATATGCTGCAAATCGAATGAGAACCATGGTAAAAGCGACAACTTGATACTTTTATGGATGTTTCGAAGCGACCGATAACAAATTAGTGTATAACGTCTTTGTGAATAGTTTAGTCTTAGTTTCATATATAGAGGTGTTCCCATCTAAATTTCACGTGCACCTTTATATAACACTACTTTACATAGTTATTCAGCAACTCATTTTGACAGGCGCTAAATGACCTTGCTGTCGATGAGCCTTAAAACTCTAATATTTATTCATGAAACATTGCATTTCCATTCTCAAGTAAATATATCATTGTGAGTGTTGATGTAGTGTGAATGAGTGACATTTAAAAAAAAAAGACAAAAGGGTACAATTGTCAACTTGGTTTCGATTGCAGCAGAATTGTGCTTTGTTTGAGCGTAACAGACAAGTCATATCAGGACTCTGAGAAAGACGTAAGCTCCGTTATCCTGTAGAAAAGCACCTTCATCTCATAAAAATATTATATCAAGTCCTCATGTTTTCAACTCAAAAAATAAATTCAATAATATTATGCATAGGTCTACTCAAATAATGTTTCAGGAAAGTTGACAAAATGGAAGTCATATAAGATTTTTTTTAACCTCTTGAAGAATTTGAAAAATAGTGCTTACGCAGCTCTGCCTATTCCACGTTGATATTGAGACAATGTTTTGCAACCCATTGACCGAAACTCACGAGATGAACTCGTTGCCGTTAGATTTGACTTTCCAGCATTCATATCATTGAAGTTACAGCATTTGTGCTGTTACCTTCAAGTGATTGTCAGTACCGGTAACTACATATTGTCATTATGTATCAGTTCAGCAATATTATGTTCACCAAGTACCATTTTTTCCTCAATAGGATTTTTAATTAGCCCTATTATCAGTTCAGGAAGAAGCATCTATTTTGAGACAAAAGACTCCCCTGATTTCGTTAACTAGCCATAGACGATGTAGGGGAAAGTAGCCGAACTGCCGTACCGGTAAAACGATATCTTTCAAAGATTCTTATAACTACGATAGCTCGACGCTACGGCGTCTGATTACTACACCAGGGACCAAGGTTCAATTCTCTGACTTGACTTCATTTTCATAAGCACTGCCTCAGCTAAATGAGCCACGGGGGACTGCTAAAGAAGATTGAGCGTCGAGAATGTATAGGCCTAGTTTGAGTAAAAACGCAAATGGCAAACGTCAAATAGGTCTACATGAAAATAAATGTCTAAAACAATGATATTATGGAGATTATTGAATCTCGATCTATCACCAGTCTGAAGACATAAATTATGCACTCTGAATTTTTTTTTTTCTTTTTTTTTATATTGGGGTTTTAACGACGCACTGTAATGATGACTAAGATCTATTGGCGTCGGATGAATGATTAATGGGATGGTGAGATGAAGGTTTCTTAGGAATCGGGAAGGATAGTGGGAAGGAAACAGTCGTGGCCTGTATGATTAGAACCATCCCGGCATTAGCCTAGACTACAGAGGGAAACCACGAAAAACCCTTGTAAAGATGGATGGTAGCAGGGATCGAGCCGGGTCCGATATGTCCACTGCCTCCCGGGTCACATGAAGCAAGTGCGTTAACCACTCAGCTACGTGTGCCGGTCTGAAATTAGGCATCATTATTTATTTTTGTAAATCATTTTGGCAATTGAATCGAAAAATAATCTAATGTGTGGTAATTATCTTTTCAGGTGCACGGATTGATATTTGTTGTGGACGCCAGTGACGTTGGAAGGTTGGACGAAGGGCGAGACGTTCTTGAAGATATTCTGTCGAATGAGAAACTAGCTGGCAAACCTGTACTTCTGTAAGCAAAACTGAGTGGCTTTTTACTTTTCTACGCTCGTCCATAACATTTTCATTCCCAATCGGAAGCTTTTCAACATAAGTCTACATCATGACTGTATTCCAAGTCAGCTAAATCAGTAGTTAGAATCAGCACTAAAAGCTGAGGCCTACTGGTAACTATTTCTTTGTTTTTGTCACACTTAAGTAAGCCTACGGTACATGATCAAATTGTTTCTGAATAGACCACATTTGCAAATGAACTTCGAATCAACCTGATCCCTGGTGAGCCTCATTAATATAAAAAGTAATAACTATTTGCAGGCAAATCTGCCAAACCTTAAGCAGGGTTTCCAGTTCCGATTTTTTCTTGTCCGACACGATTTTCCCAACTGGCCAATCACAAGCTAGTATTCACCTAAATAACATGGCGGTTCACGACACCGATTTCGTGTCATGATTATTGACTCAGTAACTTGCTTCGGCCGAAACTACGATTTTACCGGAAGTTACACTCACATTCCTCAGATTTGAAGAAGCCTGTGAGTTTAAATGTAATGAATGGCTATGATGTCACAAGAACGTTACGACTCAGCCAAGTGGAAACAGGCATGACAAAAATCGTACCGATATCGTGTCAGACGACAAAAAAAAATGGAACTGGAAATCCTGCTTTATAGAGCCTTGAAAGTAAACTTCAACGTAAAATAACAGTAAATAAAATCCCTCAAAGTTGTTGCACAACTAAGGTAATCTCTTCTGACCAGGGTGATTTTGTATGTATAAGTGATCATAAAATCTTTAGAACCACAGTGAAACCTCGTAGCATCATTTTTCAAGGGACCGGGAAAAATAATGATCCAAGCAGGAAAATTATGCATCATCCAGAAAACCATTACAAAATGTGAAAAGACAGGAAAATGGTAGGACCCGGAACGATGCATCAAGGTTTCTCTGTAAACAAATAAGGCATAAGGTTCCAATGATAATTGTCAGAAATATCAACGAGTCAAATTTTAAAATAACATTGTATTTTGATTGTATTCAAAGATTGTAATCTACATAGGCCTACAACGTGATATTATTGTTATTATTATTGTTGTTACCTAATATTCATTCATTCATTATTGTCGTTAGTATTGATCAACAGTATTTCTTAAGATAGGCCCATTTCTTTGTATCCTATGAAGCAATTTGATTATGATATGTTCAAATAGGAAGTCACTACAATAGTCCGATAGTATGATAGGCTACATTATGTTGTCGCTGGAAATGTTCCGCTGTGCTGAGAACCACTTGATAATATGGGTTAACAGCGAGTTTGAACTGAGAACAAGTAGTAAAACGTTCTCATTCTAGTCCCATGGGTGTGACCCTTTACAGCACACACTTGTTCGGTTTTAAAAAATTACTAATTAGTGTATAACGTCTTTTGTAATAGTTTAGTCAAGTAGTTTCATATATTGAGGTGTTCTCATCTGAATTTCACTTGCACCTTCATATAACACTTCTCACCTTTTTGTTCAGCACCTTATTTTGACAGGCGCTTAATGACCTCGCTGTTGATGCGCCTTAAAACCCTAATATCCATTCATTCAAGAGAACTGTTCACAGGCTTGCCAACAAACAAGACTGCGAAGGAGCGCTGGACGAGCTGGATATCGTTGACAAGTTGAACCTTGAGCTCCTGGTCAACCGACAGCGCTGTCCGACGATGGTGGAGACTTGCTCAACTACGGCACCGGGTGTCAACAAGAAAGTGGATCCAGCAATACATAACGGATACACGTAAGTCACTTTTCAGTTCTGATATTGATCAGTTCTATTTTCAATTTGTTTGAATTTTTCAAACTATATTTAGATTGGGTTTTAACGACGCACTATACTGATGGCTACGATCTATTGGCGTCGGTGGATGATGAATGAGATGATGGGATGATGAGATGAAAGGTTATTTTATCAGGTGTTTTGGATGGTGGGAAGGAGTCAGTCATGGCCTGCTGTTAAGGAACCATCCCAGTATTAACCTGAACGACCGAGGGAAACCACGAAAAACCCCTGTCAGGATGGTCGTCCATGGCAGGAATCGAACCCTGGTCTCCCGAATGACGGTTCAGTGTGTTACCACTCGGCCACGCGTCTCGGTAATTTGCAAACTAATTGGATCTTTTTTGACAGATTATTGTTCAACATGAGTCTAATCATTCTGACGAGAAATATCATAGGCCTACTGAGATATGTGGACTAGCGATTAGCACATTGAACTGTCACTCAGGAGACCAAAGTCAGATTCCCGCCATTTTTGACCATCCTGACGGAGGTGCAGTGCCGGGATTTATCTGTCGTTGAAGTGAATACAGCGATGGTTCTTCAGTCGGCCATGGCCTTTTTCTGTTTCTGTGTGTTCCCACTGTCCAAACTCCAGAAACATCGAATGAAAGAACCTTTCATCTTACATTCCTGTTATCTCATTCATCATTTTCAACACCAATATATCGTATTATCGATATATACCCAACGCCCAAAGTCGATATACGATATATCGTATATATCGAAACTTTGATTGGATATTGTTGACTGAACAACTTAAATACCGGGTCCACTTGGGATAATAGAAAAATCACAGTCTCTTGGACCGCTAAAACTTGACATATTTCGTAGCCCTCCCGATACGCAGTGCTAAGATTTTGTATTCACAACAATAGAAATATATGAAGACTGGACATGCTGCCATAGAATTTATCTTCACTAGTCAACATTAACCAATCAAAGTTCTAATCCTTTGAATCTAGCTAAAAGCCCAGGATGTTAGTTTGACTGTAGGTCACCCCAAGTGCCCTGTAGGCTAAAGTAGTGAGTTGTATACTTGATATTGGGCCTTTATTTCAATTATTAAAGTGTTGCTGCGGTCTTTTTCCAGCTGGCTATTGAACAACATAATCCAGGACTACGCCTGCCTAAACGGCCGCGTCGAGACCGACATGGCCGCCCAACGTCAACTAGACGCGATCGCCAAACGTCAACGCGGCGAACGAGTCAAGAAACTCCGCGAGGAGCGCGGTGACGCTGGCGACGTCAAATCCTCCGACGACGAATTCATTGACGGAAATCCGTTCCAACCGATCGCCGAACTGACGAGCACCAAGAACATGAAAATTGTCCCGCTGGATCCGAAGTTCGACACGAGGATCATCCTCGTGCAGGAGTCGCCAAGCAGAGCGAAGGTCCTCGAGCCTGGCGACACGAAGAGCAGCGGAACCGCGAATACCGGAGCGATCCTGGTTCGGGAGTCATCGCGAAGCAAGGACAGCGACGACGACGGGGTGTTTTCCGAGGACGACACGGTGACGTTGTTCAGGAGAGAGGGGAGGGGATCGCGCGACGTGGATAACAAGGTCAGGTCCGCATCGGACGTGGAGAAAACCAACGACGTGAATGTGAGCATCACGAACTATGTGAAAGGTGAGTGAAGACTTGGCAAAAAATACTTTGAAAAGTGTGTTCGAAATGAAAAATACTCTAATAAGAGGCATTTGAAAAACATTTGATAAAATATATTTCAAATGATGTAGGCCTACTATTTGGCATGCAAAAATGGCCCCACAAATCTGTTTCCAAGACACGTTCATTTCTAATTTTTGTATCAAGTTTTAAAACGTAAACCCCTAATGAATCGAAATTCCTGGACCCAATAAAACCCATTTTAAATTATAAAATTTTGTCTAATCCAAGTATGTAACATCAATATGTGACGCATAGTTTTAAATTGTATACTAGGTAGAGCAGTGATCCGTAGATTCAAGATCAGTACTCGTGAAAGGAAACAGCTTTGACAGACGAATCAAATCACCATGTAACCTCGAATAATCTTGGTTAATGTCCTATTTCGTGAATAGTGGAGTACATCTGTTGATTAAGCGATAATCAGCAGATTAAGTTATTACCGTTGGTAACCAAAGATATATTTCTGTGCCCTACTTATTTAGCTCAGTTAACACATTTTTAAGCTTCGTAAACCCAATATAAATTATTCAAGCTTCTCTTCCTTGTATTGCTGGCGGTCTAAACAGTCTACTGTTGTTATCGGCCCGCAGATCAGCTAGAGCTGGAGACGAACACCAAGACGAGACGTAAGAAGCGCGCGCCACTACGCCGCTCCAACAAGACGGGCCCCATGCCGTCCGGCGCCGTCACTCCCAACGCCACCCCCCACCCGCTGCCCGACTTTGACCCCCCGACCCACCTGGATCGCGCCGCGGTGCAAGATGCACTCGCCAGGAGCAGGTGAGCGCTAGAGTAGGTAGACAAGGCGAGTGGTTGTTTTCAACCGACGCAACGACAGTTGGAAGCTGCGAGAAGTCGAGGATGTGGTGAGAGGCTGGAAGTTGTTGATTCGTCGCTCTTGAATGAGAAGAGGTCGTGCATTTCTGCCTTCGTGTTGGCCACAGCCCGTTGGAGTCACCTAGTTTCACGCTTCAAAGAAACTATGCACCACGTGCATAGTTTCTTCCGAGCGTAATACGAAATCGACTAATTTCTGATCGAGAAGAGTGGAGATCTTATGAAGCAAGAGTTTTTTCATAAATCAAATTTTTTTGTGGTTCCCTTCCATTTCTTCATAACAAGGACTTATTTTATATAATAATACAGTGAAACCTCTATGCATCGTTCCCAGATCCTCCGTTTTCCTGCTTGTATCATTCATTTTTTCTCACCCCACTTCCATATAATCCTTTCCTTTCTTTTATTTTCCTGGATGAATGGTTTTATTCTCCTGGTCCCTTGAAAAACGATGGATAGAGGTTTCACCGTAATAATAATAATGGTTTTATTGACCATTAGATCAATACATTAATATGAGTCTTTGTCACAATTATACATGAATTTAATATAAAATTGAATACCCTATATACTGGTTCAGTGGAACCTCTATGTATTGTTCCTGGATCTATCGTTTTACTGCTTCTATCATTCATTTTTTTCTCATCCCACTCCCATAAAATCAATATTGAATTTTCCTGGATGGATAGTTTTTCTGCATGGATGGTTTTATTTTCCTAGTCCCTTGAAAAACGATGAATAGAGGTTTCACTGTAATTAAATATATACCTACGTATAGTATTTTACCTGAATTGTTTTAGCGAGTTTCCGGTCCCCAAAAATGCTTCCGTGTCCTGTGTCCATGAATCACTCATAAAACCATATCCCCCCCCTCGCTCCTATCCCCAAGTGCAGCGATATCCCTGTGTTTCAGCCCCATCTGTGCTTCCCTCTTCACCAAAGCCTCGTTAATGCTTATATCCGAACGGGCGGCTGTGGAGTGGGGGGTTTGTTCAGGTATTTCACATTACGCCTCATTATTTTAATCAAATATCGACATCTTGATGTACAATCATTGTTTCCGAATTGAATTGTGTTGTTTTACGGCGCTTCAACGACGAGGCTGTTCGCGCTTCCCCAATTGAGGCTATAGATAAAATAGTAAGACCATTCAGTAACAACATCTCTTGGTTGTTTTAAGACTTCGAGGCTGTTTAAATATGTCAAATACGTGCTGTCTTGAAAAGAGGTTGTGATCGAAAAAGTTTGGGAACCACTACACTAACCTGTCCCAGACATCATTGACATAGAAAAAACATAACCTTATTTGTCGCTTGTTATGAAGACATTATTTTGTTACATCGGACCCAGCCAATGAATAGATTGTTGACGATTCCATCAAAATGACTATCGTTAGTTCAAGGTCTTGTACGTAAGTGACTGACCAACCAAAGCAACCCAACCTGAAGAGCATCGCTTGTGAGTGTAGTGATGGCCGCAAGGGGATACTCCCCAGGAAATATTCCAGATTTCAAATAAATTCCCATATATAGGGATTTGTTGTATTCAATCTAATAGGTTGTCAGTACTGATAACTGAGGTTATTGGGTTGACAGCTGTTCTGAAACTAATCATCAAACAATATTTGCAAATTGCAAAGCTGTGGAATATGAAGCAAATATTTGGTCATAGCTTGGAAGTCGACAATAATACCCCGTTCACACTTTGATCACTAATTGATATTAACAACGTAATGTGAACGGAACGCAGTTAGCACTAATCGACATCAAGCCCTTAACTTCGTTCTTTGAATGATGTCAGCTTAACAGCAGTTACGGAACATAGTGTGAACGGGTATAACGATAATGAATAGTTATTTGAAAGACCCTAAAATGTCAAGGTCAATATAGGTAGGCCTATACAAAAAATGAATGAATATTTGTAGTTTTGTATTCATTTTTGTCAATGGTTTCCTTCTTTTGATTCTATATTGAGTGGAAACAAGCAAAAACCAAATATACGTGAAAATTCCTATTTTATGAAAATTTTGGGGAATATTCCCAGGAATATTTCCTTAATTATAAATCCCGGGAATTTACCCATCACTACTAGTGAAACCAACTTTCTGATTTCGATGATTTGCGTGCAATGATCCTCATTCCCGTCGTACGTTCCAGGCCTCTGACCCCGCTCGTCCGGACCCAGTTGCCAGGCAGCCCGTTGAAACAGCTGTTGCTCCCTCCTCTAAGGACCGAGGCTCAACCAGTAATCAAACCGAGGACTTTGGGCGCTTCGAGCGGACATCGGCGTCAAGGTATGTTCTACACCCAACTAAACACGACACAAGTGTACACGTTGAAAAAGGTTGCCTCTGATACTTGAGAAAAAATCGTAGGGCCTACATTAAAAATCTCTTGCACAGAAAAAACTTGTGCACCAAAAACGTTATTTACAGGGTGACTGTACTGGGAGGCAAGACCCGACTAGAGGGATGAATCATGGTGGAGTTAGGATATTGCATTTAAATGTTGGGGACAATTCCCTTTTTCCCCTTTCACCAAAATAATTTACTATCATGCGTGAAAATGTTGTTCCTTTCAGTGGGGATATTTTTGGTTCAGGTTAGGTTAACCTTTGAACCAAACCTAACCCAAAATATTGTGCACCGAAAAGAACGGTATTTTCATACATGGTAGTATATTATTTCAGTGCAAAGGGAAAAAAAGGAAAGGTCCTCCACTATTCAGATGATTGGAATATATTACATAATCAATAAGAGAATAAACTATTGTAAATGTATACAAGTTCAGTTGATTAGGAGTGTGCAAGCATTCAACTCAACGGTTGTCGTAGTCTATCATGCGTCAAGTCCAGTAGGCCTACGTGTATTCGATCAAACCCCTACAGGTACTGACGTAACCCCAACTCATTCCTTTACTAAATACTAAATAGTCAATCAAAAATCAAATTGATATTTCAAATACTTTGGTCATGATAGTTGATAGAATATACGCACACATATTTAGTGTAGAAATCACATCTTGAAACTGGCACGCTTATCCTTCAGGTTCTGCTTGGGGCCTCGACAAATCTCTGGAGCCCGTTAATCCGGCATTCCTGGCGAAACATCCCGGAACAGCGACGTTCAATCATCTTCCTGGTGCGCCCGACACGAGCCTTCCCGACCGCGTCCGAGCGACGACTCCTGGCAGTAGACCGGAATCACGGACTCTGAACAACATCTCCGGACCTACTCGAACCAGTCATCCCGATTCTGCCAGGGTCGTCCGTCCTGGGTCGGGTGAGTCTACCACGCAGGTCAGTCGACCTGGGTCAGCTGACGGTAACTATCTCCACAGAGGAACGACGCTGAGTAGACCGGGAACAGGAAATATCAACAGCATCTCCAGAACGAGTCCGGATAACCGACCCGGATCGGGAGAGGTTGTTCGTCCTGTGTCTGCGAAGATTAACCGTCTCCAACAGGCAACTCTAGTCAGCCGACCAAACTCGTCAGATTTCATCAGGCCGATTTCTTCGGGTATCGACCAGCGGCCCATAGCGCTGCAGGTCACGTGTCTCCCAGGGGCAACCGATCACGAGTCCGACTCGGATGACGTCGTCGTGGTAACCACGTGAAGCGACCTTGGCCTGCCTCCGTAAACAATTCCGTCCTTCCTCGGATACTTTGAAAGATCCGTACGGGACTTTCTAAAGACCTTGGTCAGTAAACTGATCCGTCCTCGAGTGACTTTGCTTAGTTGTTCGCTCGTTCTAGCAACCTTGGTCACTACTTTATCTCAAGATCTTGGTTAATGCTAGCGACGTCGATAACAGTCCGTTCTAGTCTTTCTGTCAGTGATTAACTCGCGCTCTAGTTTTATAATGATTTTCCGATACTAGTTCAACTTTGAAGAGTCTGTTGCACGGTAATTACCGTTGATGGTAATTGACTGTATTCATGTGTGTACAGTAGAACCTCTTTCGTAAGGTTCTCTTTATTGTATGATTTGCGTTGGAAAGAAAGAAACCAGCAGCTTACCTTGAGAGAAGAGTCGAGCTACTCAAAATGGAAGGCCCGTTGATAGAACACATATAGACCTAGATGTACTCGTAGCCACAGAAAAAGCAGGTCGTCTACCAACATGATGATCGCAAATATCACCGTAATATTTGAACAGCTGTGATATTTTGAAGGTAAATTAGAAACACACTGGGGCCTATCGACAACCTTCAAAAGTGTTAGATCTCGAAAGTTGCGGTGAGATTAGGTCATGAACGAAGTGCTTACATAATGTGAAGACATCATTGATTACATAACTATATGTACATTATATTAGATAACATTACACTTGACTGGCAGACTACCTTCTTTCTTGGATCTATTGAAGTATTCAGTAGAACCTTTTTAGTAAGTTTCTCATTGGTACATTTTTCACCTTAGTAAGTTTTATTTTTCTAGTCCCATCCATATCCTCCTAGATGTTAAATCTAGTTTCTTTTGTAAGTTTTTCACTTTAGTAGGCCCAAGTTTTTTTGTCTGGTCCCCTGAAAAAAAAACGTATTAAAGAGGTTTCACTGTATACACAAAACACATTAGATATTGAAACTGGTATTTCAGCTACTGTCTAGGTCAAGTATGATCACTCTAGTTTCTACAGTGACCAAGGCAGAAGTTGAAACATCATTTTCAACAACCTATCATTTTTGTTCTTTAATAAACCACGGTGAGATGTTTGACTCGTATCTCGAGGTAAGCTGCTGTTCCCTTTCAACACGGATCATATGGCTCTATCTAGTCACGAGCTATCTTCCTCTACACGTCAAGTCATTTCTATTTAGTTTGTTTTCTATATTTCGTAGACCCGTTTCATTTATTTGATCCCATCGTAATGCTACCTCATGTTCAATAGTTGATTTAGTGCGTTTGAGTTATTTAGTCTAATCCCCTGAAACGCGTACTGAAAGGGTTCGTCTACATAAGCATTGTTCTACGTTATTAATTAGAAATGATTGTAGAGAAACTTCTAAAGCAGTCACTGTAGAATTTGATATTGTTGAATTAAAACGATCTCGTTGGAAGATGTATTTTAGCAAAGGTTTTTGTAATATTGGTTTTATTTCGTTTATTTTGTCGCAGAGTTGCTTGTATCAAGGGTGTATGAAACAAGAAGAGCATTGTGTAGACTTGGAGTTGAATTCTTCGATAAATATCGGCTTGAGAGCGGGCGGGCGTTTGAGACAATCAATCATAACTGGTCCACAATTGAATGTAATAATACAGTAGGCCTACATCTCGGAGTTGTAACTTGAAAAATGATATACATTTGTATCCCGATGCATACAACCTTCGTTGCTGACATGTCGTTAGAGTTTATTATTTATTCTTTCAAGATATTTATAATTCATGTATAATATTTTATATTTTATGTTATTTTAGTTGTAAAATAATGTTAAATTGAAATAAGAAGAAATATAATGCATGTGCAAATACTTTATCTATATCTAGTCATTAATAGAGACAGGATGGTAATGCAATTGCTTGTTTTTAAAGAGAGTAAGAAGAGAGTATGCCAAATAGACTACCGTACATTTGTTTCATAGCAACGGTATCCCAAATATATGACTTTGATCCTAGATGTTCTGCTTATTTTGGCACTTATCCTCTATTATTGCTTATTTTGGCATCAATAGTGGCTATTTTACTCATTTTAGCATTGAATGTAGCTTTTTATTCTGCATTTTGTTTGAGTAAAGATTTTTCATATCTTTGACTTATTTTTAGAAAGTAGGTAGGCCTATTCAAAATGTTAACAGAATGTAAATACTAAAATTAATTCTTCAGGAGTGTTTTCTCATTCTCTTGTACACATCAATTCCGTCTGCATGATTTCCATTTCTTTCGAGATTCTATAATTCCATTTTAGGGTTGAGTCAACACATTTCTGCTTTTCAATCATGTTTTCGTATAAGCTTTTACTTTTTTTTAGGTTTCGTTATTTTTTTTTCGATTCCGATACTGAAATATCACTTTTTTTTAGATTTTGGGTATTTTGGTGCTGTACTTACAATGGTTATTTCAGTACAATATTTGATTATGCTTATTTGAAGGTTTGATTTTGCATTACTATTCTGTTTCTACTTCTAGTCAATAATCATTAATGTTTAATATATTGAATGCAATCTATATAAAGTAGTAAGCCTACAGATGTGTACATGTGTACTATGTTCCAAGAAACACGCTGCACTGTGCTTCAGCAGTAACAAATTATGTTTCAGTTATTTGACTCATTTCTGTTCAATAGGTTGGAAAATGTTGCACTGGTTGAATTCAAGTAATTTAATGGAACGATTACATTGAGCAAAACTATTGAGCAAATGTATACAGTGGAACCTCTTTAGTACATTTCTCAAGGGACCAGACAAAAAAAATTATTTTAGAGATTAAAAACGAAACTATTCAACATGGAGGAGCATATGGATGGGATCAAAACAATAAAACTTACCAAGGTGAAAAATGTACTAAAGAGAAACTTACTAAAGAGGTTCCACTGTAGTTCATTACTTTCGTTTGTACTTTGTGCTATTTAGTATTTTTAATTAATTAAGTCGGAACTGACAGGAACCGATTGATATGAGAGGTCTGCCCTAGAAAAACTGGTGGACACACCCCCTGGCCCAATTTAATTGGTTATCTGAGTTTGAGATTTTTTATTTTTTTTATATTGGGTTTTTAACGATGCACTGTACTGATGACTGAGATCTATTGGTGTCGGATGAATGATTAATGAGATGATGGGATGATGAGATGAAGGTGTTATGGGTAATGGGAAGGATAGTGGGAAGGAAGCGGTCGTGGCCTATATTGTGGGAACCATCCCGACATTAGCCTAGACTATAGAGGGGAACCACGAAAAAAAACCTGTAAAGATGGACGGTGGCGGGGATCGAACCGGGCCCGATATGTCCCTTCACCTCCCGGGTCACACGAAGCAAGTGCGCTAACCACTCGGCTACTGTGCCGGTAGTTTGAGATTTATATACAGTATGTAATTAATTACTTCACTGATACCATGTATTTTCATCGGCCCTGCGTTGGTAAGACTCGATGCTTTCTGTTGGAGTGTTCGGGAGGAAACTCATGGGTTGTTAGATGTCGACGTTGAAGCTAGGGTGGCCGTTCGATTTGAAAATTGCAAATAATATTGAAACGTTGATACCGAGTATTGATCAAAATGTATCAAACATTGCAATTTTCAATTGATATTAAAAAAAATTGAAATTGAAAGTCGTAACTACTAGCTAGTAACCATGTATTATGGTCTTTAGGAGTCGAGCTCTTTCCTCGACTGTTCCCTGAAGCTCTTTGACTAATATGACAATCAGACTTATTCATTTTTAATAATTGTTAAATTTTTCATTTCATATTTTGGTTATTGACCTTTTGTACAGGCGATATCAATCTCGATTTCGATATCAAATCAATCCAATATTCCAATTCGATAAGGGATCAATAAAAAATATCAAAATCAAACGGCAACCCTAGTTAAAACTTGAAACTAACCGTAATAACTAAGGTGAATAAACTTGGACGTGAAATAAAATATTGACGTCAGTGTGCCGTTATATTTTCGAATATTTGTGTTATGTGCAAATGGGTATAATCTCAGTGGCAATTGTGTCAAGTAAATTTTCACCTGTAAACGGTGGTTTCTTGAAAATTTGGTATTCTTCTATGAACAAAGTCGGCGCATGTGCGTATTTATGGTGTTCTATTATCAATTTTCAGCTTGTTTAACTGTGCAGATTTTTAGGTACTGATCTGTCACTCGGATGAATTGCTACTCTCCCCCCTCCCCCTAACTTGACTCGACCATCAAATCTGCATGTTCAAGGGAGTTGATAGCATGCACCCCCCTCCCCCCCCCTGACTTTGTCTGAGATCCATAATAAAACCTCATTTACAGACAAAAAACACAGTTTTAGGGAAATTTGCGCACGATGCCTAGACACACGACAATTGGTCACCCATTATTTTTCATACATGAATATATCCTAATATTATTTAATAGTTGCAAAATGACTCGTTTCAAATGTTGATAAAAGACGATCAAGAAATAATGTTAAATATTAGGTTTAAAAAGTACCTCTACCAATTTTATTAAATAACTACTAATATAACTGTTGATATAACTACTGTTATAATAATCTATATGTATCAGAAATAAGTGCCTCAAAATGAAATCAAAAAGATATACGTTACAGAATCTAGATTCTTTCAACGTATCTGAATGTTCTTCTAGTCTTTAGCCTTAGATTTCAATAGTTCACTAGAGTCCATCAAGCTAATGGACTGATTAGTTGGTAAACTAACACGGGTAAAAAAACAAAACAAGGCAGGTATCGAGTTAACAGGTGGTGAACTTTTAACAAACTACTGAAAAACCTGGCCTTGGATTAATTTCTTTGTTGTTATTAATATCTACTAACGATGTATTTATTTTTGTATTTTGCCATCGCAACGGTAGTTCTAGAATAACTAGACTAAGTATTGGATCAAGGTGGTAAGTCTAATATAATCAATGAATTATAAAAGTGGATTTATCATTGAGTAAAAAACTACTGTACTACATATTATTCACACTAATTACATCAATCAGTAGTTTTAGCAAAATGACAATTTTTGGTTTTAGGGTGATTAATAACTTTGGAACGGTATCATGAAATATCAGCATTCTAATAAAACGGGAAGCCATCTTTTGAATACCACCCAAATATTTTGAATCATCATAATATTTTCACAAGCATACAGCTGGAGAAAAATTGGTAAAAATTGGTATAGGCTACCTGTGAAAATTATACAATATAATAATAATAGTAATAATTAGTATTATTTTATATTATCAGTTCGAATCAATACACACATACAAGAATAATTACCACACTACCTCAAAGCCAAAAAAAGGCTTATCTGTGGGATAAAAAAAAGAATAGGGTCTACTTTTGATTTATGAAAAATGAATGTTGGTTATAATTTTAATAATAATAATAATAGTCATGATATTAATAATATTTATTGATTTATATAACAATGTATATTGTTGTAGAATGAAGACGTCAAGTGAAAAAGACTATACATAGATCCTGGTAAACTGAATTAAGAGGCCGCAGGCGCTCGTATTTCACGCCGCAAACTCTCACGGCCGTAATTTTTGAGATATCAATATGATTGTTTTTGCATTCTGCTGATAATTGAAAGAGGGAGGTTATCGCATTTACAGAATTTTGAACAACAAATTTGTAATTTTTCAAATTCTTCAAATGGAAAATGAAAAAATTTCTAGTTTACGGAAACCTAGATATATATTTTTGAATACCGAAAAATAATATGGACTGTGAAATATATCAAAAGTGTGAGTAAGGGAATTAACGGCGTTTACGAGAATATGAGTTCGGCGGGCTAGTCTATGGGCTGCGCCTAGTACACGATGCATGTTAAACTCGAGTCCGAAGCGAGCGAACAACGAGCGCGTGTAGTGCGCCTGCGGCCTCTTAACAATAAAGTCAGCATAGGCATAGTGTTATAAACTCAATAGCAGAGGCACCAAATCTGTTCTACTTATCTTCTATATTCAGAAGTATCGTAGAAAGATTTTGATATTAAAAGGATTTTAGCTGAAATTTAAATGCCACATCAGTCACTAGTCAGATTCTTTATTTCTTCTGGAAGTGTATAGTACAGTATAATGCCAGCATATTAAGTACTTTTGCTATTCAAGTTATAGTTGATAAGCAAACTTGCAAGCAGCTTATAGGGACGATTTGTTATTAAACTCTCCACTGATATCATGGGAAATAGCGAGTCGTTCAGGTTTTCGTGATTCAGATAGCGTTTTGAAAAATCACCACGAGCAAGATTTATTTCTGACCAACTTCACTTTATTTACACACCACTAATTGAATGCATCCAGTTTATGAAATATTAGTTCAACAAGCTTGAACTTTTCCTCTCGGAAGATTTATGTTTGTACTGTATTAGAGCGTTCTCATACCATTCCAAGGTTATCACTAAAACACTAGTCTAAATCTACTCTAAAACTCCTTTGACTATGGTTGTATGAAATTTATATGTTGTCCTACTTGTGCCTTTCTCGGGCATTCTAACGTCTTCATTCGCCTAGTCAATTGCCGAATAAACTTGACTTGTATAAAAGTAGCTCGTAGAATTTTAGTCTGTATGTGTTGCAACTGGGTAACGTCGGTAGCTATTTAGGGGTTTTAAATTATGTCATACTTGTTGAAGGTTTTTGTGCGTATCAGCTGTATGTATTTTCGTATGCAGTACCAGGGGTTATATTAGTGCGCAGTTCTAAACTTCAAAAATGCAGCTCTTAATTTCAATTTGCTCAGTTGTAAAATTTAGTCTATGTATAATAATGCGCTAATAATACTACGTAATAACACTAATAGTGCATTAGTAATAATGCACTATGGAGCAACAGTCTTAGGCTTACATATTCCCAAATACCGTAGTAACAATGATGCTCTAAAAAACGAAAGTTTTTCAAAAAATTCCCTGCGGGGCTGTGGTGGGGGGCCCTCTCCCCACACCCCCCAGCATCCGCGTGGAACCTACCTCTTTATAACTCTTGATTTTTTCATTTGCGCAGTTCTAAATTTTCACTAATATAACAACTGTGCAGTACGACTGTGGTATACCGGTATGCAGATTACGAACAGATTGTAATATGATACTGTATACACAATTGTCTCCTATTTAATGAAATGTTGACTTATGAATTAATTATAACAGGTATTATTTATCTCCTCAAAAAGGACTACGTAAATAACAGGTTGAGGCTTGTTGTCATGGTAGTGAAATGGAAAAACGAAATATTTCAACTTGAAGTCATAATAATAACTGTTATTGATGTTATTGCTAACAGATACATACTGCTGAACCCTGATGAAAACAAGAAGGGCTTGACAAATTATTTTATTTTATTTTTTATGTGGTTTCAATTTAAATATTTCTTATCACATTTTAATGAAACATTATGATGACACTGTTGAGTCAAATATTTGTTTTTTACGAATTCCTTAATATCTAGGCATGAATAATAGAATAGGGCTACAAAAATATGAAATATGATAGAAGATGTACTGTATTATAGATTATGTTAATTTTAAATACACAACTTATGTGATATGAATGGGCATGTGATTTGTTTCACATTCTAAATTTACAAGTCATACAAATGTTATTGTTGTCATCACCGTTCTAGTCACGTTGATTGTGAAATTACCGGCAACAACTGTATGCATTGATTAGAGACATGTGAACATAGCTTCTATTTTTTATTTTTATTGTTTTAAAATTTGAAAAGTAGCACTTTGGTGCATATATTAATTTAAAACATAGTGATTTGTTGCGTAACAACATCTGTAGAGTAACAACAGTACAATACCAGTGAAAGCATTATGTAATGTGCAATGGGCATACAAGAGAAACACCCCAATTGATATTTCCAGATCAATGGTGTCTACCACCAAGATGAACATATGCCTGTTCTAACACTTGCATTGCAGCTGCACTTTGGTTTTCCGAAATTCCCTAACTAACTTCACCGTTTTACTTCCCAATTGATATAATTTTGGAAAAAATAGCATCTATGACGCTTTTATTCTGAATAGAGCGTTTATTTTGTCAATATGTTGAAACGGGGGAATCTGACTTATAAAGCGCCATGTCGCCTTTTCAAAGGCATAATCAACCCACAAACCAAATTTATTCAAGGTAATGGAGGGAGAGGGGGGGAGAGGTTGACAGAAAGAAATGAGTCAGGGTATGGGGGTAGGCGAGGTCATGATAGAGCGGTAGTTATAAAGGAGGCTAGATTAGATGACGGTAAATTCTCTTTTTGAATAGGACAGGTAGGGACTGAAGTGTTTTTGAGGGGGATGAAATAGGGTTAAAGATATTCCATCAGAGGGTTAAGGAGGCGGTGAGATAGGGATAGTTAGGGAACTTGCCACCGCGCATTTATGTGCAATCGTAAGAGTTTTTAAATAAATGAAAAAAAACACATCAATAGGTTTAAAACATGAAGAAATATTAGAAAAACATCCTAGGCCATTAAAACACTTTCAGATTTCATTGCTTTTATACAAATGGCTATTTTTACATGTCTCTAGCATTGATATTCCCAAACTTCTAGAATGTATCAACAGAGTATATACCTGCTTGAGGGAAATTGAGCCATTATTCAAAATATTTTGGAAGGTAGGCCTACTGTGCCTTAAGAATCTTGCGTATGTTTCAATGTTATTAATAATTATTAGGCTTTTTGTGCGGGCACTCGAATGTTTGAGTTTCGAGTTCGAGTTAAAATTCAGCTGAACTCAGAAAAAAAAAAAATTTCCTCTACTTTTGTTGTCCCAATTATAAAACGTGATCATTTTTCTCTAATTTCAGGGTCAAGTAGTTGCTACTAACATGCAGTTCTCGGCCTAACCATTCTTTTTCTCGAACTTGAAACTCGTGATTTTCTCTCAAACTCGCACACCCCTAATAATTATAGTTAATTACCGGTACAGCCCAAAACATTGTTTGAAATGTTCATTTTCAATTTATTATTGTTTTCAATAAATATAATGTGCAATATTGAAATATAATATTTTTTGTGTCGTAATTTAATCATCCCTTAAAGGACGTCACAACCCCGCGATTAGGTTTGAATGAATTATTTATTCATCATGCTATTCTTTCCACTGATTTTAGGGAAAGTTTGAAGTCATCGTCTTAATTTCAGAAGTTGAAATGTATATATTTGTCCACCACAGACCCACCCCATTTCTGGGTCATGACTTCATGACGTAGGCATTTCCCGATTCTGTATCCAACCAAACGTTACGACTCGGAAAAAGGGGTAGGATTATCTGCAGGACAGATGAATTATTCATAACTTCTGAAATTGGGATGATGATTTCTAGTTTTCTCTAGATTTAGAAAGAAAATAGTGGCATTGTTCATTCAAATCTAGCCCTAGGGTTGTTTGTGATGTCCTGCAATAATTATTCCTGAAGTCTCCAGAGATGATGATTTCAATGAATCTGCATTGAATATTATTATTAGAATAATGTACATCAAAACAAGAACACTAAGAGATGACAGCATTCAAGACAAACTCAATCGTTCATCTAGTAGATCATTCATCTAGGTTAGTACAAGTATATTGTCCAAATTCTGTTGATGCCAGTATCTAGAGTATTTCTTAAAAACCAGAATAAAACAATTTGATTTGAAGCATTTGTTGAATTCATGATGCGATAGATACTCACCTAGCAGAAGCATGCATGTGTGGCCTCTTGAGTTATTGATGTGGGCTGTATGATAGCCCCTACTAAAATGATGATGAATCATCACCTGTCCTCACTATGACCTTTGAAAACATTTTGCCAGAAAAAACATTTTTCAATTAAAAACCAGTGTTGCGTAATGAATTTGAAAATGACCGCGTTACATTTTCGAGCTGGGATAGTAAATATTGTAAACATTCAATTTTTTGGTGATCTTCAATGTTATATATATTGTATTTGTATTTGTAAAAATCCTTGCAGATGTGCTAATAGAATATTCTTTTGAAAGTTGGTATTTTTGGATCGCTTTGTAGCCCAAGCCCAAATGTTTGCGATTGCCGGTTTAGTATTTCATTGCGTAACCACATGTCACTAGCCAAGCCATTGTCAAGACAAATTATGTTCATACACCGATACATAATATTTGCATTATGGGCTTCATTTGCCACCTAAAAATATTTTGTTGTGAACCTCACATTCTCTGTTGCTACCTTGGCAACCATGTGCAGGCCATCCTGTAGCCTGTGTAGTATTATAGAAAGTAAAATATTAATAATGATTCATTCAAGTATTCTTTTAAATACATTTGAACTGAATTCTTGATTCATTATTTTTCATTTTTTTTGCTGTGTAAAAAATATTCAGGGCCATGACATGATTAATGAAACTATAAACCTTTCAAAAAAAATTAAGATTCCATCATGTTATTTCAATTTTAAATTCTTATAATTAATTATGTAGTGTATTTATTATTCTGTGTCCTCGTGGCAATTGCGTATTAACAGCAGAATTTTTATATTCGAATTAAACGTTTCTCTGATGGCTCATGCTTTTTTGCTGTTAATTATACTTTAACTAGTTTCAAGTTTGAGCGCTTACTTCTCTGTATGATTTGAGTGATAATTTAAAATTATAAACCTGACAGATAAAAGTCAACTACTTTGCCGACATGAATAAATCTAAGTGGTCGTGACTGTCAAAAAAATCATGTACACAACATTACAAAGTTTTAACGACAAAACTTACGAAAGTACAAAATATTTAAAATTATATGGAATACCCACTTCGCAGGCTAGTAAGTGATGAATGTCAGTCTAAACCCCTAAATTTTCAATATTTGAAGTAGGATACGAAGTAACATTTATTTTATTTTGTAGCGTTGGCAACAAAAGTTGACAGTTGTAAACGTGAGACATCTCCGTGTAATGGCGACTCGAAGGTAGTATTATTACCAGCTCCATTAAAAAACAGTAAATAATGGCATCCACTGGAGCTCTTCCTAGCTACCAAAGGTTTGTTAATGGTGTACCAGTGCCGTCGTTATCACGGAGATCATTTAGGCCAAGAGAAAAGTATTTAATACTTCTAGTGTTCTTGACATTTGGTGTCGTATGTTTTGGAGCTTTCTTTTTCTTACCTGAGTTCCGAGGTGGCACAGGTACTGTAAATAGTGTTTATAATGTGTACAAACATATACAAAAAGCTGGACCTGAGCTATTAATTCCTGCCCCTCCCCATGGGGAAGATTACCACGATGTTCCCGGTGGGGGGAAACTAGTGCGACATGACTTGGAAGACTCCGACCCACATAAAGTCGAAGACAGAGCGAAACTTTTAGCAAAGATCGAAGAGGACGTAGAAATGGATAAAAAGAATCAACGTGTTTTAGAAAAGCCAGATGTAGCAGATTTTCATCCACCATCAGTGAGTGTTAGTGTAACGCCTAAGAGCATAGTGAACATCGGTCATAACAACGTCATCGACGAAATTCCCGAATCGAAGCGAGAACGGATTATAACGGTTCCTCCAGCACCCAGCGATCATTACCCGGATATTAATGGTGGCGAAGATGCTGATCCTGTTGCAAGAGACAGAAGAAACAAAGTGAAAGAGGTAAGAATAAGTTTCATCTATCTGGTAAAGGGCCTATAACGTATTCTAGATCCAGTCCTGAAGTAGGCATACCAGTACCAAAACCACAATTTTGAGAGTTGTAAGATCAAGTTGTGGGTGCTTGGTAAACCTGCATAGGTTGCCGCTGTGGGTGGGGTTCTTTTTATTTTCAGCAATGTATTTTGGTTTCTTTATTTATATATCTGTTTTACAATTGAGTTTAGAGCCTACCGCAAGCCTACTCTGCATTACCGATATGGGAAAAGAGTTTTATTAAAGTTTTAGAAATCAATTAGGGCCAGGGTAGTAAAAATATAGTGCTAGCTGTATATATATATATATATATATATATATATATATATATATATATATATATATATATATATATATATATATCAACCGGTACCGGCGTCTAGGCCTATGTTCATCTATAAGCCCAATGCTAGGCCTAGGCCCCTACTATAGGGGCCTGATGAAAAATTATAACGTCATTTTCGATTAGGTAGGCCTATCGGTAGGCAACCGGTACCTGAAATTTGTCGATTGAAGATATTGATGCTGGTATCACGATGACTACGAACCGTCATGCAGAAGACCGGGGTTTGATGTCTGCCATTGTCTACCATCCTGACACGGGTTATTCGTGGTTACCCTCTGTCATCACTGTGAATTCCAAGATGATTCCTTAAAAATAGGTCTGAAACGTTTCCTTCCCATATTCCGAAACATCAAATAAAATAACATTTCGAGGGGTCTTATTTTATTATTATTTCACTCGTCATTCACTTACGCACGCGGCCAGTTGATCTTGTTCATCTTCCCAGTGCATTGTTATTAAACCCAATATGAAGAAATAAATTGTAGTCTTTCAGCACTTGAGGGAAATCCACCCATAGTGTCACATTTTCATTCAGTGTCAACCTAGGCCTAACATATAAACGATCGCAACTTGACTTTCCGTCTGAACATATTGTAGTTGAACTGCTTCATACCGTGTAGAGAAGTATCTTCTGAAATATTGTCGATCCATAATAAACATGAATTCACAACCCCATGTTACGATTTACGTGTCATTTGTATGTGGGCCCAACAGTAAGCCTACGTTGTGAGGTGAAAATCGACAAAGAAAATATCGAGGGTTACTGTTCCCTATGCTGTTCCATACAAGTGATCTTTTCACCTTTGTAATTATAAAATTTCACTCATCAGCATTTTTGACAAATAAAGATGATGAACAAATAGATATAAATTGGATAATTAATTTTGTGTCTTGCATGATCCAAGTTTTGTGATCGTTTTCATATCATCTCATTTTCGTGTAGTTTTTAGAACAGTGTCGGGCTAGTGTGTTCCGTAAATCAGCCCTCTTCAGTCTTTTGGAATGATGGGAAGGTGACGGTCGTGGCACCACTCCAGTATTCACGTCATCGAACCACGATTCACCTCTGCTAGTATTGTAGACCCTGACAGAAATCGAACCCCTGCTCTCTTGTCAAATGCTGTTGAGGAGATGTTTTGATTGTTTTGGGGGGAGGGTAAAACAGCTGTTACCTCTTCAGCACAGCCAATCACAGGCAAGGCTGCGACAGCAGATAACGTCGCCTACGGTACCGGTCTATGATAATTATGCCAGCTTGATACACGTAGTATTATCCATGCGTTCGTGTTGATTGACTCGGCGTTTCTACTGATAACATTAACAACGATTACAACATCACTAACGATAGCCACATTGATTGATTTAATTTAAATAATTTAGATCGTTGGCCTACATTTTAATGATACATTATATAATCAATAAGACCCATTTCGTACATTTGTCCGAAATGTGTCTGGAATGAAAGAGAAAAACCATATAATATGACAAAAAAAACAGTGAAATATGGCATATAATATGACATGAAAAACAGTGATATATGACATAGCCTGGGCCCTATAATGTGACATAAAAAAAAATGACCTTGAAAACAAAAGGCATTCAAAGTCAAAATAAAATGTAATAAATTGATAGTAACCACTTTCAAGTATCATTAAAAAAATGAAGTATACCGGTAGGCCTACCGGTAAGCTTCAAAATACCGGTACGTGGTATTTAACACCTTGTTTTAACCTTGTAAACCTTGTTTAAGCTTAGTGCTAGACGGGTTTCAATGGGTTGGTACAAAGATTGGAACGAGAATAGGATGGAAAATTAAAGCACCCCAAGGGACCGCCCAACCAACGCAACCCTCAATACATCTTGGACCATAGAAAATACCAAGACAGTTCACGCAATTATTGCGGCACGAGATTCAATTTTCCGTACACACCACCAATCCCCTCACCTTTGTCTGCAATTAATGTGACTTTCCGCACGCTAGAAAGCGCGACAAGCGAGCTGGTAATGGCCAATCACAATCCAGCCCGCTTGTCGCGCTTTCTAGCGTGGGGAAAGTCAAACTAATACAGATGTAATCGCGAGAATTGGAGGTGTGTACGAGAAATTGAGCCTCGTTCTGCCCAAGTACAGTTAAAGTAGCTTATCATAATCGTGAACCTACTTAGCAGCAGGCCTATCTATTGGTCTATGCGGCAATTGACGGATAAAAAGGAAGTTTGTACATGGAGCGAGGAAATGGACTTGTGAGGCTTATAAATAAATCTAACCACAGATTGTGACGTTGTCGAAGGAAATGTAAT
Organism: Brachyptera risi; assembly: GCA_964007535.1. Classification (NCBI taxonomy): domain Eukaryota; kingdom Metazoa; phylum Arthropoda; class Insecta; order Plecoptera; family Taeniopterygidae; genus Brachyptera; species Brachyptera risi. The sequence continues at coordinate 17,562,357 of OZ023335.1, read as the reverse complement.
TTGCACAATCAAATTGAATGTCAGCTTCGAAACTTTGAATAATTATAGTTCTATGTTTTCACTTTCAAACATACTAGGCCTATAGAAAAACGCAGCATATGCGTTGTAAGATGAGCGAGGTATTTATATGAAGATCTTGAATGCCATGTCCTCGAACTGCATGTCCTAGACTAGAGTACTGGGGATAAGTGATGGCCTATTCGAAGAAACGATTATAACCTAACCCAGTAACCCTAACAAAAGCTCCTTTGTGCTGTAAACAATTCCCCCCAAAAGTAGCTTGTCTACAGCATTCCTACACGCCAAGCCCTCCTTCACTCTTAGTAGTATCGCTACTCCAGTATACGCTCTTCAGCGCCCCCGAAATTAGAGATTACAAAATTGATTAGTCAGATGTGAATGATTTCCTAGCTGTGTAGCAATATAACTGGTCGCTTCGGAGGATCTGGACACCTTGACGTGGTGTGGGGTCTTGCGTGGCCCCGTGATCTCCAAAGCTGTCGTTCGGAGGAATTTATTTGCTCCCAGAAGGGTCAGCCATGGTATTAAAGTCTGGAGTGAGAGTCCATACCAAGCTCGGACTGTCTTGGTCGAGTGCCTCGGCCTTTTGGTGACCGGGCCGGAATAGGGTTATATGGAAGGAGTACTGATCGTTGCGCTTTAGTTTTCATCTCATACCACTCATCTTCTCATCTATCTTCTTCTTTTTTCTCATCTTCCCTTACTTTTCTCTCTCTTGTGCGTTCCCTTCTTATGCTTAGAACATCCACAAACGACAACCATGGCAAAGTACATGGACATAAACATAGAAACAAAACGACCTCACTGTCGAGTGTAGACGCACCTTTAAACCCTAACATTCATTCAGAATTGACGACTAGTGATTGACCCGCCAACAAACGTCACAAAACAGAACATCCCATCAAATGGGGCTGTTTGTTAATTACGTGGGAAAATTGACATTGCCTATCAGAGTATCTCTAAATGCCCTCATGAAGTATTATTACCATATTTTCTTTTTCTCAAATACATTTTTTTATATAACTCTTGATAGGCCTACTCAATTTTTTATTACGAAAAAGTTTTTTAAAATAATGTCTCTATTATATTTTTTTACATTTAATTCTCTTATTTAAAAAAAATCAATTCATTTTTTTTTTTTAATAACATCGAAACTTGATACAAAATCATTGTTCCCCGATTAAGGCAATTTATTAATTTTGTTATACTGTGTCCGTGTGGCAACCGTTTTGGCGGCAGTGTTTTTAATACACTTCTCTCTCTAGGTGACCTGCCGATAAGCCACGCCTATCACTAGTGGTCAATTATAACCAACAATCTGCGAAATGAAATACAACACAAAATGTCTGGTATACTGAGATCTAGGAGGATCTTAACAAATCCTCTTATACACTGAGATGAGTGGTAGAGTGGATAGCTCACTGAACAGTCATTCAGAAGACCGGGGTTCAATTCCCGCCATGGTCGACCATCCTGACTGTTTTTTCGTGGTTTCCCTCTGTCGTTCAGGTCAATATTGGAATGTTAAATTCCAAAAACACCCAATAAAATGACCTTTCACCTCATCATCTCACCATCTCGTATATCATTTACCGTGTCGCCAATGGATCTAGTCATCAGTAGGCTCTACTATGCGAGAGTTGACAACTCCTGAAATCTGGTGTACTCTTGTCATGAAATCTTCCTGAAATCTTCTGGAAATTCCTTGAAATCTTCATGAAATCCCTTGAAATCTTCCTGAAATCCCGTGATATCTCCCTGAAATTCCTTGAAATCTGAAATCAGGTGTACACCAAATTTACTAGTTGTTTACATCTCACAACCCATGAACTCGTAAAACCTATAGGGGGACGCAAAAAGCGACAATACAGGCCATTAGCTCCCAACACATGGTGGGTAAACGGTAGGACCAATCAGTCTTATTCTTTCTGCAATTAAACAACAGTGAGTATATCTGTGCCTCTACGTTCAGTAAAAATCATAATTCTTTATCATATTACTCTGAAAAAATCGTAAAAACAACGAAAAACAGGTAGAAACATGTTGATTTTTGACAATTATTTTGAAAGGGTTGAAAACATACCACGAACTGAAGCTCTTCGTACGAGCATGTATTGAATACTAGTGATCATCTAACCGAAAATTGTAAGTCAATACGATGATTGGTTTTCCGTTGCTAACTTGGGCCCCGAACGTCTGCAATCAAGCCGGTAGGCAACATGTAAAGCGGCCTCGTTAAACCCAATGTAAATAAATAAAAAAAACTTTCATTTAGAATTATAGCCTACCGGTATATATACAAACTGCGAAATGTAGTAGGCCTACTATACAAAACGCCTGCGTGTGTAAAGCTCAGTCTATTATACCGAGTTGTAGACTATACGACCTATAAACTATGGTGATAATTGCACTTGATGACGTCACGCCTAGTTGTGCACGGCGTGTGCAACAGGCGCATCTCCTTACTGACGAGAACCGGTCATCTCATAGCAAGAAGGTGGACTTTGCTCTAGTTGTATACATTCATATTTTATCATCATTACCGCTATTATTAACATCATCTTCTTGATATAGGTCATAATTGTTTCCTATAGGGTGAAATATTTAATTTAATCAATTTATATCTGGTTTAACGACACACTGTAGGCCTGCTGATGACTAAGATCTTTTTTTTTTTACATTTTTTTTTTTTTTTCTCATGTTATTTTATTAGGTGTTTTGGATGGTGGAAAGGAGTCGGTCGTGGCCTGTTGTTATAAGGAACCATCCTAGTACCAACCTGAACGACAGAGGGATACCACGAAAAACCCCTGTCAGGATGGTCGAACATGGCGGGAATCGAACCCCGGTTTCCCGAATGACGATTCTGTGTGCTAGCCACTCGACTCGAAAAAACCCTGTCAGGATGGTCGACTATGAACTATAGGGCGGGAATCGAATCCCTGTCTCCTGAATGACGGTTCTGTGTGCTCGCCACTCGACCACTCGTCTCAGTGAGGATGAAATAGTGAGACTGTTTTGAAGCGGCACCCTTTGGTCGTTTCAAGATTTTCAGGCCGTTTCGTCACCAATATAAATAATTATATCTCTATATAGATACGGTAATTGTAAATTGAAAACAATTTCAAATTGAAAACAATTTTAAATTGAAAACAATTTTAAATTGAAAACAATTTTAAATTGAAAACAATTTTAAATTGAAAACAATTTCAAATTGAAAACAATTTTAAATTGAAAACATATTTTCAATAATTCGTACCTCAAACTGAAATTTATCGTGAGGAAACTAAACTCATCCGATGTCTTGCCTATAGCGGTAGGCCTACTACAATTCTAGATGATGAGATGAAACGTCATTATGTGTTTTATGGCTAGTGGGAAGGAGTCGGTTGTAGCCCATTTGTTGAGAAACCATCCCAATATATATGCCTATATAATCACTATTACGACGCACCATATGACGACTAAGATCTATTGGCGTCGTGAATGATAAATGATATAATGGGAAGGTGATAATAAAAACAGTTTTTTCATTCTATAAGCTGTTTTGGACGATGGGAAGGAAACGGTAGTGGCCTATTGTTAAGGAATCATCTGTCATTCAACATAACGACAGAGGAAAACCACGGTGCACCGCAGGCAGTATAGTCACGATGTAGTTATATACCAAGCTATTTTATCATAATATAAAGAAGTTGCTCAATAGCTTGGGTCTTGAAAGTGAAATATTTCCAGGGTCAGTTCCCGAGTCCAGGGTCCCGATTGCCTGTAGCGCAACTATCGCTTTTATATCGAACTATATAAAACAACAGTGTTATACACGGCTCAGTAGAATTATAATATTATAGTATTTGCATTTGTTTTGCACGGAAATTATAGATTTTGTAAGTTCAACAATGCTACCGTCACCGTAGCCACTCTTATCTACATCTAGTTCACAAGGGAATCCGCTAAATCGTGACAGGCAATCTGGACTCTGAACTGACCGCAAGAAATCACAAATACCGTCCATGTTATCAGTATGTGAGTTGGAGCACCCTCTTTATACTATGTCCACCCTCGGTAGCTCGGTCAACCGCTTCAGAAACTGAAGTCACCGCGGGGCGTGGGTTCGAATACCGCACAAGGCATGGGTTTTTGTAAATGTCCTATCACTAATCATCACTTCATAGTTTCATAATCACCTGCTCATTCGTACCCCCGTATAACCTAGCTGTTGGTGGGGTCGTTAAGCAAACAATAATCAATCAATCAATTTATACTATGCTAAAATAGGTTGACGCGTCTACTTCATCGGTATGGTCGATCAGGGGCTGACAGGAATCGAACCCAGACCTCTTGAATTTCGATAACTCTTCACTTTCTTCATCGGAAATCGTTTTAAAACAATTCATCACAAATGTATAACAAAGAGTTTGGTTAGTTCAAAATAGGAATGTTTTTGTACTATTCTGGTATTGCTTTACGTGCCATGAGATTGTGTATTATCGACGTGCATTCCATAGAATCTGTAGTAGGCCTAATTGGTTGGTTTGCTGCAGTTTCACGCGATCCTCGACCTGTTTATTGTATTCATTTCGATCTCGTTGATTCGATTCTATTGTGTGTTGCGATTCTTTTCACTCATTTCGATTAGTTTTCTTGTCATTGCCATTGTGTTATATATATATATATATATATACGTTGCCTCGCAAACAACATTCTGATCACCGTTAAAGGACATCACAACCACCGGCACATGCAGCGTAGTGGTTAACGCACTTGATTCGTGTGACCCGGGAGGCAGTGGGCATATCCGACCCGGTTCAATCCCCGCTACCGTCCATCTTTACAGGGGTTTTTCGTGGTTTTCCTCTGTAGTCCGTATGCCGGGATGGTTCCCACAATATAGGCCACGACCGGTTCCTTCCCTCTATCCTTCCCACTACCCATATAACCTTAATCTCATCATCTCATTAATCATTCCTCCGACGCCAATAGATCTTTCATCATTACAGTGCGTCGTCAAAAGTCAAAACCCAATATAAAAAGGACATCAGAACCCTGAAACTAGATTCTGAAGAGTTGTGACGATATTCATTTCCCTAATTTTGGATAAAACTAGAAATCATTATCTTAATTTCAGAAGTTATAGTTAATTTTATTCTTTCTCCATGAGACCACGTGAGTCATGACGTAGGCATTACCGATTCTGTACAGAAACATTAACAGAATCGACTAATGTCTACGTCATGACTCATGAAAAAATGCCGGGTTCTGGAGGACAAATGAATAAATTATAATTTCTAAAATTGAGAAGATGATTTCTAGTTTTCTCTAATATTGGTGAGGTGAATATCGTAATTATTCATTACAATCTAGTTTGAGGGTTTTAATGTTCTTGAACGATGTAAAATAAAATCACTGAAATCTACCTCATGCACGACTTCTTACGACTAACGCCAACCTGTCAAAACAGCTCTATCCATCAGCTGTTACTTGAGCGCCACATAACCTCATAGTTATGTCCCCAAAGTCTAGTGAGAGCTTTCAATTATTTTTGCATCGTTAATAATAATTATACTTATAGTTACCCAGTTCTGTGCGTGTGTCCGGAACGTCGGCGCGCGCACTTACACGAGCTCGGCGGGCCGACCTTTATCCAACCTTAAGCTGACCTTGATCCTAATGACGCACACTCTGCAACGATAACTTGCATTCTTTTATTATTATTATATCTATCGACAAAAGTGTCCTTGGAGATAAAATGTTGTTTGCTATTTAAAGGAATAGGCCTACATTCTTTCGCTGCATATGCGTTATAGAAGCGAGAATTTATATATAAATATATATATATTGGGTTTTAACGACGCACTGTAATGATGACAGATCTATTGGCGTCAGATGAATGATTCATGAGATGATGGAATGATGAGATGAAGGTTTTATGGGTAATGGGAAGGATAGAGGGAAGGAAGCGCTCGTGGCCTATATTGTGGGAACAATCCCGGCATTAGCCTAGACTACAGAGGGAAACCACGAAAAACCCCTGTAAAGATGGACGGTGGCGGGGATCGAACCGGGTCCGATTTGTCCCTTCACCTCCCGGGTCACACGAAGCAAGTGCGCTAACCACTCAGCTACTGTGCCGGTAGCGAGAATTTATATGAAATGTTATTGTAAATTTGTTATGCTATATACACACACCTTGATTTTGAATCTATTTGACTTACTGCCTTCCTGTTTCACGTATTGATTATGTCAAACGTTATATGATTAAATTGGTTTTACTTGTTGATCTCCTTGCGAGTCCACAGTCGATGTGGCGAAATATCAGTTTTTTGGTGATAACTTTTGAACGGTATGAGATATCAAAATTCTAATACGCGAGAAACACAGGTAATTATGATAGCTTCAAGATGATATAAGTTATGACTATTCAACTCATGTCGCATAACTGTCAAGAGTATACAGCTGAAAAAATGTTTTTTTTTTAGCTGTAGGCCTATACGCTTGACAGTTATGCGACATGACTTGAATAGTTATAACATATATTATCTTGAAGCTATCATTATTATAAGTGTTTCTCGCGTATTAGAATTTTGATATCACATACCGTTCAAAAGTTATCACCAAAAAACTGATATTTCGCTAAATCGACTCCCGTGGGCTCTTAATAGCGCTCATTAATTGATGTAACAAAAATATGAATTTTTTCATCTTTATAATATGTTTGTTTGTGAAGTCAAGGTGTAGGCTCTTCCTGCACTTTGACGTATATCCGCTTTACACTCACTTGCACCGCCTACACCACGGTGCAGCTTGGTGCAACACAAACAAACGGACCTAATGGCTCCTCCGATTCATGTAGGCCTATAAATTTGGAATTATATGTGTATTTGAATTCATGTACTTGAAGTTGGATTCCATAGAAGTTTAATTTAATTCAGAGATTTTCCCCGAATTCTTCCTCCCGGGTAATTGTTATGGGGTTTTTCAAAACTTGGAAATTATTTTTCTTGTAATTGGTTTGACCGATTGCGCTGCAAAGCTATAGGCCTACAGTATCGTGTTGGATGATGAAATATGTGCACGACAAAAGTTTCATACAAAAAATCTTCCGTTTGACCTGTGGAGCGTGAGAAAAAATGTAGTTTTAGGTACAGTTAAATCGAGTCCTCGCTTCGCTCATCCCATAATCTATCTTAATCTATGTAATTGAAAGATAAATTGATTGGTTATATTTATATACATTATATCGGTCTAGGGCCCTATATATATTCGAGGCCTCATTTGATGATCTAAAAAGAGTGTGCCAGTTTAGTGGCCATATTGATATATTTTTTTTTTAATAACATCGAAACTTGATACAAAATCATTGTTGGATTGGATCCCAAACATGGGATCGCTTGGACGGGGCACCACAAGGGCGATGTTACCAACCCATTTTGATTATTTAAAACTAATGAACTTCAACACCAGAACTGCGCTGTCTGTGACCATAATTTTTCACCGTAGATAGAATAATTTAGAGATCATTTTTCGCCATTTAATGGAATTTCATTTGGAAGGTTAGGTTAAAAATTAAATTGGGAAGAGTATAATGTTGGTAGCATCACTGAAAAATATTCCCGGAAAAAATCTCATGTAAGTAATTTTTGGCGAACGAAGCGAGCTAGGACTACAGACAACTCTAACCTCGACTCTAACGGACCAAATCATAATATTTCTTCTCTTTACATTCATAGTTGCCACTCAATTTGTCAATTATATTCACGTTTTCTGAATCGCCTTCTTGCATAAATTAATATACAAAATTGAATATTAAAAATATAAAGACTATAATATTATTTTTTTCTCCCACAGTCAAGTATTCCTTGGAGACTTTGTGGATTTTTTTCGTATTTATTATCCATGTAAAAAAATAATAACAATAAAAAAAAATTACCAACATTAGGACCTTACCTATCCTACAATTTAAAAAATATCACCCTGTCTTTGAAGTTATATTTTCTCAGGGGATATATTTTTTCCAGTATAATTTTTCCAGTGATATTTTTCCGCTTACCATATTAGATTGGAGGTGTTCAGGTGATTTGATCAGGCCAGTTGGATTAGGTTCATTTAGGTTAGCTTAGGCCGAGGGGTTAACAACTCCTGAAATCTGGTGTACACTTGTCATGAAATCTTCCTAAAATCTCCGTGAAATCCCTTGAAATCTGAAATCAGGTGTACACCACATTTACAAGAAGTCTGCCCCTCGGTGTAGGCTACACTCAACAACGTCCGTATGTGGGGTGATATGTTCCATTATTGATTTTTCTGTTGTATTTTCACTTTCTTAGCCATTTATTTGATTGAAAATTGAAACCGTTTATAACCGTGAGAAGCCGGTCCGAACAGCTCGGTTTCGAACGACGTGTGAAGGCTCGAACCACCCGCGCGCCAGCGTTTCATGATCGGAGAGACGGTCGTTCGCAGTCGTCTCGGAGGATGTGTGTGGCCGAGCGAGTTTCCCACGGTATCTCGCGAACGCTAGGATTCTGTGCAGGAATTCACGAGCCGCGCTGACGGGTCGAGACGGCCGGCCGGTAACACTGCTGGATAGGGGAGACGGTCGATCGGCGTCGGATACACGAGTAGAATCGAGTACCGTACAGCCGTGTATTTATGACCACATGAATAGGCGATAAATAATCGGAATAAGACTGGGGAAAAGCAACGTTGCATGGACTCTTGGAGCGAGATGTTTTTAGGAAATGATTTATTATATATATATATATATATATATATATATATATATTGTGTTTAACGACGCACTGTACTGATGACTACGATCTATTGGCGTCGGTGAATGATATATGAGATGATGCGATGGCGAGATGACATTTTATTAGGTGTTTTTGGATAGTGGGAAGGAATCGGTCGTGGCCTGTTGTTAAGGAACCATATCCCAGTATTGTCCCGAACGACAGAGGGAAACCACTGTCAGGATGGTCGACCATGGCGTGAATCGAACCCTGGTCTCCTGAAGGACGGTTCAGTGTGCTAGCTACTCGACCACTCGTCTCAGTAGCATAATATAGTTCCCAACGTATCAATTTATGGGGTATTCTTTGTTCATGATATGGTCTGCCTGAGTAGCTTTACATTCTTTTTTTAAATGCTGCTTAACGACCCCACCAACAGCTAGGTTAAACGGGAGTACGAATGAGCGGATGATAGTGAAACGATGAAGTGATGATGGGTGAACGGACGCTTACAAAAAAAAAGCCAATTACGCATGGCCGTGTCAAGACATGTTGCGGCCCTAGGCCTGAATATTACCAAGCCTCCCCCCCCCCTCTACAATTTACTTTCTAAACAATTCACTATAAAATACATAGTTCATTTGAATAACCGTGTGTTGTGCGTTGTTTTTAATACTCTCTTTATTCATTAGATGATATCTTCCGATACGGTTGTAATACAATATGGAATATCTAATTTTTTTAAAGAATACAATTCGTTAAAGAATGTATTTTTTGAATTTCAATGAACTAGTGGCCCTTGAATATTTTGTGCCCTAGGCCTGTGCCTTGGTACGGCCCTGGCCTCATGTGGGACTCGAACCCACGCCCGTCTTGACTCCAGTTTCTACCGCAGTGCGATAGTTGACTGAGCCACGGGGGCGGAGTCAACACGTCCGCGCGTGGTCAAGAGATGTGTGCTTGTAAGCATGTAGTTGGAACTGAACGTAGAAGAATTACGTGAACTTTGAAGTAATTTATCTCTACTGCAGATTAACTCACAAAACTGCCTTTTACATGACTGTGTGTTTATTATGCGATATTTAATTTTTAGCATGCTTCATCATTAGAATATCTACACGTGTAGCCACCCTCCGTAGCTCGGTCAGCTGAGTCACCGCTTCAGAAACTGAAGTCACCGTTGGGCGTGGGTTCGAATCCCGCATAAGGCATGGTTTTAGTAAATGTCCTATCACTTATCATCACTTTATAATTTCATAATCACCTGCTCATTCGTACCCCCGTATAACCTAGCTGTTGATGGGGTCGTTAAGCAAACAATAATCAATCATAATCATCTACACGTGTAGGAAGAAGTGGAGGGAAATTCGAGGGGAATTGTTTGAAATATATACTACAGAACAATATCATTTTTATTTTTAATTTAATTTTTTTTTAAATTTCAATTTTTAATTTTATTCATTTTTTTATTCGTTAATTTTTAATTTTTTTATTCTTATGCCGTGGTTTATTTATTGAAAAATGTAATATATGATACGTATGAAACCAAGGCGTATAATATATAGCCGATACGTAGTTTACTGTACATCATTTTTAACGAAGTGGCTGTTCGTCGGACCGGAAGGAGATTTATATTCATTCATATTTGTGTTTAACGACGCACTGTACAGAAAACTACGATCTATTGGCGTCAGTTAATATTATAGAAGATGATGGTATGATGACAATGAAGGGTTATTTTATTCGACTTTTTTGAATAGTGGGGAGGAGTCTGCCATGACCTGTTGTTAAGAAACCAGTATTGATCTGAACGACAGAGGAAAACCAGGATAAAACCCGTGTCGGGATGATCGATCATGGCTGGTATCGAACCCTGGTCTCCTGAATAACGATCCAGTATGTTAGCCAATCGACCACTCGTCTCAGTAAGTAGATTTGACCGAGGGGTTAACAACAAATCTGGTGTACACTTTTCATGACATGAAATCTTCCTGAAATTTTCTTGAAATCCTGTGAAATCTCCATGAAATTCCATGAAATCGGAAATCTACACCACACCAAATACTATACCAAATTTACTATAGTTGTTTTCCCTTCAGGTTTGACTGTTTTAGATTGGTTTTAGTTTAGATTAAATTGGTTTTGGAAGTTTGTTTGGCTAGGTTAGTAGTTTAGGTCGATTAAGTCAGTTCAATTGGGCTTCTATATGCTAGATTAGGCTGCACGCAACAACAACAACAACAACAACAACAGAAACAACGTCCGCATGTGACGACATAGACCGATGACCCGATGAATAGCGACTGACCGGCACATGCAGCGTAGTGGTTAACGCACTTGCTTCATGTGATCCGGGAGTTGAAGGGGCATATCGGACCTGGTTCGATCCCCGCCACCGTCCATCTTTACAGGGGTTCTCGTGGTTTCCCTCTGTAGTCTAGGCTATAATGCCGGGATGGTTCCCACAATATAGGCCACGGCTGCTTCCTTCCCACTATCCTTCCCATTACCTGAGAAACCTTCATCTCATCATCTCATTAATCATTAGTCATTATATTTATAATATGTAATTCATGACGTATATCATACTGTTTGTGCAGTCTCCGATGGTAAAAATTATTATTATTATTATTATTATTATTATTATTAACCCCATGAGGGTTTCGTGGAACCTCACAACAGTACCCTTTATTGTTGTAACGCTTTTATTTGAATCAATAAAAAAAAAATTAGTGTGTGGGCCCACAGACAAGTCAAATCTTATGTGACTGGGTCTACGTTATTATCATAATGTATTACTATAACATGTCAATAAAACTCCTTGAAATTATTATTTATCCGACGCCAATAGATCTTAGTCATCATTATAGTGCGTCGTTAAAACCCAACATAAAAAGAAACAAAAATAGTGACTACCAGATCAATGCGTCACGTGTTGAATACCTCGCCCCGACACTGTATTCCCATGCAGCTAGTGTTCTGAATGGAGGGTGTCGATTTCCGCTCATTTCACAGCGCTTGTCAGTGCTGGCTAGAACCATGGTTAAAACCACAGATCGGGTAAAACCCGAGAGGAAACGGAAGTGACTGACCTATTCATGGGGAACAGTATCAATATCTGCAGGTGCAATTCGTTCACACCGTGTAGCACATGGGAGCCGCCCTCCGTGGCTCAGTCAGGCGAGGCACTGCTGTATACACCATATAAACATCATCTATCTTTCTTCCCGGGAAATCTTGCATTCGTAGCTAACTGTTAGTGAAGTCGTTAAAGTAACAGTTATCATCTCCGTGTATAGTATATATATATAAGGGGCTTCATCAGAATAATTATTACAAACCGACATTTTATATATAAAAGTCACTTATGAATTTTTTAAAATGAAGTTAATTTTTGGGGTGGTAAGATCGCGCTTGTGGTGCCCCGTTCAAACGATCTACCTTTCATTTACAAAGATTTTGTATCAAGTTTCGATGTTATTAAAAAAAAAAGTTATGAATGTAAAAATCATAAAAATATCAAAAAAATGTGAAAATTCATAAGACTCCTCACTGGTTCCCCGCCAATTCTTCTTCCAGGCGTCAGTTCGCCTGACGAGCGTATACTGGAATAAAGTCGACACGGTTGTGTGGCATGGGTTTGAGGGTTCAACCTTACCTGAACCCTAACCTCGTTTACAATTACCATCCATTCATGAGTACCGTATACCCCCAAGCCCATGTCACACAGCCTAGTATGCTTTATTCCGGTATACGCTCTTCAGCGTCCCCGTGAAACTCCACGCTTAGATGCAGCCGACTAGGCCCTTCAGTAGTTTTCCAAATTCTCTGGCTATATAGCGACTAATTAACCCGCGTTTGTCGGTCGCGACGGGAATCGAACCCCGGTCTCCAAGACGCTTACCTAATAAATCACTTACAATAGCGTGCTAGGGCTAGCTTAGCTGCAGGGGGCTAGGACTTTGACTGGTTATTGTTCACTAGAAGAGCTACGTACCATGACAACCTAGTACAATAAGAAAGTCACGGTCTCTTAGAATGTACATCATGAGCTGGTCTAGGATTTTGTGCCTATACAACAATGAAACTACGCATAGACTGTTCATGTTGTCTTATAGTGACTGTGGCTCTTAGTTATTTATATTGTGTTTAACGACGCACTCCACTGAGGACTAAGATCTATTGGTGTCGGTGAATGATATATATTAGATTAGACTAGAGTTAGTATACATTATCCAAACAAGTGTTATAGTCTCTTGAAGCTAGCTAACTTTTAACACGTAATTTGAGTGAGTTATAGTTGTATCATTTCTTCATTGTATGGTTGTAATATGAGTAATTGTCTCATGTATTTTTTTATTGGGTTTTTAACGACGCACTATAATGATAACTAAGAACTATTGGCGTCGAATGAATGATTGATAAGATGATGGGATGATGAGATGGAGGTTCCGTAGGTATTGGGAATGATGGTGGGAAGAAAGCGGTCGTGGCCTATATTGTAGGAACCATCCCGGCATTACCCTAGACTACAGAGGAACCACGAAAAAAAAAACCTGTAAAGATGGACGGTGGCGGTGATCGAATCGGGTCCGATATGCCCCTTCACCTCCCGGATCACATAAAGCGGGTGCGTTAACCACTGCGCTGCATGTGCCGGTTTGTCTCATGTCTGTTTGCTAGTGGTTCGTCTAGATGGCTCAGGATACACAGGTGTATGGGAAGTTGCATACCTGTCGGGCGTCTGACAAATCTAGAGTTGGCGGCGTCGTATTTGTTTTCACACCTCGGTTGTTTGTCCAACAACAACAAGAACAGTTTTATAACGTCAAATGAAAGCGGATGCATACAAAAAAAATCGGAGTTGTTATTCGTCGCACTGGAAATATAGGTTCTAGGTGATTTTAGTTTGGGTTAAATTAGTTTAGGCTGTTTGTTTCGTTAGATTAGTTTTGGTTAGCTTGGGTTGACTTGAGTTAGTCAGATTGGGTTAATTTAGGTTGGTTTAGGCCGCGTGAAAGAACAAGAACAACGTCTGTATGTGTTGACCTTGACACAGACCAATGGTCCGATGTTGTTGTTGTTGTTGTGTTGCGTGCAACCAACCAACCTAAATCAACTGATTTAATGAACCCAACATATCCTTACTAACCTAAACTAACTAACCTAACCAATCAAACATCCTAAACTAAATCAGTCTGAACTGAAGACATAATCCAAAACCAACTTCTTGTGCCCGACGAGTCCGCTTTGCAATATAATAGCAAAGGCACGGCTGTTAGACTGCAAAAACTTCATATACCGGTATATCATGGCCCATATTACGAGCAAGGTTAGGATGCTTTTTTTCATAACATCGAAACTTGATACAAAATCATTGTTCCCCAATTGAGGCTATGGATGAAAGATGGGATGTTTTTTTTTAATAACATCGAAACTTGATACAAAATCATTGTTCCCCAATTGAGGCTATGGATGGAAGATGGGATGTTTTTTTTTTTAATAACATCAAAACTTGATACAAAATCATTGTTCCTAAATTGAGGCTATGGATGAAGATGGGATGTTTTTTTTTTAATAACATCAAAACTTGATACAAAATCATTGTTCCCTAATTGAGGCTATATGGATGAAAGATGGGATGTTTTTTTTTTAATAACATCGAAACTTGATACAAAATCATTGTTCCCCAATTGAGGCTATGGATGAAAGATGGGATGTTTTTTTTTAATAACATCAAAACTTGATACAAAATCATTGTTCCCTAATTGAGGCTATGGATGAAAGATGGGATGTTTTTTTTAATAACATCAAAACTTGATACAAAATCATTGTTCCCCAATTGAGGCTATATGGATGAAAGATGGGATGTTTTTTTTTTAATAACATCGAAACTTGATACAAAATCATTGTTCCCCAATTGAGGCTATATGGATGAAAGATGGGATGTTTTTTTTTTTTTTAACATCCAAACTTGATACAAAATCATTGTTCCCCAATTAAGGCTATGGGTGAAAGATAGGATCGTTAGATTAAGATAGGTTAGGATGTTGTGCTAACAACAATGGAAATGTACACAAGGCCAGACACATGTTGCCATAGTGTTTAGCTCTTCTAGTGGATAATACGCAATCAAACTTGAAGTCTCGTTAAGCAATAGACCATTTTAGAATATGTTATTTCAATTGACAGTCGGGGCTAGGGCCCAGATAGTGAGTGGGTCCGGAGTATAGTGGGCGAGATGAGAGGTCAATGACCTGCACGTCTGGGCAGTGTGTGACGTCACTGAGTGGTGCAGTGTTGTCAAGGTCGAGAGACTGACGCACCGACCATCTGGCACCGGGACTCGAACCGGGTGTGTTTGCTGGACCGTACATTGTGCGGTGTTCGAACCCAACTGTTGTTGACTGTTTCCTCGATACGTCACCTTACTCCAACACCTTCTGTTGTTCGTTAATCAATCAATGTATGTATTATTGATATAGAATAGAATCAATTTGTACGGAATTCAAGCACACAGGCTGGCACCACGTGCTGTAGGCACAGTGGCCTGCCGTGCGCCTGCGCGCCGTGCCGTGAATGATACACATAATTCCAAACTCTTGGATAAATCGGTTGAACCATTTCAAGGATGAAAAATATGAACTTATGCTTTTTTTTACATCAATCAAAGCTAAACTTATCAATCTGGTCAAGTGGTAAAACCAATTAGATCGTGAAACGAGTGGAATTATCAATTTATTGATCATGTTTTGATATATTTTATTTTTGGGGTGGTGAGATCGCCCTTGTGGTGCCCCGTCCAAACGATCGTACCTTTCATCCATAGCCTTATTTAGGAAACGGTCGGTGATTTTGTAATGAAGTTTCGATGTTATAAAAAAAAAATCATCAGGAAGGTAGTGACTTGGTAGATTAAAAATCAATGTGTGAGTATAGCTTTCCATTACATTTCGTATAAAATCTCGCTCTTTTACCGAGACGCGTGGCCGAGTGGTAACACACTGAACCGTCTTTCGGGAGACTGGGGTTCGATTCCCGCCATGGTCGACCATCCTGACAGAGGTTTTTCGTGGTTTCCCTCCGTCGTTCAGGTCAATACTGGGATGGTTCCTTAACAATAGGCCACGACCGACTCCTTCCCACCATCCAAAACACCTGATAAAATAACCTTCCATCTCATCATCCCATCATCTCATTCATCATCCACCGACGCCAATAGATCGTAGTCATCAGTATAGTGCGTCGTTAAAACCCAAAATGAAAAAAAAAATCTCGCTCATCCTACAACGCATGTGCTGGGTTTTCCTATACTTTATTAGCAGTGTTACACTTGTTTACGCGCAGCCACTTGTGTCAAGGTCGCACGAGGCAATTAGTGGCCGAGTGTGACAGTTACC
Organism: Brachyptera risi; assembly: GCA_964007535.1. NCBI lineage: Eukaryota > Metazoa > Arthropoda > Insecta > Plecoptera > Taeniopterygidae > Brachyptera > Brachyptera risi. The sequence goes on along the minus strand of OZ023335.1, from coordinate 17,546,207 downwards.
TACATTACCGACTGGGATACCGGTAATTCAACTAATTATCTAGGCTGTCTGACCGTTAATTGTGCATGGTGTATCAACTCCACGACCTTGCAGTGCGACAACCCAGATAGTGGGGTATTCATTTATTTAATTCATTTTATTGCTATAAGAGTCCATGAGAGTCGATTCAGCGATATATCAGTTTGTGGTGATAACTTTTGATCGGTATAAGATATCAAAATTCTAATAGCATTAACCACAATTACCCACTTGGTGACGTCAAATATCAGAGCCACATTGAATTTTAAGATTCTTCAATGTGAATTTTAATGACATATTGTAATCAAGAAGACTGTTTTCGGACATTTTCTTGTCCGAATGTGTCTAAAATTAGAATTGTGGTTAATGCTATAGGCCTAACCGAGAAACACAGATAATTATAATGGCTTCAAGATGATATAAGTTATAACTATTCGAGTCATGTCGCATAACTGTCAAGCGTATACAGCTAAAAAGTGTGTTTTTTCAGCTGTATACGCTTGACAGTAATGCGGTATTGGTTAAATAGTCAAATATTTCAAATCATCTTGAAGCTATTTTAATTATTTGTGTTCTCGCTTATTGGAATTTCGATATCTCATAGAGTTCAAAAGTTATCATAAAAAAACTGATATTTCGCTAAATCTACTCCCGTGGACTCTTTTAACGACCCCACCCACAGCTAATTTATAGGGGGTACGAATAAGCGAGTGATAATGAAACGATGAAATGATGTTGATGATTGTTGTTTGCTTAACGAACCCATCTTCAGCTAGGTTATACGGGGGTACGAATGAGGAGTGATAATGAAAAGATGAAATGATGTTGTTGATGATGATGATTATTGTTTTCTTAACGACCCCATCAACTGCTAGGTTATACGGGGCCACGGGGGTACGAATGAGCAGGCGATTATATGTAGTAATTATGATGTGATGATACCATTCAAGTGAAAGAACGTTTACAAAAACCCATGCCTTATGCGGGACTCGAACCCACGCCCGACCTGACCTCAGCTCCTAATGCAGTAGCGATAGTTGACTGAGCCACGGGGACGGCTCTCAGATAGTATTCAACTACCATTCATCATAAGGAAACTAGCCACCATCGGTAGCTCAGTCAGCTGAGGCACCGCTTCAGAAACTGATGTCGGCCGTTGGGCGTGGGTTCGAGTCCCGCTTAAGGCATGGGTTTTTGTAAACGTCTTTTCACTTATCATCACTTCATAATTGTATATTCACGTGCTCATTCGTACCCCCGTATAACCTAGCTGTTGGTGGGGTCGTTAAGGAAACAATAATCAATCATCAAGAAGGGTACTAACTCACCGGATGTCTTGCCGACTAGTCTAGTGTATAGCTTTATTACTACTTGTCAATCGCCGCTTGTGACTTATTTATAACTACTACAATATAACCTGGTCGCCAGATGTCTCAAAATCATGGTTCACCGGCACAGTAGCTGAGTGGTTAGCGCACTTGCTTCGTGTGACCCGGGAGGTGAAGGGACATATCGGACCCGGTTCGATCCCCGCCACCGTCCATCTTTACAGGGGTTTTTCGTGGTTTACCTCTGTAGTCTAGGCTAATGCCGGGATGGTTCCCACAATATAGGCCACGACCGCTTCCTTCCCACTATCCATCCCATTACCCATAAAACCTTCCATCTTTCTCATCATCCCATCATCTCATTAATCATTCATCCGACGCCAATAGATCTCAGTCATCATTACAGTGCGTCGTTAAAACCCAATATAAATACAAAAAAAAAATATCATGGTTTTTATGACTAACCATTGGTTGAATTCCTTCACTTTGACACTCAGAGCACTGGGCAGAAATCACATTGCGTCAACACATGGTTCACGCCATCGCAATGCTTTGTTTTCAGCTCGGGCACTTCTCTCTGGTCTTAATTATGTGAATGAATGAAGTCATGGTAATTTCATAATAGATGCGAAGTATAAATAAGATTGTAATGTATACCTATACACACTGAGACGTGTGGTCGAGTGGCTAGCGCTCTGAATCGTCATTGAAGAGACCAGGTTTCGATTCCCGCCAGGTCGTAAGCCTCGCTAGCTCCAAGAGATTAGGATTTTGATTGGATAATATTGACTGTAGTAGAGCAACATGCCCTGTCAGTGTATTTTCTGTTGTAGACCCCATAAGTACAAACTTTTTTTTTTTTTTAATAAATATATATATATATATATATATATATATATATATATATATATATATATATATATATATATATATTGGGTTTTAACGACGCACTGTGATGATGACTAAGATCTATTGGCGTCGGATGGAGGATTGATGAGATGAAGGTTGTTATGGGCGTAATGAGAAGGATAGGTGGAAGGAAGCGGTCGTGGCCTATATTGTGGGAACCATCCCGGCATTAGTCTAGACTAGTACAAACGTATTGTCTAAAGAATTCTTTAGTCTATGGTACAAATGTGTACTTATTATAGTTGGCCACGAAATGCGTCAAGTTTTTGCGGTTCCAAGAGACCGTGACGTAGTTGTTATCTCATGTTGTCATGGTATTTAGCTCTGCTACTCTGCTAGTTCACATTAATTACTCAATGTCCTAGTCTCTTGGATCTAGGTAGGCGGTGGGCATAGGACGGCAGTACGCGGTATGGGTTTTGCATTCGATTCCACTTGCCATATGCTGTTTAGTATTTTTATACTGCGGTGTATAAAAAAAAAAACGGTGTGCGAAATGACAAAGTATAAGGTGACAAACTTCTCAACCGCTCCCCCCCCCCTCCTCCTCCCCCTCAACCCCCCCCCCCTCCCCTACCCCTCCTTCTCGTAAGCCAAAGGTGAACTAGGTTACGAAGTTCAAGGAAATTTAACGCGCGATCAGACGCCGAATATGTTGTGACAACTTCATATTCATATTTTTGATTTTTATGTTACTTCTAACAACCCCACCAACAGCTACGCCATTTGGGGGTACGACTGAGTGGATGATATTGAAACTATATGGGTGATGATCTGTGATGGTACATTATTTATTGTAAATTTATTATTTTTCATTATATTATTTTATTATCCTACAGACAAGCTTTTCAAAGGCTTTTTAGATCTTTTTGAGAATGCTTATATATTTGTTATTCTTTTCTGGTGACAATAAAAAAGAAAAAAAATCACAAAAATCCCAGAATTTTTATATTTTTATATTTGTACTGATTATATGTGATTAAATGTTGGGAGTTCTTTGGACTAGTTTAGGTGAATTCTTATTCTTGTGAGACGTCATTGTCAGTTAAAAACAAAGAAATTGAAATAGTTGAATTCCTATATCGTCAAGTTTTTAAATAGGCCTACGTAATCATAAAAAGAGAAAAAGTGAGTTTCATATATTTCCACTAGATAATGCAGTACAAAACGACAAACTTTTGTTACTGTTGCCTTTCTCGGTTGCTCAGTCAGTCAAGTCACCGGTTTAGAAACTGAATGTCATCGTTAAGCGTGGGTTTGAGTCTCGCATAAGGCACGGGTTTTTGTGAACATCCCGTCAATTATCATCACTTCACAGTTTCATAATCACCTGCTCATTCGTACCCCCGTATAACCTAGCTGTTGGTGGGGTCGTTATGCAAACAATAATAAAAAAACAGTGGAAAAAAACAATGAACGATATTAATTTCTTCTCTTTTCTAAGTAATTTTTCAAATCTCCTTCAATTCTATTTTCATTATATATTTTTTTTAATAACATCGAAACTTGATGCAAAATCATTGTTCCCCAATTAAGGCTATGGATGAAAGATAGGATCGTCTGGACGGGGCACCATAAGGGCGATCTTACCACCCCATTTTGATTATTCAAAACTAATGATCTTCAACACCAGGACTGTGCTGTTGGTAACCATAACTTTCCGCCGCAGATAAAAGTCTTTCAGTATAAACACACGAATGTTGATATCTTCCACTTTGAACTAAGTCTCTTGGGCAATGATCACTTCTTTCCATTGACAGCAGATGTAAAATTGATCATTATACAAAATGCACAAATTAAATTAGTGTTAGGCCTATAATGTTATAATTAGGCCTATCGCTGTACTAATTAATGGTCGTGGCCAATTAGTACTTCATCCAAGTATTTGCTTCGAGGACTGTGGGAAACCACGAAAAACCAAGTCAGGATGGAATTTTTATAATTGGAATTTCGCAAGAAATGAATGTCTTATATGATAGGCCTACGAACTAAAACTATATACATCACTTATTTTTATTCACAGTCACAATGTAGGGGCCTATTAACCTTTATTTCGGTACATACACAGTCAAGCCACCTCTTGTGGTTTAATGGGAATCGCGAACACTTGATTTTATTGTGTGTTATCAAGAAAATAGTGATAATATATTCTTTCTGCATTTCTATTTTTATCTTAATTTTTCTCATTTCTGTTAATTAGTTTGTTACGTGTAATATTGTACTTATTCATAGTTCATGCTGTTTATTTATTAATGATGATACCAATAAAATATGAACTTGAACTTGAACCGTAATCACTCGTTACAGTCTCTTGAATGGGGAATCCCCCCCCTCCCCCCCTGACGCCCATGGTCAAGGCCGGAGGTCATGTGACCATTGCGACCGGACATTACGTGTTGTTGTGGGAAGCTGTATTGTTTAACAACCAGATGTGGTCGGTAGTCACTATATCGATGATTATTGTTTGCTTAACGACCCCACCAACAGCTAGGTTCTACGGGGGTACGAATGAGCAAATAATATTTTTTTATATATATATTGGGTTTTAACGACGCACTGTAATGATTACTAAGATCTATTGGCGTCGGATAAATGATGAATGAGATGATGGGATGATGAGAAGAAGGTTTTATGGGTAGTGGGAAGGAAGCGGTCGTGGCCTATATTGCGGGAACCATCCCGGCATTAGCCTAGACTACAGAGGGAAACCACGAAAAACCCCTGTAAAGATGGACGATGGCGGGGATCGAACCGGGTCCGATATGTCCCTTCACCTCCCGGGTCACACGAAGCAAGTGCGCTAACCACTCAGCTACTGTGCCGGTGATACTGAAATTATGAAGTGATGACAAGTGAAAGGACGTTTACAATAACCCATGCCTTATGCGGGACTCGAACCCACGCCCAACGGTAACTTCAGTTTCCGAAGCGGTGCCTCAGCTGACCGTGCTACCGAGGGTGGCGGTAGTCACTATCGAAGAGATTGAATTTATTAATTCATAATTGGGTTTTATTATGGTAACTATAAGATCTATTGGCGTCGGATGAACGAATAATGAGATGATACCCTGGCCATTTTTTCCGATACATTTCATATTTTTATTTATGCATTTAATCCAAAAATTCGTATATCGTCCAAATATAGGAATTATATAAACTTACAGCTAGATATAAAAATGAGTGGACAGAAAGATTTGATTAAAAAAGACATAATGATATAATATGTAATGATGCAATGATTGATTGTCTAGTGTGACTTTGAAGTAAGGAATTAATTGAGAATTCCATGTAATTCATATAAAATCTCGCTCATCCTAGAATTGCATATGCTGCGTTTTCCTATATGTTATATTCCTATGAAAGTAATTCTGGCAGTTGGTCGCTAAATTTCACCTACCCTTTTCTAATCAGAAGAAACAATCTAACCAAAGCCTGTCTTTCCAGGCCTACTTATTAACAAGTTTTTGTACGTCACCGTACCGCCCCGCCGACCGCCCGTCTCCCCTATGCTCAGACAGTGTCGACTGGGTGTCCCGAACCGGCTGGTAGCGTTGCTCAGTGAGCTATTGCCGTGTAGAATGTGGTCCTCCTTGGTTCGCTCCTCGATGTACAGTTGCAGTCACATAAACTGGTCGATGCAGCTACATTAAAATGCATCCCGAAGAAAATATAATTAGTTGAGCGTAAGCGAAAACTCCATCCCACTCTTATAGGGCTTTGTCTGTGTTTTTTTTCCGTGGGCACTCCACAGGTCGCAGGGGTTGACTGATCGACATGAATTTTTTTTTGTACACGCAAACTTATCCAACTTAGAACTGTATAGTTTTTGGAACGAATCGGCCGAAAAGATTTTGAGAAATATCATCTCAAAGTTTCTAAAAACACCATAAGACTAGGCTGAGCAAGAGAATCTGAAAAATAAAATAAATCCAAATATAATAAAATTTTCTGTAAATGTGTATACATAAATACATTATCACGATTTCGTATACAATTTGAACCAGCCGTTTTGAAGAAAATAATTAAATCAACTGTTTCTATTCATCAAATATATTATGAAAATGAAGACAGATTTAGGTTGCCGAGATTCACTGCTTTCTAGATTCGATATTTTCCCAACAATGAAGTATTTTTTATATACGTCAAGGTGTGTAGAACACCAGAGTCGATAAAGTAGCAAGGGTAGAACTACTTTAACGACTTTTATACCTTATTCAGACATCTCGCTCATCTTACAATGCTTATGTTGCGTTTGCCTAGTGATAATAAATAAACGCATAGAAACTAGAATACAATGTTCAGACGCACATCATTCACAGTCCATGAAACGAATTAGCGATTAAATGTGCTTAGATTTTATTTCAATTATTTATTTTATTTCTGACTAAACGATTTTACGTGCCCGCAAGTGTACATGTGTACAGACATACTGCTCGACTGCAGTGACTTATTGCACTACTTTTGTAATGCAATAAGCAGTTGCTATAGACACTTGCTGGAAGCTGGAAACTGCCGGCCGTAGCTCAGTTGTCTTTGGCACCGCATTTGAAAATAGTCACCGTTTGGATTGCAATCGAGCTCTGCATATGATGTGTGGATTTTTGTTTTTTTGTAAACAAATTTTCACCCATCACTTTTTATAGTTTCATTATGATCAGCTCATTCGTATCCCCAAATGAGCTATATAGCTGTTGGTATAGTCGGTCTCGCCAATCAGTAGTAAGTGCTCGTAACTTTTCATTAGCTTATAAGTGCCAAGCAGGTAAACATGTCAATCATAACTCAACAGTAACACACCGGCACATGTAGCTGAGTGGTTGACGCACTTGCTTCTTGTGACCCGGGAGGCAGTGGGCATGTCGGACCCGGTTCGATCCCCACCACCGTCCATCTTTACAGGGGTTTCTCGTGGTTTCCCTCTGTAGCCTAGGCTAATGCGGGGATGGTTCCCACAATTTAGGCCACGACCGCTTCCTTCCCACTATCCTTCCCAATACCTAAGAAACCTTTATCTCATCATTCCATCATCTCATTAATCATTCATCCGGCGCCAATAGATTTTAGTGATCATTACAGTGCGTCGTTAAAACCCAATAAAATAAATCAATCAACAGTAACAACGGAACTCTTCTGTCCTGCATTTTCATGCATTCCTGCATGCCCAATTCCATCATCTCATAAATATCATTCACTTACGTCAATAGATCTCAGTCTTCAGTAAAGTACGTCGTTAAACCAAATGTAGATTTTAAAAAGTATGGATTATAACCAATGCGTCCCATCAGTTTCATGGCTATACCCTCAGACACGGGCTCGATACACACCCCATATATGCTACTCTTTTTATTTACTTTTTAAATATTTTATATAAATGCTTTTGGCTAATGGTTATTGTTGTGGAGCAGGATTTGATATTTATCAGGAAGATTTTTTTTATCAATCGATATTGACCCGTTTGTGACGCGGAAACCCTAGATCTGAGTGATTAATGGCGCTATTTTCTCACCCCATAGGCCTAGAGAGAAAACCAGATATCATCGTCTCAATTTCAGAAGTTGTAATTGATTTATAAGCCCCCGGAGACTCGCCCCCCTTTTCGGAGTCATGACGTAAGCATTCATTTATTGAATAGGAACAAAAGGTTATTGCAAGTGGTCAATTTTCAATTTAAATTTCAATTTATTCACACACATGTACATACAAATAATAAACGAATGATGAATTTACTATCATCATAATATCATAATATAATATCGGACATAACTATATAATACATACAAATAATAATAATATATTTAAATAATAAAAAAAAAATATATATATATATATATATATATATATATATATATATATATATATATATATATATATAATTGCTATATATAATACTTTTACATTACCATTGAGTTTATATAGTATTACACTATAACTCGATATAGCCATATATATATATCTCAAGATATACTTAGCAAGATACGTTACTCAACATTGAGAAGGCGTACATATTTGTGTCTCGGCAGTAACTTATCACCGCTTTGAAAACCGGGTTAAGTTTCTGCCATATTTGACGTATATCAGTGATAATATAGAATGCCTTGCTTGGATTCTATTTTTAAATGTCCAATATGGCCGCCGAGATTGGAATGAGTATATGTCGCTATCGGCTGCATGAGTAACGTATCTCGGTATAAGGTAATATACATCAATGGTCTAACCACCCGATCCTGTGTTGATACTTCAATAGAATTGGATATATTATCTCGTATATATACACGTCACGATTTAGAAAAAGGGGGCGGTATCTGAGGACAAATAAATCAATTAAAACTTCTGAAATTGACCACTAGTGATAGGCGTGGCTTATCGGGAGGCCACCTACATCTATACTTCATGTGGGCATTTAGAGATACTCTGATAGGCCTATAGGTAATGTCAAACTACCCACATAACAAACAGCCCATTTGATTTTTGATTGGATGTTTTGTTTTGTGACGTTTGTGGGCGGGTCAATCACTAGTGGTCAATTGATATGACAATTTCTAGTTTTCTCTCAAATTGGGGGGGGGGGGGGGGTAGTGTCATTATTCACTCAAATGTTGCCCCAATGTTATGGTGTCCTTCAATACATCAATCAATCAATAATATACCGTTGCAATTCCGGACAATTTATTCGTATTTCATAATTGACACGAACTTTGCTTGACAGTCACAAATCTGCTAACTTTAATTATATTTTAGAATTACAATCTTCTTTTTTTCTTAAAAATTCTTCACAATTCTTATTGAATTTTTTTTTCAATGTTCCATCCTCATTGTATGATCTTTATCGAGATCTCAAGAGTCCTATACACCTCTATGGGACTGTAATGCTCGACGACAACTGGACTAAAAACCAACCGACCTAAAAACCAACTGACCTAAACTTCTACTTGTTGAGCAATTTGTACATGAGCTGAAGTAGGAGGCTTGACTCCTCCCCTTCAGAACTTTCATTCGACACAAACCTTAACTGACCTAACCTCAACCATCACTAAGAACCCTATAAAACATGTGATGGGTGGTAACAATATGAAAAGGGGAGGAGCTATACCCCCACTGCAACTTCTGTACAGGTATGCGCTCAAGGAATAGAAGTTTAGGTCAGTTGGTTCTTGGGACAGTCAATTTTTAGTACTGAATTGACTTATCACTGTTCAGGACTGCTGTTATAGACCTCACTCATTCATAATGGGTTTAACGACACACTGTACTGATGACTATAGGATCTATTGGCGTCGGTGAATGATATATGAGATGATGGGATGATGAGATCAGGTAATTTTATTAGCTGTTTTTGGATAGTGGGAAGGAATCGGTTGTGGCCTGGTATTAAGGAACCATCCTAGTATTAACCTGAAAGACAGAGGGAAACCAGGAAAAAATCTGTCAGAATGGTCGACCATGGCGGAAGCGACCCCCGTCTCCTGAATGGCGATTCAGTGTGCTAACCACTCGACCACTCGTCTCATTGTGTGTCATGGATTATAGAGTATAGACCCATGCTGTAAAAAAAATGTGTCAATTTTAATTCTTGTGATTTATGCAAGACCTACTCTCTGAGCTTATCTAATGTTTGTTTCCCGCTCTATATAAAACAAGGGAATTTGTCCAAGGCCATTGCGACGGAGCCTAACTCACTCTGCTTGCAAGTGGTCCGAGTACAGAGGTCACCGGTTGACCTCGGTGTCACTAGGACTCTGATAGTCTCGTGTCGCGTGCGTTGACCTGTACGAGCGACCGTCTCTCGTCGTGAATAGCACGGACGATCGGTGGTGTCGATCCGGCTGTTGTGTACGGGGCGCTGTTTGCGTCGTACATTTTCCTGGACAGGGATGGGCAAAAGATCTATTCACGATTACATTCTATCTTACGATCGCATGGGAGTTGATCTATAGTGAAATGTCAGTTTTTTGGTGATAACCGAGGCTTTAACAACTCCTGAAATCTGGTGAGTGGTGTATATATTCTTGTGATGAAATCTTTCTGAAATCCCTTGAAATCTTCTTGAAATCCCGTGAAATCTTCTTGAAATCTACTTGAAATCTCGTGAAATCTCCCTGAATCTCCCTGATACCCCATGAAATCCCTTGAGATCCCTTGAAATCTTCTTAAAATCTCGTGAGATCCCGTGAAATCTCCCTAGAATCTTTTCGTGATCCCGTGAAATCTCCCTGAAATCCCGTGAAATCTGAAATCAGGGGATGCACACCAAATGTACTAGTTGTTTACCCCTCGGTGATAACTTTCGAACTGTGAACAATTTTTTCTCACCAACATAGAAACTTGATACAAAATCTTTGTTTCCCAATTAAGGATGGAAGGTAGAATCATTAGGACGGGGCACCACAAAGGCGCTCTTACCACCTCAAAGAAATCCAAGGTCCGGTATTACCAAGTCCAGTTAGCAGTTATCTGAGAGTTGGTGAGAACAAATATCACACGTAACCATGGTGATAACAACTTTTATCCGCCAGTTAAAGCTGCTCCCACGTTGGTAATACAGGGCCTAAAAAAAGTAATAATTTCAGGGTTAGAAAACAATGCAAACATTCACAGTGGGGAGGGAAAATTTAGAATATATTTATTATTATTATGGGGTGGTTGATTCTCGCTTAATGCGATATATTAACAATCATCGGCCAAAGCAAGATGAAAGCAAACTATTTGCTATTTAAGGTTAAAATGTTCAGTTCAATGTGACAAGACGTGTTGAGAATGACTGACTTCTGCATGTCGCAAACTAAAAAAGAAGAAATTATCATTATTATCATTTTATTATTATTATTTATCATTATTATTGTACTGTGTTTATATTTATTCATTTCTATTGTATCATATCCTAGAGAGTATTATTAGTTTATTCCACAGTTAAACCCTGTTTTTTGGACACTCAAAAGTGAAAAATGTCTTGTAATAATGTACATTTATTGGATGAAAATATAAAAAATGAAAAAAAAATTGAAATCTCTCTTTTTTTTCTCTTTTTGTCTCTGTTCTTGTATTCTTTACAAAATGTTTCATTTTGTTAAAAAAAAAAAGATTCGAGTTCGATTTTTTTCATTGTTATTGTATTTGTGTAATTTTTCTTTTTTTTTCAATTCCAATGCGGAGGAAACACAAAAACAGATTATTCTGATATGTTCTGAAGGACGTGAAATTAAATTAGTAAAGAACGTCACAACCCTGAAGTCAATTGTTTTGATGAAAAATGATATTATTTCTCCCCTTAATTTTGGAGAAAACTAGAAATCAATATCTCCATTACAGAATTTATAATTGACTTATTTGTCCTCAAGACACCATGAGTCATGACGTAGGCATTACCAATTCTGTGTAGAAACACCGACAGAATCGAGTAATGTCTACGTCATGACAAGGAGAAATGGGTGGGTCCTGGACGACAAATAAATAAATTATAATTTCTGAAATTGATGACTCGAAGTCTCCGCCCTCATGACGTCACAAATCATACCGTCCAATCAACAGGGCTGTTAGAACTGTAGTCAAATTCAAATATCCAATCGGGATATCTTCAAATGACTACAAATGATATGATCCAACTGGCTGACTGGTGAAGCCACGCCCATTTCGAGTCGTCAGTTAAGATGATGATTTCTAGTTTTCTCTAAAATTAAGAGGAAAAATATCGTCATTATTTACTAAAATCTAGTTCCATGGTTGTGATGTCCTTTAATTACTGTGGGAATGTACTGTTCTGAGTTTCATTCAACACGACGGACATTTACTTACTTTTATTTACATTGGGTTTAACGACGCACTGTACTGATGACTAAGATCTATTGACGTCGATTAATGATATATGAGATGATAGGATGATGAGATGAGGTCATTTTGTCAAGTGTTTTGGGATAGTGGGAAGGAGTCGGTCGTGGGCTGTTGTTAGAGAATCGACCCAGTATTACCTGAACAAAACTACGAAAATTCCTGTCGGAATGGTCGACCTTGGCGGGAATCGAACCCCGGTCTTCTGAATGAAGGTTCAGTGTGTCTTGAAAATGTGTTTGAGTCGAATACATTTTTGTTTTGTCACATTCGAACAGTAGGCCTATTAGATATCGCCATTCTAATAGGGGGGAAACATAGCATTTTAATACCTGACAATTAGTATAAGTAGCCTAAACAATTATTCAACTCATATCATATAATTGCCAATATATATATATATATATATATATATATATATATATATATATATATAAT
>OZ023335.1:17263624-17533492 GCA_964007535.1 Brachyptera risi | reverse complement strand
GTACATATGCCTACATCTATTTGTCCAGCTATAAGTCAAACAAGCAGTCATAGTTACATAACAATCATATGCCCAACAGATGAGTATTATGAATGAGTATTGTTGTTGTAATTTTAGGCTTACCTGATTCATTCAAAACATCATCCGCTGGCCTAGGGCTGAAAATAGCTCTCTTTTCAGAATTGACCCTAGCAGCATTGGATATTTCTTTCTTTGTTTTCTTTATATACAATTTCTTGTTTTTACCCATTTCATAAATGACTCAAACCAACAGAAATGACAAAAGACTGTAAAACGTGTGAAGTGAAACGCAAGGGAAAAAGTAAAATCTGGAGTTTCGTTCTAGATGGTTCTAGTCTGACAGTTTGAATTTGTGAACCAAAGCTTCTTGGATACTAAAAAGTAAAAACAGTGAAATGATTGCTCAAGCAAGTGGTGATACCTATCAGCAAATACACTAACCTTGGCAACATAAATTGTGGGTGATTCAAAAGTCTGTAATCAACTGAAAATATAGCTACAAAATGGCTTCAAAACAGCGAATTTTGGGCCATGAAACTATACATACAGGGACTATAAATCGAAAATTGATTAGTTGTGGTAGTATTATCAGTAATATGGAGTAAAAAAAGAATTATAAATACATAACAAATTAAATATATGAAAAAAAAAAAAAGTGAAAAAAGTGAAAATTTCACTGGCCTCCTCCCTTAATATGAGTTCAATCCTTTTTACGTATCGGTATACCATCTTGAAGGTATTAAAAATGTCTCGAGTTTTCCCCGTATTAGAATTTTGATATCTCATACCTTTCGAAAGTTATCACCAAAAAGCTGATATTTCGCCAAATCAACTCCCATCCCGCCCTCTCAACTTGTGTGGTATTCGAGGAAATTGACTTGATAGTTTCGAAATGGGAACGCGAGTTTGGACCGCCCAGGTGGTTTCTCGTTCCCCGCGAAACTGGCCGCTGATTGAAAGCCTCGCTCTTCCAAGAACAGTAAAAAGTTGTGTCCCAAGTTTCTGATGGTAAATGGCGAGCTGCCAGAATAAGACGTATCATTAAAGTTCTATGGCAATGAATGAACTCTTTCAGTCCCGTGGAGACGACAAAGTAGCCTTGTTCTATTCGCTGGGAAAACGCTGTAAAGGATCAAAGTCAGGGTTTTCCCGAGGGGTAAACTACTATCGTAAATTTGGTGTACACCTGATTTCGAATTTCAGGTAGAATTCTCGGAATTTCAAGGAATTTGAAGAAGATTTCAAGGGATTTCGGGAAGATTTCATGACGAGTGTACATCAGATTTCAGGAGTTGTTGGCCCCTCGGGTTTTCCTATCTATAGGTTGTTGTGTCGGGGATGGTGAAGAGCGTATATCGGAATAAAGTCGATTCGGTCGTGTGACATATGGGCTCGGGTACTTATGAATGGAAGGTTGTAAAATGTTGTTATCAGGTAAGGTTGCTGTGATGGTTCCCACAATATAGGCCACGCCCGTTTTCTTCCCACTGTCCTCCCCATTACCTAAGAAACCTTCATCTATAATCTCATTAATCATTCATCCGACGCCAATAAATCTTAGTTATCATTATAGTGCGTCGTTGAACCCAATATAAATAAATGTACACCCAAACCCGTGCCACACAACCGAGTCGATTTTATTCAGTATGCGCTCTTCAGGCATAGACCTAAATGCCAGCTATACGATAATAAACTTGGGAAATTCATGGTTGAATAAGATCGCTCTTGTGGTGCCCTGTACGAACGATCCTACCTCTCAGTCATTGCCTCAATTGAAGAATAATGAATCCGTATCGAGTTTCGATGTTAATTAATAATTATATATAATACAATTATATAACGATACAATGGAAACATGCTTTTGCAATAAAGCAAAAATCGCACGTGAGGTTACGATAGTTATTTTATCCGCGTGGTCAGTATATGAATTGTTATCATTGCTGGTCAAACTACGGGCGATAGTGTAGGCCTATATTACGACTTTCACTCAATAAGAAGTCGATAACACTGGACAGGTCGCCTCCGTGGCTCAGTCAGTTGAAGCAGGGTTTCCAGTTGCTGTATGTCTGGTCAACACGATATCGGTACGATTTCCGGCAGTTCCGTTTCCACTTTCACTGTACCGTCACATTTTTGTGACGTCATGGCCGTAGTCTTTATTACCTTCAAATTATATCAGGTTTATTCGAATGTGAGGAATTGAAATTTCAAATCATCTAAATTGGTGCACTTTTACACAACTGCAAAGATGGTAAAACATAACTTCCGGTAAAATCGTAATTTCGATAGACAAAAGTTAAGGTATATATATATAGTCAATAATGACGACTCGGATCGGTACCGGAATCGTGTCGTGGTCAGCCATGTTGTTTAGGTGAATACTAGCTTGTGATTGGTCGGTAGAAAAGAATCGTGTCGTGGTCAGCCATATTGTTTAGGTGAATACTGGCTTGTGATTGGTCGGTAGAAAAGAATCGTGTCGGACGAAAAGGAAAAATCGAAAGTGGAAACCCTGTTTGAAGTTGGTCTTCCGTCTTACATGAGCAATTTTGAATGTGGGGGGGGGGGGGGGAGGTGAGCCTCCAATAACATGGTCATTTCATCACCATGTTTATGGCAGAACATGACCGTAAGCTCCCTGCACATCGCCACTTTCCCCAGACCATTTTCGAAAAGAATGAGCCATCTAGCGGCGATCGTTGGAACTAGAACGTGATGTTGGTATGCGCGTTCGAAAGTACATGCTGCCAAAGCTATTTAGCACGTTTGATTTATATTATTGTGCGTTACAATGAGCGTATCAACTTGTAATACCATGATGGTGGCAACATGACATGTTTACTATCTTGTAAGAGATTTACACACTGTCAGAGAGAGTAAAATGAGAGATAATGCAAGTTTCATATCTTGGTGTTTTGCCTTTAACCCTGTGGATAAGCGCACTGACTATTTCAACAGTACTAAAACTCCCAGAATGCAATACCAGCGATCTCGGCAGCTAGGAGGCGGGACGCGCCTGCGCATTGAATCATGAAAATGGTTTATTCATGCGCGATAGCCAATCGCAAACCAGCACTCTTGTAGCACACTATCAGTCTGAGGATGCACTAGAGCTGGAGGGAGCTACATGGCGAGGGGTCAGAAGAGAATGGTGATGAAATCGAGGGGGTGACAGTGGGAATGAGTTGACACCTTCATGGCGAGGGGTCAGAAGAGAATGGTGATGAAATAGAGGTGGTATCAGTGGGAATGAGTTAACACCTTCATGGCGAGGGGTCAGAAGGGAGTGGTGATGAAATCGAGGGGTTATCACTCA
This sequence comes from Brachyptera risi, assembly GCA_964007535.1. Taxonomy (NCBI): domain Eukaryota; kingdom Metazoa; phylum Arthropoda; class Insecta; order Plecoptera; family Taeniopterygidae; genus Brachyptera; species Brachyptera risi. Next base: position 17,530,155 of record OZ023335.1, on the reverse strand, counting down.
GTGGGAATGAGTCAACACCGCGTGACATGTCTTGAAGTATATCGTGTCGTGTTTATCAGGGCAGATCGATCAGTGACAGAGTAGGCGTGTTGTGATAAGTGCATGATGATTAACGTGATCATCAGGCGTGATGCTTGCTTCACATCTCTCACTCTCCTCCTCTCTCTCTCTCTCTCTCTCTCTCTCTCTCTCTCTCTCCCTCTCTCTCTCTCTGTCTCTCTCTCTCTCTCTTTCTCTCTCTCTCTCTCTCTCTCTCTCTCTCTCTCTCTATCTCTCTCTCTCTCTATCTCTCTCTCTCTCTCTCTCTCTCTCTCTCTCTCTCTCTCTCTCTCTCTCTCTGTCTCTCTCTCTGTCTCTCTCTCTGTCTCTCTGTCTCTCGTGACACCTGACGGTGATGGAATGCGTGCAATATGGCATCAAGGACACATTCATGACACTGCCACGCTAGACCACGGCCAGGTGCATCGCTGTCAGACCGGAACAATGTCACCCAAACTGTGTTCTCCAACCGCACAACTTCAGTACCTATTATAGTTTGTTCGTCCAGAACTTATCTATAGGCCTATTTATTATCATATTGGGTTTAACGACGCACTGTAACAATAACTAAGATCTATTGGCATCGGATGAATGATTAATGAGATGATGGGATGGTAAGAATGAAGGTTTTCAGGTAATGGGAAGGACAGTGGGAAGGAAGCAGTCGTGGCTCATATTGTAGGAACTATCCCAGCATTAGGAAATCACGAAAAACCCCTATAAAGATAGACGGTGGTGGGGATCGAACCTGGTCCGATATGTCCCTTCACATCCTGGATCACATGAAGCAAGTGCGTTAACCACTGAACTACCTGTGCCATTTGCTATGGTAACCTGACATGTATGCTATAGACTTCTTGGAAGTGATGTACGTCGCACACATTGTTGTAATGAAAGGATAATTGTGTTTATACTTTTTGGGGTTTATTTTCATGAGTTGGGGTTGAAGTTCATGTCAGGAAGAGTCGAGTTTGACGTCAGAGCTTTTTTTCCCGCTACGCTTCCCCCACTACTCACTCCGTTGGGGTGAGATGTTCGAAGCTCTCGACGGAATCTTGGCTGAAAGGGTATATTACCTGCGCCGGAAGGAACAATATAAGTTGAATAAGCATTATGGAAATAAATTAAAATCGTCGTCGAAGAATTTAGATTGCTATATACCGAAGATATGCATTGGAAATGAAAACCTAAGCATTTGTTTTGTATTCACTCGTATGCGGCCGAGATACGTCGAATGGCAACAGTGTACATGCTATATAGAAAACAATATGCGAATAATTAACAACAAATTAGTCGAACCATTAGGAGATTTTATACAAGATTTTACTACCTGCAGACCTTACCTTCAGCTGCACTTACTGAAACAACGAAAACCATATCAGACGAACAGAAAATGGACTTTTCATTTTTTTCAAGCACAACTTCCGCCTCCGTTACACATTTAGACGGGGCGCCTGAAGAGCGAATACTGGAATAAAGATACTACCAAGAGTGAACCTGGCTTGGCGTGTTTACTTAGAAAGAGGATGGCCCATTCGAGGAAACGATCAAAACCTGACCCAAAAACCCCACCCATAGCTAATCAGTGCTCTAACTAATTCGGAATTCCCCGAAATGGTATAGCTCTTACAGCATTCTTACACGTCAAACCCACCTTCAGTCTTGATATATATAGTATATCCTTATTCCGGTATTCGCTCTTCAGCACCCCCATTTATTCATTTATTCATCTATTCTTTTATTCATTTGTCTGTCACCAACTAACCAAAACTAACCAACAACACACGAGATATTTTGCTACTACCGAGACGCGTGGCCGAGTGGTAACACTGAACCGTCATTCGGGAGACCGGGGTTCGATTCCCGCCATGGTCGACCATCCTGACAGAGGTTTTTCGTGGTTTCCTTCAGTCATTCAGGTCAATACTGGGATAGTTCCTTAACCATAGGCCACGACCGACTCCTTCCCACCATCCAAAACACCTAATAAAATAACCTTTCATCTCATCATCCCATCATCTCATTCATCATCCATCGACGCCAATAGATCGTGCCCAACAGTATATTACGTCGTTAAAACCCAATTGGAAAAATAATTGCTACTCCACAGTTGTACACCCCTGTTATCAATCTAGATCTGACATTTTGATTCAGTCCGTTTGTTTTACACAATACCGATGGTGTGACGTCACGACGGTTAGAGTCGAGCCGTGCGAGCATGGCGCTCGGCTCCTCTAGTCGACTCTTGCCATCTGCCGCGACTCTCTCGGCTCCGTTATCAGTGCTTATCTCTCTCTCTCTCTCTCTCTCTCTCTCTCTCTCTCTCGCTCTCGTGCGCTACTTATCTATCTGTCTCGCTCAGTGTGCGCGCGAATTCGGTGTGAATGAGTGATATATTCAGGTGACTGTACGGATTTTCGCATCGTTGTTAAATTACTAGATTGTTTATACGGCTTACGAAACTGTCGTTTTTATATTAATTGGTTCGGTTTATATATATTCTTGAGTGTTGGCTATTGACAAGGTATACAAACTGTACTAAAAATCAGCTGACCTAAAAATTAACTGACCTAAAAATTGACTTCACTCAAATCTAACTGACCTAAATAGTCCACGGGAGTCGATTTAGCGAAATATCAGTTTTTTGGTGATAACTTTTGAACGGTATGAGATATCGAAATTCTGATACCTACGCGAGAAACACAGATAATTATAATAGCTTCAAGTTGATATGAGTTATAACTATTCAAGTCTTGTCGCACAACTGTCAAGCGTATACAGCTGAAAATTGTGTTTTTTTAGCTGTATACGCTTGACAGTTATGCGACATAACTTGGATAGTTGTAGCTTCTATCATCTTGAAGCTATTATAATTATCTGTGTTTCTCGCGTATCATAATTTTGATATATCATAACGTTCAAAATGTATCACCAAAAAAATGATATTCCGCTAAATCGATTCCCGTGGACTCTTGACTTCCACTTTTGAACAACCTGTGCGGACATAAGTGGGAGGTTAGCTTCTCCTTTCACTGATTTCTTCTGATGCAAACCTTGCCGACCTAATCCTGAATATCAGTCTAAAAATGTATAAAACATATAAGGCGAAGAAAAGATTGTGAAAGGGAGGAGCCAAATCCCCTACTTCCACTTTTGTACAGGTTGCTCAAGAAGTAGAAGTTTAGGACAGTTGATTTTTGGTGCAATTGGATTTTGGTGCAGTCGGTCTATTTGTAGGACAGTCGAGTTACAGTTCCCCGTTACTGTTGCAACAAAAATTGACATATTATTATTCTCGGAAAAATGCCCCTTAGGCCTACTGCTACCAAGTGCCGGTGCCTGTCATTTATATATCGTCTATTATTGTTTATTCGCACCCATACCTGGTTTAAACCCTATTGTATGGCATAACTCTTGGTTCTAGACTGGAAAACTCTTGTGTGACGGTTTGTGACATTGAATGACTGGAAAGGGGAAGGTTTTTTATTCTGTGACGGGCAGAGGGGGGGGGGGGGGAGTAACTAACACATTTGTCATGTCACGTTTTTATGGAGATAAAATACTATATTAGCATAATAAATGAACCATTCACAACAGGGAAAAAGAGGGAAAAGCACCGAGATCAGTGCCCCCCCCCCCCCCCCCCCGCCCACGTGTAGGCCTATTCTATAAAATTCAGTTTCTAAACTTGGATTATTCTTTACTATAGCCAAACGCAGCATGATAGGTATCCATATGCAGAATTTGAAGTGTATTGCAATCGATATTGACGAAGACAGGATTTTCACCTGAGTCCCCCCTTAATCTATTTATGACAACTCATTCAGGAGTAACATACAAGGAAAACGTTGGAAGTTTCCTGAATATTAAGAGGCTACTTTACATCTGACAACCCATGAGTAAAACCTGCAGGGAACAAAACAGGACAAAAAGCGTCAATACAGGCCTTTAGCTCTCAACACATGGTGGGACCAATCAATCTAATTCTTTTTGCAATAAAACAACAATGAGTATATCTGTGCCTCTACTTCAGTAAAAATCATAATTCCATATTATATTACTCTGAAAAAATCGTAAAAACAATGAAAAACAGGTAGAAATATGTTGATTTTCGACAATCATTTTGAAAGGGTTGGAAACATACCACGAACTAAAGCTCTTCGTACGAGCACGTATTGAATACTAGTGATCATCTAACCGAAAACTGTAAGTCAATACGATGATTGGTTTTCCGTTGCCAACTTGGGCCCCGCACGTCTGCAATCAAGCCGGTAGGCAACATGTAAAGAGGCCTCTTAATTCTTTATTTATTTATGGAGTTTCCTTATTTATATGTATATATAGAGAGATCGAATCAGATAAAAGTTAAGAGTGTGCCATAAATAGATTGTAGGTATGCGAGATCAGAAGCTTGTAGGTTTATGCTCCCTGTCTTTGCCTTGGGTTTAGTGGAAGGTCAGGGACGACTGAAACTGTGCACTGTGACATCACAGGTGACCTTGTCTCAAACAACAGGCACTAGCGGTAATATTTCGCTAAATCGGCGAAATTCGGCTCTCATGAAATACGTTGGACTCTTGGGAAAAACCGAGGGATAAACAATTGTATTGAATTTGGTGTACACCTGATTTGAGATTTTAAAGGAATTCAGGGAGATTTCAATGGATTTCAGGAAGATTCCATGACAATTGTACACCAGATTACATGAGTTGATAATCCCTCGGGAAAAATATTACCAGTAAATTCTCTTGAAAACCATTAACTGTTTTTAAATATTGCAAGAATGATGTACATGGTTTGCAAACTCGTCATGAACCAGATCAGCTATCAAAGAGGAAAAAAATTTGAAATATATTTTTTCATGATCATATATCCATAAATGATCTACAGGTACAACCAATGAGAGTTTTATAACAAGGGCATGGGCCGAATCCACAAAAGGTCATAACTTTGATCCGGCTCAAAGTTACGACAATTTTTAGAGATGATACCATATTTGATCTATAATTCTTGATTTTTTAATTCTAATAAATCATAGATTGATAATAATAATGGATTTTATCAAAAATTAAGATTAAAAAAATCAAAAATAATAGATCAAATATGATTTTATCTCTAGAAATTGTCGTAACTTTGAGAAGGATCAAAGTTATGACCTTTTGTTAATCTGGGCCCAGTGGTTGCCCAGTTGCCCTAGACTTGGAAACCAATATTTTTCCATTTGTTTTAAATAACATTGATACTTGATTCAAAATCATTGTTCTCCAATTAAGGCAATGGATGAAAAATAGGATCGTTTGAACGGGGCACCACAAGGGCGATCTTACCACTCCAAAGAATATTTAAAAATAAGATAACTAATTTAATTAACAAACAATAAATCCTAAGGTAATAATACCAGGGTTAGAAAACAATTCAAACATTCACAGTGGGGAGAAAAGCTTGAGTCTTCTTACCATCTGGATCTTCTTCTTCTTCTTCTAATTCTTCATCTTCTTATTCTTCTTCTTGAAATATTATTCCTCCTTTCTTTTTCTCTGTTCTTTTGTTAATACAGAATTGATTTCTTTCCTCTTTCCTTTTTTTCATTAATTTTTGTTTCTTTCTTTTTTTTCTTTCTTCTCATTTTTTTTTTTCTTCATCCATTCATTTATTTTGCGTTAACCATTTATCAACCAATATTGCGTTCATCTTCCAACATTTAAGCTGTATTCAGAATAATTGTTGAGCCTCAAAATATCATAGCTAGGCAGCCTACAAAAAACTTGGGCCTACGTATAGCGGTGATTTTTGGGCTATAATTTTCCACAAAATATTTTTTGACTCACGTCTTTACCGTATCGTCGTCTGACATTTATTTACAGGAACTTGCAGTGAATGTCTCGCAAAAAACACAAACAGCTTCCTTCAACTGAATTGTGTTTGAACATATTACGTTCTTTAGCATTGACTCGTTGAACGCGTGAGTGATCACAGATGGTTTGAAGGAACGCGTGAGCGATCACGGGAGGTTTAAAGGAACGCGTGAGCGATTACGAGCGGTTTGAAGGAACGTGTAAGCGATTACTGGTGGCCCAAAGGAACGCGTGAGCAATTACGGGTGGCCCAAAGGAACGCGTGAGTGATTACGGGTGGTTTGAAGGAACGCGTGAGCGATTACGGACGGTTTGAAGGAACATGAACCGCGGCGTGGTCACAGGGGCGCTAACGTTGTTCGTGTTGGTAGCGTTCAGCGTGAGCCGGCTGATCGAGGACGGGCAGGTCGTAAACCATCTAGGCGTAGCGTCGGCACAGACGGCGCCGCGGCGCTATCTGGTATCTGCGCCGGCGGCTAACATGACCAACACCACGCTAATCAGGCGCCAAAAAGTCAAGCAGGTATAGAACAAGGATCCCCTAATAATACTCAGGGTTGGCAAAAACTCGGGTATCATCAAAATGCTCAGCCCACCCGGGTTTTGTGAAAAGAAAAAAGGTTTTATTAGGTATAGAAAAGTGGTAGGAAAATTGTTGTTCAGAATGGAGTAAATAAACATAAATTTATTATTTATTCACGTTTTAGCAAAACTGAGACAATTATCAAAGGAAAAAACGGCAACACTCATCATTAAGAAAAGTTATATGATTATACCTAGGGCCTACCTAGTCTGAAGATTATTAAATAAAATTTTCATGGTTTTCTTCTGTTCTTCAGGTTGATATTGTGATGGTTCCTCAACAACAGGTCACGTCCAACTTCTTTCCCACTATCCAAAAACACCTGATGAAATATTCTTTCACCTCACCACCTCACCATCTCATATATCATTCACTGACACCAATAGATCTTGGTCATCAGTACAGTGCGTCGTTGAATCTAATTTTAAATGAATAATTATAAGAATAAATATCCTGTACACACCTTGACCCCTCGCCTTTCCCCTCCACTTTCCAACCGTTACTCGCCACTTGAGCGCTAGTAACGACTGGAAATAAATGTTATAAAATATGTACTGATAGGGTTGTTCCTCGATGTAAAAATTACATCATGGTACAATTTACAATTCACAAATTACATCAATTACGTCATGGTTATCGCATCGATTCGATATGTAATTGCCTTGAGTTCGCGATATAATCGATCGTTTGCCATTGTTGGACGAGCTTTAGCGAGGATTCAATTTGACATACTGAAAAAAATTGGTGTTCGTTTTTATGTTGTTTTTTTTATGTTTTTTGTCGGTTCTCCACAGGTCAAACGGCTACAGCTATCAATTTCAAACTTTTTTCACCATGGTTCCTTATCTAACTTAGATCTGTATAGTTTTGTGGCATTATCGGATATCAACTTTTTTTTTTATGAAATTTAGAAATTTCAAAAATACCCATTAGAATAACACGACGGAAAAAAAATTGAAAAAATTTATTTTCAAAAAAATTGAAATTTTGTGTGAAGTTGAATAACATCTTGATACACATTTCTGGAAATTCTCAGCTTGATCGGGTCAGCCATTTTGAAGAAAAAACATGAAATGTGCTAAATTGGTACCACTCGAAGCCGTTTTTACCCATTTATAACTAAAATGTTACCCAATTGGCGAATCGAGGCAAAAGTTTGGCAATAAAGTCGACATAACTTTCCGCTCGTCTAACAACGCGTATATAGCGTTTTCCTAGTAGTATGAACGGTACAAATCATTTGACGTCCCACGGCACCCGACAATATTGCCGGTCTGTAAAAATGCTGTGGCTCTATGAATATACCTTTCTTCATTTCTTTTATTGACGCAAAAAAAATAAGTTGATACTTACACGTTCTCAAAAGGTCTACAAAGCCTATACAAGGCTTATCTGTAGGATATTAGATTACTAGCTCAATTAAACAAATACAAACTACTTGAGGTGAACAATAATTTAAAAAAAGCATCAAGTCTTGCAATAATTATGTATTTTTCTTTTTCTCCAACTCCTTTCCCACACACAAGCCTTGGCTTATGTGGGTTTCATCATTTTCATTATTTTTTTTGTCCTTTTCAACTTCATTCGTTATTCATAATCACACTCAATTTCTATGTACGTGTGGAATAATTACTTTGTGTGTGTGTGTGTGTGTGTATCAACTTATTGTATATCATTATTATTCATGATTTGAATTAAGTTGTGCCTGATTTATAATTATATTGTATTGAAAATAATGATAATTAATGAATGAATAAATAAAAAAAAAATGATACATATTGACAACAGACAATTAATTAGAGAAAAAACGAGAGAAAAATAAATGAAACAACAAATCATTCATTCCATAACAAATTTATTATGAAAATCGAAATGAAAATTGATAGTTGAAATGGCAGATGAGACAACTTCATCACGAATGGAGGGAGCAGATTTAATAAGATTAGCAACTGATATTATTTTGTAACTGTTTTACATCATGTTTTACTGTAATATATTTATCTAGGTACATCAATGTGTAAGGAAGAGTATTAAAGATTGTGTACTAATAAATACTATCAAATATTAATATCTAGAGACCTGTAAACATAGCTTCTATTTTTTCTTCTCATAGCATTTAGAATTTGAAAAATAGCACTTTGGTGCATCTATTATTTTGAAACATCGTGTTTTGCAGCGCAACAACGTTTCGTACCGTAACAAAAGTACTGTACAAGTAAAGCCACTACATAACGTACAATAGGCATACAGGAGGAATAATTCTTTTGATATTTAAACAAAAAATAGTCTCCACAAGCAGGTTAACCTTACGCCTCATCTGCCGACTGCATTTTCAACTGCACATTTTTCCAAATTCCCCAACTAACTTCACCCGTTTACACCTCGTTTGAAATAATTTCGAGAAAAATAGCATCTATAATGGTACTATACTGAACATAGCGTCTATATCGCCAATATATTGAAAAATAGCGGATTCAGACGTTTGTAGCGCTTTGTCGCCTTTTCAAAAACATGATAGAACAACATCAAATGTATTGAAACATGAAGAAATATCAGAAAAACATGTAAAGAAGCACTTTTAGATTTCATCGCTTTTATAGCAATTGCTTTTTTTACATGTCTCTACTAATATCAATAGTGTTTGTTTGCAGATGCTAGAAATGATTATAACGTGTTTGTGCGTTTGTGTGCGCAGATGATGAAGCACGCGTGGGACAACTACGTGCGCTACGCGTGGGGCAAGAACGAGTTGAAGCCGATCAGCAAGCGCGGCCACAGCGCGAGCATCTTCGGCTCGATGGCTCTCGGCGCCACCATCGTCGACGGCCTCGACACGCTCTACATCATGGGGCTGGACGAGGAGTTCAAGCAGGGCCGAGACTGGGTGGCGCAGAACCTGGACATCAACTCTGTGGTGAGCGGAACGCGACGTTTCCGGGGGAGGGACACCGCATACCAGGGTCCAGATTCACAAAGAATTTTATCTTGAAACATTTTAGCGCTTGACCCGTTCTAAGTTAAAACCGAGTCAACATGTGCAAACTTTATCACGGTTTCATCTTTATTCCCTATTCACAAAGAATTTTAAGAAAATTTTATCGTGGTGTTAACTTTGGCCCCAACTGTCTGTGCCGTTGCCGTGTGACGTCATTGTCTTCGACTGTCAACCAATGTGAGCAAAGAGCGGCATGGCGATTAGTTTGTAATAACGTGATATAAACATCAATTACTTGTTTCGTACGACTAGATGATGTTTAAATTCAAAATGAATGACAAAAATGTTCTATATACTTTTACGTTTGTTTTTTTCTAATTGTCGTGAATCTTTTTCATGTTGATAATCAAGAAGGCTTTGCATTTTTTTTATCGCCAATTCTTTCAGCTGTCAGTCAAAATTCCCAAATGTGAAATTAGGATCGAATATTGAGTATGAAAATCGAAAATAAGATCGTGTCTTCACTTCCAACCTATCTACATTTTAATTTGTAATCTTCTGAATAGGCCTATGTAGTAATTAAATTTGAGTGAGCAAAATCTCCAAAATCATCGAAATCAATTGCGAGATGAGTGTTGTATCTCCACTCAAACCAGTCGAGACCGGTGATAACTTTATCACCAACTATAATTCTTGAGACGTTTGCTTAAACTTTTTCATGAATTCGAGTTATAACCAAGTCTGGTGATGAGTTCTAAAACTATTTTAACTTGGAACATGTTAAGAGATAAAATTCTCCGTGAATCTGGGCCCTGGGTTTTGTTAGATATTTAACTTTCTAGTTTTCAATATTCTAAGCTCATCTCACAACACGTATCCTGCGTTTTCCTAGTTGTGTTGAAAATTCCAAAAAAGGAAAAATATTTCGAAATGATTAGCATAACTTTGAATTTGGTCCCGATGTAAGATTTTTTGAAAAACTTGATGGAGTATTGAGACACGTTGATATTTGCAGATTACATTGAATCAATTCATTTCCATGTGACCGCAATAGTAGAGCTTCGGTGACAGTTTTAGTACAACTGAGCGTGATATTTGGTGTGCCGCAAACGCCCTGAAAAAACAGAATCGGGTAACACCTACGTCACGACTCCGAAAAGGGGGCGGGTCTCTGGAGGTAGTTTAACAAACAAATAAATTTGTTATTATTTCTTCAAATTCAGGTGATTATTTCTAGTTCTCTCTGAGATTGGGAAAAAAATAGCTTCGTAATTCATTCTAACCTAATCCTAGAGTTGTGATCCTCTTTAATATCAATTGATAGATTAAATAATACCATTATCTTAATCAAGTTGGAATAAGACAGATAGCAAAAGAAGAAGATGTTTGTGTAGGAGCGGGAGTGGGAGGTGTACGTCCAGGAATACGGATGTATAAGCATTAAGCAGATTTTAGTGATAGAGGACCAATATGTCCTTCAGATCTTCTACTAAATGAATTTTACATATTTTAAGCTCACAAGATAGTTGCATATTGAAGGTAACTATTAAATTAGTGATGCATTAGAAATACTAGTAGCAAATCTGTTGAATGTGATTTGGTACATAGATTGAAAACTGATATCTTCACAGGCAAAAAATAGAAAACCAACAGTAGGCCTATGGTAGTGCTGCACAACCACTTTATGAGAAGGGCTATTTTACACATTTTGTACTTGTACGCGGGCTGCACTGGCTAGAAGTGTCCCGTAAAATTATATGAATTCTCTTTCGAGTTGAGGTTAGATGGCTCCTCCCCTTTACAAATTGTTACCTCTCATTCAACATTCTCATTCTACATTCTTTCATTTTCATTACTCATTCACATTTCTACATTCTCATATAATGTCTTATAGGTTTTTTAGTGATGATTGAAGTTGGGTGAGTAAGATTTGTGGCAAATGGCATTTGTGAAGGGAGGAGTCAACCTCCCGCTTTAACTTCTCTACAAGTTGCTCAAGGCGTACAAGTTTGGGTCAATTGGTTTGCAGTATACTGTAGTTGAATTTTATTCATTCATTTATTCATTTGTACTCCATTTGATTAATACAATGTACCAATATAGGATTTGTCATTCGTTAGAATATGTTGTTATTGTTCATTTTTATATGTCAGTTAATTGATATTTATTCTTTATTTCTGGCATAAGTGTATGACAGAATCTTTTATGAAGATTTATATATCACCGCACAGCTAAATTTCAATCTTCGTTTTCATACATTGCACCGAAACTATAACGAGGTTCCATCAGCTTACAAGAAATTGAAACATCATGCATTTAAATCAAGAATAAAATCAGACTTACTGGAAGAGCAAAAGAGAAGTGAGACAAATTCTTGTTGATCTTGGATGTAAAATAGAATATAGGGTTATGTAGTAGACCAGTCAATGTGACACCGGAATGAAAGCTGGTGTCATACACTGAACAACGCCTTCTTGTATATTTATACTTGTATGCAAATAAAGAAGATTTATTATTATTATTATTATATAAAAGAACATGGGCATTGCAGTTAAAGTTGAAGCTAGAAAGCCAACCTTAGACTTATGATGAACTCATTGATGCTGTAGAATGGATTTAAGAGGAGATATATCTTTAGATTTATGAGGAATATATCAAGTAGCTGGATCTATACTTTATGACAGCCGAGTTTAGGATAGTTTTAAGACGGCCGAGTTGTAGTACAGTTTATTTTTAGTACAGTTTATTTTCAGAACATTCAATTTTCAGGACCCTCACCTAATAAATTTCGTGCCTGGCTAGCTCCAAAAGGCCAAGACTTTGATTGGTTAATGGTGTTAGGAGAGCTACCTGTCATGGCAACATGTCTGGTCTGCTGTGTATTTACATTGTTGTTAACACAAAATCCTAGCCTTGCTTATGAAGTGGGCTTCAAAATGTGATGAATTATTCAGTCCAAGAGACCGTGAATTTGTTATTACAATATATTGTCATTGTTGGTAGCATTTTTAATTAACATTAACCAATCAAAATCCTAGCATCTTGGAACTAGCCAAGCCTAGCACGTTATTTCAAGAGGTTTATTAGGTAAGGGTCCAGTACAGTTGACTTTTAGTACAGTCAGTCGGTTCTCACGCCACTAATGCTCGCTTGTTCCCAGACGACAGACCTTTCGGTGTTCGAGACCAACATCCGGTTTGTCGGTGGTCTGCTGGCTTGCTTTGCGCTGACGGGCGACGTGATGTTCCGCGACAAGGCCGACAGCATTGCTGAGAAGCTGCTGCCCGCGTTCCAGACGCCCACCGGCATCCCCAACGCCCTCGTCAACATCAAGACTGGGGTGAGATGCACCACCACATACCACGTCCAACGAGATATCTCAGAGGGACATTTTTATGGGAAAAGTTGACGGGGGTGCCCGAATAGCGAATACTGAAATGGAGATACAACCAAGAGTGAACTTGGCTATAATAACCTGACCTAAATACCCTAACCATAGCTCCTCTGTGCTCTAACCAATTCCCCGAAATATAGTAGCTTCTGCGGAATTATTACGCGCCAAGCCCACGTTCACCCTTGGTAGTATTGGTATGACAGTATTCGCTCTTCAGCATCCCAGTTGACGTGGCCCACACAGTAATTGTCCAATAATTTGTATTTCAATATCGTACGCCGATATACAAAGAACATAGTTTTAATACACACATATTCAAGCTTTTTATAACTGAACATATTTTCAAAAGAAAAATTAAATTACTTGAATTGCACTTTTTGTCTTTGTGTCTTCATGTAGGTCTATATTAGTGATATGGCACTAGCAGGGAAGCTCCCAAGGTTGCCAAATGGGTGTGCCTGTTGTCACAAGCCGAACTAAATTATGAACTATAATGTCAGTTCAAACATCGCCTCTACCATTTGGCTTGTGACAACAGTTCAACCCTTGCCAAATATGTTCTCAAATTGACTACACAGAATGTTATAATAAATTGAAGTGATTTCATCAGTGTTGAATCCCGGCTTCCCCCAAGATGAAAAATTGAGCACTAGGTATAAAGTGTATTTTTTGAGAAACTTGTATTTCGGTTTTCCCTTGTCCTCCGGGAAACACAAAAGCTACCCGCAACAAAATCTCTGCTGAATTCAACACTGGATTTCATGATAGTTCAGAAGATCATACAGCGGGCCTGAGCTGGCCCTGCAGGCCGCCAGCTGGGAAGCTCTGATGTAGAGCATCGCAACCACTCTCAACTGTTGTGTTTTTTTTCCAAATCATATTCACTTATTCATTTAGGGGCGCCTGAAAAGCGTATACGAGAATAAAGTTTTGTATGTTGCCTCATAATACTTACTGCTTCATACACTGGCATATTATACGCACTTTTTATATAATGGTTTGGGACCTATAATACATACTTTTTATACGCCGACGTATAATACATACTTTTTATATGTTGCCTTATAATGCGCACTCTTTATGTATTGCCTTGGGGGGGGCCTATAATACATACGTTTTATACACTGACGTATAATACGTACTTTTTATATATTGCCTTATAATACATACGTTTTATAAGCTAATGTATAATACGCACTCTTTATATGTTTCCTTATAATGCGTACGTTGCCGTATAGCATGCACCTTGTCTCGTACTGACGTTGTTGTTCCGTCCGCCAGCTGAGCAAGAACTACGGGTGGGCGAGCGGAGGCTGCAGTATCCTGTCGGAGTTCGGGACACTCCACCTGGAGTTCTCATACCTGTCTGACGTGACTGGCAACCCGGTCTACCGGAACAAGGTGGATCACATTCGGCAGGTTATCCGGGCCATGGAGAAGCCGCGCGGTCTCTATCCCAACTACTTCAACCCCAAGAGCGGCAAGTGGGGCCAACGTGAGTCTTTTCTATATGTCGTCTTCCACCCCTCCCGCCCCTCCGGCCCTCTTATCTCCCCTGTCTTGTGGTCTTCATGCCCTCCTAACCCTGCTATCTTTAGATCTTCAAAACCCCCAGGACCCTTACCTAGTAAACCACTTGAAATTCCAAGCTAAGGCTAGCTAGCTCCAAGAGGCTAGACCTTGATTGGTTAATGCTCATTAAAAATGTCACCAACAATGACAGTATATAGTAGTAAAACCTAGTTAGTAGGTCTATCTTGAGTACATTCATCACCGTAGTAAGTTTTATTTTTTGATCCCCTCCATATGCTCCTACATATTGAATAGTTTCTTTGGTAAGTTTTTTCACTCCATGTTTTTTCTGTCTGGTCCCCTGAAAAATATGCTAAAGAGGTTCCACTGTATTATGAGAACAAATTTATGGTCTCTTGAACTGAATAAGTCAAAAGCCCATCTCAAGAGCAGAGCTAGGATTTTGTGCTAACAACAATGGAAACATACAGAGACCAGACATGTTGCCATGACAGGTAGCTCTCCTAGTAAACATTAGTCAATCAAAGTCCTAGCCTGCTGGAACTAGCCAGCACTAGCACGACATTAATCAGGTAAGGGTCCTGCCTTCCTGTCTTCCGGTCTTCCTGATCCCCCAGTCTTCTGGTCTATCCGGATTATACAAACACACAAGATTTCTACAACTTACTTGACGTTGTAAAAAAGTGATCTCATTTTTGTAAGTTTTTTGTCTGGTCCCCTGAAAAACATACTCAAGAGGTTCCACCAAAGACTGTAGTATCTAACTTCGCTAGAAGACGTAAAACTAAGCCTTCTAAGCGTCGACAGAGCGATGCTAGCGCACGTATCGGAGTGGAGTGAATTATTCTTTTGGCACGCCAGTTGAATGATTTCCAAAATGTTTTTTTCTCACACCTTCTTGGATTCACATAATTATCCAACTAATGTTTTTCTTCGAATTAATGTAGGCTTATTTCATGATTCATCAATATGCCTAGGCCTACTGTTTCATCATGAGTGCACGAGACAACGCTATCTGTTATATCACCAAGTGTTTTAATTAAGTAATCAGGGCAAAAGCGAAGTATTTCTTCAGATTCGGGGGGAAACAGAAATGTAAGTATAGCCCAGGCTTGGCCAGTCAAAATATCTGTTCATTCGTACATCTCCATACTATTTATAACTTATTAGGAATATTTCTATGAATGATTCACAACACAATAATCACGTCAGTTCGGTTTCATACGCATTGGACATATTGGTGGTAAAGCAGATATCTCTCTTCTAATTTACTCCACTGCGACAGGTAGCGCTAGTGAGCAATGTGGCCAAGCGTTACACGGTAAACAACCTCAGTTTTACGTCTTCTAACAAAGTTAGATACTAAGGTCTTTGGTTCCACTGTGTATTGTCCGAGTTATGTACAAAAAGTATAAAACGAGTGACGTGAGTGTTTGTTGCGTGTTTCAGACCACATGTCTGTGGGTGCGCTGGGCGACAGCTACTATGAGTACCTGCTGAAGGCGTGGCTACAATCGGGCCGGGCAGACCAGGAGGCCCGGCGGGCGTACGACGACGCCATGCAGTACATCATGCAGTACATGCTCAAGGTCTCGCCCGGCGGACTCTCCTACTTTGCCGAGATGAAGTTCGACCGGCTCGAACACAAGATGGACCACCTGGCGTGCTTCTCAGGTAGGTCCCAGAGTGGCTGTATGCTGGGAACAAAGTCGGTCCCGTGAAAAGAGCCGTGCAAACGACGTGAAAGAGTCGTCTCAGTAGGAAGAGAGTCAGTGGGTTGTGCGTCCTTTTTTTTCATTTCGTTGACATTTTTATTTGCATATTAATTTTCTCAGTGGACAATTTTACCATTTTATATATACCTGTAAATAAACACCCAAATGAGATACATCGTGAGCCTATTGTCCCAAATATAAGCCGAGGGTTTTTCTCGAATTTTCGAGCCCAAAAGTCACCCTCGGCTTATATGCGATTCTCGGCCTATAATCGGTCAAAAATACGTTTTCTACTCATTTCAATTGGGCGTACTACACCTGCACACTCGTAACAACGGAATCATCTTGGAACTGCGAAATACTCCATTAAATAAATACGTTTAATAAATGTTTTATCATGAAGAAGCATGATTTCCCCAATTTTTGTCATTTTTATTTGATGCACATTAATTAACATAAGCACGTTGAGCTGTTGGCTGCATGGTCTGTGTCGTCCTACTGCGTTTGGTCTGACATTGACGAGCACGAGACTGTTTAAGCCAGGTTTCCAGTTCCGATTTTTTCGTCTGACACCATCTTTTCTACTAACCAATCACAAGTCAGTATTCACCTAAACAATATGGCGGTTCACAACACCGATTCGGTGTCGAGATTATTGACTCAACTTCAACTTTCGTTGGCCGAAATTACGATTTTACCGGAAGTCACACTACGATTGGGCTTCGACTGCTCGTGTTTGTTAGGATTAATATCGAACAACCGTGAAAAGGCGAGGAAGGCTACGGTTATGACGTCACGAAAACGTTATGGTAAAAGAAAAGTGGATACAGATCTACCAGAAATCGTACTGATATCGTCTCGGACGACAAAAAAAAATCGGAACTGGAAACCCTGCTTTAGCCTGTTTCGACTGTCTAATGAATGTCGTTGTTGTTGTCCAGGTGGCCTGCTGGGTCTGGGCGCTCAGACGCTGAAGAACGAGATGTCTGCGCGCTACATGGAGGTAGCCGAGGGCATCACGAACACGTGCCACGAGTCGTACGCGCGCTCGGCCGTCAAGCTCGGGCCCGAGTCGTTCCGCTTCACCGACGCGATGGAGGCGAAGGCTCTGAAGAGCAGCGAGAAGTACTACATCCTGCGGCCGGAGGTGATCGAGTCCTACTTCGTCATGTGGCGGCTCACCAAGGACCAGAAGTACCGGGAGTGGGGCTGGGAGGCGGTCATGGCCCTGGAGAAACACTGCAGGTAACGCGCGTCTCTTTGGCTCAACGGGTAACTGCTACCCATCGGGGGAGGGGCAAGATGCATTGAGGATGCGTTTGCCGTCTTGAGGTGCTGACTTCATTCATCTCTAAAACACGTTCCAATTCCTGAGTGCTTTTCTCGGAACGGTAGATCGCTGCTCTACCTAGTGTTGTTTTGTAGAAACAGCTGGTAGGCTGACAAACTTGATGACAGCTGTTATTAGCTGAGTTGACGTGAACGTAAAGTTAATTCCCTTTATTACTACTACACTACGCACGATCGATAATTCTGAAGGTGTGGCCAATGAATTGGAACACATTTTCAACATGGGAGGGATAGGAAGTGAAGTCACCATCTCAAACGGGCAAACGCAACCCTCAATGCATCTTGAGGGGGGGGGTTACGTATATAAATAGAGTTATAGGAATAAAGCGTTCAGTTTCAGTTCTGGTAACGTATAGGCGTATGAGATTCAGCATTTTGTAGCAAACTAATAAAAGAAGAAGCTGTAAGCTCTTGATCAACAACTACGGGATTATCAACAAAAATTCCACATCATATCAAACTTTCCAGTCTATTTGCTATAGGTAGGCCTATTCGAGATACTGGTAACAATTCTTTTCAACCTGACCATTTGTTGTCCCGGTTAATTTCATATTCCAACTCACTTTTGAGAATAATATTTTGTAGGCCTACAATAGCGCAATACCGTACCTTGAAAATTGAGCACATTTTCACGAAATAGCTAAATGTGCCAAATGCTCTGGAAAAGACATGTAGGCCTACCGATATAGTGAAAGATACTGATACAGAATATAATGTTGAATAAATCGAAATACCACGAAACATAGAGATTGATGACAAAAAATATTCCGGTATATCCATGACAAATATTCAGATTTTACAGTCTATTTCACAAATGCTAATTTCCCATATCTCCAGATATAAGTGATCCTAAAACCATAGACAAAAAAAAACATAATCAAAACGGTTCTTGCCTATGTTGGAGCCAAGAATAAATATCCTGTACACCTTCAACCCCTCGGCTACCTCTGCAGTTGGTGCTACTTGCCAGCCGTTACTCGCTACTCGAGCACTAGTAATGTTGGTCGCACTGTCATTGGTTGGCCGAGACAACTTCTACACACTACTAGCGCTAGCTCGAGTAGCTAGTAACGGTTGGAAAGTCACACTAATTACAGACATAGACGAGGAGATCGAAGGTGCATACGAGAAATTGAATCTCGTTCTACTGTAAGCCTGAATTGCTTTCGTTATATGTCTATTGTCTACAATAAAGCGTCAAGGTGCACGATCTGAGATGAGTAAATATGTCCCAAGATGTAGGCAATAATTGTTTGGAATACAAACGTGTTGAATTTTGTAAAAACACACTTGTAAAGGTTATATGTAGAGTAGGGATAACATCGACTCTGAAAACTTGGAATCGATTCTCAAACCATCAGAATCGATTAAGAATCGAAATTGCTGTTGCCAGTCCTTTTGTAGTGTACTGTACTATTCGCCCAGTATATCGAGTTTTTCCGTGAGTTTTTGGCGATTCAAGGCCAGAAGTCGCTTCATTGGTTAATAAAATGGATGAAATTCTTGAACCGCAAAATCTTTTCAGAATATTTTTCCTTGTTTTTTCAAAACCTTCCTTCATTTTCACTGCTTGCTTATCCCGGTAACTATCCGGGCTTCCGTTGTTCTGCCCACGTGTCTTGACTGTTTGCTTGTTTTTCCCGCAGAGTGCCCGGCGGCTTCAGCGGCCTAAAGAATGTCTACCTCGAGGATCCGGTCAAAGACGACGTCCAACAGAGTTTCTTCCTCGCGGAAACGCTCAAGGTAAGCTTGCTGCTGATATAACGTCGCTTCACAGTTGTCACACGTTGGGTACGCAGTCTATTTATGTGTATTCTTTATTGCTACTTATAATAAATACTCTACGCTTCGTCATTAATTTTCAAGGCCGTTCATTTTAGAATATCACTTTGATTTTTACCCCTATCGTTTCTAAATGAATTTGCATGGCTAACGCCAATACAAAATGTCGGTAAAACACTGTGTCGGTGGATTTGGCATAGGATTGATCAAGTCTCAAATGTCTGCCTGCTCTCAAACATGAAGTTCTACTTCTACTATGGACGGTAAACCCTCGTCAATTCTAACTCGGATAATTCGAAGCAATTTGGTTTCCGAGCCTTGATTTACGAAATACAATGTTGAGGACAATAATTTACCGAATCGACTCCCAAGCGCGATGGATTAGGAACTTACCAGAGCAGACGGATCATACACTTTGTCTGAAAATAATGGTTAACTGCACAGAAGCTACTCACTCGGTGAAGAGCATCAAATATAATTTTATCCAAGTAGGGATATGAAATAACATATTTATATCGTGGTTGTTCATATTTCAGCTGGTTTGATCATACACCTTGCGTTTCTTAGAGTTGTATAAGTTCTGATTCCAAGGGAATTTCAAATTGATATTTGGAATGGTAGTATAAAACAGATTGGAAAAGGGATACGAATTTTTTCAAAATTCATAAAATGCTATTTGGGATTTTGAAATGGGTAAAATATCACTGAACTAAATCATGATGGGCCTTATTTGAAAATCTCACAAGAGACGCATGTTTGGTATCATTTGAAAATCATTTTCAAATGCTGGAATCCTTTTTTTCACAAACGCTCTAGGCCTAATAGTAATAGGAAAATAGCTATGATGATTATCGCAAGTGAGTATGCACTCAAATTTGGCTTTTTGAGCAAATTCGAGGAAATTGTAAATTAAAACTACCACGCAAAAAAATGGGTTCAATATTTAAAAAACGTCTAGGCCTAGTATATAAATTTTGTATCAAAATTTGTGAGATTGAAACATGGCCACGTTTATTTTACATGGAATTACCCCGAAGTGAACAAGCCCTTCAATATTCATCTTATTGAATAGTTTGTTAACTAGGCCAATAGTATTTTACAAATCTACAATTTATTAAGCCCAAGCTTCCCTGTACAGTATTCTGAACATTATTTATATTATTATATACTGTCAAATGAGAACCACTTTTCATGGCAGTTTGATATCCTACATTATTTGAATTGGGTGAAAGGGAAAGAAAGAATATTAGCTTATTGAGATTTATGAGTAGAGAAAGGCCTACTCATGGTGGAGAGCCCGTTGATAGAACACAGAAATGAAAGAAGCTAAGTAAACACGAGATTCTGACGTTTCTGCTATTGCCATGGTCACAGTAGAGTAGAGTAGATTTGTATTTGAAACCAATTCCGAATAGAACATATCTTAATGACACACCAAACATATCAAACACATATCAAACACACCAAAATTTGACATATCAAATGACACTTGACAGCCGGGTTACAAAATGGCTACCCTACCTCCCAGGCCGGGTTTTTCCCCGTGTTATATCGCACAGATACTTGTGTTTAGATAGCCTTTCATAACATTTGCAACAGAAACAGATGGTTTTATTGTGTTGATGTATTGTTGTACTTGATATGTGAAACAAGAAATTTACCGATATCACTATTATTTACCGTTCAGAGGTTTGTCAATTTGACACATTCAGCCTAGAATGATGTTTTGGAATAACAGCTAACTGTATTGTATCATTTTCGGATACATAAGCGTATTCTATTGGCCCAAAAAAAGTATCAAACTCATTTCCCAATCCATCTCCCAGATGTCAGTACAAGTCTCATGCCAATATGATGTCATTTTGTCAAGATATTAAATGAAATGTTTTGGAATGTGTGAGGACGCGTATGTGTGCCAGCGGCCGTCAAGTGGTTAATTGCCAGTGTTCTTCACGTTGCGTCAAGTTTCCGTCTTGTCATGTTTCAGTACCTGTACCTGCTGTTCAGCGACGACTCGCTCATCTCGCTGGACGAGTGGGTGTACAACACGGAGGCCCACCCGCTGCCGATCAAGGGCACCAACCCGCTCTACCGAGAAGCCGCGTAGACCCGCGCCAATCGCACTCATCGGACGTAAAAGTGAGGTTATCGGGCGCGACGAGTGTTTGCGCGGCATCGAAGCAAGCCAACCGTCGTGTGATCGTCGCGTGAACTAGGTGTCGTTAATCAGATGCAAGCGATAAACTTTGGACAAACTTCGGATGCTGGTTGCGAGGAATCGATTCGAACAAAGCGTGGACAAAAGTCGACGTGAGATTCGTTGGTTTTAATAACAATAACTTTTTGAAATGTGTTCGCTTCGAAAGGAGACTGGAGAATGGGATAACGTCTTCGATATTTCTCGACTTCGGATCGAACGGAAGAGATTTACGCGATTCGCGCGATCGTAGGAACTAGATCGAAAATTTTAATATATTCAGTTTTCTTCTTTCAAATCTAGAATTTCAGGACAACGTATAAAAGCGTAGATCAAGAGATATTTCTATGAAGTCTCATTTTAAAATAAAATTTGGAATGACATTCAAATATTTAGCTGTGTCCACATAGTTATTATTAGTGGGAGCTCATTTTTAAATCGTCATTAGAAGTGGTTACTGAAATTTAATATGTATACAGGCACTGTATAATCTATACCTGTTGCCAGAAGAGAAGAACATCTACCAAAGTAACGAAGTCAAGTATCCACCTTCGTGTTTGTGAAGAGATGTGATATTTAAAGGGTATCATGATTTATCAGAGCAAAGCCTACAATCGAAAAACTCAGCTGCATTTTTCAACACCATTGAATTCACAAAGCTGCAGCGCCATTATATAATTAATGAAGGTCCTTTATTTGGTAAACGATCTTCTTACGTGGATGCAAGTAGTATATATATATATATATATATATATATATATATATATATATATATATATATATATATATATATATATATATATATATATATATATATATATATATATATATATATATATATATATATATATATATATATATATATATATATATATATATATATATATATATATATTTATATATATATATATATATATATATATATATATATATATATATATATATATATATATATATATATAGAGGCCTACTGTATTTTGATTTTATAAGAAAGGTAGGTGAGCAGAAACTCGAGTCGTCCGTTGAATCAATTCCCAGAAAAGAAACGAAAGTTTGTAAAACAAAAGTTTCATCAGATGATTGTTTTCTGTATTTATTCCAATGGGCCTAATTCATAACAAACGAGCGTTATCCGTCTCTCTCTCCCCCAATAGAAGTTCTAGGCTTAGATATATAATTATAATTATAAATAAGACTCTTGCAGGTCCATTCACAACCTCAATTAGGAGTAGACGTATCTTGAAGAGCAAGGGTTGTCCAATGATATTTCATGTTCATGTTCTCAACACCATGCAGTAGCAGTAAGAAATCAGTTGTAAGAGCAATCTTTTCAAACTTCAAACGTTGCTCATAATTTTACTTCAAGCCATAAGCCACGGCCAATTGGATCACAAATTGACAGCAACGTGAAAAATTAGCGGTCACTTGGATCAGTTTTTTGCTATAAGCAAGTTATAAACAATGTCTGTTTCTCACTGCTAATTTGTTTATTTTGAATAGCTATGAAATATTTATCTTGCTCTTGAAATCAACTTCATTCGTAATTGTGGAAGTGAATGGACTTCAATACTTCCAGATCTTCATTTAGCGCAATAAAGATCATCTAGATTACTTCGGTATAGCTTGATTTGTGCGGAAACCTCGTCGACTAGTAATAATAGAGGTATTTCAGTCTGACTGCGTTATGACGCGTAACGGTTCCTCTAACGGAATGTAGATTCAATCGGGACACACGATTGTCCAAGTCTCAAGAGCGAGCAGGCGTCCAGAACGAACTCAATCGTTCGTGTGGTCAATCGCGCGCCGAGTTCGGTACGGAATTCTATCGACATTCGGTACAGTTGTAAAACGAGCTAATTACTTTAATAACAAAATTTAGAAAAAATTAAATGGATATTTTTAAAATGTGGTAGTGGCAGTTGCCGGCGTGAAAGGTTACACGCCTACAAGTCGCAGGCGCTAGACGCGTGAATCAACGTCCGTTCTCATTCCTTTCCAACCGTCAGTTGCTAACGACGTGAATCTTTGCCTGTTTCTGCCTTGCGTCTTACAACTTCGACAATCGTGCATCCAACTCGGAAGACGAGCGTAGCCAACCTTTAAATATGACGAGCGTCGAAAGTTTCCATTTTTCGGTTGTTGCCAATGTTGAAACACTTGGAGTAATGTAACACAGCGAAGAAATTCTGGTCATGCATTCAAGTTGGCAGCTCGCAAAACGAAGTACTCTTCGTTTGATGAACTTCACCGGAGCTGGAACAATCAATTACTCGTTGAGAAGATTTGTTTATTTCGATTAATAAATTATATTCAATAGTAATCCTAACTGAATACAGATTAAACGAAAACATTGTCGCATCACCACAATTAATTCGGTTCTAGTTCTAGATTAAATTTTTAGAACAAAAATGGTAGGTCACAATTAGCGTGTTTATTTATTAAGGCAGTGAAATTCAGCAGGACTTGAATATACGGTACAACGCTACTTAATCACTGCGTATTGATAAGCGAACAAATCAGTTTAGTATGAACGATGGGAAGCCATTTTAAGAAATCGAATAGATAATTGATTATAATGATTACCTATAGTTTAGAGGAATATTTAATAATACACAGTGAATACACCTCCATTGAGCCGTAAACAACAAATAGTTTTGAATAAAGAAGTCGATAATGTGGCTATGGTTATATCTCAGAGCTAACATAATAGAACAAAATAGGCCTATAGTTCTGTATTTTGTTACGAATATAGGCTATATTCATTAGAACTTTAATAGTATTGTAACTCTAATTTTTTAAATTCTAAGTTGCACATTTTTCTCTGAATACCAATAACTGTTGTACCTTTAAAAAATGTCGCGGTTTCTTAGGAAACGCGTATTTCTTGACGATCTACTCAATAACAATTTATAGACATTTTGTAGCCCAAGTTGAGCACGTAAAACGTGAAATACTAGCGACTGCTTAAATCATTCAAATCTACGTATATTGTGTGCTTGTGTGTGTGTGTGTGTGTGTTCGTGAGAGTGTGCGTGGACTCCGTTGTTGCACGTTATTTGCCACGAAACACAACGGAGCGTGCACGGGTGTGAGTTTACAACGATAACATTGAGGCATGAAATGTGTAGAGTGCGTTTCTCTAGCGCTATACTAGACCATGTTATTTAATGTACGATGAAAAGCATTGCGTGATGCGTCAAATAAAGCCTCGGCCACGTCTTTCAGTGTTACTTAAAACGCAAACACCGGAAATATAAATTTCGTCGTGTTTGTACCAGAGTTCACGTGTTGAATCGAAAACGTCTACGCAATCAAATACAAGTAATCAAGTAGGAACATTTTCAACTTAATGTTCCATTCTCGTTATTTTCATCAAAAATTCATCGTCGTTGAGGCGTTTGGTTTACGTTGACACCTTCAGATGTGGTCGTGGCTTCTTACTTCCAGTGGCGTAGCGACCATGTGACGCAGCTACGACACTGTGAGCGATTACTACCGAGATTAACTTTCTTGCTCATTTTGATATGGTATAACCGAGATATGTTGGTTTCGTCGGTAAAGCAGTGGGTTGAGAGAAAAAGACGGGTTTACGAGGTGAAAATTACGTCAGCTGTTGTGCAAAGGATATGCTAGAGTTTTGTCGTAATTTACATTTCGATCAACGTTGTACGAGATTCATCATCTTCGTTGTCCTGCGTCTCGTCTGTTCTGGCCGGTAATGTTGATCAACTGTTTTTATCGACAATAGGCCTAATGTGAAGTGTACAGAAGGGTGATAACATACTAACAGAAGATGAAGATATGAAGATATTAATTATTGATAATTGTGAATATTTATTAAGACTAGAAATAATTCATTCTTATTTCTCTGTCCAATAGAGCAAGTTTGTCTGCGACGCGTTGACCAATAAAAAGCCTCACATTCTCTGGCTTGGTTTTATAATGTTTAATTATATATATTCAACAGGTGGTTAGTTGCACTTGTTACTGGACATATTTCTTGACATAACGTACCATTGACCTAACCCTAAATTGAAGTTCGTTGACAGTTCAAAAATGTTTATAATAGTTTCAGCAAGTAGAATGAGATGTAAATATACAATAGTTTGAAAGTTGACTTGACTGGAACTTCTAGTTGTTTATTGACATGTCTACTAGATTTTGTCGGTTGCGACGTCACTAACGTATAGGTCTATTGACATCACTAATCAAGTACGGAATAGTACTTCTAATTCTCGTCGAGCTTTGGATCAAGTTCACGTCTGAAATCTCTCTAGCACTTGAAGAGGCAATGTGTTTGCAATATTTCTATTACTCCGGGTTATATCAAGCAATGAAACTTCAGAAAGCTTGATTATTGTTTTTATGCGCGGTAAAAAGTGTTTTATTCTGTATATGTAAAAGTACAGTGAAACCTTTGCGCATCAGTCCCGGATCCACTGTTTTTCCTATTTCTATTGTTTCAAATTCAAATTTTCTTGCATGGATGTTTTTTCCCTTGTGCCTTGAGAAAGCATAAAGAGGTTCCACTGTAAGTACCCACTCTTCAAAATCATATCCTGTTTGTCATTTTTGATGATTTTTCCCTGCTCATAATTTAGAGGGCTGTGACGTTATCATGAAGATTGAGTCTGATATTCTCGTCTTTTTTTGTGGTTTAGAAGTTTGAAAGTCATTTCGAAATTATTCTTCAAGTTCTTACAATTTGCACTGCTATGTAGGCCTACATTTCATTACTGCATAAACCTCATGAAAAATTCCTCCCAGTGTATTGCTTATAAAGTAAGTTATGTTTCGTTTTAGTTGACTCATTATTTCGGGTAAACGATCCTCTGAACATTATTGTTTCAAGTAAGGTATCTTTGTTTCCACATCAGCAAGCATGCGACCGTGGTTAGCACACGTGTGTCAGTTACGCGACAAGAGATTTCAAACTCGAGTCTTGATCCTATTCTTACAGGTGATTTCAATAGATCGCCACATGAAATTAAAACCCAAATGACACTTTCTTGAACAACTAGCGTTTCGATTTTTACCATCCAATAGGGAATCGATATTCGATTTCTTTAAAAAATCAGTATTTAATAATTAATATCAGGTTTCACACCAATTTCAACATAAATACAGTATGTACAGATGACGCTTGGCTCCCACTCTGATCTTTTACCATGCTATCCGAAACAATTTTAGACGAAAATTCGAACACCGGTTTCGAATACAATTTTTCATCACGTCACTTTTTTTCATTCATAAATATTTCCCAGTCTACAACTTCTTTGATTTCAAAGAATCGAACTGTCAAAATTAGCTTACGTGTGCAAAGGTGATATAGTAATTGGATGTCAGATCCGTTTCCTTCTGGAATAACCAAAAGATCGTGGCCAGAAATCAGTGAACAAAAATCGTTTTGTCCATTTTTATTGAAGTTGAATCAACTTTGAGGTCACGATTTTGGGACGAAAGACGTCATCTCAGTTTGATCGCGGTCTAGATTGTAATTGCATGAAAAGGGAAATCGTGACAAGACGCCAATACAAAATCATAGTGGGAACCGTACTTCATTAATTTGTCAAGTAGGCCTAATTCAAGATTTAATAGTCGAGTAAAAAGTAAAAAGTTTTTTATATGCACATCAATAATATTATTTCTCAAGTTGGTACTCGTCGCACGTTTTTATGATCCACATCGAGTTGCCTCAATGAAACGCAGTGCTATCAAACAGGTGGCCATTGTAAACAATTTTAACCGATAATCATACGAGACGAGGAAATACTGCCCCCTATGAATGCATTTCATACTTGTCAACCATGTTTCTACATCATTCCTTTAAACTTTTATATGATCACTTATTTAACTGATTTAAAATAATCAAAAACATATAGTATAATGTAATGTTTTGAAATGCTAACCAAGCCCATTCATAGCAATACACAATGATATTACTGGTTTATTTCAGTTCTTCTCACAATCACATTATTCTAGAGTATTGGGGATATATTATTAATTAGTTAACTTTATTACTTTGAATTATGAATTATTTTTGTTTGAAAATTGTTATCTTGTGTGTGTGTGCAGGGGAGAGGGAAGTTTGTTTTTATTTCAAACACAGTTGTAAATTATGTAAATTATGAAAGCCAATTTTCTCTTTTATTTATTCGTCTTCATTTTATTTTCGGCTGACTAACGATTGTTTTCGACAAGTACGGTAGTGATGTAAAAATGTAATAAATCTACTAAAGAATTTGTTAAATATGTCTTGTTGTTATTTGTCCCTTACATTCCTGATTGCTTTCCTCTCTAGAGTGGTCAAGTTTCTGCAGTTCTACGTAAAACTTTGCACCGAGGCTGGGGTTTTTACTCTGACCTTGTCTATCACACTGCCAACATGATGTGGTGATACCAACCTACTTTATCATAATATAAAGAAGGTGCTCCAACTCGGGTCTTGAAAGTGAAATATTTCTGGGGCCAGTTCCTGAGTCCAGGGTCCCAATTGCCTCAAGCGCAACTATCAATTCTATATCAAACAATATGAAACAACAATGCTACACACGGCTCAGTAGAATTATAATATTAGTACTGGTTGTTGCATTTGTTTTGCACGAAAATTATAGATTTTGTAAGTTCAACAATGCCACCGTTACCGTAGCCACACTTATCTACATCTACGTAGTTCACAAGGGAATCCGCTAAATCGTGACAGGCAATCGGGACCTTTGGCTCTGAACTGACCGCAAGAAACCACAAATGCCTTCCATGTTATTAGCATGGGAGTTGTGTCACCTTCTTTATAGTATGATAAAATAGGTTAGTATCCCTACATCGTGGCTGTGACATGGCAAGTTCCTCGCGTTTAGAAGGCTATATGACATGTCAAAGTGAACGTCAAAGCGTCCTGGAACATGTGACTTGATGAGTCGTCAGAGATCACAGTATACTAACAAGACTGACTTACATGAAGGAAAAAGAATTCTTAGTGTTTATAACAATTCTTTAATAGCACATGAATTATAATATTAATATATTTTGAAATGCATATGAAAGCACATTTTCATTTCCTTGCCTTTTTTTCCAAAGTCCACAGTAGGTTTGTGACATGTTCCTCAGATGTAATAGTCACAGTGAAGTAGAGGGCACTGCCATTGAGTAAAGAAGTATCATACGAGAGTACTAATGCACTGAAGAATAAACACAGAGACCTACTAGCTGAGTACTGACAGCCATGTAATATCACAAGCTCTCAAATACCCCACAGCTGTTGGTTGCAGTTGGATAGACAGTAACTCAACATCAAAATACTACCAAAAGTGTTTCACAATCTGACCATGCCAAGAGTTGGCCATACAAGAGTGTTTTCAAATCAAGGTATAATTGATAATTAAATTTGTGCATATTTTACTTCTCTGTGTAGCCTTCACCAATACACTAGAAGAGTTGACGGAAGAAAAAGATTTTCATAAAAATCTTCTTGAAATCTTAGTCATTTCACCAAAAATATTTTGACCAGTCAATTGACAAAAACATAGAATATATTCTCAATACAGGTCGATAATAAAGTGTCATCCGCAAACAGATTAACAAACGCATCTTTGTTCATACTAAATATATCATTTATATACAATATAAACAAAAAAGGACCAAGGACAGATCCTTGTGGTACTCCATAATCATTTACTAATTCATGTGACACCTCATTCGGAAAATATGATCCCAGATCACATGAAGCAAAAGTGCAGCGTTAACCATTGCGCTGCATGTGCCAGTGCACTTGCTATTACCAGGATTCAAATTTATTTTCTTAGAAACCAACCCTGTATTTGTTTATCATTTTTTAAGGGAAGTTTAAAGAAGTCGGGACTGATTTGATTCATATTGATAAGTAGCAATATTTTATTGAGTGTTTATTCGTAGGTCAACTTAGGCCTATATATTTTTTTCTAAAGAAGCATAAATTATTGGTGGGGCGTAAATGTCGATTGGTGGGGCGATGGGCCTCCTAACCACGTCCCTGGATGGATGTCTGTCTAGAGACAAAATCTATCGTCCATTTATACTCTTGACATTAGGCCTAAACTTTGATAAAACTCTGCTCAAGTGACACATTGAGCGCTAATGGTTTTTGATAACAATCTTAACTTCCAATTACTATTAATTATCTATTCTTATATACATTTAGAAAGAGTATCGAAAGAATGACAAAAAAATACACCAATTTTAGCTACATGAATGATTATATGCAGAATGAAGAATTTGATTTCCTCATAGAAAAATGAAGATAATAAAAAAACATCCAAGGTTGTAGTATAAATAATAATTCCACGATTTCCTGAAGCTCAAATGTTGACCTGTCTACAGTGAATTCTCGTTCAATTAAATTCTGATATTTTTTTCTGTAATTCAAATAATAGTTCTGGTCCCTCCACAATTTGACCCGTAAGCTCAATGTTGACTATTTCGATAATTCAAACTTGTATCAGTCAAAATGGGCATACTTGGGTCCATTGATTTTTGAATTGGACAGGTTTTATTGTCGTCTATGAATAACAATTGATATCGATGACGTCTGGGCAATATTGTTAACATAATTCTGCGATTTCCTAAAGCTCAAAGGTTGACCTGTCTGCACAGCATACGTAAAATAAGATTCGTATAGTAAACTTATATCAACTTAAGAATAGTTAATGACATTATTTTGAACATTTAGTTTGATTTCTGTGCCTAGAATATGTTACAAAAATGATTCAAAATACATTAACTAAGAACATGAGACCCACTTTAACGGAAAACAATAGCTATAAACCATAAGTGATTTTTAGCAGAACCTCACAAGTATGTCCAGCATGCACCTTCCCCCCTCCCCGACACGTCCCATGCGACGCCCCAGCCGCTATCGATTCAGTTCGCGCCGGCGCTCAACGGTTTCCAAGATGGCGCCTTGACGAGATAAACCATCCTCAAACTTCTGGTAGATAACATGATAAGACGTGAGTTTAACAATAATTATTATCACAATTATCTATATGTAGATAAGTATAGTTATGACTTCTGTTAGTTATTCTCAAGAAATTGGGATGATGGAATGGATAGGAAAGAATGGACGGAGGAGGATAATCATGAAGGATGGAGTAAGGATGAGATGAATTAATTATTAGACTATCTCTTTTTAATCATTATTTTTGTCGAATATTTGGTATTTCTCTCTGAATTTTGATCAGGATACATATGATCCAAACATCATCTTTATATCGGATAATGTTACTATTTTAATTA
The DNA here is from genome assembly GCA_964007535.1 of Brachyptera risi. Taxonomy (NCBI): domain Eukaryota; kingdom Metazoa; phylum Arthropoda; class Insecta; order Plecoptera; family Taeniopterygidae; genus Brachyptera; species Brachyptera risi. The sequence goes on along the minus strand of OZ023335.1, from coordinate 17,499,502 downwards.
TTATATACCATACAGATACAGTTCACACCATTCAACTTATTCCATTTTCGTAATTAGTGAATATTCAGTCCATCATATTCACATTTTCTTAGATTCAGAATTTGTTTCAAAAACTGTTGTAACTTATGATTCATGTTTCATTAATCCGCATTTATCATTTTTTTCATAATTATTAGTATCAAAAATGTTAATCCTGTAGTAGGCTTATATGCAAAGTGATGAGGAGTGAGGACCTGATGAACGTTTAGATGTAAATAATAATAATAAAAATATTAATAATGGTGAAAATAATAACAATATATTTTGAATATGTAAAATCAAATAAAAACGTGCCAAATTGTATAGGAATATAAAATATTTCATTTTATATTTACAGAAAGCCAGTCGAGAATAATATTTACAAAACATTTTATTTTTACGACTTTTTTCAAAATGTCACTTTTCATGAGCCCAAAAATATTTTTCATTTGTTCCTCACGCATCAATTAGCACTCAATGACCACGATTGATAGGCCTATATTCAGTTTATATTTTCATTTATTCCCTGTTATTTAATTTTTCTGTAATTATTCAAGAACAACAATACCCTAGTTTCTGATTAAAATGCGAAGTTCGATATTTGTACAACGTACGAATCTAGTGGAGAACATAAAATATGACACAATAGGCCTACAAAGGATGTCATTGTATCGTCAGTAAGAGATTGTTTTCTCTTCCGAAAACTAAAATGATTAGATCGAGATGAACAGAGAAGTCTTGGTTTTGCTCATCCAACTAGTTTGTTTCAGATACTGAAGCCATGTGGTTATCTTGGCGTCCTTATCGCTGCTGATAAGCGGGAACAAGGGGATAGATTAGCAGGATAAGTAGGACAGCTGTAGTTAGAGAGAGAGAGAGAGATGCAGCTGATAAGGGAGATGGTGAGATGGATGCAACAATGGCTGATGGTTCTTACTCTTGGCTATGTAGCTTCAGGTAAAAACAGTGTACAAAAAACATTTTTGTAAATAATTGTAAACTATTGCAAATATTTTAATTTTACACGCAACGCAATGCAGTTTTTGCTGGGGTGGTCAGCATTGAATACGAATTGATGATATGATTTTTTTTTTAGTAACATCGAAACTTGATACAAAATCATTGTTCCCCAATTAAGGCTATGGATAAAAGGTAGGATCGTTTGGATGGGGCACCACAAGGGCGATCTTACCACCCCATTTTAATGATTTAAAACCAATAAACTTCAACACCCAGAACTGCGCTGTCTATTCTGTGTGTGTGTGTATAGGCCACAGGTATTTTACTGTCACAAAAATGGCGAATGTTGGGGAATTATTTTTCTCCTCAGTCCATATTAATTCTGAACTCATTGATTATCTATTTACAGTTTGTTTAATGCATTACATAATAATTGATTATTTATTCTGGGATGGTGAGATCGACCTTGTGGTGCCCCGTCCAAATGATCCTGCCTTGCCATCTTTATTCTTTAACAATAAACTTGACTTTGAACTTTGAACTTTTTTGTTTACTTTCTGTAAAATGATTTTGTACCAAGTTTTACATGTCTGTAAAAGTTTTGAGGAATATATTTATTAGATTTTCATTCATTTTTGGATGAGCGAAGCGAAGACTCAATTTCACCATACCCGAAAAAAAATACTTTTTTTTCGCGCTCCACAGGTCAAACGAAAATCCAAAATTAGTTGAAACTTGGCATACACAAGTGTCCTTATCTAATTCGATACTGAATAGTTTTGAGGCACAATCGGTCAGACCACTTCTGAGAAAACTCATTTCGAAGTTTTCAGAAATCCCATAAGAATAACCCAGAAGAAAAAATTCGTGAAAAAAAATCATCTTAGAGAATTCAAATTCTCAGGGAATTTAAATATAATAATGATACACATTATTCAGGAATTTCACTCAAATCGGATCAGCCCTTTTGATGTAAAAAAATATATAATGTAATTTTTGTACATCATTCAAAGCTATTAAGATACCAATTAAATTCAAGCAACAGGTGTCACCACTTGATAGTGGACGGTTAAAACAAAGCTTTCTTTATTTTCATATAAACTAATAAGGAATAATAAGATGGTAGTGACATTATGGTTTGGATCTCAAGGTGTGTATATATATATATATATATCTACATATAAAATATATAATAACCAATCCAAAGATAAGTTGATATGTTCCAGCTCATCCATCAACGCGGCAACACATAACGCGTTTGCCTAGTTTAGTAATTGATAACAACTGAATAGTATTTAAATTGATCTTATATGTAATCTTGGTACATGTACGTACATTATTATGTATTTCAATCAAGGAACTGAAAGAAATTTCATTTAATTCAAATTCAAGAAAAATTTTATTGTCATGGTTTGAGCAGAAAAGAATGAGATTTTTCTATGAATTCTAGTATAAAAAATTAAAATAGCTTTTACTCAAATAAAATATAACATCAGTTTATATTAATGGAAAATTAATACAAAATGAATTGAATGAAAGTCAAATTAAATGAGTATAAGATCAAATATAATCAAATCAAATAAAATTAATTATGAAATCCAATCGATTAAAAATGAAATTGAATCAAATTTCTATTATTGAAAATTTGTTTGACATTCATCCACTGAACATTCTTAATAAGGGATGGGATGTTTTTTTTCATCCTGTTGACTATAAATCTGCTTTCTTACCATACATCAGATCTTTGTTATAATTCTTTCATCATCACTTTTGATATTCAACAATGAGTGTAATCATTCTATGAATTCATCGGGATATTGTTCTACATGTGTTTACTTTATACAATTTTTTTTTTTTGACCAAATTTATACATTTTTCCTATGTCAACAAGCCTCAAACTATACCACATCTACATTACACCCTCTAATTGAATGAATTAATTGCCACCCTCGGTAGCTCAGTCAACCAAGAAACCGCTTCAGAAACTGAAGTCAACATTGGGTGTAGGTTCAAGTCCTCTGCATAAGGCATGGGTTTTTGTAAACGTCCTTTCACCTTATCATCACATCATAGTTTCATAATCACCTGTTCATTCGTACCTCCGTATAACCTCGCTATTGATTGGGTCTGTAAAGCAAACAATAATCAATCAACGAATGAATTGCTTATTGAGTGTACTGTTTTACAGGCCAGTACCTAAACAACAACAACAACAATGTCCATTCGACCCGAGGCGCTTCCGAGAAGCCCAATGACTTGCGTTGTTATACGTGCCACACGATGACTGACGGAAACCAGTGTATCGACCTTGCGGGCAACCTCTCCAACCCCAACAACTCCTTCGTACAGCAGTGCAAAGACGATAAGCGCATATGCATGGTGAGACATTTTTTATTATTATTTTTTTTTCCAGATCAAAAACTTGACATGGAATCATTGATTTTTATATTGGGTTTAATGACGCATGAATAATGTTTGATGATTGATATCTACTGGCATCAGTGAATGATCTATGATATGAAAGGTTTCATTAGGCATTTTTGGTAAGTGGAAGGAGTCGGTCATGGCTTGTTGGTATTGGCCTGAAAGTTGAAAGGAAACCATGAAAAAACCTGTCAGAATGGCGGGAATCGAACCTCGGTCTCCTGAATGATGGTTTATTGTGTTAGCCACTCGACCACTTGTCTCAGTAAGTCATTTTCTTCTAAAATTAGAGGCAATAGGATGAAAATTTAGTATGGTTTGAACAGGCAATCTTACCACCCCAAAGAAATGGTTGGAAATAATTCAAGATTCAACAAATTGTAAAAATTATATTCATAAGTTAAGGGATGAACAACAATTCAAAAGTTGTATTGGAGATCAAATCTTCAATCTTCCTGGTGGCATTCTTTCAAGTAAGATTAACTAACTGAGTTACCAGTACGTACGATTATCTCAGTTCGAAACCTAGAATTATAATTATACCGATTGATAGGCACTAACGTTCCATAGCTGCGGAACCAGCTATAAACCAAACTGTGCTGTTATCGCAGTGCTTAATTTACACTTAATTTACTTTTTCACTATTCTATACTTTTTACTGACGTTGTATTCGAGTGTACTCTTGTTAACTACAATAAAGAGCAATCAATCGATCAAACAAATTAAACAAATTCCTTCTATAATGCACTACCGGTACTCGTCCAACATTAAGTTTCAATTATTTCATATATGTATAATTTAAACATCAATCACATGCAATAGGTTCAACAGTTCACCCTCAAGTTTCTTAGCTCTGGAGTGAGTCTGTTGTGTATCCATCGGTTTGATAGTTATAATCCAATTCGTAACAGACAAAATAGGAATTGATTTAGGAAAATATCATATTCTTTGTGGTAAGTATGAAATAAAATAAAATATCAAAATTCTAATACTACAGAAACAAAGATCAATGGGACTAAACAAATAAATGTGAGGTGGTTCACTTCTCCGGGGAAAAAAATGAGGGGAGGACATAAATGCAAATTATGATTTAGGGGTGTTGGCTAAAACTTATTTCGGGTGATTAACAAGTTTCAGCGGGACGGATGCTTGATGCAGAATTAATTGAATAATCATGTAATCAGTTCAAACTTAAAACTGATTCATTAAAAAAATGCAACGAAAATAATAATGTAAAAAAACAATGATAAAATTATAATAACTAGGAGACAGAATACAGAAAAAGCTTAAGTCTGACCACTGCAGATGAGGTCCAAAAGAGAACTTCATGTTAGTTTTTGGTAAAAAAAGGAAGCTACGGTTTTGCAAAAGAAGGGAGGGGGGGGGGGGAAGAATTTAAGGGTGAATGTAACAAGAGGTGCCAACAAAACACGAATATAAGAACTAAAGTAACTGGTATAGCTAACAGGGGGTACCCAATTTACCTGAGGTGAACCCTAAATGTGTTGCAACCCTAATTAACAACGTGTTGTCGTTGTCAGGTGAAGCGGTACTCGTACACGACAAGCACGGAGAACTCGACGTCGACTCCGCAGCTGTGGGCGCTCGAACGCAACTGCAGCTCCAAGTGCGAGGCGGGTTGCATAATCATCGGGGAGCGCACCAAGCTGTATGCCTGTACGGCATGCTGCGAAAAGGCTCTCTGTAATGTCGGTACCGGCGACGCAACCAGCGTCACGCCACAAGCACTCACCGTAGCGGTGGCGCTACTTGCACTTGTCGGATCGTGTTCGTAACACTGCGCGGCTGCCGGTTAGGCCGAGCAATGTGTCTTACGATTATCTGTCGGATATTTTTGATGGCCATCAAAGTTACATAATTTTAAAGTGAAGACGAAAAGTTATTGTAAATTTAAAATTTGATGGTAAAATCACATGAATTTTGAATTCTCATGAAATATGAATAAACGAAATTCTATAATTACAAAATTAGATAGTAGCGGTATGTAAAATTGAGAATTATCATTATTTTTAGTTGATGAATATTATTGATTGAATTGATAATTGTTAGCTTTTTGTCTGGCTTGGTCTGTCAAGGTAGCTAGGTTTGAGAAGCGCAGAAAATGTTACGGTGTTATCGTATTACCCAGATAGTTGCACCCCTATATAACCCAGCTGTTGTTTCGAGTCAATAAGCAAACAATTATTAATAATATAATCAATCAGATTAATTGATTATAAATAATAATGACGAATTGAAAACAAAAGATTGTACGCGATATGAGGAATGGACGTGAAAATATTTCTTGACCAGTTCGACTAGGGTTGCAATCGTGTGTTGGAACAATCGATCACACATAAACAGCTATCCTGCCTCTGATGGCGCACAGCTTGGTGGATATGAGAGATATGCCTGAATTGAGCAGGCTGTGGGTTGAATAAAATTGAGGTTGAATAAAAAGTAAAATGTACTTTAAAATGAGATAATTGGTACAGTAACTGCAGATTCAATATTTAGTATTTACTGACTTCCAAAGAAGATTAGGCCTACTACAATAAATCAATCTCAAAACAAAAAGAGGACGATCAAGCCACAAAAAATGCATCCTGAAAAACATTTCATATTATACTCATTAAAACTAGGAGACTATCTCTTCGTGATCTGAGAAAAATAACAACAGTACAATGTGGGTATATTTTATTTCATCACCAATTTTAATTTCACCAAAAGCTATTTTAAGTGACCACAAGCATAGCTGTTGCTGTAACATTGCCGCAGTTGATTGCCATTGGTACGTGAATTTGATCGCAAGTCAATCAAACCAATGACTGCAACCAGAGAAATGAAAATACGTTCATGTATCCGAACAATGTGATCTGTTGATGTTTGGTGTTTGCGCACGTGTAGTACGATGCCGTTCCAACGGACGGTTGCAACCCGACTCGGACAAGGGCCCGAGATACAAACGGTTTCGTTTCACCTCCTTACGTTAGTCAGCAATAAAATGAGCTTCCTCTGCAGGCCACCAGATGGCTGAACAGTTCAGGTACCATCGCGGAAGAGAAAAATACTGTTGAAATATCGATGCTGTTCAACTGAACAAACAATTCTGAATGACTGTATTTAAATTACAGTAAGGACGTCTGTATTGGATTAAGGGCCAGGATTCACAGCGAGGAAATGGGATTAAATTATATCTGTGACCCTTGTTTTTTTCACTAAGGCCCGATTTCATCATTTTTCAATTAGGCTCATCGAATGAGTAGTGAATAAAAAACACAGGTAACCACGAGGGAGGTTCCAAGTTAACAGTTCATCAAATTTTAACAAACTGTTGAAAAACAAAGCCTTAAAAAGAATTATGGCTAAATAGCTGTTACAATACTGGACACTTACCGCGACTGCCATTTAAAATAACGTCCTAGGCCTGGCCAACTACAAGGGACTAGGGATTTGTATGGGATAATGTTCTCTAGAAGAGCTAAATACCATGACAATACGAGATAATAATAAAGTCACGGTCTCTTGAAACGCAAAAATATGATCCATGTTAGCCCACCTTAGGAGCAGTGCTGAGATTTTGTACTAACAACAATGGAAATACACAAATACTGGACATGTTGCTATGGTACTTGGCTCTACTAGTGAATAAAAACCAATCACAATTCTTAGTCTATTGGAGCTAGTTAGGCCTAGGACTTTATTTCAACTGGCAGTCGTGGTGATAGGGTCCTGGACTCGTTAACAGTTGTAGTTGGTCTAACGATCTGTCGTTGTGCAAGAATATCAGGTAAAATAACTGAAGTTAACAGACCATTACCAAAGATTTTACTAAATTTAATCAAAAATACACATAGGCCTAGAAACTAAGGTTGCCATTATGAAAAGAAATTGCAAACGATACCGGTACTGAAAAGATAATGACGAAAATTGATTGAAATATATCGAAATCATAAATTTGCCATCAGTATCGAAATTATCAAAATCGAAATACAACCCTAAAATAGATGTAAACACTAATATGAGAATCTGCTTCTTTTCTTTCAATCATAATTAAATTGTTGAATCAAATACCGAATTAGAAAAACATTCAGCTTAGAGAGAACTAGTAGGCCTACGTAGAAAACATTGTTATCAAATAAATAGCCGCAGATATCTAGAAATATTGTGGTCCCAACAAATATGGTCGAATGGATTTTTAAATAACTATTCAAACCTTGTAATTTCTAGGAGACACAATTAGAGTTTTTGATCTATTTTGAAAATATTACGTACGATTAGAACTTATCCATTGTTGTATTATCTGTTTTGACTCTGGTGTTGATTCTATGGACTATTATAATGCTGTGTACATAACAACTAACAATATTTTAATAAAAATTATAAACAATTGTTCCTATTGTTCCTTGATTATCCTTTTCTTCGTACAAATAAATCTCTGCCTTGCAACTGGTGATGGGTGTACACTAACAGGTTTACAGTGCAGCCCTTATATAAATAAATTGTGACAGAAAATGATAATTTTAAATGAAAACTTTGTCGTCAAGATTTTCAATTCAATATATTCTTTCATTTCATACATTTTTGAATACAAATTCAGATACTAAATTAATAATTTAGTATATCCAGCTTCGTATAGAAAATAAATATAGGCCTATAGCATGAATTTTGTGATTGCTGTGACGGAATCAACTGTAAAATACCGGCAATAACATTTCATTAATACCAACATTCAACATCGGGACCTACCCTCAAAAATCAATGGAGGGCAAGGTTTACAAACTACTAAACGAGGCAGTACATAACCTCTAACAAGCTATAGGCCTGCAGATAGTTGTTAATATACTTTATTCAGTTCTAAATTGATAAACAAAAGAATAAAGATAGGCAACTAACAGTAGACCTACATTATCAAGCAAATTAGGTACTACAGGCCTGCCGCCTACTCCTGTGTAGTGTGTTCAGTAACACTATTGTAATAGGTCTAGCTATACATGGTATGGTACTGGTCGCATATATCTAGGAGGCATACGCCTACCAGTAACTTTGTAATTGATTGTTTGGGTAATAAGTCCCTTTTCATTGTTCACTGTGCAGTAGGCCTATTGCAATTGAATTCATATACACCAGAGGGTTTGTAAGAAAAGTGAAACGAATTGGCCTGTAATTTAGACCTATTCAGTCTATCAACTCTCTCTTTGCTGAGCATCATTTTTTGTCTGCCCTACAGTCAAGTCTCCTGGACAGTTTTCCAGATCCTGCACACCATTTCAAACATTCATCCTCTGGGCATCAGTAGGGGATCAAGTTTGGATTTTGCTCATTTAGACCTTCATGTAAATGTCGAGTGTTCATCAAATCAAAGAACTTATCAAATATGACTACAAATTCCACAGTTTTACTAGTGCCATCGCCACCGTGTGACTTCCTTGCTGTGGCCATGCTTGCTGAAAGCACTTGGGTTGCTAGCTTTACATCCCAAGTTGATTGAAATGGGTTGGTGCAACATCAGAGCTTGATTTCAGTATCAAGTGTATTGTGCTGAATTGTGAGGACGTCGTCGTTGTCACTTTCAGAAAACTTTGTACCATTTCTAATTGTGTCGAGCTTCTTTTGAACTCGTAATAACTTTCGCCTCTCGAGTTTTAGCTTGTACCGAGAGTTTCGAAGATTTGTTTGAGCCTCTTCACGTGACATATGAGATACTTTTCTGTTTGCGACAACTTTGTACTTCAAGCGCGTTACGTTTAATCGAATTCTGCGTACCATTTTCAGACAATGCGAACAGGTCTCATCATATTCAGTTACGAGCATTTTACATGATGGGGATCTTAGGGTATGTGTGATGAGATCATATCTAGCATAGTCAAGGTCTTTCAATTCTCTGTATTCCTGAAATTTGGGATTATCACTTGATTTGCACACTTTCCAATTAAAAAATTCTTTCAGAAAAGTTACGTAATCAAAAGTGTCATTCCAATATTTCGGAGTCAACTTCCATATTTCATGTTCATCACCTAATTCCACGTTTAAGCACTTCAGGGTAATCTTCAGGTCATCACTTATGTGACACAACTTTTCAACAATGTGGTCTCGTAAATATGTGACTTCGACACTGTCACCACTGAATCTAATATATAAATTGTTGTTCAAGAGGGTCAGGGAAATTAATTCAAGTTTATTTACAGTTTCAGGTTCATTTACAGTTTCAGTTTCAGTTTCAGGTTCAGGTTCAGTTTTAGTTTCAGTTTTAATGCTGTATTCCGTATGGTTGATGGCTATGGACTGATGTTTGGGTATGATTACCGTAGAACTATTGTCAAAACTGTTGGTAATACGCTCATCAGGTGCTTGTACGTCTATGGTGGCACCTACATCAACAAATTCCAATGGCATAACTTCAGGACTATGACGTTTCTTCAAAGGATGTGAAGGAAGTTCACTCAAGTCCTTAGGTGGTTGCCTCTGTCTCCTAGATGATGATAACTCATCCTGGAACAAAGGTTTCAAAAAGTTAGTCTATTATGAAAACTTTTGAAGTGAATGATCAACACTTGGGGCAATGAATTTCTAGAGAACCAGGTTACAAAATTGATGCATAGGCCCGGATCATTAAATACAATGAACTCAATGACCAAGTCTAGACACTGAGTAGGCCTACATAAATTATCTCTGGTCTAGGGTCTCAATCACCCTGCATAGCTATTAAAATAAGGCTGAGCTAGGGCTATGCACATACAATCTATATATGCAAACATGTGCGCTAGAGGTAGGCCTACTTAAATAATTGAAGCATTGCTCTAAACCTCAAGTTTTAGCTTAAAATAGGTGAAGGCCAACAGTGGGATTCTCTATAATTCGATTGATCAAGATCGAGTAATTTTCGTCGACAACTAGGTTTTCGATTGATAACTTTATCTGGCGTCTCTATGGCAACTTGACGATCTCGATAAACAATCCTTCTCGACTCGACAAGACCCTGTTGTTAAAGATTGTCGATGTCGAGAACCGTCACATTCAGACTGCGGTCTTTTTGTTTTGAAATATTCCAAGCAAAAAATAATCGTCATTCCACCGTTTTTATCATGAAATAGTATGATTTTATACCGATTTCTTGTTTTAAATACCGTTTTCTATGTCGACACTCATTTCAAATGCTTTTTCAAGTCTTTTCAAGCCATGTCAATGTATTCTGCATTGTATCATCAATTTAATTTGACAGCTGAAATGAAGAGTTATGTTTTTACTAATTTTGCATTGGCATAGACGCGTAGTACACGGTTGGTACACAGCCTGCCACGTCCCATCGGCGGTTCGTGAAAGACTTGGATTACAAAGGCCTCAAGAGTTGGATTCATATGACATCATATGACATCAGAATGGACATATGACGTTGGCCTACATAGAGACGTATTTGTCAACTCAAAACTCATCGATATATACGCTAGCTAATCAATTTTGTGTGAGTGTAGAGAATAGACTGTTAACCTTAAGTGAGTTGCCGATCGTTCGTAGTCTCGATCGGGATCGCTATCCACCAAATTTCAATGAAGATAGAGAATCGCGGTGATGAGGCAATTATGTTAGGTTATGCCGAGTACAACTAGGCCTAACCACATTTCTATAGGCTTTGGCAGACCCAGATTTACACACAGGCTGTCAAGGCTCAAGCCTAGGGGCGCAGAGCCCCGGGGGTTGCTTGCGCTCTTCAGGTCTTTAATTTTTCCGGTTTTAAATAAAATAAAATTGTATCAAAAAAATGTAGCACGGAGCTACATCATAGGTACAATACCGTACAAATACAACCAGAAGTATTGAAAACGTAGATATTCTGATTTGGTGTATACATACTAGGCCTAGGCCTAATTGGTACGGGCATGTTAACCTGTATCATTGTGTGTGTGCTTTCTGGCCGAGAGCATTGAGTTTATAGGACACTGTAAACTCAATGCCGAGAGTGAGTCGAATGGATGTGGTGGGACTGGGAGCAGCAGGACCGCGTATCGACTCCTTGAATAGTGATGACTAATACGGATTGAATATTATGATTTTATTTTTGAATACCTATAAAGAAATCCCCCCCCCCAAAAAAAAAATTAGAAAATTTAAAAATGAGAAAAAAATGTAGAGATGCCTATTTATTCAAAATATGTGTATAGAATCAAATATAGGCCTAGTCGCAGAGCTTTTGTTGGACAGCCAATAGTCTATTCACAAATTAACACCATTTCACCATGGGTCAATATCTACAACCTTCAAAATATAATCTAAAAACATGTTACCGGTACCATTGAATTATGCCGGTACCGGTTTCAAAGAATTCTCTGGGGCCTCATTCCGTAACTTCTGTCCGTTACTTCACTAGTCGAAACCATTTCCATATCGCTTTGGTTCCGTTTCGACCGCGGTCAAAATTAGTATTCTATAGCACCGATGGAAACGGGCAATCATCAGAAGACGCATGAGTTCGAAAAAGTGTGATATTTCGCTTATTTTCGAAAGTGAAACACAAGTAACGACTGAGCCAACACAGCTTTTTTATAACTTTACTCACAGATACACAGACCTATACCAGTACTCCCCTCTCCCTCGATGGCCAATGCCGATCCTTTTTGATACGGTATCGATATTTTGTGGAAATGAAACTTGATAGGCCTAAACTAGGCCTAACCTCAATTTGTAAGAAAAATCAATTCATTTTCGAATTGGCTACCTATGTATTGAACAATACAATAGACAATGAACATCTAGTTTACCTACATGGAATTTGTGAATATAGGCCTAATTGCCGAAAATGATGAGTGATGAATCAATTATTTAGATTTTAGATTGAAATTTAATCAAATGCACATAGGGCCTTCTAGTCAAAATCATTAAACCACAGCCTTCTTCAATCAGATCATTCTTTGGATTTCTTCCATAAGAGAAGAATGATCTGAATAAAGAATGCTGCCGAGTGCCGATAAAAACATAGGCCTACAGGTCGAGTCAAACGTCAGATAGGCCTAAATAGCATAATCTAAAAGTATTTGTCACTTATCTTACAAAATATATAGGCCTACAAGAGCCACTAACTTGGCAAGTCAATTGTTTATATTCAACTGTTACCAATATTTCCACACTTTCCACACCATTCATGCACTCAACACTCACGATTTCACATTTTATTCACACATAATTCCATGATTATCTCGTTGCTGGCGCGCAAACATTGCAATATCCGTTGAGACCACGGTCGAAATGGAAAAATAAGTGCAATAGAATGCCAACAGATCGAAACAGTCTAGTTTCCAGTCGAAATGGGTTCGACCGCTAGAAAAAGTTGTAGGGCCTACAAAATGAGGGTCCCGAGAGGCTATAAGTCCTCTATTGTCCTATAAGTCCTTCCTCTATTGAATTTACTGAAATATACACACACTGGTATTACGTTTGTAGGGCTACACTCCGGATTGGTCGTATCCTGGCGTGTAAATAATTGCGGCCTAATTAGCAGGCCTGTCATTGTTACAGTAGTAATGTCGAGTAACGAGCTGAAATACGTTGACGTGTCACATCGTCCGAGAGATTATTAACATTCGTGACACTAGTATTAATGTATCTTCACTCTTATTACCATAGGGTCTATAGGGGCTCTAAATCATGTTCAGTGTCAGCCCAGGGGCGCTGGATTCTCAAGTCCGGGCCTGGGCTTAAGACTATAAAATCCGAACAAAACATCCTGAACTTTGAATAGTCAATTATCTATTAAGTCTTACCTCAAGCATCGCACTTTCCGCTGGATATGGGTCTGGATGTGTTTCAGTCGGACCCAAACCATTGGGAAAATGTTTTGTACAAATGTACGTCGTCTTACTAATATCCACTAGCGTTTTTAGGTTATCAGGTCTTTTGCAGAGGTGAATCCATCTCAAACTCTTACTACATTTAACACACTGGTGAACATTGTGGATTTTTGTATGGTCAACTAACGTTGAAATAAATTCACCGCACGGCTTTGCAAAAGGCAACAATCTCAAGTTTTCATTGGTGTCAGTTGATCTCATGTTACAAAGACCGTGACAACATTTATAACGTCTAGGCATACTAACACAACCACCTTTTCGTGGAGTCCGTCCACGGCTCAACATAATGGAATTGAAATTATAATGCGATCACAAATGAAACATATAATTTAAATAATTCAACTAAAATGTTAAAGACCTAGTGAATAGGCCTATAACACAAATTTCAGTAGGACAATGCCTTTACTATTGATTTTTGTCCTCCTTCTTCTTCTTCTTCTTGGCTTTGGGTGGGCCTATTACTATTATTGCATTGCATCTGGCCAGGATCCGACAGACTGTCCCACCATGGTCTTATAAGTTATAATAAGTCCATGGTCCCACTACGAAGTAGGATCTGGCCAGACGGATTTTGTTTGCGAGATTTTGCATTTTGTACAGGCATTGATAAAGTAAGGATAGGCCCTACTTCTTTATTCACTTATAAATAAGTTTATAAATAAGTTTTCTTCTTTATTCTTTTTTCACTTTATTTCACTTTATTCTTTTATTTACTTTCTTTCTTTCTTTCTTTCTTTATTCTTCTTTCTTTATACTTCTCTATGCTCAATGATACTGGTAAAATAATAACTAGGCAAACTATAGATAGCCCTGGGCCTACTAGAATGAAACCTAGACCTGGTCCTAAACAAAAAAATGCCAAATATGAATAAGTTTAATTATGAATACATGAAATCATTGTATATGATGCATGTGGGCCTATACCATTGAGTGAATAAATGCCTATACCATTGAATTGCTAATGGTTTTTTATATTCTGTGGAAATTATTAAGCTTTTGACAAATTTCTTATTCAAGTATTTTCCATCCGGGTTATTCTTATGGGGATTTTTCAAACTTTCCGAATTTTTTCCAGCAAAACCTTCCGAACAAATTTTCTGAAAAACAATCCCAACCTATTCTGGTATGACAGAAATATGTAGAAAAAGTTTCAAGTTGATGAGTATTTTTTCCTGGCCTGTATGCCGTGCACAAAATTACAAGCAAACATAAAAACGAAGCCCATTTTTTTCGGTATGTGAAATGGAAGTCTTCGCTACGCTCATCTAATCAACAATATCATTTATAAGGTGCTATAAGCAGCGCCAGACTGGGCCACCGGGCAATCGGGCAATGCCCGGTGGGCCGCTGGCTAAATGAATATCTATCAAAATGGGCCGCGGTCACCCGCGAATACCTTTTTATGCGTTCGTACAGTTCATCCACTTCAACGTTTCACTCTCGTCCAAGGTTTTACGTAAATGCGTAATCAAAACTTACGATGACCGAGCATTTGAATATAGGCCCAATTCATTATTTAGAATATGATCTACTTGCTTACTTATATTATCGAAATCTATTTAATAATTGGTGAATATAAGCTTGATAAATTGGGTACCGTACCGGTGAAGCAAATTGGGATATAAACATACTTTGAAATGGTCAGTGGTCACACCCAATTAAAATTGAGATTTTTATGATTTTGCTGTTTGATAAAATTGAATTTCAAAATATATCCTTTCAATGGTGATGAGCTTGTGGTTTGAATGAAACTCACAAAAAATGTCCCAAAATTTAACTTGTCTGCCTGCAATAACAGCAATAAGCATAAGTGTTGACTTACCGGTACTGAAAATAACAGAATATACACACACAAATCACGATTTTTCAAAAAATTCCCTGCGGGGCAGGACCCGCATCCCCGTCATGAGTATAACAATAATTTTGACTTCGTTATTCAAGCACATCTCGAAATTTCTATAATTCGCGTTACCAAAGAATATAAACCTAATATTGTGCCTGTGTGGGACAAGTGTTGAATACTGAAGTGTTGATTACTTTTCTTTAGAAAAGTGACTATGAATAATACGACAAAGACAGACTTGAAGCAAGCGACGGCAGGAGAAAATGTTCGTGATAGGCCTACTGATTAATCAAGTCTCAATTCCGATTGAGAAACGAACATAATAATTTACCTGAAATTACAAAAAAAAAAATCTAATCTATATAAGAGAAGATTTACTAGGTCAAACATGGAAGAAATAACGTCAATGTTTTTTTTCAGTATTCTCCTACCTAACCCAGTGATATTCAATGAACATATTTTTGGACCCCTGACCCTACTAATTGAAAGTGGATTCCATTATCAACGTTTTTTCGCACTGTTTCGACTATTTGTGATCTTTGTCAACTCCGAATATTTCAGTAAATTCGCCTTGCATGTACACCAATTTTCTTTGTGGCCAATATTTGGTCATCTGGTAGTGTATATATTATAGATATTACAAGAATTCCAATTTGGAATTTGCATTTTTTCGATATTGAAATACTGGTAACTTTCTACATCACCAATTATTGTACTTGGCCTATGTACAACAGCGCTACATTTGTAACACTAATACCTACAGCAACAAAAATGAAAATTATAGGCTCACACCAATCTTGAGCTCAGATAGCTTGAAACCCAAACCGCAAAAATATACCTCAATCACAGAAACATTATTTATGGTCCCCCCCCCCCCCCCCCCCATGGGCCGCTTTTTGTATTTTTGCCCGGGCCGGTTGTGAGAGCCAGTCCCGCACTGGCTATAAGATATAGACGTCTTGTTTGGTAGTAAGAATTTGGCTTCTGTGTTGAATTTTGTGTGATAGAATGCAGTCGTTACATATTTTCGTTTGCTCTTCTGGGACCGTCTGAGAATTTGTTTATTCAGCCAATTTTCCTCTATCCATTCCTTGAGAATGAACTTTATCTTATAGTGATCGTCTACTTCAAGTTTATATATAATTAATCGAGACATATTCAATGGTGTTGAGCTATATGAATTGCTGCGTAAATATTATTGGTATTGGACAAGTGAAAATCTCATTGTTAGGTTGTTTCAACAATTTGTAGGCCTACACCGACAGTAAAAGTTATTTGACTCCCTGTCCTCTCCTTACGCTCATCTCTTGAGATGCAATACAGGATCTGTAGCTTTGGGCGCTAAATGATGTAAAGGATGTAGCGCTATTCGAAGCTATTTGTTTTCGACAACTGTCAGAATAATGCTAACACTGGATTTTGTTATACCAGTTCTAAATTGTATTTATGCTGACTTTTGTTTTCATCTCCGTGTCAAATAATAATCGTAAACTGAAGGTTGACATCCAATCAGCCGGCACCACCACCTAATCATACAGCCAGAGTTTGTAACCTGACAGAAAAAGAACCACATATTACAATTCTCTGGCACAATTTGTGGCTAGCCTGATATTGTTGCGCGGTTTGAAAACTCGGCTTGGATACAGGCTTTCGTCGACAACAAATATAACATCGTAGTTCAGTGGTTTCAGACACCTCTTTATCATGACCGCTTTTCAAAGAAAACGAATGATTTGGTAACTCGAAAGATGATTAATTACTCTAAAAAACCCCGTTGATTATAGTACAAATGCTTATGAAAATATTACTACTTTATAATTCAAATGTCAATTATATTCTCATAATATTTTTTTTAATTTTGTCATAAATGGTCAAATGATTGTATTGTGTGTTGTTGGCAGGGTTCACTACAGAGAGTGGTATTTCACCCAAACCTTCTAGAGATAAGATATTAATAATAATGATGAAAAATGGAAATAACGATGACTAGCCTATAGAAATAATGGGAATATAGACTTTATATTCCTTTACATGACTTCATATTATTTAAAATATTTAAATAAACTATGTAAGATTGCATGAGTAGTATTATAATTATGATTTTTTCAACTTTCCCACTAGACCTATCAATCCAACTACCTCGTACCTCCAGCGTAGAGATACTGTACAGACTGTCACGTGGTGATTGTAGACAAGCAAATACCACGCATAATTATGTGTCTCAAATTCATCTCTTCTATTATCCAAAGCAGCTTCAATATTCAATAACTGAAGTAGAAATATTTCGTTTTTAAGCTCAATAAAAAGTTTTAAAAAAATTCATGACCCCCAACAAATATACCTGCGATCTTATTTCTGGTATTTTTTTTGTATTTTTTGTATTTTAGGATTTTTTGTATTTTAGGTTGGGATTCACTGCTGCAGTGCACTAGGATGAGGATATATAAATAAAATAAGAGAGAATTCCAATGATTCAGTTTAATTAATGCATAGAATTATCCAATATTTATATTTTTTCCTTGTCTTGAGACCAACATTTTGTTTTTAAAAATAAATTCACCCGTGTTTGCAACACTGACTCCGCAACAATAAACTAAACATACTAAAATTACAAACCTATCAACATTATTATATATGATTTTAAAAACAAATCAGCGCACATTTCAAACAGTTAGAAAAGTAAACTTCTCTCTGACAATTCAACTGGAAGATCATTTCAAGGCCATTTGAAATAATGAGCTTCTATCTGGTTAGATAGACGCATAGCTCGCTATTCTCAAAGAATTACAACACTTTTATAAAAATAAAATGAACGTGAAAACGTTATGTTACAATTGTTCAGGATCGTTGAGAGTGATTCAAAACGTCCGGTTAGATCCGTTATCCGTCTGACTGCAGTTCATAGCAGAACATTTGTTAATCATCAAGATTCTTATTTATTATGGACAGTATTACAAATTCCAAACTATCCGTACAAACTTATACCCATGAGACAAGAAGGTTGTGTATCATTTAAATATCTGTACAAACTTTGATAATCGTGGAGAACTCATTCTGCCATTAAACATTCAACACTTTTGAAAGATGTGGTTGTGTTTATAATGGTGAAACTCGTCGTAACAAATCACTGAACCTGGAAATACTATAGTTATACAGACATATAACATCATGTGGTATTATGATACGTATGTGGTAATATTTAATCATTAATGTTTGTATGTATGTTGGTGGGCAACCTTTGATGAGTAGTACACAACCCCTTCACCTCACCATCGTGAAACTCGTCTGAATTCTTAGAATTGATATTGACAAGCACACCAACGAGCTAGTCTCGAACGTATGATTATTCAAATAATTTATTGTCATCAGTACCGTCGTTAAAACAAACATATACATTCAGTTTAGAAACGTAAACGTCAACTTACTTACAACAGTTATGACAAATGTTCTAGTCTTGGTCTCAATCTTAGTCCTAATGTAGTTAGAACCATCCTGGTTCACAATCAAGTCATAACTGATTCAAACTTTCACTGCCTTCTCAGTCATTCTGCCAGAACTAATTCATTATTGATCTTGATTTAACTCATCCAACTGGTTTGTCTTAACAGGCCGCAGGCGCTCGTATTTCACGCCGCAAACTCTCACGGCCGTAATTCTTTAGATATCAATATGATTGATTTTGCATTCCGTTAATAATTGAAAAACGAAGCTGATTGCATTCACAGAATTTTGAACAAAAAATTTATAATTTTTCAAATTCTTCAAATGGAAAATGAAAAAATTTCGTAAATGCGAAAACCTAGATACTTATTTTTGAATACCGAAAAAAAATATAAAATGTGAAATTTATCAAAAGTGTGAGCTAAGGAAAAAAACGGCGTTTACGTGAATATGAGTTCGGCGGGCTAGTCTACGGGTTGCGCCTAGCACAAGATGCATGCTAAACTCGAGTTGGAAGCAAGTGAACAACGATTCCGTGTAGAGCCCCTGCGGCCTCTTAAGGCCCGATTTCATGGCTCGCGGCAGACAGAAGCGGTTCAAAAAGTCGCTTGCCGTCTGCGCTGTTCACAAATTTTGCGTTTTTTCACATCCACTACAATATTTGATTGATTGATTTAAATACCGGTATTTAATTCTAGTTCAATCCAGGCAGTAAGGTGATTTTTAATATCGTATCATGTGGCACGCAAATACAAGAATGATGCATATATGAAAAATACTGTTTTAAAGATGATATTTCGACATAACCCTACCACTTGTATGACCACTTTTATGAGTGATGGAATTTAATTGCGTCATTTTTTCCAGAGTTGAATTTATTTTATGTCTCGCAGCAGAGCAACAAGTGCAAGCGGTAGGAATTTCATCCATTCTGATTGGCCAGAAAAAAAAGTCTTCCGCAAGCCATGAAAATGGGTCTTGAAGCACAGAAGTCCAAGCCCTAACAAAATAATTGGAGTTAAATCAGAAGACGAGTATAAGGCTAGGACTAAAATCGAGACAGTTGTAAACCGTAGCATCTATTTTCTGTAAAAATAAGAGTATTACGGTCTAAGACTAAATCGTTGTAAATCGATTTCAAGTTGAATATGTAATTGGGCACTTATTTGTTCTAATCTGATGTTTGAATACGGAAAATGATTAAATACGATGATATAATATTTTCCTCACACCAAATGGAATATTCTCGTATCTTCTGAAAATCTCATACTTTGTGAAGTGTTTTCCATTTTGCTGTGCATAATCTGACGTGTAAGAATTGCAGTAGAGATATAGAAAAATATAAAAAAACATCAGATCGAAACAGAGAATGTTGTAACGTGAAACCTAGCTTAAAGCTCAATTAAACTAATTGAAGTTGTGATTTATAAATTATTAGGCATAACTTCTATACATGTATAATGCCATTTTTGTACGTGCTATTCGTCTCGGTGCCGTTCTTGACCGTTCCGTTACCGTTCTGTGCGTTACCGTTCTCTGCGTGTGAAGGTAGTTGTGTGGCGGCTGGTTGCGATGAGATGACGTCATTCATCTGTTGAAACAAACAAGCAATAAATCAATAAGTGAGCATACAGTAAAGCAATATGCATGCAATATTTGTAGTATTTTATATTATTAATGAATTCATTTATGCGGATGATGTGGTGGTTTGGGGAGAAACGAGAGAGGAAGTGCAGTTCAAGATTCATAAGTGGAGTGAAGAGACGGAGAGGATGGGTTTGAAAATTAGTGAAGAGAAGAGTGAAGCAATGACAATGGAAAGGAAGAAGAATAGACACGGTAATGCTCGGATAAAGCTTAGAGACGGATGGTTGAAAGAGGTGGAAGAGTTCAAATACCTCGGAAGCCCACTCACCAATAAAGCCAAAGTAGATAGAGAAGTGCAGGAAAGGAGAAAGAAAGCAGAGTCATTTTATCAGGCAGTGAGGAAGTTGTTGTGGAATGAAAGATTTCCAAAAGTCTGTAAATTGATGATGTACAAGATGTATTTCCTGCCAATTCTAACGTACGGGGCAGTAACGTGGTCGACAGGTCTTATGGAATTGAACCAGCTACAGGCAGCTGAGATGAAGTTCTTGAGGAGTGTGAAGGGGATTACGAGAATGGATAAAGTTCGAAGTAAGCAGATAAGAAGTGAGCTAGGAGTAGAGAGATTAGGGTTCAAACTGGGAAGAGAGAGGTTTAGGTGGTTCGGTCATATGAAGAGGATGGGAACCGAGAGAATACCAAGGCGGGTATTCGAGGCGGCTACAGTGAGAACACGGAGGGTGGGACGACCGAGAGAGAGGTGGATTAGACTGATCAAGGAGGATGTACTGATGAGAGGAGGAAGGTGGAAGGAGTTAGAGGCAGAACATCAGAGGGAGGACAGAATAAAATGGAAGGAATTGGTGGAACAATTGGGAGTGGAAGAAGAGGAGGAAATGCCAGGCCTGACCAACCGGTTTCCAGGAGTCCTGCGGCCCTAGTGATGGTGGAAATACCCACCCCCTGACCCAATGTTTCAGTTGGAACCAGGGACGAATGATTATTATTAATGAATTGAATAAAAGTGTTTTGAAGCCGCATCTACAGCGAGGTTATTTTCCGTCTGATAATTTCATTAGATATACAGCAACTAAAAATCAATGAATTTTTTGGCATGTGTAATATTAAATTAAGCTGTTTGTTCAACAGAATCATCAGATGATCAGAGCAAATACGTCTATTCTACGTTATACTGAATAGAACGAGGTTCGTTTTGATGTTTTCTGTCTATTGTGCAGAATAGAATAGGCCTACAGGTCAGACGAAGTAATCAATTCAATATTTTGCTCATCCCACAACACAATAGTTGCGTTTTCCTGCTTGAAACATTCACGTGGCTTGGTTTTGCATGATATCGTATAGGCCTACTACGTCACGATGCATCATTATTCAGATGCACTTTCCTTCCTTATCTCGTGACTTGTAGGAATACTATAATGGATATTTATTTAATTATATTAAATGTTTATTTTTGCCAATTTCAACTCCCATCAGTTGAATAATCAATCATCAATCATATTTTAGTCGTAAAATCATAAAATAAGTTGAATGAATAGATAAATAAGTAGGTCATGAAATAATCGATTATACGGTACATCGATCGATCGTAATAAAAATGTCTGATCATTTGATGTCGATGTCGGTGTTTGCCATCAAACGGTAACCCCAGCCACTTGTTTCGTGAGCCGGAAGTGGAAAAGCTGGAAGAGCTAGAACCTACCGACGGTCCCTTGAGTTCCGTCAGGACCTGGTCCAGGACTCTGACCACTTGATCCGCGTTCTCGTGGCTGAACACCATCGGGGGCTTCAGCTTGATAACGTTCCTGTCCGGACCGTCCGAGCTCACCAGGATCCTCTCCTCCTTCATCCTATGGGAACAATCGGAACACACAGGTAACCAGGGAAACGGAAGAGAACACACGTTTGTTGTACGATGGGTAGCTTACGCAGACTGTGTTAGCGTGAAACATAATAAATGAAATATATAACGACTTGGTACGTATTTTTAAATAGCCTGGGGCTTGATATATGAATTGGCTGAAGGAAGAAATTCGGATATTTGTGATATCACCGACGGCCTCCTACTTTTCGCATCAAGGTAATTTCTAACAAAAGTGACACATTTGTACTTTTATGAATATGTCCTGAAAGTTTCAGCTCAAAAGAGTGGGTAATTTATAGCCCTTCGTAATCCACGGAGGTGTCTGTTTACTTTCGATTTACTCCACGTTGATCTTACGGGATTCATTTTTTAAATGTAAGTGTTTTTTGTGATATCACCGACGGTCTCCTATCGTTCACATCAACTTCATATAACTAACAATTCACAATTATATTTTTATGAACAAACCCTGAAAATTGCAGCCCAACCAAAGCAGTGGTTTAAGTATGAGGTGAAGAGGCGAAAACGCCTGTTTATGACGAAGAATCGGAAAGAGAAAGAGAAAGAGAATTGGAAGTCAAAACAGAAAAATGGCCCATTTAACTACCTTATATATTTTTCAATGATTGAACCGATCGTTATCAAATTTGAAAAATATTGTCTCGTGAAAAATGATATGTTGAGAAGACATTCAAAAAGCGGATCCGACTTTTAGTTCTCGAGATCCAATAATGCGAAAACCCCGACTTCAATGCTTAAAGTAAGAGATAGTCTGTGACTCTGCAAGTGCTACATACGGACTACTTGGCTTGTAGAGCGACTGCTCTACTAGATTTACATATTATATTAAATTATATTTTTCAAACTTGGTTAAATGGAAGAGCAGAAATGATAGTAATTGAGTGATTAATTAATATAAATCTGAATTTCACAATTTTTTGTTTTCTCCGCAAAAATAAAGACAATTAACTCGCACAATCCAGTGGTACCAACCTCGACACTACGTGCTGAGCCTCTGCCGTAGCCGGCGTCCTCAGCTGACGGTCCGCTACCAACTCGATGCCGACAAACAGCCCCACGCCTCTCACGTCCCCGACCAGCGCGTGCTTGCCGCTCAGTTGGCGACACGCGTCAAGCAGGTGGCTGCCTACGCTTGACGCGTGAGCGCGCAGGTTATCTCTCTCTAGCACGTCGATCACGGCGCTGGCAATCGCGCACGACACGGGATTCCCGCCATACTGTGGACAACACGGAATGTTTGTAATCGATTGTTTATAAAGGAAATTGAAATGTTTTGGAATCCCTTAACGAGTGCATGGGAGTCGATCAACCGTTTCACAGTTTTGCACGTATGCCTGCCGTTTTACAATGTCGCCCGCCACAGGTTATGCACGGATGAGATACGTTCTCAAAATGAGCTAAATGTAGGCATTCTCCCGACCAAGTAATGCTTCAAAGTTCATTTATTTTCTTGGTAGATGTCGTCAGTAGTTCGTTACCGATGATTTCAGTGGATGCGTTCTCAAATCCATCAGATGATAATCTAAAATAAAGAGATTCCATGAGGTTGTGTTTGTTGTCAAGGTTCTAAACAATAATGGCGTCGTTCATTTGTGTATTATTGGCTAACCTGGATGGCGGGTTTTTTAACGAGAATTTCACCCCAACATACTGTGAAAGGGTTAAGCGGATCATCAGTTTTTTTGGTGGTAAATTTTGAACAGCACGAGATATCAGAGTTCTAATACAGAGAAAATGCAGATATTTTTACTACCTTCAAAATTATATAAGTTGGTCACCGGTATTCAACTCATTCCATAATTTGTCAAATGTTCACAGCTGAGAAGACACATTATTCAGCTATCTACCTTTGACAATGCAATATGACTTGAGTTGAATAGTTTTTACTTATACAATCTGGATAATATTGAAAATACCTGTGCCTACCTTGTATGGGCATTTTCATATCTCACACCGTTCATGAGTTATCACTAAAAACAAGAAGATATTTCGCTAATTGACTTTCCATGCAACAATCTATAGGCCTACAGACCGTATGGGCTTTGGGGTGCACTCCTGTACAATTTTATCTGGTTTTCGCTAATATTTACAGATTTTAGGCAATACCCACCAAAAACTTGCCAAAACCAGGTTTAGTACGGGAAAAGCTGGTCTAGATTTTTCTGGCACAGGAATGCGTTCCTAAGAGTTCTTGACCTTTTATGCAATGACGAATGCTAACCAAGATGTTCTCAATACTGTTACTTGAATATCACCAAATTCAATTAAATATTCATAAACATATGAAACTTTACAATATCTAAAAATATCATCATAATTTTCCATTACCGTACACGGTTTGTAGGGGATCCTTGTGACAATTTATTTATGGAATAGAACAATCGATATTCAAGTTTATAGGTCCAGTTGTTCTATTTTTAAATTAATTCATTCACTTTAATGAAATACCATTGGCCAGCATAAAATAGTGTAGTAAAAGTAAAATGGAACAAATGTGATACAGAATTATGAATTGATTGGATGAGCCCACAATCTCAAATCTAAGATACAATTTTATTGTAACTGTGAAAAACAAGTGATTTTTCACGCTCCACATGTCAACGAAAGCACAAGTTGTGATAAAACTCGGCATGCGCGAGTGTCAACATCTTGCTCAATACTGTATAGTTTTGAGGCGCAATTGTGACCTCTCTTCAGAAAAACAACTATCAAATTTTGAAAATTCTCATGAACATAATGCAGCGGGAGAGAATTTAGAAAGAATTGTCAGTCAATTGCTCCATGTAATCTTTGATGTATTGTGATATGTTAATTATAAGAAAAGGAAAATGAATGAATGAATAAATAAATAATCAAATTTACACAGAATTCAAGCACAAGAGTACGAGACACATCATCACAATTCAACATTTACATAGTTGGAATCAACTGTTTTGAAGAAAAAAATTGGGAAATCATTTTTTTCACCATTCAAAGGCCTAATTTGAAGCTATTTGAAAGTCAAAATTGAATTAATAATAATATCATCATTTTGGTAAGTATTGTGAAGTGTTGTGAAGTAACACAAAATGTTGTGAAGTTCTGTGAAGTATTAATGAGTGTTGTGAAGTGATGTGAAATGTTGTGAAGTTCTTGTGAAGTATTGAGCAATGTTACAAAGACTTGTAAGGTGTTGTGAAGTATTGAAAAATGTTGTGAAATCGTGTGAAAGGTTATGAAATGCTATGAAGTCTTGTGAAGTATTGAAAAATGTTGTGAACAGATGTGACATGTTGTGAGGTGTTGTGAAGTATTGAAAAATGTAGTAAAATGTTGTGAAGTATTGTGAAATGTTGTGAAATGTTGAGAAGTGTCATAAAGTGTTGTGACATGTGAAGTGTTGTGGCATGTTGTGGACTGTGATGAAGCGCTGTGAACACTGTCTATCAGCTGACCGTGTTGAAGTACTCAACGCCAGTGGCCTGGAAGCTGTCTGCAATCTCCCTAGTGGTGACGACGGCCGCGACCGGGTGCCCGTTGCCCATCGGCTTGCCCATCGTGACGATGTCCGGCACCACGTCCTCGCCCTGCAGCTGGAACGCCCACCAGTGCGTGCCGACGCGCCCGAAACCAACCTGCACCTCGTCTGCGATGCACACCCCGCCCGCTGCACGAACGTGCCTGCAATTACGTACGGAATTTTGCATTTCTTGGTAGTTTAAGAAAACTACTTTTTCACCAACTTTTTTACTACCGTAGCCGTAATTGGAGAGTAATGATTTTGTTTCAAGTTCCGATGTTGGTAATTGAAAAAAAAGTTTGACAGATTTGAGATCGATTGTTATAGTGTAAATATTAGGGTTGCCGTTCGATTTCAATCGATTCGATCGATTTTCGATTATAGGTTTTCGATTCGATTTCGATATGTACTTTTCGATTTTCGATTCGATCGATATCGAAAAGTTTTCGAAGATCGAAAGCGTACAACAGTACAAGAGTAGCGCGAGACATCACGAGTAACGCGCTTGCTTCCATTGGTAATATTATACTTATATATATAGCGCATGCGGGGTATATAAACATGGTATTTTACTACCTACAACAGGTTTTTTTTTCGATTCGATTTCGATTCGTCAATTCGATCGATTTTTGATAAAAATGCAATCGATTTTGATTCGATCGATTTTTGATATTGTGAACTTCGATTTCGATCACGATTTTTTGATCGAAAGGCAACCCTAGTAAATATCCAACACTAACAAAAGATTTTAAAATGTAACCAAACAAAGTATATATATTTTTTTAAACTCTACACCAAGTCATTGTTCCCCAATCAAGGTTTAAAATGACAAGGTAACATTTGATAGTACTGCAGTAATATTTAATGAATGTTTTATTACATTTCTGAGTATTGTTTTGGTTCCATCTATATAATTCATTCATTCATCTATCATTCATGAATTATTCACTCATTCATTTGTTCATTCATTTATTTGTTGATTAATTAATTAGTTTATCTATCCATTCATTCATTTCTTCGATGATTAATTGATAAATTTATAAATTTATGAATGTATCTATTATTATTGGGCTTAACGACGTACTGTACTGATGACCACGATCTATTGGCGTCAGTGAATGATTTATGTGATGATGAAATGAAAGGTTATTTAATGATTTTTTTTGGATAGTGGGAATGAGTCGGTCGTGGCTTGTTCTTAAGGATGTCAGTATTGACCTGAACGACAGAGGGAAACCACGAAAAATCTCTACAGAATGGTCGACCTTAATGGGAACTGGGAATCAACCCCAGATATCCTGAATGACAGTTCAGTGTGCTAGCCACTCAAACACCCATCTTGGTGCTTTCTTTTTCACAGCTTTTAATTTTTTATAGTGAATGGTCATCATGATAGTTTTAATATGGTATCTTGTTATCATTAGGTGAAATTGATGAGGTTGTGAACAAAGTCAAGTATGGTCGACTGAAACAATGCGTCATTAAAACCAGAGAAATTTGATTTCTGAAAAGTTTGAATAATCCATTTTTGAAATTCAATATGGCAGTATATTCTAAAATGTTATTCAGTTTGCATCTCATTCTTCATGTTCTCCACATTCTTTCCTGAAAACAAGATAATACTACGTCCCAGCTGACCCTTTCCTGAAAACAAGATAATACTACATCCCAGCTGACCCTTCCCTGGAAATTCACTCAGAATAAGAACAATACTGGCAAGATGCTATTAGCTGTTCAAAAAATAAAATGTGAATAAAATTTTTTTGGAAAAAAAATTCAAAAATAAAACTGTTTGAATAATAATGTTGTGTTTCGATAAATCAGTTGGAATTGACGCATCGGCAATTCATTTAAAAAATTTTTAAGTTGAATTATTGAACCTAGCCAAACCTAACCTAACTTAATCTCAATAAACGAACCTAAATAACCTCACCTATGATGATATCAACATTGAACTAACCGAAATATATCGCATCACAACATTATTTTTCAAACTATTCGTCTCATCAAACAGTTGGTACACTTGCGATCCCGTTACCAACGGTCTTAGACTCACTTGAACACGTTGTGCAAGTACCCGGGGGGCGGAATCACCTGTCCGCCGCAGCTCAGCAGACTCTCGACGATGTACGCGCTGACCGACCCCCCCTCGTCCTTGACACGTCTACATATCTCCCCCACGTCGTCGGCGTACTTCACTCCCAGGTCCTCGCCAGGATAGTCCACGTCGCGGTACTTGCCCCGGTACACGTCTGGGCACGGCGCCTGCGCGTCAACACACATAACGCACGCTTGTAGTAAGCGGCGGAAAACATTTTACAATTAACCACTTGAAAGCCAGGTTACAAAATGACTACCATACCTCCCCCGGAGGTCGGGTTTTTCTCCATAATATATTGCACAGTTACTTGTGTTTAGATAGCCTTTCATAACATCTGTAACGGCAACAGATGGTTTTATTGTGTTGATCTGTTGATGTACTTGATATGTGAAACAAGAAATTTGCCGATGTCACTTTTATTTACCGTTCAGAGGCTTGTCAATCTGACACATTCAGCCTAGAATGATGTTTTGGAATAACAGCTGACTGTATTATATCATTTTCGGATACATAAGCATATTCTATCGGCCCCAAAAGAGTTCAACTCATATCCCAATCTATCTTCTATATGTCAGTACAAGTCCCATGTCAATATGACGTCATTTTTTCGAGATATTGAATGAAACGTTTTCGAATATGTCAGTACGCATATGTGCGCCAGCAGCTTGGGCAGCACGATCGATGCGGACGCGTATGTGCGCCAGCGGCTTTGGCAGCACGATCGCTGCGGACGCTGTGACGTCCGCTGCTGTGTGCCAGGGGAGCGGGGTGGGATTTGGTAAACAATAAATAGTAATAAATAAAAGGTAGGGTATGGGCGCCAATTAGTTCAGGAAGAGGGGAACTAATAACCCTAATATTATGAAGAATGCAAATATACAGAGAATAGATTAGATTATTGTATAATTATAATTAGTATAAATCGAGATTTTGAACTACAGCTTCAGTATTTCCTTTGTCTTCGAAACTGTTTCTAATTCACTCCAAATCACAAAATTAATATTAATACGATACCGAATGTTGTGTAGGCCCACACTTGCACACGTTGTTATCATAAATTTGAACACTCTATAAATGCACTTATAAAATAAACTTCGTCTTCAACAGTCTTCTCTGTCACGCACTCTCTGCCAAACAAAACCTCCTGACCGCGTGGTATCTACCCTGTTTCTGACGTGACCTTCACTGCACTCACTACCCCGTCACACGTATTTCAATCGCTAGACGGCCGACTGACCAAACTGGTTCACAGCCGCTTACAAATTCAAAACCACAGTCTATTTCACTTACTTAAAATTAATGTACATAATCTGGGGACTATGTGAACTGGAGGGAAAGATGAGGAAATTGGACCATGACACCACCCCTTTCCATCAACAAAAAAATTGAGCATCAAATTTTTTTTCTCTATCCCTCCACCTACTCGGGGTCATCATTATTATAAGGTTTGATATCTTTGACATGCCAATTTCCTAGCATATGGCCATTCATATCTTCTAGTCGGTATACCAATGGAGAAATCTTCGCCTTTACTCTACATTTGATATACTTGTGAGCCAAACTCGACGTATAGTGTTTAGCGGCATCTGAAAGCGAGTAATTCTTTTTCCATACGATTTGACCCTTCTCGAACGACAATGGTCTACGCCTCAAATTATACGTACTGGTATTCTTCTCATACGCTTTCCGTAGTCTCCGCTTTACATCTTCGTATAATGGACCCAGTTTTAGTATTTCACTCATTCTCCGATCCCGGTTGTCTACGTTCATCTCTTCTGAGGAATCTAATCCTGGTCCATATTCATTACCCGATGAGATGACTTGTCTCCCGAAATTCAAATAATTGGGAGATTGACCTGTAATCTCATGAATAGCATTCCGTATGGCGAAACCAATCTTTGGTATCTCACGATCCCAATGCCGCTGGTCTTCGGTAATATACGACGAAACTGCGGTCTTTATAACTTGATTAACGCGTTCAGTGGGGTTGGTTTGCGGATGATAGCGAGCGTTATACCATAATTTCTTGATCTTATAAGTTGTAGCTAAATCTTTCAGTACTTTGCTGATGTACTGGGGACCATTATCGCATACTATAATCTCTGGTACCCCGTATACTAAAAATATATCATTTTCGATATGTTTAGAAATAGTCTTCCCGGTTGCTTTTCTCAGTGGGTACAACATACAATACTTTGTGAACCAATCACATATCACTAAGAGGAATGTGTTTCCATCTTTCGATCTTGGGTAAGGCCCCATAAGATCAGTACTTATCATCTGCCAAGGTCTATCTACTTTTCGTGGACGACCCATTAACCCCGCTGGAAGGAGTCGCGGTACTTTGTTTGCCTGGCATATTTCACATCTCCGTACATAACGGGCAATATCTGCTCTCATTTTGGGCCAATAGTACTTCCTAGAAATTCGGTCGATTGATTTATGGATACCCAAATGAGCAGATGTTGGGTGATCATGCCCCTCGTAGAGAACTTGTTTCCTAACTGATTTAGGGACTACACATTTCCAGTCTTCGGCAACTTGCTTATACAATCTACCATCTTCTACGCACCAATCCTGGTATTTATGTGGATCCTCACTTAACTTCTTCATCATCCCTCTATACCATGAGTCCGTCTCTTCTTCAAGGAATTCCACGATATTCATTTCTACATCTACTGATCTAGACAGAGCATCAGGGACTACATGATCCTTGCCCTTCCTATGAGATAGCTTAAAGTCATACTGTTGCAGTTTCACGGCCCACCTTGCCAACCGGCCATTTGGTTCTTTCAAGTTGGCTAGCCAGAGAAGGGAATAATGATCGGTGATCACCGAAAACGAAGTTCCTTCAATATACGACCTGAACTTCTCTATTCCAAACACCACCGCTAGACACTCCTTTTCAGTGGTTGAATAGTTCCTCTCCGCTTTACTGAGAGCGCGGCTGGCGTACGCAATCACTTGCTCATGTTCGTTCTCTCCTTGGGTAAGAATGACACCTATCCCATAATCTGAAGCATCAGATTGTATGATGAAAGGGATACTGAAATCAGGAGCTGCCAAAACAGGTGCCGTCACTAAACGATTCTTAAGCTCCAAGAATGCATCACTCGCTTCTTTATTCCACTGTAATCGTGTGCTCATGTGCTTCTTCTTCCTGTCACCCTTCTTGTACGTCTTGTTTCCCTTTGAGTCCACACTCTCCTTCAACTTGGTCAAGTTGTTCAACGGTGCTGTCAGTGTTGAGAAATCTACGATGAATCTCTTGTACCACGAACACATTCCCATGAATCTTTTCAACTCGGTTATCGTGCTAGGTAATGGATAGTTGACTATGGCTTCGATTTTTTCCGGGT
Source organism: Brachyptera risi (assembly GCA_964007535.1). Taxonomy (NCBI): domain Eukaryota; kingdom Metazoa; phylum Arthropoda; class Insecta; order Plecoptera; family Taeniopterygidae; genus Brachyptera; species Brachyptera risi. The sequence goes on along the minus strand of OZ023335.1, from coordinate 17,468,525 downwards.
TGGTACGCAAACCTAAGCCATCAACCACATACCCCAAGTAATTCAAACTTGACCTACAAAATTGGCATTTTTCTACATTTATAGTCAGAGAAGCGTCTTTCAGGCGAGCGAGTACTATCTCCAAAATTTCCGTGTGCTTCTCGAACGTCTCTGTGGCTATTATAATGTCGTCTAAATAAACAAATACGTGTGGTTCCAATGCTGGTCCTAGGATCCGATCCATGAGACGTTGCTGTGTTTGGGCTGCATTATGGAGGCCGAATGGTAATACTTGAAATTGAAAGAGACCTCTTCCAGGCGCTGTAAAGGCCGTCTTCTCTTTCGATGTTTCTTCAAGAGGAATCTGCCAAAAGGCTTTCTTCAAATCGATGGAAGATAGGTACTTCGCATTGCCAAGTTTATCCAGAATACCCGACACATATGGAAGTGGATAGGCATCTCTCTTCGAAACCGAGTTCAACCGTCGACTATCAAGACACAACCTATGTTCACCCGAAGGCTTTTTCACCAAGAGTACTGGCGAAGACCAGGGACTAGACGATGGTTCTATCACTCCCAACTCCAACATCTTGTCCAATTCCTTATTCAGAATAGCTTGCATTGCGGGTGATAAAGGATGATAGCGCTGCTTCACTGGTTCTGCATCGCCGGTATTGATTGTGTGCTCGATCACAGTTGTCCTTCCTAGACCACCTGAAGAGACCGTCTCGTATCTCGCTATGACTTCTTTCAATTTCACCTGTTCTTCCGCAGACAATTCATCCTTTGTCTGTATAACTCTAACTTCCTCTATCTCATCTGGAAGATCATTGCTTGATTGCTTCCTAATGTATGACTTATTATGTACGTCGGGCCCAATTTTGAACATTTTCCACAAATCAATTCCCCAAATGATAGGCTGGGTCAAAGTAGGTACGCATAGTGCTGTTATGATTTTGGTTTCACCGCCCAACTCCACAGGTAGATACATAGCACCAGAGACGTTCTGTTTCGTACCGTCAGCTGTCACTACGTGCATAACTCGTAATGGCTGCATCACGATACCCAATTGATTCAGAAATGACAACCCCCTTGATCCTATTACAGTGCGATTCGCTCCCGAATCTAAAAGGCCGACAACCTTCCTACCAGCTATACTCACTTCTAAGTAAGGCCTATCATCTCCCGGGTAAGTAGTCAACACTGGGGTTACAGCTACTTTGGCTGTACAAAAGTCCCGAACAGTCCTAAGCCACGCGTCCCAATGGCCTATGTTATTTCCTATTGACGCGACCCTGTAGCTGGCTGTGGAGCAGTCACGTCTTCTCGCTTCACAGGCTGTCGTTTCCCGATCTTCGTTGGCGACTTTCACAAAATTGGCAATCGGCTTTTCTAATTCCAATTCTACCGCATCCAAAACAGAAAAGCGTCCTCTCTTTCTGGCACTGGGAATGCCAATGTCCGTATACTCGACAATTCCAACACAGTGGTTTGCGTTCTGTAGTCACTTCTGCTTGACCAAAGTGTTCTTCAGCTAATAAACTACACCCTGCCATCTTTGACTTGTGTTTACCGGTATACGCCAGGTCGGGTTCTAGAAGATCTCTCTTGTTATCTGGAGGTGGTTTGAACCTCTCCATCCGTTGCTTTGCTTCCTCTAATCGTTGACATAATGAAGACAATTCTCTCAGAGTGTCTATCTTCTGAAGTGCTAGCCGGTCGATGTAATATGGTAGAATGTTTCGTCGTAATACTTTCAGTTTGGTCTGCTCTGAAGGTGCTTCTGGAAGACGTGCGAACAGATTGTTCATCATTGCTATGTATATGCATAGCCGTTCATCTGTTCCTTGAGTTCTGGTATTTATTTCTAACCACAGATCTTCTTCGTAATCAAACGGCAGAAATTCCCTGCGTAATGACTTTTCTAAGCAGTTCCAGGAATTTATTCCTCTTCTAGCATCACGGAACCAAATCAATGCAGGTCCGGTGAACAAATCAATAGCAGACATCCATAAGTCTTCTAATAACAGATTTCGTGCCTCCCGAAGCTCCGTTACTCTCTCTAGGAATGCATTAACACTGAGGCCTTGCCCATCACCTGAAAACGTTACGCCCCATTTTAATACTGGAACTTGTTTCTTCAGAATGGTATGTACTTCTGAAACTTTCCGTCCATCCTCGTCATTACGTCGTAAATCTGCCAACTTTTTTGTTAACCTCAAAACTTCTTCTTCTTCTTCTTCTTCTCCTTCTTTTTTCTTCTTCTTCTTCTTCTTCTTCTTCTTCTTTTTCTCCTTCTTGGGACATCTTAGCTTTAAGGTCATCAAAAACTAATAAAATTGCAGATATAATTGTGGCCTTGGCTGTTTGTTCAGTTTCATCATCAGTATTCAATCTCTGAACTCGTCGTAGCAAATGAGATAGCCTGACATCTATGCGCTTGTACTCCGAGCTTGTCTTATCTAAGCCACTAAACGACTTCACACTTTCCTGGAGTTCTGAAAGTTTGCTTTTAATGACTATAATTTCATCATCAGTATAAATAGTGGCATTAGGTGGACCTGAGGATCGCCCTTCTCTTTCTAGCTTCAAAAGACCTGCTAAAGTCTTCCTCATTTCTGTGACAAGTTCAATTCCTGACACACCTCTTATTCGAAGCTCATATTCGACCTCATGTTTTGTTAATCTTGTGTAATCCATGATTAAACAGATATTAATTCAAACTAAACAGAAACTACTCGCTGTAAAACGTATTAATCGGCCCCCACGTTGGTCGCTAGTGTGACGTCCGCTGCTGTGTGCCAGGGGAGCGGGTTGGGATTTGGTAAACAATAAATAGTAATAAATAAAAGGTAGGGTATGGGCGCCAATTAGTTCAGGAAGAGGGGAACTAATAACCCTAATATTATGAAGAATGCAAATATACAGAGAATAGATTAGATTATTGTATAATTATAATTAGTATAAATCGAGATTTTGAACTACAGCTTCAGTATTTCCTTTGTCTTCGAAACTGTTTCTAATTCACTCCAAATCACAAAATTAATATTAATACGATACCGAATGTTGTGTAGGCCCACACTTGCACACGTTGTTATCATAAATTTGAACACTCTATAAATGCACTTATAAAATAAACTTTGTCTTCAACAGTCTTCTCTGTCACGCACTCTCTGCCAAACAAAACCTCCTGACCGCGTGGTATCTACCCTGTTTCTGACGTGACCTTCACTGCACTCACTACCCCGTCACACGTATTTCAATCGCTAGACGGCCGACTGACCAAACTGGTTCACAGCCGCTTACAAATTCAAAACCACCGTCTATTTCACTTACTTAAAATTAATGTACATAATCTGGGGACTATGTGAACTGGAGGGAAAGATGAGGAAATTGGACCATGACAACGCGTATGTGCGCCAGCGGCTTGGGCAGCACGATCGCTGTGGACGCGTATGTGCGCCAGCGGCTTGGGCAGCACAATCACTGCGGACGCGTATGTGCGCCAGCGGCTTGGGCAGCACAATCGCTGCAGACGCGTATGTGTGCCAGCGGCTTGGGCAGCACAATCACTGCGGACGCGTATGTGCGCCAGCGGCTTGGGCAGCACGATCGATGCGGACGCGTATGTGCGCCAGCGGCTTGGGCAGCACGATCACTGCGGACGCGTATGTGCGCCAGCGGCTTGGGCAGCACGATCGCTGCGGACGCGTATGTGCGCCAGCGGCCGTCAAGTGGTTAAACTGGATTTGAAAAAATGACTTGAGAATAAAGAATTTTATGTCTGATGGATTAATTGGTGTACTGTTGGCCAATATTTTTATGGTTGACTACACTATATTGGTTATTTTTTCAATTAATATATTGATCCTAGATTCTCCAATTTCCATTGTTTAAATTGAGATAGAGATTCTTCATTAAATTACAAATATTCATCTAAATCAGAATTGGCCTATCTTAAAATGTAATCTTGAGAGTAAAAGACAGGAATATTATTCAGAACAACTATTTCCATGTGCCTTGTTGGCATTTAAATGTGCATATGACTATCAATTACGTAACGGGATAAGTAACATGGCATAAGTCATATCCTTTTAACTTTAGACCGTTTTCACCACCGTGGAATCAGCGCGCTTTCGTGTACATTTCTGAGATTCGCAATTTCAAATCAAATCGTACGTATTAGGCTTGTATTTCAATGTATAGTAGGCCTACATGGTTGCATACGTGCATTGTTTCTGATGTTTCTCGTAGATGATGAGTAATTTACCAGTTATCAAATTGTAAATATAGCAGTAGGGCTCTGACTAGGGGTCTAAATGCTTTTACAGACGTATTTTAAATCTAGAATGGCCAATACAAATTAAATTTATTCCAATATTGCTTTATGCAGTTGGGAAGAGCTGGATTCACAGATTACATTACATCTATTACTTGTATAGATCAACATACAATAATACCAGCAAATTATCATAAAATTTGCGAGGCGGCATCCCTTTGATATACGCACGGTGCGAAAATAAAATGCCATGTTGCTTATCCCATTACGTTATTGATAGTCATAGGTTTGCCACACCATTTTTTATTTGATGTTTCATGTTTCACTAATCAAGTGCGCACATTTTGAATAACAAATACATAAAATGGAATGATAAGGCTACTACGGGTTATAAACCTTATCTTCCACCTAACTACGTAATTTTTTTATGAATTGATAAGTCTAGCTTTTCTAGAATTTATGTAATCTCATTTTCTTCATAATGGGCCGTAGCTATTGCAATGTCCTGCTCACGTTTATATTGCCAATAGTCTGATGCCTACTTACAACGTGCACGCCGTCAGGTTTGCCCGAACCGCCCTTGTGGTTGAACTTGTAGGGCGAGATGTCGATCAGAGACATCAGGTGGCCGTGATAAGCACTACGAGAGAACAAACGAGCGGTGGTTACGAGACACCCAATATCATCCACACGAGACTGGGGTCAGGAACATGCGTTGTCATTCCATTGTTTGGTTGGTAGAACTGAAAAGTATTTTTGAAAATAATTCTACATTGGAGAAATTGAAAATAAATTATGTTTGGAACGAGTATATTCTCAAATCAAAATTGTATCAGATACATGGATAGTGTTTTGCTGAGGTGATAACATAGATCTACCAACTGATTTACCAACCAATTCACTGATCTACTAACTTATCTACCAATCCACCAACTGATCCATAGACCCAGAATTACGCACAGACTGGCAAGGCTGAAGCCTAGGGTACGAGAGGCACGGGTGCTCTTGCGCCCTTCAGTTATTTCTTTTTTTTGCTTTAGATAAAATTAAATCCTATCAAATAAATCCAGCACGAAGTACATATGTAATCAAAAGTATTACAAACTTATTCTCTATATTATCATATTCTTATTCTCATCAATCTTACTCTTATTAACACTACAACAACATTGGCCAATATCTACAATTTACAAAATTTAATCTAAGAACATGCTATTTCAAACGATTCCGTGCGGGGCTCTATGACCCCCTACCCGGCCTCTATTGAATTCATCGAAATATTGAGCACCCCGGTATTTCTTTTTAGGACTAGCCTACATTCTGGTCGAGTCGCACCCTGTCTTGTAAATATTACGTTTATTAGTACATCATCATTAGTAATGTTGAGTAATGAGCTGAAATACGTTGACAAGCCACGTACTTTTCACATTGACAGATAGATTTTCACATTCGTGGCACTGGTCTTATAAACATTTTGAAAATAAGTGTAGGGGCGCTAAATTAGGTTCAGTCTAAGGTTGCTGGATTCTCAAGTCCGGGCGTGCCGATCCAACAGCTGATCCACTGAACTATACTCACTGGTCGACGGTGATGACGTCCGTGTTCTTGGTGTGCGTCTTGGCAAGGCGCAGGGCGAGGTCGTTGGCCTCGGAGCCGGAGTTGACGAAGAAGCAGACGGAGAGGGGCTCGGGGAGAAGCGACGTCAGCTTCTGCGCGCACAGCACCAGGTTGTCGTGCAGGAAGCGGTTGTTGGTGTTCAGGAGGGCCAGCTGATCGCACGCCGCCTTCACCACGCTCGGGTTGCAGTGGCCGACTGGGCGAGACAAACACGACATCAGGTGGGGATCAATTGCTTGTTTGAGAGCCGATTTAGCGAGATGTCAGTTTGTTTGGGTGATTATTTTAGAATTTTAGAAATACTGGAGAAAACGCGCGTATATTCAATATCTTCAACATGATGTAGTGATACCAACATACTTCATCATAATATAAAGAAGGTGTACCGACTCGCGAGTTCAAAGTGAAATATTTACGGGTTCAGAATCTGGTCCAAGGTGCCGATTGCTCGTAGCGCAACTATAGCTTTTATATGGAACCACAATACTATACAATGCCACCAATATACCGTAGCCACTCTTGTCTACATCTAGTTCACAAGGGGATCCGCTAAATCACGACAGGCAATCGGGACCTCTGGCTCTGAACTGACTGCAAGAAACCACAAATGCGTTCCATGTTATTAGAATTGGGAGTTGGGTCACCTTCTTTATATTATGATGACGTATGTTAATAACACCACATCGTTCTTCAAGGAGGTATATGAAAAAACAATTCAACTTACATTGTATATAATTGTGAAACGTAACTATCAAATCTGTTTTTTTTAGCTGTACGTTCAATGACAATTATGCAAGGTTGATTATATGGTGATGACTCAAACAATCTTTTAGGTTAGAAATATCTATGTTTCCCAATTTTAGAATTTATCTCATACCGTTTGAAACTCATCATAAAAATGTAAAAAACTGATATTTCGCTAAAACAACTTTCATGCACTCTTGAAAGCAAATATCCACGAGACAAACTGGAGATTCTGTTACACATGCAACAACTGCTGTAACTTTTCAGGGTAAACCCACTGGGGGGTTAAATAAGTACATTATCTCCATCATAGAACGTGAATGAAATACCTTTCATTTTGCACTGTAATGGTGATAATTAATTGTTACAAGAGGGCGCCGAGAGCCCCCCTTGAACTGGGCACCCCACAAGTCACCTGCTTTGCCCACCCCTGGAAACCACCCTGTCAATTGCTATCAGCAAATGCTGACTAAGATGAATAGAGAAGATGAGATGAAAGGTTTTTTGATCAGGTGTTTTGGACAGTTGGAAGGGAGCGGTCACAAGAAACCATCCCATTATTCACTCTAATGACCGAGGAAAACAGCTGTGATGGTTGATCACAGTGGGAATCAAACTCCGGTCTCCTGAATCACAATTTAGTGCACAACCCACTGATCTACCCAGTCCGACTAGTCCAAGGCAGTATCGAACCCTGGTTTCATGAACGACGGTTCAGCGCGCTAGCCACTGATTGACCTATCTCGGTTAGTGTACGTACCGTGAGACACGTTGTTGATACAGTCCAGGTATTGTCCCCCCCTCTCGTCGTACATGTACTGCCCCTCGCCCCGTACGATCTTCAGGGGGTCCGCGCGGTAGAACAACTTGCACGACTGTCTGGAACACAGAGAGAACGCTCAGAACAAGAACAAGAGACTGAAGTGGGATTTGTCATGAGGAGGAGTCCAAGTTGTCATGTGTGTATGTATTCGTGTGTATGTGTGTATGTTTGTCATGTATATGTATATATAGGCCTATATATAAATATATCAGGGTTTTGCAAACTTTTTTTTTTCAAAGTCAAACTCGAAGTCAAACTTGGGACTTCGAACTTTTTTCGAACTTTATAATTGAAAAATATACACACAATAATAATGATTGTTTCCATCATTGAGAAGACAAGAGATATAAAAATTACAGATGATGAAAATTGAATCGCTAATTCGGCAATGGGAAAATATGTCGTGCATGTAGCCCACCTCTAAGTTTTAGGGGTATTTTAGTGATGGTTAGGGTTAGCTAGGATATGAATTGTGTTGAATACATAATAATGCAGTAGTTAAAGGTCCAGACCTTGGCCATCGAGTTTGTAGTATACTGCAAACTCAAAGCCTTGGGCTAGGTCTACCTAACCATAATAATCGCCATCACCATTCAACAAAACTCACAAATACCAGGATACACAAAGGACATATTTACTGAATATTGATTGACATTTTTTTTCAACCATCACAAGAAAATAATACTGATATATAAACATTCTCGAAAAGATCTACAAAGCCTTCAATTGACTCTAACGGTAGGATAATAAAATAATACACCGAATTAAACAAACAGAAACGACTAGTGGTGAAAAATAAACAGTTACATTTTGTCAACTGTCAATTATCAAATACAAATGATAAAAATGAAGAAAATTACACCAATTTTCAAAAATCTGCTTATGAAAAACAGAAATATGAGAAACTATCTATTCATTTCATTTTGAATTTTTTTCATACTGAATAGAAAATACTGATTATTACATGTTCACACTTCACAGTATGAATTTTCAAAGGCAGATACACTGAAATTTGATTTATATTTTATAGGTCTATAGGCCTAGTCAAGGTGTAGAGTGACAAAATGTAGGCCAAATATTACTAACAAACCAGCTAGCAAACTAAACTTACAAACTAACAAATATCTTCTTCATTACTTAGCACCTCTTGTTAGTTTTTATACTTCTTATATTTGTGCCATGTACAAATCTTTGGATTCAATAAAATAAAATAAAATAAAATAAATAAAATAACACATATTGATCCACAACAGTTCTTCTTCCACGCAATTGTCTACTATTTAGAATCTATTACCTAATACTGACAAATTCATTGTAGCGGGCCCCCCCCCCCAAAAAAAAAAATAAAAAAAAAACAACAACAATGTTTCCACATATTTTGACTGCACAAGAGTTCAAGCTTGTGCCCAGCCTTTGAGAATCACCTACAGTAGTGCCAACCCTAAAAACACGAGTGAAATTTGAAAAGTGCAGGGAAGTTCGAAAAAATTGGTCTTTGAATATTTACTGCTCGATTTCGAACTAGCAACAAAAGTTCAAGTTCGTTTTCGAACTGTTCGCAATATATATATATATATATATATATATATATATATACACACACAGAAAAAAACTGGCTTCCAAGCTATTTAATAAAATGAATAATAATAATAATTTATTTTTATTTTTATTCGTGTCCTCACAAAGATTTCAGCACAATTTCGTAGACCCGCAAAGTCACAAAAAGTTGACTTGTCTGCTGGTCTACTAACATTTTATACATGAGAAAAACAAATTACAATAAGTATATCAAGTCTGAACACTTACGCACGTACATTTTGATAATAATGATGAAAATATCAATTTTAATAAAAAAAATAATCATAATGATAAGAATCCACATTTTGAAATTATGAACTATTTTCAGTTATTTGGAATATACACTGTAAAATGAAATAGTTTCATTTCTCATGATATATATGATAATTTGATAATATCCATTTTTTTAATTCTATTTTTACTGTGGATATTTTTTCTAAACAAAGTAATTCGGGTCTGATTTTATTGATAATAATAATATATATATATATATAGATATATATATATATATATATATATATATATATATATATATATATATATATATATATATGTATATATATATATATATATATATATATATATATATATATATATATATATATATATATATATATATATATTTATATATATATATATATATATATATATATATATATATATATATATATATATATATATATTCATATATATATATATATATATATATATATATATATATATATATATATATATATATATATATATATATATATTATATATATATATATATATATATATATATATATATATATATATATATATATATATATATATATATATATATATATATATATATATATGTGATGTCTGAAGTTTTGAGGGCCGATGGTTGATGGTAATGCTGGCTTTACGGAGATTTGCCCTTCTGGGATGAAAGCCCAGAAGGGCAAATCTCTGCGAAGCCAGCATTACCATATATATATATATACATATATATATATATATATATATATATATATATATATATATATATATATATATATATATATATATATCACATTTAAATGTTTTCCCCCTCCCCCTCACTCCCTTGGCCCTCCCCCCTCAAATCGAAGTACCTACGTGCATGTTTTCAGAGTCGATACCGAGTATTGTTATTATCTGGTACCGTCAACAATTAACAATGCATGCAGGCTTTGTATTGATAATGAGTGGCATAAAGTGACATTAGTTTTGATTAGTGAATCAGTGATAGCTATTACGTCACCACGTATCATCGGCAATAATACTAAACTAGTCTAGTGTAATGTTATAGCATACTCTATGGTTATAGTGAGAAGCCTCTATATATCTATATATAAAACACGTTTTTTGATGTTGATACATTATTCTATTGATTATATTGTCCAAAAGAAAATACAATTCTGTTGCCGACTGATAATTGTGTATATTCTTCCGTGGGCTATAATTATCATTTGTTTGTATAGTATTCCATAGTTGTATAGCCTATATTTCATTGTATTATTGGAATATTGTATGGATCAGGTTTAGTTTTTTTCCTTATGTGTTGCATCGTTTTTTATTAATTGTATGACGTATAGGCTTCTGTCAAGTAACAAATGACAAACAATCGTTACCATAGCAATACAGCGAAATGGTGGACTACCAAACATTCTGATTGGTCAATTCCAACTGATGAACATTGTTGTCTCTCTCTTTCAACAATGAGTGACGTCACTTGACAGAAGTCCATATCAGTTGGATTATTGTATTATATTCGACTTGTATTAATTTTGTGGTAGGCCCAACATGGCATTGTATATCAGTTATATTTGTCTTATCCAAAATTACATTCTGATATTAACAGTTTTTCTCTTCCAACATTATATTATATCCTTCCTTAGTTTGTTAGTTATTAGTTATTTCTCTTTCCACATTATATTAAATCCTTAGTTAGTTTTATTAAGGTACTTGTATAGCTTCAAAATGCACTTTTTTCCCTTTTTTTTTCAATAATCAATTTATTTGTTATGTCTATTTTTCAAACATGCAAACCTCTTTCAAATCTGACATATGGTTTTTTGTAAATAAATAATGTGTATCACTTGGTAACAAGTTCGAGTGCCTAATTCCTTTACTCCTCATATGAGGAATGAATTAGTGTTTCAAAGTAGCCTCAACTTCAAGCATGCTTATATGAGAATTTTGATTTACTACGCTTTCATAAACTTGTAACAATAATTTTTGTACTCAATATTGAGATAGGAGGCCTTTTTTTGTGTCTTTGAATTCCTTGATTACAAGAGCATGATAGTATGAAGGATGATTGTAATTTGTGTGATGGGTGATTTTTAATTCACCATCTTATATTATTTTTGTCTTAAAATAACAAGAAAAAAAATACCAAAAATGTAAAAATTCGAATAAAATACTTCTAGTAGTCAGAGTACTAAAATCCTTCATACTTTCACTCTATGATGTCTTGCGAACAAAATAAGACTGAAATTTACATCCTAGTGTTGATGGAAACTGAGATTTCTTGTTACAAGTTTTGTCTGTTTTTATCAATTAAAACTGTAATTACTCGAGAAAAAAATGATGCAACAAATGACAAACAACCGTTACCATAGCAATACAGCGAACTGGTGGACTACCAAACATTTTGATTGGTCAATTCCAACTGGTGGACATTGTTGTCTGTCTCTTTCAACAATGGGTAATGTAACTTGACAGAAGTCCATATCAGTTGAGACTTGTATTTGTGGTGGGCTCAACATGGCATTGTATATCAGTTATATTTGTCTTATCCAAAATTACATTTTGATATTAACAGTATTTCTCTTCCAACATTATATTGAATAAAGATTATTCTGAAATAAAGATAAAGATGAAGATAAAGATTATTATTATGTAAAAAAAATAATATGTCACATCTAATCGAATTGTGACCAGAGTGAATCAAGAGAAAAAAGTGTAAAAATATCAAAGTTGAAGACTTTTCAGTGCAAGGTATTACAAGTAACATTCACTTCTACCAACGTTATAACTTATTTATATTTATTATTCAATCAATATCTCTATTAGAATACTTTCTGTCACATCAGGTCTCATTGAGTAGGTAGAATATTTGAATATTATATCCAATATATATGAATATAATTTCGAATATTATTATTAATGGGTTGAATATGGCTTGTATATGGCTGGGTTAATGGCTTATATGTATGTATTATTTGAATCTGATAATAAAAAAAAAAAAGTTGAAAAAAAAAATATTGAATAGGTTCAAGTAATGCTCGTCACTGCATGTATTATGATGTATTCAGTGTATTTACTTCCTAGTTTTTTATGAACACTCAGTTGAAGTTGAAGTAAGTTGAACTAGGTTGCACTCATGCACTTCAAGTATTAAAGTTGATTTATAATCAGTGTTATTCATCTACATCGCGTGAGTTCGTGTAAGCTCGTTTAAACCCGCTACAATGGATAACGTCATGAAATATAATACATAATAAACATGGACTTGCCAATGTAATTGGAAAAAAGCCCCATATCAGTTGATATTGAACTTGATCAACGCTTACAAAAGACTTGCAGGCTCGACACGGCCGGCCGCCAGTGCTACATGATAGGGCGAGACGGCCGATCGAGCGGCGGGTCGGGTTAAAAGCGTGCAATTCAGTGAAACTGCAGAATGAGGGTTCTGATCAGATTATCGACAGTCAATCACAGAAAGATCATCAGATGTGGAATCAGTGCTCTTATTCTATAAGTGCACACGAAATGACAGCGTGACAAAAGTGTCACAATCTATATTTATATCAATTTAATATGATATACATATATACATAGGCCTATATGCATATATATATATATATATATATATATATATATAAATATATATATATATATATATATATATATATATATATATATATATATATATATATACATATATATATACATATATATATATATAAATATATATATATATATATATACATATATATATATACATATATATACATATATATATATATATATATATGTATATATATATATATATATATATATATATATATATATATATATATATATACATATATATATACATATATATATATATATATATATATATATACATATATATATATATATACATATATACATATATATATACATATATATATATATATATATATATATATATATATATATATATATATATATATATATATATGTATATATATATATATATATATATATATATATATATATATATATATATATGTATATATATATATATATATATATATATATATATATAAATATATATAAATAAATATTCATATATTAAGAGGCCGCAGGCGCTCGTATTTCACGCCGCAAACTCTCACGGCCGTAATTTTTAAGATATCAATATGATTGTTTTTGCATTCTGTTGATAATTGAAAGAGGGAGGTTATCGCATTTACAGAATTTTTAACATCAAATTTGTAATTTTTCAAATTCTTCAAATGGAAAATGAAAGAATTTCTAGTTTACGGAAACCTAGATATATATTTTTGAATACCGAAAAATAATATGGACTGTGAAATATATCAAAAGTGTGAGTGAGGGAATTAACGGCGTTAACGAGAATATGAGTTCGGCGGGCTAGTCTATGGGCTGCGCCTAGCACACGATGCATGTTAAACTGGAGTCTGAAGCGAGCGAACAACGAGCGCGTGTAGAGCGCCTGCGGCCTCTTAATGCAGAATCATAACAATTCAATTCAGCATTCGTAAATATGGAATGAAAAATGTTGCTGCATACCTCGTGACCACACATAACTCCTGAGCACAATAGTCAATTATAAATCAGCCAACAGCGACCTATATCCTTCAAATACCTTTGAATACAAATCATATCGATTAATAATCAATCAATCAAATCGTTTCACTAATGAATAATAATTTTATTCCATTCAACATTTTATTACACAATAATCGCGGAGTTTTTTCATGGCATTGTGTCAACATCTGTCTCTGCTAATAAATTGCTATCGGCTGGAAAAGGCAAATCCATTGTGCGTTATGATTTTCTAAGTCAATTAAGGAAACGCAGAATTTTCATTAGTCAGCGGATGAGTCATACTGGGCAAACATTTCCATGCTGTGTCCGAATTAGGATGCATTGAGAGTTGCGTTTGCCCCTTCCAACGCAACCCTCAATGCATCTTGGTCCGAATACAGACATATAACTCGGTGGTTGAAACGATGCACTCAGCACTCGCGGCACTGTATTGCTAGCTGAGGTCTATTGGTGTCGGTGGATGATGAATAAGTTGGTGAGAAGATTGATACCAGGGGCCCTATTCCTGACTCATGTCCCTTAGTGACATGAGTCACTTTTCTCATCTCACTTTTATCACTACACTAAAATCTGGATAAAGTGACACATTAGTAAATAGCAATCGGCCATTTTAGTGAGATGAACCGAAAAGTGACTCATGTGACGTCACCAAGGGACATCTTTCAGGAATAAGGGCTCAGGCTCGGATGGATACACGGGCTGGCGACTGAAGCTCAGGGCGCGCTTGCGCTCTTCAGAGCCTTCATAGTTTTGTTTTGAATAAAATGAAATCGTACCAAAAAATGCAAACGAAGTCACATCATAGATATAAATAGAACCAGAAAGTATTACAAACGTATTCTCAATACTAGGTAAACGCGTTATGTGTTGCCGCGTTGATGGATGAGCTACTTATATCAACTTATTTCAACTTTAATCTTTGGATTGGTTATTTATATTTATATATATATATATATACACCTTGAGAATGAGAACCAAACTATTATGTCACTGCCATCTTATTTTTCCTTATTAATTTATTTGATAATAGAGAAGGCTTTGTTTAAATCGTTTACAGTTAAGTGGTGGCACTTGTTGCTTGAATGTAATTGGTATCTTAATAGCTTTGAATGATTTACAAAAATTAAATTATATATTATTTTACATCAAAACGGCTCATCTGATTCGAGTGAAAGTTCGGAATAATGTGTATCATTATTATATTGAAATTCCCTGAGAATTTGAATTCTCTCGGATGAAATATTTTTCACGAATTTTTTCTTCTTGGTTGTTCTTATGGGATTTTTGAAAACTTTGAAATAAGTTTTCTCAAAAGTGGTTTGACCGATTGAGCCTCAAAACTATACAGTATAGAATTAGATAAGGACACTTGTGTGCGCCAAGTTTCAATTGATTTTGAATTTTCGTTTAACCTGTGGAGCGCGAACAAAAAAACAAAAAAAAAAGCACTTTTTTTCGGGTATGGTGAAATTGAGTCTTCGCTTCACTCATCCAATTATTTCCATTCATATTCTCAAACACAACAAAAACATTGGCCAATGTCTACAAATCACAGAATATAATCTAAAAACATGATATTTCCAAAAATACCCTGCGGTGCTATTGGATTTCCTGAAATATTGAGCGCCTTGGTATTTCTTTCTAGGACTTCACCCCGGCTGAGTCACACCCTGTCATATAAATATTCCGTTAATTAGTGAGTCATCATTGGTGATGTCGAGTAACGAGCGGAAATATGTTGAAGTGCCACGTGCTTTTCACATGGACCAAAAGATTGTTTACATTCGTGACACTACAGTCTTTTTCACATTTTGAAAAAGTGTTGGGGCGCTTCATCAGGTTCAGTCTAGGGGCGCTGAATTCTCAAGTTGGGGTCTGATTGATACATAAAAAGTTATTTCATCAGGTGTTTGAACAGTAAAGCGAGAAGGCTGTATATTCACCAAGCCTATATAACTATACAGCGAGTAAAAACGTTGCACCTCTCTCCAGGATAGTCGAGCATGGCGGGAATCGAACCCCGGTCTATGACGATTCTCAGTCAAATTATATTGACAGCACAGTGGTAATTACTCAAAACAACCCCCCCCCCCCCTCCCCATACAGTTGATGTAAATAATACAAAGTAATTGCCTGAGGGGGTAAGGTTTTTTCGTAGAGCTGTACCTCGATCGATGTCTGGGCGTAACGGGTGAACCTTGATTAGGGGGTTGGGGGGGCGGGGAGGGAGGGGGCTCAAGGTCACACGTGTGTTCTGCACTGGCAAAATGGCAAACAGTGCCAAACATAGCTGATATTACAGATAGGTTTGAACTAGCTCTACTTTTAATCAATAAACAGTATTATTTTCATCATCTATAGTTATTCTATTGGCACACGATAAATTGTGAAAATGAAAATAGAAAAAAATATATTAATACAATTATTTCCAATCGTAAACAACTGACTGAAAGAAAGATAAGATACTTGTGAAAGAAAAGAATATCAATACCGGTATAATCTGGAATAATTGGCACATTAGTTTGCCATTGATTAGAACAGCCAAAACAAAAACCCATCTTTTATAAATACCATAGGCAAACGGAACATATGCGTTGTAAGATGAGCGAGATACCTGAATAAGGTATAATAAGAGTCATTACTCATTAGTATAGTCCTACATTTGCTACTTTATCGACTCTAGTATTCTACACACTTTGTCCTAAATTTGCTACTTTATCGACTCTGGTATCCTACACTCCTTGATGAATATAAAGAATAGTTAGTTCATGAATTAATGAATATTAGGGTTTTAAGGCGAATCGACAGCGAGGTCATTTAGCGCCTGTAGTTAGTTCATTGTTGGGTAAATATCGAAATCGAATCTAGAAAGCAGTGAATCTTAGCTACCTAATTCTGCTATTATTTCCATATATTTGATGAATAAAAACAGTTACTTGAATTTTTCTCTTCCAAACGGCTGATTTGAATTGCTTACAAAATGATGATAATGTGTATCATTTATGCGTACACATTCAGAGGAAATTTTTTATTTTTTTTGAAGAGATTTCATTTCTCAAATTTTCTTGCCCAGCCCAATCTTATGGGGTTTTTTAAAAACTTGGACATGATATTTCTCAAAATCGGTTCAACCGATTCATTTCAAAAACTATACAGTTCTAAGTTGTATAAGTTCTCCCCTACACAAAAAAAAAAGTTTCATGTTGATCAGTAAAACCGTGCGACCTCTGCAGTGATGCTTACAAAAAAAAACACATACAAAGCTCTATAAGAGTGAGTTGAAGTCTTCGCTACTCTCATCTAATAACTTCAGGTCTACATATACTATTTATATAGTCAATTGAAGTGAAGTTTTAAAAACTCTCTAAGCTATACAATTTCGAAGTAGGTGATGACACTTGTGTGTATGCCAAGTTTCAACTGAATTTGTACTCTCGTTTGACCTGTGAAGCGCAAATTAAATTTTTCACTTATTTCGAGTACGGTGAGATAATGAGTCTGCTTCGCTCATCCAATTTGAGTACCGGTAATTGACATTTTGGTCAGATATTATTTGAATCTTGTGATCTACATATTTGTTAATAATAATTTTGTATCTCGCACTGTTCAAGTTTGATGATTATTTATCTGTGAAATCCCCCTGGATGGAACTTATTGCCCTATTTCAACTGGTGACGCGTTAATCAAACATCACACTAGGGCCTAGGTATACCGGTATAGTTATCTCATTTTTAATTATTCTTTGGTGTGGTAAGATCGCCCTTGTGGTGCCCCATTCAAACGATCTTGTCTTTCATCCATAGCCTTAATTTGGGAACAATGATTTTGTATCAAGTCTCGATGTTCTGAAAAAAAAAATTGTTTTTTAAAACATCGAAACTTGATACAAAATCATTGTTCCCCAATTGAGGCTATGGATGAAATGTGGGATCGTTTGGACGGGTCACCACAAGGGCGATCTTACCATCCCATTTTGATTATTTAAAACCAACGAACTTCAACACCAGGACTGCGCTGTCATGTGACCATAATTTTCCGCCGTAGTTCCGAAAATCCGGAACACATTATAAGTAAAAACCGTTTCTGTGATATATATATATATATATATATATATATATATATATATATATATATATATATATATATATATATATATATATATATATATATATCCGGACATTACCAGCATTGTGAAGGTACGCTATAGTATGGGTTTACAAAAAACTTCCAGAGTTTTGGAGTTTTCCACATTTTTCTTTCGGATTAAGTTCCAGTATACATAAGATGAGAAAAAAATATATCTTTAAATTTTTTCTTTCCATTGTTGAATTTGTAATTAATTCCCAATTGTTATAACAATAGAATGTTTCCAACAAAGAGTCCTCCAGCTCTATATGTTGTGGTCAGGTTTTTTCAATGTTGTTTTGATCATCAAGGTCGATTCTGTGTTCTGGCACTTCATTTTCATTACTATGACTACTAGAAGTACGGTATTTAATTATAATTTTTGAATAATGGGATTTGATTTTTATCATTTTTTCAGCTATACAATGAACTACAAACAGAGGGGTTAATTAAGGTATAAGAAGAAGTGAAATTCTTAGTCTGTCAGAAGATGCTTCATTTAATGAGATTCAGAATAAAAAAAATCAGCCTTCTAACTATAATATTAATATATTTTTTCTTTGTTGGAAGTTCCAGTTGTGTATGAAAATCTTAGTTTTGAGTAAATTGCAATCAAAGTTTGGACCATTTTGTCTAATCATGCATGTAAAAGACTCACAAAATATTTATTTGTAAAATAACCAGGTATCACACATAGCTGTGGTTTGCTTTTTATAAAAGAGAATTAATCAATTGATAAAGTAACACCAACATCTGAAAATGGTTATTTTTTGAAAATCTGTCTTTTCAAACCCATACTATAGTACACAAAACACACGAATGTTGATATCTTCCACTTTGAAATAAGTCTCTTGGGCAATGTTCACTTCTTTCCATTAACAGCAATAAACATTAATAAATATGAACATTAAAAAATGAATAGAAAATAGAATAGTTACCCGATGTGTCTCTTTCTCAGCAACATCGTGTCAGTCTTCGTCAGCTGTTCGAGGGGCTCCATGGCTGTCACGTGACACAACCCTCTTACGCCCTCCTGGAACAAGAACACCAGATCCTGTCAATCCACGGCTGCCAACACGACCGCAACAAATACGAACTTTTACAATTATCAATTTTTATTATTACCGGTATTATTATTATTATTATTATATTGGGTTCTCAACGACGCACTGTAATGATGACTAAGATCTATTGGCGTCAGATGAATGATTAATGAGATGAAGGGATGATGAGATGAAGGTTTTATGGGTAATGGGAAGGATAGTGGGAAGGAAGCGGTCGAGCCTATATTGTGGGAACCATCCTGGAATTAGCCTATAGACTACAGAGGTAAACCACGAAAAACCCCTGTAAAGATAGACGGTGTGGCGGGGATCGAACCGGGTCCGATATGCCAACTGCCTCCCGGGTCACTTGTAGCGGGAGAGGCGAGGGGTTACCAGCTCCTGAAATCTGGACTACACTTGTCATGAAATCTTCCTGAAATCCCTTGGAATCTTCTCGAAATCCCGTGAAATCTCCTGTGAAAACCTTTCAAATCTGAAATCAGGTGTAGGCCCTACTCCAAATGTGGGCCTAATAGTTGTTTACCCCTCGGGTAGACGACCTACCTCTTCCTTTTTTTTAATCGTAGGGCCTCCTATAAGAGTAGGGATACATTTTAATACAGTTCGATTTCGATATTCGATATTCTTTTTATTCCATCTTGAACCTGTACTTATTCACTCGTACGTATCTCGAGGTTCCGATCGACCGTCCCCCCTATCCCACATCACTAGCGCTCGACTGTCTCGGTCGTTAGCCTAATAAGAATGCACAGTTTATACTAGTAATCACTCGTTTTTGCGAGCCTATCAATTCATCAATTAGCGGCCTGCTTGATTCCATTTATTGATTAATTATTATTATTATTGATACAATATAAATTTGAATTGAGCACAACCTAACTATAATCATAAACATTAATATTAATAATAGGTACGCAATAAGTTGGTACACAAAAAAACAGTAATTATTCCACATGTACGTACATAGTAATCAATTGTGTGGTTAATTTAATGAAAATGAAAAGGAAATGGTAATATTGAAACTAATAAAACCCACATAAGCCAAGGCTTGTGCGTGGGAAATTAGTTATATAGGAAAAATACATAAATTATTGCAAGATGGGGTGAAAGTATATACATAATGTTACAAACATACAGATAATACAGATCATACAATTATTCTTGAAGTTCAACTAGGAAACAGTATGAGTACATTTTGAAAATTGATAATAATACAAATTTTATAAGAAATGATACATTAAACAATAATTCTGATTTCAAGCAAATACAGCTTGGTGAGCGCTTGCGAGTACAATAAGATTGATAATACTGAATTTGATGTGGATGAGAGATAGAAAAAACTAAGATTCAACTATAACTGAACTGAAATGGAAGAGTATAAATATTATTGTACCGTATACAATATTATATATAGCTACATATTATAATATAAAGAACTAAAAAGTAAATCTTTCCAAAAACTTCGGCCTTCACTGCAGCCAAGTAGATATAGTTTCGTTTTGAATATGTTAAACACGGTTATTGACAAGATGTCATTGGGCATCGCAATTGAACAGGTTGGGTCCAAGAAAAGCAGCTTGTATTTGCACTAGTGAAGTTAACATTAAATAATTCTAAGGAGACATAATTTTGACGATCTTGAAGCATCATAATTAATAGAAGGGAATTTAGAGTGTTTGTTTTTAAATGTGTACAAAAGGAGACATTTGAGATACAAATTTCTAATACATGTGCACTTTCACTTTATTAAATAGATGATCGGAAGGGTAGTCTCTGGGTCGTTCATGGGTGGTTCTTAAAATTGACTTTTGCACGGTTTCTAGTGGTTTTAGATGTGTTTTTAGTGCTCCTTACCAATTACCATGTAAACAATGAAGAGAATAAAGAACTCTATTAACACAATTATATTCACGTCACTGGGATATTTCAAATATAAACAAAGAAAACTACAAGAAAACGCGAATCAATATGAATATCAGTCAGATACGATCAAGGATTAACACGCGTGGTTTAGATTGTATACATTTTGATAGACTTGAAAAAAAAATCTTGTAGATAAATTCAGAAATGTCATAAAATATAACCACCTAAAGTCCTAAACCAACTAAACTAACCTACTAGAAATGTGTGCATGTTGCCACAAAAACTATAGCTCGAAACGTCTAAATTAATTAATTGTCAGATATTGTAACCAATAAAATGATTAATAAATTACCCCAACATAAATAAAAAACTGAAGTGCGTATAATTGTACTCAGAAAGAGAATCAAAACAATATTTTCTCTCGTTATCGTTAAATAATATTATGAATTTTAAGAAACGGACGAATGAACAAATTCGATTTTTCGAATGTCAACAAACAATATATATTCACACACGGTTCCAAACCTAGTAACAACAAAATATGACGAAGTAATTATTCACTTACCTGAATGAACCCGTAACAAAAACAACGTAATATTCCCCACAAGAACCGTTACGCAGTCGTCTCCCGAATTAATTCCCGTCTCTGGAATAAATGGGCTCCGCTCCAATAACTGTCAGGCCAGGGACTACTCTACTGACACAGCTAGCTATAGTCCTGATTTCCACCGCTCGCCCAGCTGACGGAGCGGCGCGCGCAGCTCATGCCAAACTCCCTGACCTTTATCATTATTGCAAATAGTTCGAATTTTTGAAATACGAATGGAAACAAAATACATTGCACTCGGTTGAATAACCCAGATATGTGCGCGCGCATCAACTTGATACAAAATTTCAGTTTGTTATTGCTACATTTTATATATTAGGAAAACACAACGCATGCGTAGTAAGATGAGCGATATAGGGATAGTTATATGAGATGTAATTGAAGGCTATACACACACCTTGATTTTGTAACTATTATATCACTGCCTTCCAGTTTTATCTGTCTGTTGCTAATCTTAAACGCTACTATTCAATTGGCTGTACCTGCTGCATAATTCATAATAGCTTTAAAAACCTTCAATCGATGATTATTTTTCTTGAAGACGAGAGACGACAAGATAAGACGGAATTGTACTTGTAAGACGGATAATCAAACTGATCCATGAAAACATTTGGAACATTTATCATACTACTGCTGAAATTTCCAAAAAATTATAGAAGATATTCGAAGGTGATACTTTTTCCAAATTTTCTTCCCTAGCTTTTTCTTAATGAGAATTTTCCAAATGTCAAATGTCGAAATCGTTTTTCCCAAATGATGTTCCACCAATTGCGCCTCAAAACTATCCAGTATCGAGTTAGATGATGACACATTTGTTTGCCAAGTTTCAACAAAATTTGTGGTTCCGTTTGGTCTGTGGATTGAAAAAAATAACGTTTTTCAAGTACAAAAAATTGAGTCTTTGCTTCGCTCAACCAATCATTAAATTATTATTAGTAAGTCATACATTAACAGTTCGAAGATTTTTCATGATTCTCTCTGTAGCCTAGGTAAAGGCCTAAATGCAGGGATCAAAGACGGTGATCATTGTACATGCTTAACGACCCCACCAACAGCTAGGTTATACAGGGGTACGAAAGAGCAGATTCTTATGGAGCTATCAAGTGATGATAAATGGAAGGACGTGTAAATAGCCCATGCCTTATGCGGGACTCGAACCCACGCCCAACAGTGACTTCAGCTCCTGAAGCGGTGCCTCAGCTGACCGAGCTACCGAGGGTGGCTATCAAAGACGATTAGACACGGTTGGTTCCTAAAATATTGTGTAAGTGCGCTTTATTCCCACTCACCTTCTCACTTTATTCACCAGGAAACCTTCAACTGAACGACAGATTCAGAGGGAAACCACGATGAACCCTTGTCAGGATGTCAGGATAATTAACCTTGGAGGGAAATATATGTCTTTCTGTTTGAATTTTGACATTTAGAATTTTGAAAAGTCATTATCAAAAATCTGACAATCCGATAAATCGACCCCAATCGCTTTCAAACACTTCCATTCAATTTTTTACTGATGAAGAAAAATGATTTATTTATTTATTTATTTTTTAGCATTATGTTTACGGTTGACACATTTCAAACGTACACTGTGTAAATTTTGTCAAGAATTGTCAAATAATATAAAAATGTAAAATAAAAATAGATCTACTATAGAAACATACTAAAATTTATGCTTTAAAAATAATGAATTAAGAGGCCGCAGGCGCTCGTATTTCACGCCGCAAACTCTCACGGCCGTAATTTTTAAGATATCAATATGATTGTTTTTGCATTCTGTTGATAATTGAAAGAGGGAGGTTATCGCATTTACAGAATTTTTAACATCAAATTTGTAATTTTTCAAATTCTTCAAATGGAAAATGAAAGAATTTCTAGTTTACGGAAACCTAGATATATATTTTTGAATACCGAAAAATAATATGGACTGTGAAATATATCAAAAGTGTGAGTGAGGGAATTAACGGCGTTAACGAGAATATGAGTTCGGCGGGCTAGTCTATGGGCTGCGCCTAGCACACGATGCATGTTAAACTGGAGTCTGAAGCGAGCGAACAACGAGCGCGTGTAGAGCGCCTGCGGCCTCTTAATGAAAAAATTAAGAAAAAATGATAAAAATAAAAATTCAATATGTTGTCATTACAATTGACGATTCGATATAGGCGTGGCGTCACCAGTAGGCCAGTTAGATCTATATCATTTGTGGTCATTTGAATACATACCCCGATTGGATATTTTACAGTGCGTCGTTAAACCCCGATTGGATATTTGAATTTCGTTTTCACAGTTCTAACAGCCATTTTAATTGGACGGTATGATTTGTGACGTCATGGGGGCGAAGACTGCGAGTCGTCAATTGAATTGTTTCCAAATAACTCAGGGATTAAATTTAGAGAAAACAAAAACATAAATTCATAGATTTGATTGAATTAGAATATTTATTGATATAAACGCTCTTTTACAAGTTACTGTTCCACGCGTGCGTATAAACAATTTGAGCCAACTTATTTCCGATGCCTGCCTATCATAAAACAGACCCTTGCCCAGCCTCTTAGCACTTGTAGGCCCGTGTAGTGGGCAAAATGGACAAAGTGGATAACGGTTCAGGTGGTAGGTAGAACATAACTGTATATAGGCCCATACAGGGTGGTCCCTGGTGCGTTGTCGACGAAATATCATCTCAAAGTAAAATATTTTTAATCTCAATCTATATTTATAATGAGAAAACTTCCAAACCCAGTGATTTGCAATACTAGAAATATTATTAATTACAAAACATCTGATAAAACCGAAAGTGATTGACCTTGAATTGATAAGAATGTCAACAAATGTTTTATATCATTCGTCAAGTGCTCAAGGTTGATTGATTAATCTACATGAAACCTGTTGCAACGACAATACTGTAGGTCGGTGGGCACGAGTGACCGTCTCCCCTATCTCGTGGTTGTAACGATCAGGAGTGTCGACCTGTCAATAGAAGCACATAACGTGACAGCTGTCATTACGTACACACATTCTGTGAGTTGAAGGTCCCGATCGACCGTCTCCCCCACTAAATAGCAGTAACGGTCGAGAGTGTCGAGATGTCATTACACCAGTCACGTGACTTGTGTCATTATGACAGTTACTGCATGTTGCCGCAGAGCGTGTTATTGAGAGAGAGAGAGAGAGAGAGAGAGAGAGAGAGAGAGAGAGAGAGAGAGAGTCGTTTTATTGGATGAGCGTAGAGGAGACGCGTGGCTGAGTGGTAATACACTGAACCGTCATTCCGGAGACCGGGGTTCGATTCCCGCCAAGGTCAACCATCCTAACAGCGTTTTTTCGTGGTTTCCCTCTGTCGTTCAGGTTGATACTGGGATGGTTCGTTAACAACAGGCCACGACCGACTCCTTCCCACCATCCAAAACACCTAATAAAATAACCTTTCATCTCATCTTCCCATCATCTCATTCATCATCCACCGACGCCAATAGATCGTAGCCATCAGTATAGTGCGTCGTTAAAACCCAATATATATATATATATATATATATATATATATATATATATATATATATATATATGTATAAAAAAAATATATATATACAACCAATCGACTTGAAACATATGCTATATATTAGTGCCCCACCAGAATAGACTCTTATTGATCTTGAACAAAATCGATTCGACGCTTTCTCGGAAAAAATGGGACAGTTAATCCTATTGAAATGAAATGTCTACAATGTTATGATTCTTCTGATGCCGGTATATGTTTCTATAAAGTTACCAGTGGAGCGTTTAGGCCTAGGCGCACTAGGCGCGCGCCTAGGGCCCCGGATTTAAAAAAAACGATCAAACAACTTTTTTGATATATCTTTCTTTTTAAATTATTAAATGTATACATTTTGATGTACAAATGTACAAATCAACGCTTTCGCTAAACTTAAGTGCAGGAAAAAGCAAATGTAATATAGAGTTGTATACATTTATATTCCCAATTACATGTAATTTTTGTAAAATACATTGTACCAACTATTCAAACATCAATACATAAAAGCAAACGATATTGTAGCCTATACCATAGACTAAAGAAGTAGTATTCTTTAGTCTATGCCTATACCTTCAAGTCCTTCTCAGTCATATTTAAATTGATATTATTATAGAACACAGCTGTTCTATATAGCTCTGGGTGAGCTATTCAGAACAGCTATTCGCTGTTATATACCATCAATGTTGAATATAAAATAAGTCCATTCATGTTTAGTACATTTTTCACGAGGTATGAAATTATAAGGTATACTATATATAAACATGATTTTTTCTATACTGAAAACGTCAAACTCCTCTATTTCTCTAAATGTACATGTAGGAGGGGGGGGGGGCTCAGAATAAGATTGCGCCTAGGGCCCCATAAAAGCTAAACGCGCCACTGAAAGTTACCAGGGCGGCGATCACTAGTAGTGATGTCACAAATTCGATCACCTCGCCTAATCTTCCCTTGTAAATATTTATATTAATTCCCTACCTAGAGCAATTGTCTCTGCACGCCCATAACCTGTACATAACACCCCCTGTCGGCGAATTATGGCCTCACGGCCGGTGTCGCTGTTGCATAATTGCCATTAGAAAATATTTCTATTGGCAAACAGAACTAGATCCCCGAAAGTTACCAGGCTAATTCAAAACGACCTACCTCAACACCCCCTTATCCATCTACCCCAACACTCCACCCCCTTACCTCTATACTAGCAGCCTATTGTTCTACTGCCCCACACAATCGTAATAATATATTATATTCATACACATTACGTTGGAGCTCCCGATAAGCCATGAGGCCTATTATATTGACCATGAAACCCGCTAGGTTACCTATTATCACACTAAACAAAGTAATGGGCTTGATAAGAAACTACTCGATTGTAATTCGGAGTAATCTATTGAAATCAATATCGAAGTTGAATGAATTAATGATTATTGTTTGCTTAACGACCCCACCTACAGCTAGGTTATATGGGGGTACGAATGAGCAAGTGATTATGAAACTATTAAGTGATGATAAGTGAAAAGACGTTTACAAAAGCCCATGCTTTATGAAGGACTCGAACCCACGCCCAACGGTGACTTCAGTTCCTGAAGCGGTGCCTCAGCTGACCGAGCTACCGAGGGCGGCCATAATATGGATGTTCTTTCAATTTGTTTGGTCGACGACCTTCTTTCGTGGATAAAAAAATGGTGTTCAAAATGGAGGATTTCCAAAAATTGTCACTTATACAATCATACCAAAATTATATACCTCTTAATTATCCTCCGATTGATTACCGACTTAATTGAACGATATTCTTAATTATCGTAAGAATAACACTAATTTACTTTAATTCACAAAATACTATAGCCTACTGATTTTATTATATTTTCTTGTTATCTATCAACTAGATTTATATTTACAAGCATAGCCCTATTAGCAAACCGATGCTTTGTAAATTCATGGCCATACCCGTGGCTCAGTCAGCTATCGCACTGCGTTGAAAACTAAAGTCACCGTTGGGCGTGGGTTCGAGTCCCGTATTAGGCATGGATTTTTGTGACCGTCCTTTCACTTATCATCACTTCATAGTATCATAATCACCTGCACATTCGTACCCCCGTATAACCTAGCTGTTGGTGGGGCCACTGAACCAAAAATAATCGATCAAACAATAAAAACCAGTACATTCCTCATTAGGGATGATGGACACATATTTTCTTTGTGGGCGAATGGTGAGAGTTTTTGTTTTGAGGGGTAGGGGAACAGAACCCCCCCCCCTATCCCCACCACAACCCTCCTGCTCAAACCGTACACTGAAATCTGAATACAATAGGCCTGTTTGTTCGTGTTGCACCAACCTGAACTAAAGTGTTGCTGGTGCAGGAAGGAAATGCGTGATATTACGGGTTTGGTGCAGGAAATGATCCCTAAATGTTGAGGTACAAACAAACACGATAGTGCCGATCTCAATGGTTCCTAGACACGAATTTTAAAAATGGGAAAAGTTATTTGGGTAAATTCACCGGAGACGTAATTCTGCATGTCAACTTGCTTAAAAATAATTACAACCCTTATTCAAATATATAATTTTTCATTCTCATCGACACGAATTTAAGCGTCAACAATTTGTAAGCCTATACATATAGTGTCCACCTACAATTTGATTTTAGCGCCTGCCATTTTGAACTGAACTGAGCACACCAGCTCCGTATAGCTGGTGTAGAACTACTTGAACTAGTGCAAGTGAACTGGGACAAACGAACACAATCTTTGGTGCAACACCATGGTTACAAACAAACACGAAAGGGGACGTCCATAAATTACGTCACAGCTTAGGGGGGGAGGGGGTTGTCAAGATTTGTGACAAGGTGTTACAAGGGAGGGGGGGGGAGGCAACTGTGTGACGTACCATTTTTTTGTTCTATGTATTTGGCGCCATTCTTAGGCTTATAGATTCTTATATTTATACCCGCCCTAGAAACAGCAGATGCATTTCAAATAATGATCAAGTTTGACTACTCAAAAAGCAAACATAGAGAAATGCATATTTTGATTTGATTACTCTATTGTACCTTTGCCGCCTGCTAATTTCAATTTTTTTTTTTCAAAGGGGGTATGAGAATTTGTGACGTATTTAAAGGGGGGTGGGTAATAGGTTTTGTGACCAACTGTGACATAGGAGGCAAGGGGGGTGGGTTCAAAGTGGCCTAAAAAAGTGTGACATAATTTATGGACGTCCCCAAAGTGCAAGAACTGAAGAACTAGTTCAGGAAGTGCAGGAAAAACAAGCAGTCCTAATATGTATGAAATACGTACTAGATATAATGTAATATATTATATCTAGTACGTAATTCATACATTAGGGACGGTCGAGTGTTTAGAATCATGGTTCCGATTAGCGATTGTAAAGGGCAAAGACCCACGATGGACGCACTTCGCAGTTTGGATTGTATCACACCATTGGTACAAGAGGGGGTACTTCCGTCTCTCTCACACTCTCTTTCCCCATATATAGGCGTCTCGGATCTCTCTCACTCTCTCATATACTATCTTTCTCTCTCACTCTCATATACTATCTTTCTCTTACTCTCTCATGATCATAATTTATGTTATTTTATTCGTGATTTAGGTTCAATACACTTGCTACAATATTGCTACAGATAAGAAGCTACTGATTACCATTTTAAATAAAGATGTATATTATATTATAGGATGAGAAATAGCGAAAGCATCGACTGAGACGAGTGGACGAGTGGCTAGCCTGCTGAACCGTCGATCAGGAGACCGGGGTTAGATTCCCGCCATGGTCGACCATCCTGACAAGGATTTTTCGTGGTTTTACTCTGTCGTTCAGGTCAATACTGGGATGGTTAGACGACCGACTCTTTCCCACTATCCAAACACACTAATAAAATAACCTTTCATTTCAGCATCCCACCATCTCATATATCATTCATCGACGCTAATAGATCCTAGTCATTAGTATAGTGCGTCGCTAAAATCAATATAAATCAAATGAATACAAACATTTTGATCGACATAAAAATTTCGATTGAAATGTAATTCTAAATAATTTTACCTCGCCTTATTGTCACTGTTTAAATTGAAATTTAATTGAAATTGATATTGAGTCTTCGCCCACGCTCATCCCATTAGGCCTAGCTATTCCACGGCCCCCATTAAATAATTCAAAAATTCGCTTCTTAGAAGTTAGAACACATTATTTCCAAACAGTACATGTCAACACTGTCGTGTGAAAGTGCAAGTGTTATCTTCTGTCTCTCTCTCTCTCTCACGCACGCACGCACGTGGTCGAGCCGTGACCACGTGACCGACCGGTCGACCGGGTGTCTCGTGCCACAACGAGCGGCTGTCTCGACGTGAGTCACGTGGCAAACACGTGCGCGGTGTTTACACATGGATTACGCATGACACCACGGAGATGATAATGTTATCTGCCTGTTGTAAAGACGCAATGTCTCGTGCTCTGTCATCAGCAACTGTCTGCCCATAGAGGAGGAAGGGGAGGGGGGGGGGGGGGGAGGAGAAGAAAAAAAAAATATATTTATGAACGGAGTGCTTGCTAACACACTATTTAGTGTGCTTCTAAATACCTGTCTAAAAGCACTTCCAGAGGCCCATTTTGAAGCAAATAAAAAAGGAAAATTAAGAATGAAGAAATAATAATGTTGATAATGATGTAAATATACTAGGAAAACGCTATATACGCGTTGTTGGACGAGCGGAAAGTATAAGTATGTCGACTTCTTTGCCAAACTTTTGCCTACATTCGCCAACTGGGTGACATTCAAGTTGGAAATGGGTAAAAACTGCTTCTAGTGGTACAAATTTAGCACATTTCATGTTTTTTCTTCAAAATGGCTGACCCGATCAAGCTGAGAATTTCCAGAAATGTGTATCAAAATGTAATTCAACTTCACACAAAATTTCATTTTTTTTGAAAATAAAAATATTTATATTTTTTCCCGCCGTTTTACCCTAAGGGGTATTTTTGAAATTTCTAAAATTCATAAAAATAAAAGTTACCACCCGATAATGCCACAAAACTATACAGATCTAAGTTAGATGAGGAACCATAACGAAGAACAGTTTGAAGTTGATAGCTGTAGCCGTTTGATCTGTGGAGAACCGACAAAAAAACATTAAAAAAAAACATAAAAACGAACACCAATTTTTTTCAGTAAGTCAAATTGAATCCTCGCTAAAGCTCGTCTAATGACATATACACGTCGGTGAATGATATATGAGATGGGATGATGATATGATGGTCATTTTATTAGGTGTGTTTGCATATAGTGGGAAGGAGTCGGTCGTGACCTCTTGTTAAGGAACCATCCCTGTATTGACAACAACAGAGGGAAACCACGGATAACCCCTGTCCGAATGGTTGACCATGGCGGAAATCGAACCCCGGTCTCCTGAATGACGGTTCAGTGTGCTAGCTACTCGTTCACTCGTCTCAGTCGTCTCAGATTATATAATGATAAAATCGTACCCTTATCCCAACAAAAGTCCGGTTAGGGGCCATTGGTTATTATGGTAATCATTATTATTATTATATATCATCACCATTATGGGTTAAGACCATAATCGTGGGCAAATCCCAGGCGATGTGTGGTACTCACCAGGCACAACAGCCCCTCGCCGTCTTCAACTTCCTCTACTTCCACTCTCTCCATACAAGGCACAACCTCCCTTCATACTTCCTTATCGTCCCACCACTCTTAGTCCTTCACTCTCTCCCACGATTCCCTTCTTTCTTCCACATTTCACCTTATCATTTCTTTCCTCCCTATCTCATCCCTGGTCTTACTCGTTTCCTCTTTCTCCCGACTGTTCCTCTTTCAAACTAACGCCTTGGTATTCTCTCCCTTCACATCCTGTTGCTCCATTCATCCACTTTCAATTCCCTCCGTATTTTTGTACTCTTCACTTTCTCTATTTTCTTCACGCCAAATACACTCCTTAAGAGTCCACGGGAGTCGATTTAGCGAAATATCAGTTATTTGGTGATAACTTTTGAACGGGATGAGATATCAAAATTCTAATGAGCGAGAAACACAGATAATTATAATAGCTTCAACCTTCAAGATGATATAAGATATAACTATTCAAGTCATGTCGCATAACTATCAAGAGTCGACAGCTAAAAAATGTGTTTTTTCAGCTGTATACTCTTGACAGTCACGCGACATGGCTTGAATAGTTATATCTTATATCATCTTGAAGCTATAATAATTATCTGTGTTTCTCGTTTATTAGAATTTGATATCTCATACCGTTCAAAAGTTATCACCAAATAACTGATATTTCGCTAAATTGACTCCCGTGGACTCTTAAACATTTCGTCTCTGAACCTTGCAATATTCTAGTATTAAATCACATACAAGCACCCCAGTCAAGATGGTCGACCATGACGGGAATCGAATCCCAGTCTCCTGAATGGCGGATATGAATGCCAGCTACTGGTTCCTCCTGCCTCAGTCAGGACTCAGGATGTTCGACCATAACAGGAATCGACTCGTATCTGAAGGATGATTCGCTCAGCCATCAGGATGATCGACTATCGAGGAGTAAACAACAGTCTAGTAAATTTGGTGTGCACCTAATTTCAGATTTCAAGGGATTTCAGGAAGATTTCAAGAAGATTTCAAGAGATTTCAAGAAGATTTCAAGAGATTTCAAGAAGATTTTAAGAGATTTCAAGAAGATTTCAAGAAGATTTCAAGGGATTTCAAGAAGATTTCAAGAGATTTCAAGAAGATTTTAAGAGATTTCAAGAAGATTTCAAGAAGATTTCAAGGGATTTCAAGAAGATTTCAAGAGATTACAAGAAGATTTCAAGGGATTCCAGGAAGATTTCAAGAGATTTCAAGAAGATTTTAAGAGATTTCAAGAAGATTTCAAGAAGATTTCAAGGGATTTCAAGAAGATTTCAAGAGATTTCAAGAAGATTTTAAGAGATTTCAAGAAGATTTCAAGAAGATTTCAAGAGATTTCAATAAGATTTCAAGAGATTTCAAGAAGATTTTAAGAGATTTCAAGAAGATTTCAAGAGATTTCAAGAAGATTTCAAGAAGATTTCACGAGATTTCAAGAAGATTTCAAGCGATTTCAAGATGATTTCAAGAGATTTCAAGAAGATTTCAAGAGATTTCAAGAAGATTTCACGAGATTTCAAGAAGATTTCAAGGGATTTCAGGAAGATTTCAAG
Organism: Brachyptera risi; assembly: GCA_964007535.1. Classification (NCBI taxonomy): domain Eukaryota; kingdom Metazoa; phylum Arthropoda; class Insecta; order Plecoptera; family Taeniopterygidae; genus Brachyptera; species Brachyptera risi. Next base: position 17,436,271 of record OZ023335.1, on the reverse strand, counting down.
AAGATTTCAAGAGATTTCAAGAAGATTTCACGAGATTTCAAGAAGATTTCACGAGATTTCAAGAAGATTTCAAGGGATTTCAGGAAGATTTCAAGAAGATTTCAAGAGATTTCAAGAAGATTTCAAGAGATTTCAAGAAGATTTCAAGAGATTTCAAGAAGATTTCACGAGATTTCAAGAAGATTTCAAGGGATTTCAGGAAGATTTCATGACAAGTGTACACCAGATTTCAGGAGTTGTTAACCCCTCGTCGACTGTAACATGAATCGAACCCCGACCTCCTGTATGGCGATGGTTACAGCTACGCGTCGGTTTCAATATAAATCATTAGAAATAATAACGATAAATGAAAAATGATTAATGAAGAGGACAAAATTCGGATTCTCTCCCCAATAGTTCGTGGTTCCGATCGACCGTCTCCCGTATCCAATAGCAATAACGGTTGTGTGTCCCGAGCCAGCACTAAAGTGTGCCATATTGAAGGGCATCAATTGAAACCGATCGGTTGAATTATTAGCAAGAGGCCCTGTAATGAGGATATTACAACACAGGACACTTATCCCCAAGGCCCTCCACTTGTTGATATCATGTTGTAGGTGGGCTAGGAAAACACAACATATGCGTTGTGAGATGAGATGAGCGAGACATTTATATGAAATGTACTTGAAAATTATTTACACATCTTGATTTTGAAATTATGAAGGCTTCCTTATTCATTCATTTATTTATGTTGGGTTAACGACGTACTGTACTGATGACTGAGATCTATTTGCGTCGCTAAATGATATGTGCGATATGAAAAGTTATTCTAGTAGGTGTTTTCGGAGAGTGGAAGAAGTCGGTCGTGGCCTGTTGTTAAGGAACCATCCCAGTTTTGACCTGAAAAACAGAGGGAAATTACGAAAAAATCCTGTCAGGATCGTTAACCATGGCGGGAATTGAACTCGGTCTCCTGAGTCCTGAATGACGGTTCAGTGGGTTATTCACTCGACCACTCGTCTCAGTTGTCCATTCGTTCATATCACATCTTTCTTATGACTCATGGCCTTCGTTATTCCATTCAAATCTATTGATTTTCATGTTCATTCAACGACCTATCCAAAATTCTTCAGTCTTCAGTTCTTCAAATGTATCTTAGTTATTAGAATAATATTGATATTCTGTAGAATTTTCATCTCAATCGGTTTCCGTACAGACACTATGGGCTAAGCTCGAAGTTGAACATTTAAAAATATATATATATATATCATGTTACAGCTTTTTTTTTTAAATTGAATTTTTTTTCAGATTCATAGTGTGATGTTCTATCAATTAGATGCTGCAAGAATAAAAAATAACAGAATATAAAATTATATATATACGTGTATATATATATATATATATATATATATATATATATATATATATATATATATATATATATATATATATATATATATATATATATATATAAGATTCTTCAAACTATATATATATATATATATATATATATGTATATATATATATATATATATATATATATATATATATATATATATATATATATATTTATATATATATATATATATATATATATATATATATATATATGTATATATATATATATATATATATATATATATATATATATATATATATATATATATATATACATATATATATATATATATATATATATATATATATATATATATATATATATATATATATATATGTATATATGTATATATATATATATATATATATATATATATATATATATATATATATATATATATATATATATTTATTTATTTATATATATATATATATATATATATATATATATATATATATATATATATATATATATATATATATATATATATATATATATATGTATATATGTATGTATATATATGTATGGATAGTCATGGAGGCTTGATGTAAATATAATATATGAGCAGTAGGCCTATTCATGCTGATTGTGAATGACTCAACAAGGTTAGTCTCACATCAGTATAACAGAGTAAACAAAGAGAAAACATTTTTGTGGAAACACATTTTTGCATTGATGAAGTTTACACATATTTTATGTCTTTCCGTCGCGTTTGTTAGCACACTGAGTCAAAAGGAAATTTCTAAAACAATTCCCCATTGGGGTAATTCAAGTTGAAAGTCATTGATGACGAACAAGTATATTATTGAATAGAATTTCATCTTTCAAATTAAAATTTCACCAACATTAAACTTTATAACAAATTACCACCGTCAATAAAAAACATATATCATCAATACACACTTTCAGACACTTTCTAAAAATATTTGTGACCATTAATGTTATTACTCCATTAACGATTACTTTCAAGATAATATAGAGGACTATATGATCAAAAATTCTATTAAATTAACTTAAAAATAAAATACACTTCCGTGAACAATTTTTAAAATAAACTTTCAAACCATAAGAACACTTTAAAAATAAACAACCCTTCAATACACTATAACACCTTTTAAACTTTAAAATGTCTAATTTCCTTATCAACGATTTTCACATATTTATTATTATACACCTTTCTTTATTACCACAAATTTGAATGTTATTTTATTATATTTTAGAAAACAAAATGTCTACGTCCTATTCCTAACAAAATATTGTAATATTATGTGAAATGGATCTAAAACACGAATACACGATATTATTGGAAATTGCGTCTGAATTAAAAAACACTGACTTCTTTCGTTGATTTACTGTACTTGAAATAAAATATAATGCTGCTATAGTTTGACTTCATTCTGGTGAACAACTATTTTTCCGCTCAATACGAGGTAATTTAGAAACGAGAATAGGTATGGCTTGAAGTATAAGTAAAAGTCTGTTTATGTCGTTTGATACCTGTTGAATGAATCCCATGCAATATAACATGGTCAACTAGTTTGACCAGATAGCAAAGAAGCCAGAGTCTTTTACTTGTGCGTCAAGCTGTGCCCATACAATATATTGTACTTTCGCATAAATTGCTGTTTACAATATTTTCTTCTACCGAAATGCAATATTTTTATTGAATGTTATTATTTATATTTTTGAATAATTCGTTACATAATGAGAAATAATGACATTCTGTACAATTGCATGTAAATTATGGTAAAATATAAAAAATTAGAATTGATTTATTTGAAAATGTAGCCACAGAATTATGTATTGCTGTTATTACCAAGCACAAGAAAACGAACCCACTGATAAAGTTTTCATCTTCAAGTTATGAAAGACATTTTAAATGGAGGATATATAATTTGAGCATAGAGGCCTACACAAGCAGAATTAAATAAGGAGCATAATTTACATATAAATCAAATCCATAATATAATATTATGAATACAAGTTATACATTTTTATATTCACAAAATGACCAACAATTTTAATTTTCATCAATTGACCACTAGTGATAGGCGTGGCTATTCGGTGGGCCACCTAGATCTATTCTTCGTGTGGGCATTTAGATATGACGTTTGTGGGCGGGTCAATCACTAATCGTCAATTATTATTAATCACATTTCAAAATGTTCCAATATTCCAATCAAGTAGGTCGATCTACATAGTTGAAGATATGGTTTATTTTAAGAATGATTTCTATATTTCAATTTAATAACAAGCCGAAGTGTAGTATTATTAAAAGTATATTTTATTAATATAAAGCGCCACAACAGAATGACTAAATATTCTATTTGAATAAATAGAAATCATACAGACATCTACTTTTATCCACGAAAGAAAAAGGTCGTCGACTAACATAATGAAATATTACAATCATCATAATTATATAAATACTTTATTAATGAAAAATAAAGTCTCTACCTTACAAAAGGTTGTCCATTAGACACAGAATAATATAAAAATGGAAATAACATATTAATAAATAGAGAAAAATGACAAAACAAAAGTGTTTGATGAAAAAATTAATAATAATATTGGGCCATAATCTAGAAAATTGAATATTATAATTGATTACTTATTTAGAATACGAAGAGTAAAGAAATGAAATTATTTGAAAAAGAGAGGATAAATGTTTTCGAAAAAGTTATTTAAAAAGAAAAAAATATGCATATGATATAAAAGCGACAGCTGTTTATTTGTTTTTCCAATATTTTACTGAAATACTTTTATCTAACCTAAATGGGGGTGGTAAGATCGCCCTTGTGGTGCCCCGTCCAAACGATCCCATCTTTCATCCATAGCCTTAATTGGGGAACAATGATTTTGTATTAAGTTTCGATGTTATTGAAAAAAAAAAATTCAAGACGAGATTAACGGTAAAAAACGCAATTACATTTTTCCGAAGCGATAAATCTAACACGTTGTGACGATATTATGTATTTGTCAAATTTTCTACAATTATTTAGGTGGAGCTGACCGTCTTTCGTGAATACAAGTATATTTTGTTAATCTGGCCCTAAAATAGCTTATACCTACGAACTTGAAAAAAAAAGATTTGTTGATGAAACTGCCAGTTTGCCCGAACTAAAAAACAAAGGTTATAAAGGTTAAGAAGTCGATAAGGTCATGCTTGTTCGAAGGTTATCATCCTATCATATTTTACGTCACGATAAAACATTACTGAAATTGAAAAATTGATAACGTGTCTATTTTTATACGTCATTACATTAGCAATGGTGGATCGAAACGTTCGATCGTTGATGGTGATAGATGCGGGTAGACGGTCGATTGTGACCTCATCTTAACTATTGGAACGATGTATGAGAGTTGACGTGACCGATTGACTGTTTCTCATACGTAGTTTCATTGACGGTTGGAAGTGTCGAACCGTAATAGCTATTGAATAATATAGAATAATGTACGGTACACTTGCGGTTACTTAAAGTGGTGGCTCAAACCACAATAAAGTGCATCCGTAAAAAAATATACCGACATAACGCAATAATACCAGCAGAAAATGTGCATACACTGGTCTAGACCTTATGAGAAAGTAGCCATAACAATGCATACATTTTATTTTAATTTTAATCTTATTTCGAAAAATAAACAGCTTATGTGCCCGCAAGTGTACATTTATGATATGCTGATTTTGTAGATGAATATATATCATAAACAATGAAAGATTATATACTGGTACGCAAGTAAAATTCAGAGTGCAAAAGTTAATTGCTACTGTTGTTGAATGAATGAATATTAGGGTTTTAAGGCGCATCGACAGCGAGGTCATTTAGCGCTTACTGTTGTTTTCTGGGTAATTTCAAGATTTGACAGCTTACTGTTGTTTTCTGGGTAATTTCAAGATTTGACAGCTTTAGTATAGTTGACATGTAAATACCAGTTCGTGAATAAAATACAGAGTGCAAAAGTTCATTGCTATTGTGTTTTTAAGTGCATTTTTAAGACTTAAAAGCGTTAGTTAGTGACATGTGAAATTCTAGGTCTACATGTCAGGAAAAGTTGCACGTACGCTGTCAGTGGTAAATGGTAGAACTAATGAAAAGTGACAATAATAAAGCGCGCGCAATTTTTAAAAAACTGTTTAGACCTTTGGGGTAATCAGAGCCGATCAAGTAGTTTTGTTGGCTGTTCGTCTGTCTTTACTGTAGTAGGCCTACTATAAACAATTCAATTACACTAAGAAAACGCGGGATATGTGTTGTGAGATGAGCTTTAGAAGTATGGAAATCTAAAAGAAAAAAAATTCTGTCAGCTCAATCTACATCAACGGACCTTGGATTACTTCAAATGTTCAAAAACCTTACCTGCAACTTGTTGATATTTATAGCGCTGCAACCTGTCGCACATATACTTTGCAAAACTAATTGATCCCAATATTCAATCAAATGTACACTTTTATTGCGTTTTCTTCATTATTTCTCATCCGACTGTTGTGAATTAAGGTCACTGAAAATATGACTGTTGATGTTTCTCATATTCAGTAAAAATTTTGAAGCTTTTGAAAAATTCTCATATTTCTTGCATTCTCCATTTGGGTTATTCTTATGAGAATTTTTCACACTTTCCGATTTTTTTTTTTTTTTGGAAAAACCTTTGAAACAATTTTTCTGAAAAACAATCCAAACCTATTCTGGTATAACATCAATATGTGGAAAAAGTATCGAGTCGATTGGATTTTTTCCCTGACCTGTATGCCTCGCACAAAATTACATGAAACAAAACAACAAAAAAAACATGAAAATAAAACCCATTTTTTTTTTGGTACGTATATGAAATGGAAATCTTTGCTATACGCTCATCTAAATATTTCAAAGACCATCACATATACTGAATATGTAATGTATCTATATACAACTTGGGTCCAGTTTCACAAACTAATAGTTGATTGATTAAGCCATAGTCAATAGATTAACTTGTATCACCCTTGGTTGCACTTGCCACTTACATATGTTAATTTTGTACCTTAGTCCTTAACTAATAGTTAGATAATTAAAGCTTAAGAGCCCATGAGAGTTGATTTAGCAAAATATCAGGGTTTTTTTGTGATAACTTTTGAGTGGAATGAGATATCAAAGTTCTGATAAAGAGGAAACACAAATACGTTTCAATACCTACGGCTTCAAGATGGAGTAAAATATAACTCCCATGACTGTCCCGCGAATAAGGCTGAAAAATGTGTTTTCTCAGCTCTATACGCTTATTATGCAATATGAGTTGAATAGTTTGTACTTACACCATCTTCAAGGTTTTAAATATATCTGCGTTTCCTTCCTAATGGAATTTTGATAACTCATTCCGTCCAAAAGTTGTCACCAAAAAACTAATATTTTGCTAAATGGACTCCCATGGACTCTGAACTACATCTGCAGGCTCTTATATGTATGTCCTATATTTTCATTATGTAAAATTATTGTTTATTTTAAATTTGTCCTATAAAATAACTCGTCTAATATTGATTAATCTGGACGAAATACATATATATATATATATATATATATATATATATATATATATATATATATATATATATATATATATCTCAAGTGTAGAAATATTTGTTTTTATCAAGTGCAGGAATAATTGTCAACGAGAGAAGCTCTAACCAGCAGTAAAGTGTCGTTATTGTTACCGATGCTATTTGTTTCCATCAACTTTCAGAATGGCTGACTAGACTCGGTTACACCGCTAAGTAAGCTACCAAAACTGACCGTTGTTATTAAATGCGAAAGTGATTTCATCTTTACAACCAACAGTATTTCATGATATTTCGGTTATTTTGTTATTCTTAACAAAAACAAACATAATTTTCTGGTAGTTTTGCATAATGATATTGAACAATTGTAAATCCAGTTTGGGAAAAATATTTGCAGAAAGGTTACCCAATCAAACTTGTTACACTTTTACTTGCAAACAGTTTCATGCATTATTAATGCAACCAATAATTATTATAACCAAAAACAACAAATCTTCTTTTCACATTTTCATTTATTTATATTTCAACAATGCACTAGAAATACATCCGATGATTGACATTATTTCCTATATGGGTTGGAGTGGGGAGGATTGAGTGAGGGAGGAGGGTGTGGAGGAAAATCGAACAACACAATATCATAATTCATGAATTATATTCGCACACATAAAAGAAATTACCAAAAAACCAACAACAAAGAAATGTCACAAAATAATTCACATACAAAACTTGGACAGTTTCAATTGTTATTCCTTTCCGATTTGACATCGATTTTTAATCGTATATTTTAATACTTTTTCTATTTATATGCGAGAACTATTTATAATGTGTTTTCCTTACTGATTTGAGCAAATATTGGCATACACAATTATGAGTATAATATGTAATTAAAACAGCTTCATTGTTGATCAACTTTTTGTCAGATTAAATTTGATATTACATTGTTTTCAACTACATCTACGCCATGTCCAATGTGACCAGAAGTCAATGGCAGTATAACCACCATTTTGTTTTACTCACATTGGTATATAGGGCCTATAGTTTGGATGGCATAGAATTGGCAAGAATCCAAAACCATATTTCATGGTATGTTCTTTTTTTAAAAATCAGAATGCAGTAATTACATTTCTCCTCATTGTTATTATGTAGCATTTCCTTTTAAATCAAATACCTACGTGATTCAACTCGAAAAAAAAAATCGGGTATATTTTCACTTAAACTAGAAGGACAAAAAAGTATCCATAATAATAATGAAAAAATATAAACTAATAATAATCATAGTAATATAATTATGCTCACTTATTCAGTTTTGACAGGTTGGTAAATTGCAGAAAAATGTAGGAAATGAAAACATTGATATTCAAGGTTTATCATGTTGTTGAACTTGAAGAGCGATGAATAATTAATTATATTTTAGTAGTGATATCAGTCAACTGTGTCAACACAAACACTTCTATCAGATAATTGCGCAATCAAGCTGCTTTTGTTCTTTGAAGACACAGAATAGGAAGGACTTATGCATCTCACTTTGCTGCAATGGTAACCATTGGCTACAAACGAAACAGAGTGAGAGGTCAGTCAGCCGCAATTTGGACGTTTGTTGAAAGACAAACAACAGGAACGAGACGAATTGTCAACTGAAACGATATACAAACCGTGGTCTACTTTGGATGACTTTTGACTCGCCACAATAACTCCACGCTGTTTTATACGGTTCCATTTTCTATCCAATCTACATTCAGTTCAATGTATCACACATCACATTTAGACCTGCCACAAAATGTAGTGTCATGTATTGAAATAGGATGAAATAATAAGTAGGGTTACACAATCCAGAAATTCTTATCATGTTACATCCTATATACTCGATACAATATTGTACACTCCTATCCACGAAAGAAGGTCATCCACCAACTGATTAATTCTAGGCCTATAAATGTAGGTAGTTATTTAGAAATTGCTGTAGCATTAAACATTCGATGCTTTCAAAAGTTGTAGTTGTGTTTCTAATTGTAAATCTCGCCCTGAGAAGTCTGGCCCTGAAAATAACACGCACTAACGAATATAACAGTGATATTTTAATGAATGAATGATTATTAGGGTTTTAAGACGCATTGACAGCGAGACCATTTAGCGTGACAGTGATATTTTTGTTTGTTTTTGTTATTTTGGTGGAGGTCCTTCATTCGTGGATTTAAGTATAACAGACAAGATGGAAAAAAAGACCGTATAAAACAGCATTTGGAAATTGGATGTTCAACTATGTACGTATAAACCGTATTCCACTTGAATGGACCACGATTTGCTCGTGAAGTATCTGTCCGCAATTTGCCAACGTGCAAAACCTACTTTGTTTTCGGTAGTGACTATATAACGTCACCATCTACAAGTCACGAGATCCCTGCAGAAAGGACTCTCTGTTTCATAATACAACTAATTAAATAACTAATCAAGATAATGATTAATAACGCGTGAAGCAAGATCAAACCACCGAGCAACGGTTGAATAAACGTGGAAATCATTCAAACGAAACGAACCATTTTCGTTCGGTATCACAAATGATTTTCCAAGCTTCTTGTTTGGTTTTTAATAAATGTTGATGGTTGACTACCTATTATAATCAAATAACAACCAACGAGCATAAGTATTTCTGTTGTTGAAAGATAACATTTAATGTTACTTCTCTTTCATCCGTGCCTCGCAATGGTTACCAATGCGACAGAGAGAGAGATGTAAATAATACATTGTGCAATCTTCCAATGACTATTTACGTTGTCTGAAAGTCGATGCACAACGTGAAAAAAATGTTCACATTGAGAAAATGAAAAATAAATTCTTTGAATCTTTTTAATAGTAGAGTTGTCGATTTGTTTTGGATTTGATTTGTTTTGCAAAGTTGGTAGACCAAACTGAAGTACTTCAATGCATTTTACTGCTTATTTTTATAGCAGGTGTGAGATTTTTCGAATCCCAAATTGTATAAATTAACAACACAACTGAGGGCGACTCGTTGTCTAGCAGTGTTTGACGTTGCTTTTCGCGTTTACGACCTTAGGCTAAGATAATATATTTTTAAATATTACTACTAGCTACTAAACATCTAAACAAAATTAAACTACGTTTTCTAATCTAATGTTTATAATATTATAATAATAAAATCTTACGTACTAACAACGACAAGTCACTTGATCTGAAAATACCTGAAATATTACTTTTTTTTTCACAGAGAGTAAGCGAAAACAGAAACAAAATTTCCTTTTCATGTGTATCCTTTATTGAAGTTATTTTCGAAGCATTGAATTGAAGCTAATTGCGATTTGAAATTCGACCAACGAAAGAAAGTAAGTCAGCGAAGAATTCTTCGAACAAAAAAATCTCATTTTCTAGACCGTTTTAAACACAAACCGTACGAAAGGATCGAGAAAGTTCAATGATCAAACTTACGTTTGAAAAGCAAGCGACAAATTCAATTTATTTTTCCACGTATTTCTCTAGTGTACGCTTTAACACAACCTTTGCGAGAAAATATCGCGCTTCAAGATCTCGGCTTTAAATAATAAATCCACTGAGATGACGCGCGTAAACGAGCATTTTGATAGAACTGAGCAATCAATATATAGAGTCGAGGACATTAATGAGGCACTTTTCACAGAAAATTGATTATATTCTATTGGGGACTACATCGATTGTCAACTTCAAAATACATTCACAAACAGCTATATTTTTGTAATCCAAGCCAATTACAAACTAAGGTTTCTAATGTTTTTTTGAAATATATAAATGAACCCTAGAACAGAAGAAAAACTCACAAAATCAATTAACATCTATATGGTTGAAAATTTGAATTCATTTTTCAGATGAAACTATTACAAAATAAAATTGGTCAACTAACAAAAATTACAAGCCTCACAAAAGTCTCTTTGCCTTATTGGATTAGCTCATGGTCTTTAATCGGCTAATACCATATTATAGGCTATTTCAAAATTTACTTTGTCATATCAGACGATCAAGTACTTTTACAATAGACTAACATTGAAATATTATAGATGAATAAATTATACGACTCAAAATTTCAACTTCGTTAATTCGTTTTACAGAACAATCGTCGGTATCTTTTTGTGACACATCGATTTCTGTCCCTAACGATCGTTCGGCTGTTTGAACGAATCTCGAGCGTCGACAATCGATCGAGTCCCCGCTAAAGACTGACACGAGACTACACTCATTGATTACATAATCTAACCTCTAACGATCCGCTACATGTTCATAGTTATAGTAAAACCTAATACCTAGACACTTTCATGTTGCATGGTTCCAGACAGAGTTCAATTAGAGTTGCTTTGGTGTCTGTCGGATAATATTTCAAGGGGGGAGGGGGGAAGTATTATTTCCATAGCAGGTGCAATGCAATTGGTACTCTCATTAATCAAAAAATAAATAATGAAAAATTAATCCCAAGTGATAATATAGTGCATATTATAATATATACATGTATTTTAAATAAACTTAAATATGAATATATAATCTTACTATAAATTGTGTACGTGCTTATTTTTAGAACCTATACACAATGAATATATTGTTTTTCTTAGGTTTGAATATGAACTAGAGTGGTGGTTATTTAATATTTAAGATAAAAGATTAATAATATAGAATCTACGAAAAACTCTAAGCTACATTGCTCCACATAACAAATTCGTCTAACTAATTATACATACGTCAATTAAGTAAATAATATATTTTTTCTTTAAATTAAACTATTAAGAGATCATTTTAATTCTATAATTAATATTTATTCATCATTTACCAATCGATTTAACGGTAAGCCAGTGTCGAGAATACGAATTGGGATATTTTATCGTGTTGGTAAAAAGTTAGTTTTCACTGCTCGCTCGTTCCTGTAGCCGAGTACAAGGTTTTCCTTATTAATCAACCGGTTTAAACGTCCACTAGATACGAATGTTCCAACAATTTGAGCGTGAAATCACAAACACATCAAGTCTATTTACAAACATTCAATATAAAAGATTGAGCAATTAAAGAGGGTCAAGTTATTGAACGCATGATCAAAGAAACCGTTCATATTTTGGGATAATAGGCACTACAGTTAATCGGACTATAAGAATCAAGCTCTTATAGAAAATATGAACAGAATATTGTTATTGAGCAGCACATGGTGGCTTATCAATGAGTAGATAAACAGGCCTTCATGCATATTGTTTCGTAATCATCGTTAGCTTCAACGACCCCAGCAAAAGCTAGGTTAGTTAGGATGCTAAGGTTTGATACCGCATTCCATTAACTTCGAGCAATGTAAATATATTGACCGATATATTGATTATGAATAAATAGATCTAGAGTTATTTTTTTGCGAGTTGCAACAGATAAAAGATCCCATTTCGCTGGCATACAACGTAAAAACACGCACACGCACAATTTGACGAGAACAAGAAAAAAAAAGAAAATTAAAGAAAATCAAGGAAGAAATATACAAGGAAAAGATTGAACACCTAAATGCACCTGCAGATGAAATTTGATAGTGAAAAAATATATATATTTCCATTTTTTTTACTAGAATTAATATTCGATTTGAAACTACTCTAGCAATTATTTATCTACTACTTTTCATCTTCCCACACACATTTGTTTTTCATCTTCTGTTTCTCTTCAATAGAATTGTGACAAGTCTGACGAGTATATATTTATTTTTATTCATTTATTTTTAGTGTTTTTTTGGTTTAGATTTATTATTTTCGCAGAATTTTCTTACGAAACTTGGCCCACACATGGTTACGAAAACCTAACGACGACAAGACACAACTTCAAACGAAATCACTTGAAAAATTGAACTGATAATATGCCAACAGCCCTACACGTCCCAGGTGTTGATAAACAGCTGGGGTATTTGACATATTAGGCCCGTAGAAAACTTCATCGACGCCTGTTCACGAGCGTACAGGTTTGGATCTGTTTATTTCGTTAAAGCAATAACTTTCAAACCATCAGAGATAGTATCAACATTCTGAAAAATATGTGCAGCAGAGATGTTTTATTACCGTAACTCCAATATTTTACGTACGAAAACGTCAAATGGCATTCAACATTCGGAGAAATACAGCTCTAGAATATGTACAGACATATTGAACACTTCTGTACTTTTCATACATCAAAGTTTCCACGTCTCAAACAGTTCGAAAGTTATTACAAAAGTAGAAAAAAAAAGTAACGGATGTATCACTTGATCAAACCTCGTTTGTTTACTTTAAAGTGAACACTTCTTCAATTTACCATCAAATACAAAATGATCAAGACAAGAAAATTACAAATTAATTGTAATGCTTATCTATCGCTCTCAATATTATCTAACCTTCTATTATATTAAAAGCAATTCCAAGAGGAAATTTATTCTATACGCCATAAATTCTAAAACTTTTGTATTTTAAGAACGGCTGATATGTTTTACGTAAGTGAAAATCGACTCAAAAGAAAAAAGCATATATCAAGAGATATTAGAACGATGCTACGGCCTACGTTGCGAGAGAGTTCGATAACCACAAAACGAACGAGGGTACGCAAACGAAACAACTACGTAATGAGTAGCCTGTTTGTAACCGCACGATCCGAACGTGCGACGTTCGTCAATCGCACCGATCGATCGTTTTCAAGTCTTTATGAGGCGCGCAATTGTAAGAGATTAAAGGCGGACGAAGTCGGTTACGTGGAATGGAAGTACTGAGTGAAAGTCGCAAAGCGGTGAAGGAATCAACAGCTTTTACAGGCCACGATTCTCGAGCGCAGGCAAAGAGAGTTACGCAAATACTGATTTCCAAACGTACGCGGGTGGATGTCGAGACGTAGAAACGTTCATAACACGGCGCATGGCAGCAGTCGATTTAGCTGAATATATCAGTCAATTGCTGATAATGTTGGAATGGAATGAGATATAAAATTCTAAAACGAAACACTTCAATATTTGTAACTATTCAACTTGAACCTTATAATTTTCACATGTGAAGATAGCAGCAAAAAAAAAACAAGTTTTTAAGAGTATAGTACCTATGAAAATATTAGGATCCAAGATTTATAATGTCAAAGCACATGATTTTGAAGATACTAAAGAGACTGACTTCCCATCATCGCTAAATCAACTCGCACATCATAAATGGATTGAACCACAGTTCAAACGAACAACGTTGCAGCACTGAATGGACCCTGATTCAAACCATTTCGTATCTGATGCAACCATGAACCAGGCCTGAAAGATTCAGCTCGCTGATACTTAAAAACTAGACTATTACCACGGCAACGAGTTCAAATAACGTGCTGGGCCTAGCTAGCTCCAAGAGACTGGAACTTATTGCGTTCACTAAACGAAGTTACTATAAGGACATGTCTAGTCTGTGCATTTCTATTGTTGTTAGCACAAAATTCTAGCCCTGCTCATAATGTGGGCTACAATGGAGAAAGTACCAACTGTACTAAAAATTACTTGTCCTAAAACTTAGATTGACTGTCCTAGAAATCAACTGTACTGATGATTATTGTTTGCTTAACGACCCCACCAACAGCTAGGTTATACGGGGGTATTAACGACCAACTGTTCCAAACTTCTAGTTCTTGAGGAACCTGTACAGAATGTGGGCAGGAGATTTTCACCTTCACAAATTCAATTTGTCATGAACCTTACCCACTTAGCCCTGACCATAACTAGAGAAACCTACAAAATATTTCAAGGGATGTAACAATTATTGTGAAGGGAAGGAGCCAATACCTACACTTCGCCTTCTGTAGGCTTACAGGTTACTTAAGAAGTAGATGTTTAGGAAAATAGTTTGTAGTACAATTGACGACTAGTGATTGACCCACCCACAAACGTCACAAAACAATACATCCAATCAAATGGGCTGTTTGTTATGTGGGTAAGTTGACATTACCTATCAGAGTGTATCTCTAAATGCCCACATGAAGTATAGATCTAGGTGGCCTGGCGATTAGCCACGCCTATCACTAGTGGTCAATTGGTCTGTTTCTGAGTCTGGTCGAGTTTTGGCACAGTTGACCCATCGCCGTTACAATATATGTTGGGTTATGGTAGTCAAAGAGAGGGCAACTTTTTTTTTGGTATTGTGTTGTCGTGGTAATAAGTTGTTTTGGTAAACAAGTTCTAGTTCCTTGGAGCTAGCTAGATGTAGGAGGACGTTATTCCAAACCATTGGACCGCAGTAACAATCGAACACTTTTAAACGTCGTCTCATCTTATTGTGCAGAGAATTTGAACACACGTAATCATGTTGGAATGCAAAGTTCAAATCTGAAAGACACGTTTTTGAACTGTTGAAAAAAATTGTATTGCTTTATATTATATCAGGGTTGCAGTTTGATTTCGATAATTCAGGACTGCAATATCGATTTGAGAAAAAATGTAGTTTAAAATTACTAAAATATTACGTGGCTGCCAGGATTTTGGTATTGCGTGCGTGAGAAATTTTTGGTCCTACGTAGCTAGCAACATTGTAATGTTGCAATAATTGTTGTTATGTTGCAACATTGTAGGCCTTAATTTTTTCTGATACCGTACAACATTTTCAATATTGATATGGATGAAAAAAATGTCGAAATATTTCCAATTATTTTCACGGTTAAAATTTCGACATTGGCTGCAATTATTCAGTCGAACGGCAACCCTGACATGGATCAGGCTCGCGTCTCGAAACGACGTTGACGTGATCAGGTTCTCGTTGGTCCGCGGACCGAACGCGACACTCGGAAGAGTTCCGAGAACTATCGCATAACAGCGAGTTCGTCCACGGCAAGGTGACGACTATTTACGACGATCTTCATCTGGGTTTCGCCGTCACAATAAGCGAACCACTAATAATAATTAATACACATTGCCATCTTTAGCGTGATAAAGAAGAGTACCACAATCATTACGTATTTAGTTGCCAAACTTTGCGGCTGATAAATATGCAATGTTTGAAACCTTTTCGTTATTATTTACAACGGTGAAGTTAGATTCGTGGACAAAATACGATACTAACGAAATACAGTAAACCCGTTTTAATTCTAAATTTAATGGACTCAAAAATATATCCATTCTGAATTATAAAAGTTTGAACTATCGAAATATACAACATTGAGCTTGGAGGTTGAAACTCTGTAGGTAGACCTACCAGAACTATTATTTGAATTACAACAAAACACAAATTATCAGTTTGAGTTAACAAGGGTTTACTGTAGGCATATGATATTTGTTGTTTGTGCCTGGAATTGTGAAGGCATTTGTTGCAGCCCAGAGGGGAAAGCATCGATGTGAGATTTCAAGTTGATAACGTCACGAGAACACGCATTCACACAGGGATAGAAAACACGCGTCTAGCAAAGCGAAGAAAAACAGCATTCGTTTCGACGTCAATGAGCGAAGGTTTCGAAAATTTCCTGAGTAGAAGTGAGTGAGACGTCGAGGTTGGGGTGAGGGCGTTTCGAAACAGTGTGTGCGCTTTGAAAGCGTTTCACTTAACACTTCGAAAAATGTTTCCCTTACCGGTACTTAAAATCCAGATTGGAATCCGTCGAAAACGGACGAGCGAGTCGCGCGAAAACATATGTCTAATCACGAAAACATCCATTTACACGTAAACATATCTACAAGTTTTCTCCGAAGAAAATGATAATGAATAAGAACGAAAGATTCAATACCATATTATACGGTGAACTTTGGAAACGTTCTCATTCGTCGAATCGGCCTAAGCGAGACGATCAGTCGGATATCCGATCGTCCCACGGGAACTGCACGGTCAGCGGCGACCGCTGTTTCTCCCAGACAAGGAACTGAGCGTCCACGGTCGTCAACCTCCTTTCGTCAAACTGATGGTGCGGCGGGCCATGGTCCATGGTCGCCAACCTCCTGTCGTTAGACTGATGGTGCAAAGGGTGCGCGTCTACGGTCCCCAACCACCTGTCTTCGAACTGAAGGTGCGGCAAGCGTGATTCCACGGTCGTCAATCTCCTATCATCAAACTGATGGAGCGGCAGGCCATGATCCACGGTCGTCAACCTCCTGTCGTTGGACTGATGGTGCGGCAAGCGTGATTCCACGGTCGCTAACCACCTGTCGTCGAATTGATTGAGCGACGGGCGCACATTCAAGGCCGCTAACCTTCTGTCGTCAAACTGATGGTGTGGCGGACGCGCGTCCATGGTCGCCAACCACCTTTCGTCAAACTGATAGTGCGGAGGGCGCGTGTCCACGGTTACCAACCTCCTATCGTTGAACTGATGGTGCGGTGGGCCACGGTCCATGGTCGCCAATCTCCTGTCGTTGGACTGATGGTGCGGTGGTCGCAAATCCATGACTGCCAACCTCCTGTCATCAGACTGATGGTGAGGCGGGCGCGATTCTACGGACGCCAACCTCCTGTTGTGGGACTGATGATGCGGCGAGCTTGCGTTCAAGACCGTCAACCTCCTGTCGTCGAACTGATGATGCGGCATGTGCGATTCTATGGTCGCCAACCTCCTGTTGTCAGACTGATGATGGGTCAGGCGTGATTCCACGGTCGCCAACCTTATGTCGTTGGACTGATCGTGCGGCGGATGCGGTTCCACGGTTGCTAATCTCATGTCGTTGGACTGATGGTGCGGCAGATGCGATTCCACGGTCGCCAACCTCATGTTGTTGGACTGATGGTGCGGCAGATGCGGTTCCACGGTTGCCAACCTCATGTCGTTGGACTGATGGTGCGGCAGATGCGATTCCACGGTCGCCAACCTCATGTTGTTGGACTGATGGTGCGGCAGATGCGGTTCTACAGTTGCCAACCTCATGTCATTGGACTGATGGTGCGGCGGATGTGATTCCACGGTCGTCAACCTCATGTCGTTGGACTGATGGTGCGGCGGATGTGATTCCACGGTCGCCAACCTCATGTCGTTGGACTGATGATGCGGCGGGTGCGCGTTCACGGTCAGACAGCTCTCGTCAGTTGTGCAGTCTCTTTCTCGTCGGGTGATGCTTGGCGCCGTAACGTGACGGTCGTCAACGGGGTAAGTAGTAATTGCGTCTCTAAAATGGGGCGGCGGATGTTGTCGTTCTTGTTGTTGTTGTTGTTGTCCAGTGTCGTTAGTGCTAAAATAGTTGGCGCCTAGTTCTGGCCATTGTCATTTGGCTGCCGTCTGCAGAGCCTCGTTGATCAGCGCCCATAGGTCCTTCTTGCACGACTTGGACCTGAAACAAGCACTCAAGTTAGCGCCATTTGTGGCAAGCATTGGGCCAAGTGGAAATGAAACGAAAGTTGAAAACATCGAGATGGAAACAAAAGAAGTGTATGTTTTATTTTAGAAATGAATTCGTTGGAAGCTTCTCAAGTCCCGCTTTTATCGCCAATCAGACTGGAGTTACCCGTTTGTCCCGGATTGGCAGGGATCGTTCTCTTATGAGTGAACCTCCCGGCATCCTGGGAAGGGTCGTCCGGAACATATAATTACCTGTTTTCCATAAAGTATGTTGGTATATATACATCATGACTACGCGGTGAAACCTCTATCCATCATTTTCTTGTTTCCATGAATCGTTTTGTCCCACCCAACACCCACTCAAGTAGCAAAAGATACAGTTTCTGGATATATAGTTCGGACTACTTGGATAGTTCATTTTCCCTGGTCCCTTGAACAACGATAGATTGAGGTTTCACTGGATCATCAGTCAGGCACCGACCAGTGGCTATATTAGTGAAAATTTAGAACTGCGCATATGAAAAAGTCAACTAGGCCTATATAGGAAGATGGGTTCCGCGCGGATACTGGGGAGATGTGGGAGGGAGGCCCTCCCCTCCCCACCACAGCCCCACAGGGAATTTTTTAAAAAACTTTGTTTTAAAACAAATACTTTTTGGGAATAGTGATACTATTGGAATACTATTTGGGAGGGAATCAA
Source organism: Brachyptera risi (assembly GCA_964007535.1). Taxonomy (NCBI): domain Eukaryota; kingdom Metazoa; phylum Arthropoda; class Insecta; order Plecoptera; family Taeniopterygidae; genus Brachyptera; species Brachyptera risi. The sequence continues at coordinate 17,417,434 of OZ023335.1, read as the reverse complement.
ACTTGATTACCAGTACAGTGAAACCTCTATGCATCGTTCCTGGATCCATCGTTTTCCTGCTTGTATCATTCATTTTTTCTAACCCCACTCCCATATAATCAATGCTAAATTTTCCTGGATGGATGGTTTTATTTTCCTGGTCCCTTGAAAAACGATGGATAGAGGTTTCACTGTACTTGAAAATATCAACACTGCTTCAAGGGCGTGATTGGCTATTGGATTCACTCCCCCCCCCCCCCCCCTCACGCTCATCATAACCATGGTGTTGATTTTGCCAACTAATTTAATGGGCGGAATTTCAATGATGAATTCTTCTTTGATAATGTTCATTATTTAACAATATTCGTTATTTTACAACTGCGCACATTTAAATTAAGAGCTGCATTTTCAAAGTTTAGAACTGCGCATATTAGGGTCAACTGCGCACTAATATAACCCCTGGCACCGACGTCAGCTGTGAGCACATCGGACCGAGTCGTACCTGCGTATGGACTGAAGCCACTCCTTGAACTGCTGGCTGCCGTCGGGTGTGATCTGGAAGGCGGCCCGAGCCGACCGGACGATGCTGACAAAGTCCTCGTAGTCTCCGGACGTCAGGTGGTACAGCTTCTGGTGCATGCACTGGATGTACCTGTCACAACAAGCACCGCACCCTTTAGTCACGCGCCACATGGACATTCTCTAGTCGACAGCCGGGCTACGAAATACGAACTACCGGATTTTTTTCCGGTTATATCGCACAGATAAGCCTACTTGTGTTTAGATGGCATTTCATAACATCTATAGCAGAAACAAACGGTTTTATTGTATTGACATATTGCTGTACTTGATATATGCAAAACAAAAAATTTGCCGATATCACTTTTATTTAGCGTTCAGAGGCTCATCAATTTGATAGATTTAGCCTAGAGCGATGTTTTGGAATAACAGCTGACTGCATTTCATGATTTTTTTTACACTGGCGAATTCTATTGGCAAAAAGAAAAAATAACACTCATTTCTCAATCTACCTTCCAGATGTCAGTACAAGTCTCATGTCAATATGACGTCATTTTGTTCAGATGAATGAACCCAAAATGAAACGTTTTGGAAAGTGTTGGGACGCGTCAAGATGCATTGAGGGTTGCGTTGGTTTGCCGCCGAGAGATGGTGACTTCACTCATTCGAAAACTCGTTCCATTTTATGAGTAGGCTACTTCCGGTTACTTCCAAACGGCGGCCATGTTCTTAATTCAACTGCCAGTTGGAGCTACTCCCGCGCTGGTAATTCAGCAAGGCCTTCTCTATCATTATATATCAGGTAATGATATAGATGGCCTTGATTTCAGTTACTGAATATGAAACAAATTTCCGTAGGCCCACACCTGACAACAATCAGTTTGAGCAGTGAACATGACCGCCGTTACCCGCTATTCAAATTGATCAAGTGGGTTGAGCTTTTAAGACGGAGTTATACCTCCAGTACAATACAACTCCATGGTGTAAAATTCGGCTACTCACATCTGCTGGCACTTCTGCACGAGGGGCGTGAGGGCGGAGCGCAGGTGCTGCATGACGAGCGCGGGATTGTTGCGCGACAGGTAGTGAGCCGACTCGAGAGCGACGTCGTGCAGCACAAACGGGCTCACGATGCTGCTCACCGCGCAGATGCAGAACTGCTGGAGGTATTGCGAGCCTGCAACCAACACCAACACACTTAATGACAACACATAATAATAATAATATAATAATAATTATTGAATTTATTTATTTATATTGTGGTCAACGACAAATAATAGTTTTAAAACTCCAATTAACAATTGAGAGTTTGATAAAAATGTTGACAAATAATTGACCTTTCGGTAAATGCCATATTTACATTCAACGGATGAGTTTGTCAGAGTACAAACCGAAAACTTTCAGGAAAAGACAAGTTCAAAAAAACTGTTCTTTATATTTTTCTCAATAAAAGTGGTGATATGTAGTGGATTTCATTCACACTACATCAGAATATATAAGATGGTACTTTTTTAAAAGAACATATGAGCTGCAGCACAATGATATACTTTGATTATTATAGTAGTAACTGGCCAAAGTCCCACTGTCCACCCGTCCCACACCTCCTCCTTCTCCCCTATTATATAAACTAATTTGTGCCAAAAAAAATAATTCACGCCATTTTCACACACACACCAGCGTTTAAATATGATTGAATTACAACAGGTCTGCATTGGCGTTCCAGTCCCCAGTCCCGAGGAGGAGTGAAACAGCCCGCGGGAAGGAACGTAACGACGGTCTTACCGAGTGTCTTGGCGATCCTGAGCAGCCACTTGACGTCCTCACCGTACGGAGGGTTGCGTGCGTACTTGGCCTGGGGTCGGTCGTCATGTACGCGCCGCGCCAGCGTCTCCAGTGCCAACATGCCCACGCGATACGCCGCCAGCAGGTAGCGCCACTGCGCCTGGCTGTACTGCTGCGGAGCCGCCTGGCGATGGACCTGTGACAACGAAAAAATCATCATTTGCCGGACGAGTGTAACGCTAGGCTTCCATACCTGCGTTATTCGAATTGCAAATTCGCTACGCGTATTTTCAAGCCACCATGATGATAAAACGACCAAGCAGTGACGAAAGTTACGCGATCTCTGGTTGTTGAGCTCGCCTAAATTCCACTGCCTTGCGAAAGCGAAACGCAAATTGCGTTCATGAAAGGCTAGCATAATACAGTAAAACCTCTATGCATCGTTCCTGGATTCATTGTTTTCCTGGTTGTATCACAGAGGTTACACATATGTTTCAAATACCTTCAAGACAGTTGAAATTACAGTCGGACCCGCATATAACGAATTTCAAGGGGAATGAAAATCTGTTCGTAAAAACAGAATTTCGTTATAGAGATTTATTGCTTTTTTTCATAACACCACTTGAATTTTAGAGATTTATAAAGATAGGCCTACATTTACGACTTAGGCCCTAGTATAGTACTGTATTAGGTGACATATTATCATCGCATCGTATCATCACTTGGTATGTTTGTAGAAAGTAATAGAAAACAACAATGTCCTTTCATAAAGAACTTATCATCTGCTATCACATGACACCACCACTCGCCACTTCTCGTGTTTTATTTCCTAGTTTACAGGACACTATCACGAATGGAAATGAAGGAATGTAAACAAAAAATAGATAAACAAAGTCATTGAAGATGTCACCATCACGTTATTATTTAGTGCGCGTTGAGCGAGTGGTTTGGTTTGGCCATTCCACTGTGCTTGGGACGGGGAGGGAGGGGGGTGCAGCAAGAGTTATGACCACGTGCTGTACGCGTCACCAGCTGCTACGGTGTACAGTCCGTTCAAAATAAATGTAACCTGAAAATAAATTCACGCAAAATGCTCCGATTTTCGAACATTTTGTTGGAAATAGCTGAAAATAATGAGCAAAATATGCTGAAAAGTGACAAAAAATTCGTAATAACCGAATTTTGAAATATAAATCACTTCGTTATAGGTCTTTATTTAACATTGTAAGGATAGGAGATTTGAAGGGGGATGGTAATTAATTCGTAAAAACCGAAATTTCGTTAAAACCGAGTTCGTTATATGTGGGTTCGACTGTATATCTATTCAACTCATATCGCATTGTTAGAGACATGTAAAAATAGCAATTGCTATAAAAGCAACTAAATCTAAAAGGGCTTTGAGGCATATTTTTCCAACATTTCTTCATGTTTCTATATATTTGATGTTGTTCGATTATGCTTTTGTCGCTACAATCATTTGAATCCGCTGTTTCAACGCATTGGTGATATAGACGCTATATTGGGAATAAAAGTTGTATAGATGCTATTTTCTGCAGAATATATCAATTGGGAAGCAAACAGGTGGAGTTTGCTGAGGAATTTTGAAAACCAAAGTGCATCTGCAAATGCAGGCGGCAGATGAGACGAAGGTTTAACCTAGGAGTGGAAACCATTTTACAAAAATTATCAATTTGAGTGTTCCACTTTTATACCTATTGTGCATTACATAATAGCTTCAAAGGTACCAGACTGTTGTTTCTCTACAGAATGTTTTTGCGCTACAAAACACGATGTTTCAAAGTAATAGATGCACACCAAAGTGCTACTTTTCAAAGTCTAAATGGCGCTATGGAAAGAAATAATAGAAGCTTTATTTAGAGGTATCTACGCATTGTCAAACGTACATAGCTAAAAAGGCGTATTTTTAGAACTTTGACAATTATCCGATATAAGATGAATAATTTTCACTTCTATACTATCTTGAAGGTATTGAAAATATTTGTGTTTTCCACGTATTGGAATTTTGGGATCTCATACTGTTCGAAAGTCATCACCAAACCACTGATGTTTTGCTAGACTGACTCACACCGTCACACGCACTCTCAACTGCTAGCTAGTTGAAGCTCCTCCCACGCCGGTAATTTACACCCCGATTGAGGAATGCGAGTCGTATAATTGGGACGCTACATTTTCCTTTTGGTAATTTTCTCATAGGAATCTTGTTTCTAATGGCGTATGTAGAAACGAGTTTATTTTGAAATGTTGTAACTTTCCAGTATTCATGTTCTAGAATATAGAAATGTTGGAAAACTTTCAATTTCTCAAAATGATTATAACTTTATATAAACTTCCAGCAAGTTCACACTTCTTGACACTGGTCTTCAATGACATCAGAAAAATACACCATGAGCAAAGAAAAATTGAAAATGTTGAAAAAAAATGAAATTGGGCTATGAGCCAAGCAACCTACATAGGTACATAATTCATATGTGATAAAAATCAATTTAAAATTACTGAAATATATAGGCCCAGAAAAATTGATGTGCCTGGGACTACTTGAGCCTTCACAGAAAATTAAAACATTGGATGGGTTCGATAGACCCTACAGAAAAATGATAAAAAAATTGAAAAGCTGACAAAACTGGTAACATCAATCAATTTGCCATGATAGTTTCGAGGTATCGGACTTGGTAGGCTACCTGTTGGGGCTGTCTTGGCGGCTGCCCTTGTTGCTGCATCACGTTCATCTGCTGCTGTTGCTGTTGTTGTTGTTGTTGTTGCATGCTGGCGCCCTGGCAGCCAGGGTTCTGCTGCTGGGGGCTGCCCTGGATCACGGTCAGCTGGCCCTGGGGGCAGGTCAATACCGTGGAGTCAGACACGTACAGGAGAGCATACAAACTGATTTTTGAAAAACTGTTCGAAAAAAGTGTTTTTTATGGTCGAAAAAAGTGTTTTTTATGGTCGAAAAAAGTGTTTTTTATGGTCGAAAAAAGTGTTTTTTATGGTCGAAAAAAGTGTTTTTTATGGTAAAAAAAAGTGTTGAAAAGTGTTGAGAAAAAAATAGGAAAACAATAATAGGCCTAATAATAGCCCAATGATGATGATAATTTTTTTCATTCATTTTTCATCCCCATATAAACAAATTATAGGCCTACTCATTCAATTACAAATATTGCATGACAATATATTCGATTGAATTAGTTTCATAATTCATAAAATTTTAGAGATAATAATAATAATGATAATAATAATACCGTATTTACTCGCATATATGATATGAGTCGCATGTATATTTAGAAATTTGAGAGCTCAAAACAGAGGTGCGACCAACACGCGGGTGCGACTTATACGCGCGCACAAAATCTCCAAAAATGAAAGTCAGATGTATCAATCCTCATCAAGTCGAATGTGTTATTTTCAGTGTAAATGCTACATATTACCGTATTCACACGCATATAAAACGTACTTTTTTCCATTTTTAAGTCATCAAAAAGTCACATGCTAAGTTTGAAAAAACGTCACATTTTGCGATAAAAACAGTTGCCGTGAAACACTTCCGGTCGTCAATGTTAGAGCATAGGCCGAACCCACAATCGTCGTCAGAATTGCACGGACGGTCATCAATGTTGAAGCAAACATGATACTTTTATTAGTCTCATGTTACACTGAATAACAACACGAACACTTTGACACATCTGTTCATCATCAATCAACAATGCTATGTATGGGTGATAAGTAGAGGCAACAAATTTTCGCAATTGCGATATAGGCGATAAAACTTGAAAACAAGTTTTTAATCATTTTTTGGTGCTGTCTGTATGTTTCATGATGATGCGAAAATGTGTTTTACAGCGAGATATGCGCGAATTTGACCGATAGCCGAAGTCTTTGATGAAAATTGAAAACTATCAAAACATGGTCATTTTTACGTGTTTCAACGTGTAATGCCAATCTCAGTCTACAATCTCGAAAACCACTTGAAAAATCTCACTCATATTCATTTCCTACCCCTGAGACAACAATACCACCTCCATGGAGTTATTTAGCCTACCTGCGTTACCCCAGTTGGGCTAATAATCCCAGTGGCGCGTTCAGCTTTTATGGGGCCCTAGGTGCAATCTTATTCTGAGCCCCCCCATTTGGAGAAATAGAGGAGTTTGACGTTTTCAGTAGAAAAAAATCAAAATCATGAAGAAAAAAATACTGAAATGTAAGTTTACAGCCCAGAAACAGCAACAATCTGTGACTCAATGGCTATAGACAATGCCCGCACAATGCGCAGGCGCAGAAAGCAAATATACGTTACGTAGCCTAAAGGGAACACATGAAATAACCGACTATGGACTCAATTGATTGGCTGCAGCACAATAGGCCTACATGATATGGTAGCAGTTATAAACAAATAGTGCATATTGCGTTCAATTTCTTTTTTGATTACGGAAGGTTACAAATATATTTAATAATTTAAAAACAAAGATATATCAAAAAAATAATTTGGGGGGCCCCCAGAAAGGCCTCAAAATTCGGGGCCCTAAGCGCGCCTAAGCCTAAACGCTCCACTGAATAATCCCATGCAGGACGTGTTGTTATTGTCATTACGTTCTAGGAAACTCAACACTCGCGGTCGTGTATACAGGTTCGACTGATAGTCCCAACACTCGCATCATATCAGAGATGCGTAGTTTCACACCCAGCTGCCTTTCTCCCCCTCCCTCTCATCCTGACTCCACTAGACCGTTGCTCTAGACTGGCACCAGTGACGTCAACCACTCTCCACGTGCACTTGTTTATGTCATCTGAAGAAAGGGCTCATTGTCACGTGAATCTTTGTGCAGATGGGTAGAAAGCAGAGCAGTACTATTTCATGCGGGCCGCAGCATATTATCAAGTTGATGAGTTTTATGATAGTGATGGACTGATGGTGAAATACTAATGTGTGGTGGTGCAATGTTTGAAGTGGGAAAAGAAAGACACTTTGAATAAACATATTAAATCAGCGATTACGCCATGCCGCAAGTGCGCCGGAAATTGATGCGAAAATAATGCTAAATTTGAAATACAATATTTGCTACCGTAAATCAAAAATCATGATGCTACAAATCTAAATAAATAATGCTGAAATGTGTTGTCTCTTGTGACAAATCCATAGAGGGCTACTCATTCAACAATAGGCAGTGGCTAGATAAAAAATATAAAAAACTTGGGGAGATATTCACGTAATCATCGTGTGCTCTCGGGTCGGGTCGCGCTCGGGTATGTTAGGCAACATGTCCCCTTCCCCCCTCAACGTTCAGTTGAGGCCCCTCACAACGGTTTCTCACATCTCATACCAAGGGTTTCTCTCATACGCGTCCCGAACAGAGTGCTAAACATTTCAATCGCGATGTATTTTTGACGTACCGGAGACTGTAGGTGCGACTTATACGACCATACAAAGGGTTTTTCAAAAAATGACTGTCAAAAACAGGGGTGCGACTTATACGCGGGTGCGACTTATACGCGGGTGCGACTTATATGCGAGTAAATACGGTAATACTGTTATACTAAATATTAATAAATGAGTGGCTGGTGTATTACCTGCATGTTGGGCGGCTGCATGGTGGCGATGGGATAGACGTGCCTGGACGGGGCGAGCGCGAGGTACTGCATGGGGGGCAGGCCGGCGGCAGACTGGGGCAGGTACGCCTGGTTAGCCGTGTGCGGCGGGTACTGGAAGGTGGGCTGAGCCGCCAGGTACATCTGGAGGTGGTGGTGCGGCGGCGGCGGTATCGACACAGAGCGCTGATGCGGGAGGGGGGCGTACGCGTGCGGGTGGATGTTCACGCCTTGCACGGCAAAGCTGTACGGCACCTGTATGTGAGAGAGAGAGAGACGGTGTTGTTAGATTTCAGCGAGCGCATTCCTATACGATTTCATCCGGTTTTAGTGATATTAAAATAATAATACCTAGGGGTGTAAGGGTAGTGTTTTTTTGGTTCAGGTCGAGTTCGGGTAGTATGAAAAACTCTGGTTTTGAGTTTGGGGTCGGGTTGTAGGAAAAAACACGGTATTTCAACTTCGAAATGAAAAAGTTGACAATAGCGCAATTTTTTTTCCGTCAGCTTTTAACTGTATAAAACTGGCAGTGTGTTAGGATTCTAAATGCGTGTGCAGGGCAGATGTACTGCCTAACCGTACAATTATCTTGGCATGGCAAACATGCACAAAGCATGGATAGAGTCATCTGCCTTATTAAAATATTTCAATACATTTGCTTTTGCACTAGCTATAGGCCTAGGTGGTGGTGCTTCAAGATTAGCCACTTGTACAAGCAAATTCCTAGGTCTAGGAATAGGCCTTTTTACTGGTTCCAGGCATTGGCCTAGGCCTACTGAAGGTATAGGCCTAGAGCCAGTCAAGTGATCTATATTTGCTTCCAAATATAGATCTCCATCTATATTATCCTCACTCATCACGAGATAGATGTAGCCTAGGCATACGTGGTAAAAAAACAAAGTTAGCACAAACTTCCAACACCTTCAACAAGATTTTGCCTTCATCTTTGTTTTCAAAAAGTCAATTAGCTTTGGAACCAAAGATATCTCAATTGTGTGCATGATGCTGCCCTCTATCCAATTCTTGAAACTTCTAGCAGTTGTTTGCAGTGGATCAGTCAACAAATAAAGTAAATGGCTTTAAAGTAAAGAGGGAGAGGAAGAGGGAGAGAGAGAGAGAGAGAGAGAAAGAGAGTGGGGGAGGGAGAGAGAGAAAGAGAGAGAGGAGAGAGGTAGAGAAAGAGAGAGAGGAGAGAGAGAGAGAGGTGTTATCGTGTAGGTCATGTAGCTCATGGCGAGCGTGGTGATGGAGGGGTGCACCTGGACGGAGAGAGAGAGAGAGAAAGAGAGAGACAGAGACAGAGGGGGAGAGAGAGAGAGAGAGAGAGAGAGAGAGAGAGAGAGAGGTGTTACCGTGTAGGGCACGTGGCTCATGGCGAGCGTGGTGATGGAGGGGTGCGGCTGGTAGTGCGGCGGCGGTGTGGTCGCCATGACGACGGTCGAGGGGGGGCCGGGTGCGGGGTGCTGCACGGCCAGCTCCATGTTGTTCGACGTGTCGACGAGGGCGATGAGCGACGCGTTGGGATCGAGCGACATGTTCTCGTGGCAGAGCTCTTCCATCGACTGCTCCACCCCGCCCGGCGTGTGCTGGACACAGACAAGCACACAATACAATTGTCAGACTGTTCCAGAAAACTTTGACAGGCGCTAAATGAACTCGCTGTCGATGCGCCTTACAACCCTGATATTCATTCATTCAAAAGCTTCGACAATTCTTATAAAAAAATATTTGCATTTGTTCATTACAGTAAACTGAATTTGAAATGTAAGGGACTCCAAAACAATGATTTTGATTTGAAATTATTTGGACTAACCAAAAAACTCCTTTTCCACGAAAATTATCACACTTTACAGTTAGAATTGAAGCAATTTCGTATTGCGCGTGAGAGGAAGCTATGTCACACGTGTGAGACCCACTTTCGTGTGTATTGTGTAATCGTGTATACTCGGCTAACCCACAACACACGATTGTTATACAGCCCGCTTCCATTGGCGCTCGGCCGTCCCGAGTGTTACTGACGAACGAGTGTTCCGAGCTTACCATAAATCCTCGTACTCGTCGTATTCAGTCAAGGTCAGACGCTCAGAGCGCATGCTTAAGACACACTCAAAGCAGCAAATAGCTGAGCTCAAATAAAAAGTATGGAAATTGGAAAAATAATGATCAATTCAAGGAATTGACTCGGAACTATTTCAAAATTATCCAAACCGAAATCAGTGGTTCAGCAATTGAAGGGTTAAATATTAGTTCAAATTACAGGCTAGCTGAAATTCGTATTAATCAATCATATTAATCAACATTGAAATGCCTCACTCTTCCGCCAAGGACCGACTACAACTTCAAAATATGTCAAATTTCGGATTAACCGAGTTTGGATTAACGAGGGTTTACTGTATTCATTACCCACTTGACAACCAGGTCAGGAAATCTACCAATCATTCTGTCAGCCAGTAATGGCTCAATGATCACCATTCAGATAGATCTATCTGTTATAAACACAGTTCAAAAGTTCAAGCTGTGCTTCCAAGACAAATAATTGCAGCTTCGTATCAGAGCAGGTGAGCGTTTGCAATTTACAAATATATGTATTTTCTATATTTCATCAAAAATAGCTCAAACAAAGAACTCGAGAACAAGAAGGAAAATAAGATCAAGATAATGAGTAGAGAGATGATGAAAAAAAGTATAATATAATGAAATTCACGATGTTTTTCTTCCCAATGAAACTGCAACTGATGTTCAAACAATGTATTCTTTGAAGAACAAATCAATGAATAAATAAAATTAAGATAAATGAATGAATGTTTGAATTATCAACTATCCCTGAAATTATCACCTCTAGATTCAGGCATATTGTTTGTTGAACGAGTTATCTTATTTTAATTAATCTTTGTGGTGGTGAGATCGCCCTTGTGGTGCCCCGAACGATCCCAACTTACCCATGGCCCTCGACCAGGAAACAATGATTTTGAATTTAGTTTGAATTTAGTTTAGAAGTGAAAAATCGTTCGGTTCACGACATTGAATGCGGTTATCACCGTTTCTACTACTCACGCGTATGTACAGCTCGAACCAGTACTTGGCCACTTGGAACAAGACCTCCGGATAGACTCCGCCCCCTTTAGCCGCGTTCTCGACCGTCAGGCAGGAGCGCTCCAGCATCACGTCGCTCTGCTCCTTGCACTGGAACAACACGGGAACAAGATGGTCAGCACGGGAACAAGACGGCCAACACGGGAACAATGTGAACGACAAGAGATTAATGTGAACGTCAAGTGAATAACGTAGACATCAGGGGAATAACGTAGACATCAGGGGAATAACGTAGACGTCAGGGGAATAACGTAGACATCAGGGGAATAATGTGAACGTCAGGGGAATAATGTAAACATCAGGGGAACAACGTAAACATCAGGGGAACAACGTGAACATCCAAGGAAACAACGTGAACAACACGGAAACAAGACAGTCAACACGGGAGAAGTGCACAGAAATACTAGGAACCTCTCCACAATATTGGTTGAGTTTATTAAGATGTTCGTCTTCTTTCGCAAACATTAGTTCTCCACGATACAGTCTCTCGTTGAATTCATCGAGACCAATACTCTACTTGAACTCAATCAAATCAATAACTGAATTCAAAGACAACACTGATACTAAAAATACAACATCAAGTGGTTTAATCATTTTCTGTTTCTGAAAAATCTAGTTCATTTAAATCACAATCCTGTTTCAACTTCCTGCGCTGGTACGCAATCAAGTTGTGGATAGATAACATTGTAGCTTGGCTATTTCTGGCTTGTGGGGTTCTACCGATTAATTAGATCGACGTCAATATCAAAACAATCGAAAATCAAACAAATTCATTTCGATACCGTTCGAAAAATCGTAACCGAACGTTAACCGCATTCCGGCACGAGGTGCGCGTGTACCAACCTGCAGGATGGCGCGCTGTATCTCGTTGGGATTGAGCGCGTGCGAGTGCGGCAGGCACGACAGGGCCAGCTCGGCCGCGGCCCGCACGATGTTGGGGTCGCAGCCGCGGGACGCTCGGTCTGCGATGCTCACGGCTTCGGGCGGAGTCAGGTGGCCCTCCCACGTGTCGATCAGGAACGAGATGGCCGGCGCTCCGATCTCCATCGCTTGGCCTGCGCAAAAACATCGGGATAAGATAAGAATGTGCGACGAATGAGATAGGAAGGCTATGCCATGATACAGCTTGAAGCATAAGTGAAAGTCTCTTTGCTAGCTGGTCAAACCAGTCAACCATGTTATATATTGCGTAGGAGTCAACAGGTATTAAACGACAATTTCAATTCAATTTCAATTTTCAAATCATGTCATTCTTGCTTCTTTCTACATAGTTGAAAACATGTAAAAATAGTAATTTTGCTATAAATGCGATGAAATTCAAAAGTGCCATTTAAATGTTTCTCTGATATTTCTTCATGTTTCACCATGTTTGATGTTGTTCTATCATGTTTTTGAAAAGGGGACAAAGCGCTACAAACGCCTGAATCCACTACGTTTCAATGTACTGGCGATATAGACGTTATATTCGGAGAGAAGCATTATAAATGCCATTTTTCCAAAAATTATTCCGATTGAGGTGTGAATGGGTGAAGTTAGTCGGGGAATTTGAAAAAAAGTACAGTTGCAGATACAGGTGGCAGACGAGGCATAGGTTTGACCTGCCTGTAGACTTTTTTTTAAACATCAATTGGGGTGTTTCTCTTGTATGCCTATTGTACGTTATCTAGTGGTTTTACTGTTATCATACTTAAGCTACAGAACGATGTTGCACTACAAAGCACGATGTATCAAAATAATAGATGCACCAAAAGTTGACGGAAATACCTGAATGGTACAGTACAGTTCAAAGAAGTCTCTAGCAGCTATTTTTCACGTAAAATGCAGCGGGAAGGTTGAGAAAAAAAGGTTAAAATTACACAACTTTTTTGGAGGGTGTTTTGTTTCTTCCTCTTTTACAAAATCGATTTTTAATCAATTCCCGATTTTGATGATGATTATTGTTTGCTTAACGACCCCACCAACAGCTAGGTTATACGGGGGTACAAATGAGCAGGTGATTATGAAACTATGAAGTGATGCTTAGTGATAGGACATTTACAAAAACCCATGCCTTATGCGGAATTCGAACCCACGTCCAACGGTGACTTCAGTTTCCAAAGCGGTGCCTCAGCTGACCGAGCTACCGAGGGTGGCCCCGATTTTGAGAATCGATGTCATCACTAGTTCCTAGCACCTACCGGTGATCCACGAAACGTGCGACGAATACGTCCGACTGAGCCAGTTGGGACTGACACAGTTGTGCAGTCCGAGCGCGTACAGCCCGATCTGGAAGGCGCAGATGTGTAGCGCGCGGTGCGGGCCGTGGTGGTTCTGATTGGTCGAAGCCTGCGTGAACAGCGACGTCGAACTGTTGCCGCCCGCCTTGGTCAGCACCGTCTTGGCCAGTTCGAACATGAAGTGGGCGCCCGCTTCCGACGGCTGGTTCGGTATCGACGGGTAGACGCGCTTGTTCTTGAAACGTGTCTCCTGGACAATCGGAAACAGCGGGTTGACGTCACTTGTCGATGGGGAAATTATTTTTTTCATTCGATTGAAAGGGAGAGACTTAGGTGGGAACCGAAATACCACAATGCGACATTACTATTCAAACATTTTTTTCGAACACTTTTTTATTTCGAACAATGAGTGCACTCCTATTTTAAACACGGTGGAGCCTCTGGCTGTCGTTTTACAGAATGAACTAGACATGTAGCCTCGTTTCATGTAATTCTTGAGGTGAGAGGCATATCGAGATTTTCATTTTTCTCTTCAAATTTATGAATACAGGCTTGCCATATCTGTAATTTTCTCATCTATGAAGTGCAATAAAATGATAATTATTATACGAGGAATGAAGTGGGAGTGGAAGGTCAACATTCAAAATGTAAAATGTAAAGAGTATATATGATGATGGGATGATGAGATGAAAGGTTATTTTATAAGGTGTGTTTGGATAGTGAGAAGGAGTCGGTCGTGGCCTGTTGTTAAGGAACCATCCCAGTATTGGCCTGAACGACAGAGGGAAACCACGAAAAACACCTGTCAGGATGGTCGACCATGGCGGGAATCGAACCCCTGTCTCCTGAATGACGGTTCAGTGTGCTACCACTCGGCCACAAGTCTCAGTCAAAATCGAATGGATTCATTTCGATATCGATCGAAACCTCGCCGTCGAACTCGAATGGCCTGAAGTGGGTGCGTTACCTTGCTCCTGGTGGAGGTGACGTGAGGCGGCGGCGGCTGGGCGGACCCGTTCGAGTGGTGCGCCTCGTAGTCGCCGCTTGAAGATCCTTGCACTGGCGCGCCGTTCGGACCGCCTAGAAACAACAACACGGTCATCATCTGGCTCACACATTACACAGGACCCTAACCTAATAAATGTCGTGCTAGTGCTAGCTAGCTCTAAGAGGCTATAGGAAAAATATTATTAAATATTAGGAAAGTATAGGAATATAATATTCTCTCAATGAGTATTAAGATTCTGCCATTGAATCAATTTAAATCACTACTCAAGGAGCACCTCACAATTAATAGTTTCTATTCTGTGCAAGAGTTCGTTGATGCTGGATTTCAGTAAATTCATAATACTTATTAATTATTAATTTAACTTGTCTGTGTATTGACATATTCGGTAATTCGTTTTTTTTAAATATAATTCAACTGACTATCCATATTATCTAGCTATCTATATCTATGTATCAGAGTGTCTACATATACAAGATCTATTGATTTATCTCAATTCCGTATCGATCAATCTGAAATCTTGTAATGTATCATTATTTGTTGTATTATTTGTTTGATATACTAGAATTACTAATTTGTTGATAATTATAAATGATGGCTTACTGCCATGCTCAAATGTAATGCTATTAATAAGTTATATTGTGAAATATGTGAATTGTGTACCGATTTCCTCGAAAGAGGGTTAAAGGAATAAACACTACTACTACTACTCAACGTTCGGCTGTCAGACGTAACCGAAGGGATAGCTTGTGTCCAGATAGTAAAACCTCAGTTCAAAACAAAATAATATGGACAACGAAATGAGCACACATTGCAAAGTGAAAAAGTACAGCACTGACCTCGAAAAGAAAAAAAATCTCTCCTTTTTTGAAAAATCGATTTTTCGATTTGAGAATCGTTTTAGGCCTACATTAGAATCAATTCTCGATTAATCGATATTATCACTTATTTATGGTAATAGGTGTAATTGTTGTGAAGATATTGTAGACCACTACCACGGTGTATAATAGGTTAGGTGATGTCTTGGGCTATTTCGGCTGGTACCAACAGCGCAGCTAGTTTCACCAAAATAAGTGCGGAACGCCACGATGACACGAGGCTACGCATGCGTGCATCAAGTGTTCGTCATTGTTCGCGGCAAGACGTCGACTGTCAACTGGACCACGTGACTGGGCTCGTATCACAGTGGCGTTCCGCACGGATTTTGGTGGAACTAGCCGCACTGTTGGTAGGCCTAAAGTGAAACCTCTATCCATTGTTTTTCAAGGAACCAAGAAAATAAAACCATCCATCCAGGAAAATTTAACATTGGTTATATGGGACTGGGGTGACAAAAAATGAATGGTTACAATCAGGAAAACGACAGATCTGAGAACGATGCATAGATCAGCCGTCCAACGCACGTAGATAGCCAGATACATCACCTACCCTAAGAAGTATAGGGGAGGAGAAAGAATGGAGGTGGAGAGAGTTTACTCAAATATAGGGAAAAACGGTTTCATCTATAGGACGATAAGAGACCGGAATGAAGTCGAAGAAGAAGGAAGAACTGTAAAAAAATTGTTAGAATTTAAGAAAATGATCCAATAGAATAATAATATCTTGCCACCGTGCATCTAGCACATCTGCAAGAATGTTTACAACTAGAAAAACGCTATATACGCGTTGTTAGACGAGCGGATAGTAATAGTATGTCAACTTTTCTGCCAAACTTTTGCCTACATTCGCCAATTGGGTGACATTTATAAATGGGTGAAAACTGCTTCGAGTGGTACCAATTTAGCATATTTCATGTTTTTTCTTCAAAATGGCTGGCCCGATCAAGCTGAAAATTTCCAGAAATGTGAATCAAAATGTAATTCAACTTTGCACGCAAAATTTCATCTTTTTTGAAAATAAAAATATTTTCTCTTTTTTCTCCTGTGTTATTCTAATGGGTATTTTTGAAATTTATAAAATTCATAGAAATAAAAGTTACCACCCAATAATGCCACAAAACTATACAGATCCAAGTTAGATGAGGAACCATAATGAAAAAAGGTTTGAAGTTGATATCTGTAGCCATTTGACCTGTGGAGAATCGATAAAAAACCATAAAAGAAAAAAAACATAAAAACGAACACCAATTTTTTTCAGTATATCAAAGTGAATCCTCGCTAAAGCTCATCCAAATACAAATACAAAACCCATTATCCACCGTGACCACTACTCACCCATGTTCTGCTTGTCGGGGCCGGGGTCCGGGACGGGTGAGCCGGCCGCCTCCTTCTTGCGATTGGCCGCCTGGTTCTTGGAGGCGGCGAAGTAGGGGGAGCGTATGAGCTGGTGCACCTCGCGGTCTAGCAGCTTGTCCATGATGCGAGCCACCTTGCCCGCGTCGTCCTTGTAGTGCACGAGTAGCGTGATGGCCAGGTCGCCTCTGCAAACAAGCGAGCGTTCATCACAAGGAGGCTCGGCTGGCTGGCACGATTCAATCCCGGCCAGTTCCAGTCGATTTCAAGCGAGTTCAATTCATTTCCAAATGTGTTGGGACTTGTTTTTGAGCAAGTTTGACTCATTTTCAAGCGAGTCAGACTCATGTTTGAGTTATTTTTGAGCAAGCTTAAGTAATTTTTTATCGAGTTCGAATTATTTTCAAGCATGTTCAAGTAATTTTTTATTGAGTTCGAGTTATTTTCAAGCACGTTTGAACAGTTTTCAAGCGAGTTTGACTCATTTTCGAGCAAGTTTGAGTAATTTTTTAATCAACTTGAAGTTATTTTCAAGCCAGTTTGACTGATTTACGAGCAAGATTGACGTCTTTTTTTAGCGAGTCTGAGTTATTTTCGAGCGAGTTTCACTCATTTTCACGCTATTTTCAAGAAGGTTTCAAAGCTGTTCCAAAGAGTTTGAAGTGATCTGTTTTCAAGTCAAATTAAAATTGATTCAAATAATGAATCATTTGAATGATCAGAAATGAGAAAGAATTAATTCTGAGGTTATAAAACAATAACATCTTGGCATTTCATTACGGTTCATAGAATTTGAAGAGAAAAATATTACGTATCTTATTACGTAAATATAATTTGTAATATTACGTATAATATAGGTCCAAAGTAAGAAACATTTCGCTACTCTTTTCTTCTTTTTTCACTCTTTTCGCGCTCTTTTTACACTTGTCTCGAGTGACTTATAAATACCCTCCCCACACGCCCCGGTGAGTTGTCTTCAACATCTTTACGATAGGGCCTACGACCTGCTAGATGAAACATGGTCTAACTCCAAGGTACCGAATCTCTGCTTATTGACTTTAGTAAGCTGTTACTCTGTCTTTCTATTATTATTATATTGGGTTTTAACAACGCACTGTAATGATGACTAAGATCTATTGGCGTCAGATGGATGATTGATGAGATGATGGGATGATGAGATGAAGTTTTTTTTATGGGTAATGGGAAGGATAGTGGGAAGGAAGCGGTCGTGGCCTATATTGTGGGAACCATCCCGGCATTAGCCTAGACTACAAAGGGAAACCACGAAAAACCTCTGTACAGATGGACGGTAGCGGGTATCGAACCGGGTCCGACATACCTACTACCTCCCAGGTCACATGGAGCAAGTGCGTTCTGCATCCCGGGAAAGTGCGAAAGGGAAGTGCGTTCCCTTTCATCAAATTCATATGATCTTTAATAGGTTATTGGACGTTTCTCTCTCCCTCCCGCTCACCTACTTCTCTGTATCTCTGTCTCTCTCTCCCCTCTTACCTCCGTCTCCCTCTTACTGCCCTCCCCATTCCTCTGTTCTCTCTTGTCTCCCTCTCTCTTCCTCTGCTCTCTACCTCACCCAAGTCTCCTCCCCCCTAGCCTATTGTCTCCCTGCCCCCTGCCCCCTCCCCCCTCCCCCTCACCTCTGTCTCCCTCCCTCACTGCTGTCTCTCTCACTGCCCCTCCCCCCCTCTGTTTTTCACTCTCACCTGTGTCTCCCTCTTCCTAACCTCTGACTCCCCCCCTCACTTCTGACTTCCTCTCTTCCTTTCCCCCCCTCCTCATCACTGTCTCACTCACTCCCCTCTCACCTCTGTCTCCCTCCCTCACCACTATCTCTCCCCCTCACCTCTGTCTCTCCCCCTCACCTCTGTCTCTCCCCCTCACCGCTGTCTCTCCCCCTCACTTCTAACTCTCTCTCCCTTTCACCCCTTTTCATCTCTGTCTCCCTCACACTACCCCTTCCCCCAACGCAGTTTCTCTCTGATCTCCCTCCCCTTAGCCTCCGTCTCCCTCCCCCTAGTCTCTGCCCCTCTCCCTCACCTCTGTCTCCTGGTGCCCTCGCACAGCAGCGGGTGGTCAGCCTCGGACACGTTGGCCTTGAGCCCGAGCGCGGCGACGGCAGCCTCGAAGCCGAGCAGCTCGTCGGTGGGCAGGCGGGTGGCGGCGGTGGTCAGCTGACAGCGCGTGTCGCGCGGGGCCGTGGCCAAGGCGTCGAACGTGAAGCTGGCCAGCGTGGTGGGCAGCAGGGCCTCGCCGCGCGACCGCAGCGTGCCAGACCGCAGCTGGTCTGCGCGGTCGCGCATGATGCCCAGCTCCCAGCCGCCCAGCGGGATGCGTTTCAGCAGGTTTACCAGCTCGCACTCCTGGTTGGCCAGCTTTACCTGGGGGGCACGCGGAAGAAGAGGGGGATCAGCACACGTACGGGAGTCCCCACAGAAAAATGTTTTTTTTTTTTTTACAGTTTAATTACTTTAATTTGAAATCCAGTGGGACCTCAAAATACTCATGGAGTTAGATAAGAGTCCATGGGAGTCGATTTAGCAAAATATCAGATTTTTGGTGATAACTTTTGAACAGTATATCGAAATTCTAATACGCAAGGAACACATAATAGCTTCAAGACGATATAAGTTGAAATTATCAAAGTCATGTCACACAACTGTCAAGTGGGCCTGTATACAGCTAAAAAAACCTTTTTCCCGACTTCAATCTAGTTATAACTTATATCATCTTGAAGCTATTACAATTTAGTATTTACCACAATTCCATTTTTAGACACATTCGGACAAGAAATGTCCGAAAACGATCTTCTTGATCATAATGTCATTCAAATTTAAATTAAAGGATCTTAAAATTTGATGTGCTCTGATATTTGATGTCACTAAGTGAGTAATTGTGGTTAATGCTGTTATTTATGTTTCCCGCATATTAGGATCTTGATATCTCGTACCGTTCAGAAGTTGTCACCAAAAAACTTGTATTTTGCTAATCAGACTTCATGGACTCTCCAATTTGAATCATTGAAATATTTGACATTGAGTTCGTGGGTCAAAACTCTGTAGGGACCAGAAATATTGTTTGAATCACAGCAAAATTTGAATTCAGAATTAATATCAGAACTAGAATATGGAATATAGAACAGCGATCAGTAGATTCGAGGACAGTAGTGATGGAACAACACGAGACAGATAGTCGTACCTCTAGCGGCTTGGTGCTGGCGGGAGGACGCGGCATCTCGAGTCCGAACAAGCCGACGCGGAACGCCAGGTGGAAGTGCTCGAGAGACTCGGCCAGCAGCGTGCAGAGGAAGCCGCACTTGGCTAGCGTTGCCGACGCCAGGCAGCTCAGCTGGTGCGACACCGAGTTCAGCTGGAACAGAGGGGCACTCTTGGTCAATCAGCAGCTTACCTCGTTGGAGTTTACCAGCAGCTTACCTCTTTGCAGTTTACCAGCAGCTTACCTTGTTACGTGTATCGTTCCCGGACGCAACGTTCAAGTTGTTAAACCTTTAATCATCGTTCACGGATCAATCGTTCCACTGCTTCCATGATTTATTTTGCTCCACCCAACTCATATACAACTAGGGGTGTGCGAGCACTCAAATTTTTGAGCTTGATAAATTCATTTTCTTTTTGTTTTACAATTTTTCTGTACAGGCCTACTTGTAAGCCTACAGTTCCAAATATCAAACGTGATTTTTTTTCTCGTAATCTAGGGTCCAGAGGATGCTACTAATATGCAAATCTCGGCCTGACAATTATTTTTCATAACTTGAACTTGAAGCTTGCGATTTTCTCTCAAACTCAAACTCCCCTACCCCTATATATATAGAACCAATGCTGAATTTTCCTGCATGGATGGTTTCATTTTCCTGATCCCTAAAAAACAAATGATAGATGTTTCACTGTTTGGGTTATTGTACCAATTCTGTTGTAGGGCCCAAACGGTCTACAGCAGGCCTGCCGTTTTCACGGATTTTTTCCGTTTTCACGGATTTTTTAGGTATAAAAAGTGTACAGGATTTTTGAGCAAATTTGCCTATTTTCACGGATATCTGTGACTTCACGAATATTTGAACATGAACGGCGGTAAATCGGCAGATACGTTGTAAATGGTCAACAACCTACAAAAAAGATCCCGATGAAATTTCCCCTCTCCCATAAATACTCGTCGCCGACGTGTTTCTCGGCAATTTTGCAAGTCACATACCTATACTTGCTAGATCGTGTGAGCAAGTGCGATGCGCACTAGCCCACAAGTGGGTGGGGCATAAGGTACTGGTAGACCGAGCAGATGGTGCGATCGCACGGGGCAAGTGTAGGCGTAACCCAATACAGTTGAGTAAACCCTCGATAATTCGAACTCGCTTAATTCGAATTCCGCGCTAATTCGAACCAGAGAAATGACCCCGGCCGCTGGTATAGGGATATCAAGGTTAATTCGTTTTGATAATTCGAAATTTTATTATTTCGAATTTCAAACTGATAATTAGTCCAAACTACTGCTTTATTATTGTTTCGTGTTTGTTTAATTCAAATTTCAGCAAAAATTACAAATACAAGTTTTCACAATTGGATATTTTATTACGTGAAATCCTTTGTCATCAACATTCCTTGCGACCCGGCAAGCTAGAGATACGTCACAGCCACATGTGCAGCGCGTGCTAGTATGATGAGGGGGGAGGCGGGGGATCTTTTCAGGGTCATAGACAGACATCTGGCTGGTCGAGACACCCGAGCGAGCGGTAATGTTTAGGATAATGGACGTGATTGTGTCAACTTTTATTCGTAATTTTTGCTGAAATTCAAATTGAACAAACACGAAACAATAATAAATAAATCAGCCAGCTAGTGCATGTAGACAGAATAATTCATTCATTTCATTCAAGGCCCTAATATTTATATTTATTGCCTCGCTTTTCAGTTTTTAATTCAAACATCCAGTTTGGTAATTTGACTCTTTCAACACTTTGAAGTGCGATAAGTGTTAACTAATGAATGACATGATAATATATAGTATTAATGGGACTCCTTGTGTTGTTAAAATTGCTGAGAAAACACTTGACTTGAAGATAACCACATGGCTGTCCAAGCTGGCTTCCTTAGAGCAAGGGGGAAGTAAGAGGGGACAAACAATGTGCGTGGCGCACATGGTCGACCAAACTGCACGCACGCACACTATACTACTGTACTATACAAATGAATAACATTTTTTTCATAATTCAAATTTTTTAATTCGAATTTTCCTCATTTTTCGAACTAGTAACGCATAATTTACAGGATTTTACAGGATATTTTGATGAGATTTTTACAGGATTTTACAGGATTTTTGGGTAACATGAACAGGATTTAAAAAAAAAGTTGGTGGCAGGCCTGGTCTACAGTGAAACCTCTATCTATTGTTTTCCAAGGGACCAGGAAACATGAACCATCAATGCAAGAAAACAGTCCATTCAGGAGAATTTAGTATTGGTAATATGAGAGTATGGTAGAAAAAAAATCAACGATGAAAGTAAAGCTGAATAAGAGTGGATGCGGTAACAATGCACGGAGGATCAGCTGTACTCGATGTTTTGGTCATTTCGTTACACTTATTACAGCAAATTTCCTAATAGAACTTAGCTCGTATTTCAAATTTTTGTGAATTCTTGCTTTTTTTTCTGAAATATTCTGAACATCAACTTTGATAGGGTTTACTCATTTAAATTTCATCTTTTGTTATTCTTATCTCAATTTATCATCCCTATCCTAAATTGATAAACAATTTGGTAATAATAATAAAAATAGTAATACAAATAATATAGGCCTACAGAGTAAAATATTCTCTTTCGCCCACAGCCAAATTGTCCTTGGAAACTTTGTGTGGATTTTATTTGACTGTTTGGTGTATTCATTTTGTATGAAAAAATTGATTATAAAAAAAAATGACTCAGATTTTCGATATTAAATCGACTCTTACCTTGACCTTCTTCTTCTTGCCCCTGGAGGGCAGGCAGGGCAGGTCGACCATGAGGTCGGGGGGGTGCGCAAGCAACTCCTCGGCCAGGCGCACCCCCAGCGAGCACGCCTCTCTGCCGTGACCGTGCGCGTGCAGCCCCTCGGCGCGCGCAAACAGCACATCCCACGGATCGTCCGTCGTCTTTAGGTTCGCAAACACGTTCGACGCGGCTAGGACACATGAGACGCGTACATCAATTCTCTGTCCGTATTCAAGGTCGTTTCGCATTTTCAAGGAAAATTCAAGGAATTCACTCAAACTATTTTGAATTAACCAATCCGAAAACAGTGCTAAGGCAATTGAAGGGAGAAACTATTGGTTCAAATTCATCAACTTTCCGTCGGTATTCAAGGTCATTTTGCATGTTCAAGGAAAAATCAAGGAATTCAATCAAACTATTTTGAATTAATCAATCCGAAAACAGTGCTAGAGCAATTGAAGAGACGAAATTCTAGTTCGAATTCATCAACTCTCCGTCCGTATTCAAGGTCGTTTTGCATTTTCCAAGGAAAATGCAAGGAATTCACTAAAACTATTTCGAATTAACCAATCTGAAAACAGTGCTAAAGCAATTGAAGGGATGAAATATCAGTTCGAATTACAGATTAGCTAGAATTTAAATTAATTAGCTATAATACGACTTTCGGGTGAATGTCTGGTAAGCGAAAGTTGTCTCGCCTAGGCCTGTCTATCGGTACAATAGCTATAATACGAGCTATGTGTGAATGTCTAGTAAGCAACAGTTGTCTCACCTAGCAAGCTGTCCTCCTTCTTGACCTGCTTGGCCTTGTCGTAGGCGTGCGTGACCAGGGCCTTGGGGTCGTAGTAGTACACGTTGTACTCGTCACCCGACTGCTGGGAGTCCGAGTTGGTGGACGATGACTCGTCCTTCGAGGGTCTCCGGGAGTCAGGGGTCACCACTCCGGAGATGTCCGAGTCGGCGTCCTCACCTGAAACAACCGTGAGCGTTCAGGACGCAGCACACGGAACCGTCATTCAGGAGACCGGGGTTTGAATACCGCCATAGTCGACCTTCCTGTCAGGGGATTTTCGTGGTTTCCCTCTGTCGTTCAGGTCAATACTGGGATGGTTCTTTAAGATACGGGCTACGACTGACTCAATCCCACTATTCAAAAACGTCTAATAAAATGATCTTTAATCTCATCTTCCCGTCATATCATGCATTCATCATTCATTGATGCCAACGAATGTCAGTCTTCAATAGAATGCATTGTTAAGCCCTAGGCTACATTTGGGGTCATTTCGACTTTACCAAAATTTCAATCTTAATGAAATCTATGCATAGCCCTACTTTATCTACGTCGAATACACAGGAGCCTATGTAGGCTACAGCCTTAACCAAAAGTAAAAGTCCTGTTTCTACCCGGCTAAACCAGCTAACATCACGATATTGCAAAGGATTAACATGTATCGGTGACATCTTATACTCTGAGAAAAGTCGGTGATCAAAATATGTTTTGGATATATTTTGAAATATTGTTCTTTGAAATAGGCCTACTGCTAGTTATTTCTTTTGTAAAATAAAATGATATCAATCTCAATTCTTTGTCTTATGATTTTGCAGATCATAATTTCTAGTTTTTTTTAGCACTCTGATATTTCTGAAAGCGTTCAAGAGCAGATTAAATGTCATATTTCACGTTTATTCAGGTCATCAAAGTCTTACAACAAATAAATATGTGTTAATTAAGCTAATTATTAATCACGGTACAGAAAAAATTCAGGGTAATAAAAAATAACAACAATTTAAACCACCAATCATCGCCTGATCAACAAACATATATTAGGCCTAGCGAGACACGACTGAACATCCCAGCCCCGGCGAAACGTCCGCGCGTACTCACTCTTGATCTTGGCAACGCGTTTAGACGTGCCCGGCATGTTGGCGCCCACCAGCCCGGAGAAGCACGCCATGTCGAACATCCTGTCGTCGGCCGGGCGCGCCGCCTGCTTCGCGCCCGCCGGCTCGGCCAGCCCTCGGCTCGTGCTCGCCCCGCTGCTAGACGCAGAGTCGCTGCCGCCGCCCTCCTAGCACAACGCAACGCAACGTCAACGTACGTTCTGGTGATGACATCGATTCTCAAAATCGGGAATCGATTTTCTAAGCTCCAGAATCGATTAAAAATCGATTTTGAGAAAAAAATTCCATCCTCGAAAAAAAGTTGCGTACTTTTCAACTTTCTCTTTTCAACTTTCTCGCGGCGTTTTACGTGAAAAATAGCTGCTGGAGATCTCTTCGAACTGTACTGTACCATTGGGGTATTTCCGTCAACGTTCGGCTGTCAGACGTAACCGAAGGGATAGCTTTTGTCCATATAAGAAAATCTCGACAATACAAAATAATATACACAATGAAATGAGCGTACATTACGACGTGAAGAAGTACAGCACTGAGCCAAAAAAAAAAATGAAAATGAAAAAAAAACTAAATAAAAATTGATTTTTCGATTTGTGAATCGTTTTCTATTATAATCGATTCTTGATTAATCGATGTTATCACTAGTATGCTCCAGCCAGAACAATAGCTATCTACGATGGATACGCAACTGAGCTCAACGTGGTTCTGGATCTACGAAACCGATTTCATAAGCCGCTAAGTTCCACCAACAAAAGCCACCAAGATCAAATACTCGGGCCATCAGCTAATTTGTGGGTGATCTAGGTTCTACACAGCATATTTACCAACTCTTTGTAGATCATCTCTCACACAAATGAAAAAACAAGAAATATATGGTGATCAAATGAAACTAGTAGATATTAGGTAGATATCTAAATAACAATATGAATTGAACTTAACCTGTCGTGCACAACTGAAACTAAATTATACCCTGCAAATTATTGCCCAATTTGACATCCATCTTGATTTCACATCGACTGCTGGCCATCAGAGACCTGTAGAGACTATGTAACTATCTTGCATAGGAGATCTAGGTGGTGTCAAAAGTTTCTTAGCACCTGAGATGATCGTCAGCTGGAGTCTATGGGACAAGTCCAAGCTGCATATCCATCGTAGATAGCTATTGTCCTAGGTTCCAGTGATGCCTTCGAGTACCCGCGCATAAGGTTCGAGTACGTGTAATGCGTTACACGGGAATTGTCATGTTACTCGGATACACGAAAAAACAAGTTCACAACGATAAGAACTGATCAATCGATCAAATGCTACATCGAAACGCGCAAACATCAAAAAAAGAAACTTTGCATTTTTTTCAATGTAGCTCAAATGACGAAACGCAACTTAGCATTGCTTGAAAACGTTACATTATTGGATGGATAGTCGATCGTATCCTCTAAATACCGATACATTTAATGTATAATCCTTCACAAACATGAACTGAAATGTAAGAAAATGATCCCTTCCACATGTTTCTGTTTTCAGATCTCAATGATATACAGTAGAACCTCTTCAGTAAGTTTCTCGTTGGTACATTTTTCACCTTTGAAGTAAGTTTTATTCTATGATCCCATCTATATGCTCCCACATGTTGAATAGTTTCTTCAGTAGAGGTACGTTCATAGAGCCATGGCAACACAAATTTGCCGTGTCGTCAAAATGAATGAGCCAATCAGGGACTCGCCGGGCTTGTCGTTCACTGTGACCTTGAAAGTTGGTTCAAGTTGAACATGTTTCCGGACGACAGACTTGTCGTGATGACGTGGAGGAAATCATGGCTACTTTTATAATCAAACTGTTTGTTTTGCTTACGGACTATCGACTGTCAAGCTCGATCACTGTCGAGGTTGCCATTGTTATCGCATTGATTCGATATACAATTGCCTCGAGTCCGCGTTTTGCCGTGGTGGTATGAACGGTACAAATCATTTGACGTCCTACGGCACCTGACAAGATTGCAGGCCGGCAAAAATACAGTGGCTCTATGAACGTACTTTGAGTTTTTCACTTCCGTAAGTATTTTTTGTCTAGTCCCCTGAAAAACGTACTAAAGATGTTCCACCGTAACACAACAGCTGATAAACACAATACTAGTACATTTTTCATCTTAGTAAGTTTTAATCTTTGATCCCATCTATACGCTCCCACGTGTTGAATAGTTTCTTCAGTAAGTTTTTCACTTTCGTAAGTTTTTGTCTAGTCACAAAAGCTGACAAACACAGTACCTGAGAGTCGGAATCTCTGATTGGTCGACTGAGCATCTGCTCGGCCATCAGTATGTCCGCGTCCGCCTCGCAGAACCCCTCGCTGCTGACGCTGGACCGGTTGCCGTCCCTCCTGCCACCCCCCACTTGTGGCCCGCCGCCCCCGCCCGGGCAACAGAGCGAGGGGAAGTCGTGGCGGTTCAGTAGTCGACGGTCCTTGTAGCTGAACTCCACCATGCCCTGCATGCGCGCCGGACGCTTGCCCGACAGACCTGCCACATAACACACAACATTTTTTTTTTTTTAATAACATCGAAACTTGATACAAAATCATTGTTCCCCAATTAAGGCTATGGATGAAAGATAGGATCGTTTGGACGGGGCACCACAAGGGCGATCTTACCACCCCATTTTGATTATTTAAAACTAATGGTCTTCAACACCAGGACTGCGCTGTCTGTGACCATAATTTTTCGCAGTAGATAAAAGTCTTTCAGTATAAACACACGAATGTTGATATCTTCCACTTTGAACTAAGTCTCTTGGGCAATGATTACTTCTTTCCCTTGACAGCAGATGTAAAATTGATCATTATACAAGAAGCACAAATTAAATTAGTGATAGGCCTATAATGTTATAATTAGGCCTATCGCTCTACTAATTAATGGATCAATACAACATGGATCAATACAGTAAACCCTCGTTAATACAAACTCGGTTAATCCAAAATTTGATAAACCGTATTGTCCAAATATAAGCCGACCTCTTAAACTTTTAGAGCAATAATTGAAAAAAGGAATTCTCTTTTTTTCCACATAAATCATCGGTCTTCCTGGGTAGAATTTAGTCAATTTCTTATGATAGTATGTTTTAAGACTCTGATTATACCTTATTCAGATATCTCGCTCATCTTACAACGCATATTTCGCGTTAGCCTAGTATTGTTAGTTTGTTGTGCTTACCACCGGGATGGTGGCTGCTGTGGCCGTGCAGGTGCGGGTTGTGGTGGTGCGTGTGGTGCGTAGACATCTCGCAGTGGAGCACGGCCAGCGACGAGTTCACCTGCGTCACCGCGTCCGCCTTTGGGTCGCCTAAAACAACATTTCATTTTTAAATCATTTTATTCTTGTTTTTGAACATTATTTACATATATTTTTCATTTTTTTCTCACATAACATTTTACAACAAGAAACCTGCATGAGAGAGGAACTCTTGAGTGCGGGTTGCGTGGAAGAAGTTACGCAAGAAGAAAATAAATAAATAGGTAATACGCCAACTGTGAGTCATCGAACATACAACAAAACTCAACAAGGTTCTTCTCATAGGCCTAATAATAATAATTAGCACAATCTTGAAAATTTATAACTTATATTATACTTTCAATCAACAAACAAAATGAACAAACAAACAAAAAGCTATCTTTGGAAAAATAAATAAATAGTAGGCCTAATAATATGACACCAACATGAATAGGAAGTTGCACACATGAGGTAAACATAGACACCAAGATAATATAAATAATGAATGGGAAGAAATATAGTTATGAATATGAAATTAAATGTAACCCTTTTCATTATTACTAGGGTTGCCAACAATAATCGATATATCGATTTAGATTGATATTTTCTCAAACGATACGATAATCGATTCAATCTCGGCGATACGATATCAATATGATTATTTTCAATTATCGAAATGTACATTATTTCCTTTTCAAACTTACTATTTTACCCTTTATGTAATTGCTCCAATTAGTGTATGTGGCGCGAAAGTTTTTGTTTTCCATTGGGCACTCGAAAGCCAATGAGAAACGCCGTTTGCTATGACGTCAGAGTTAATATGCACATGAGACAAAAATATAGACTTGGGCCTATCGCGCGGTTGGTTTTCAGACCGCGCCAGGGTACTGCGTAGTAGGAACTAGGAAGACGCGCACCATGCAGCAAACTGCTCGATTTGCCATAGTAATTATTGCGTGTCAAATAAAAATGATTAATTGAGAAAATGATGCTTCTTCATGATAAAACATGTATTAAATATTAAACGTGTTTTTAGTGGAATATCTCTCAGTTTCTAGTCAATTCCGTTATTATGAGTTTGCGGATGTAGTAAGCTCACGCCCAATTAAAATGAGCAAAAAACGTATTTTTGACCGATTACAGGCCGAGATTCGCATATAGGCCGAGGGTGACTTTTAGGCTTGAAATTGCGAGAAAAACCCTCGGATTAAATTCGGGACTATACGGTATTATATTAATAGATAAATAATGAATTCCAGATGTATGTTGTTACTTGTACTTTTTTTACAGCTCAGAAATCTGCCTCTTCCTCTACGGTATTCCGTTATCTTTCTACCCCTCCCTGCTAGGACCAAACTCCCGCACGTAGTCCAAAGTCAACCACTTGTCAATCAATCAATAAACACAGCTGCTTACACCGCAATTTGTGACACACAATAATTCCGATGCGATACGATATTTCGACATTCGATACGATTATTGATTAGGAGAAAAAATATCGATATAATACGATTAATAACCGATGTTAAGTACACGATAATCGATATGAGTTTTCACATCGAACGGCAACTCTAATTATTACACATTCTACCATCATCCTCGACTCCTTTTTTTCTTCTACAAATTTGTAGCATCAGTATTACCATGAGTGAGACGAATAAACGAGTGGCTAGCCCACTGGACCGTCATTCAGGAGACAAGGGTTTGATTCCCGCCATGGTCGACCATCCTGACAGGGGTTTTTCGTGGTTTCCCTCTGTCGGTCATGTCAATACTGGGATGGTTCCTCAAAAGCAGGCCACGACCAACTCCTCCCCACTATCCAAAAACACCTAATGAGATGACTTTTCATCTTTCATCCCATCATCTCATACATCATTCACCGATGTCAAAATAGATCGTAGTCGTCAGTACAGTGCGTCGTTAAACCCAAAATGAAAAAAATAAAAAAACATCTCATTAATCCATCCCACGACAGTGGATCTTATTTTCAAGGTATGTCGTTAAACTCAACATAAATGAATAAACTTGTGTCCACAAAAATGGGGGTGTGTGAATCCATGTTTTTTGAATCCAATCCGAATCCACTTTCAGATTGGGATTTGGTTCCACACAGAAGATTAGAAAATTTAGAATCTTGCCGCCAAAAATATGGCAACGTTGCATTCTCCATTCTCAAGAACCATTGCTGTAATGGTTAGACTTGTGCTGCATAAAATGTTTAATTCAGTGGTAATTATGAGAATGCTGAGATAAGATTTTCACTTCCTTGATCAAGTGTAACTTGATCAGCAGTGTCATTTGTCCCATCATTACTCTTCACAATACACATTCAAATGATTAGGATTCAGTCATTTTGATGAAGATTCGATTCGGATTTGGTTCGAAATAAAAAAAATAGATTTGCACACCCCTACACAAAAGCAATCTTTCCAGCATCAACATTACGATATTTTTCCCATTACCTGAATGTGTGAAACAGGTGAAGGGACAGTGGTAGAGCGTGCTGAGCCCGTCCGTGTAAGTGATGCCAGGTATCGGGTAGTCCTCCCAGTCCAGGAAACACGCCTCGATGGCTGGCTTGAAGCCGGTGAAGATCTCCACGTCGTTGCGGAACGCGTTGGCATTCTTGACGCCTGCTGGGGTGGCGGCCACCGCGCCCGCACGCGTCTTGGTCACCTGGTGGCATGACACGACGCGTCAGTCAACAACACTTTGGAGTCGATTTAGCAAAATATCGTTTATTTTGGAACGGTATGAAATATCGAAATTTGAATGTTTTGAAAAAACAGATAGGTCTATTTTCAATACAGTGGAACCTCTTTTATACGTTTTTCAGGGGACCAGACTGAAAAAAATGTATTCAGGTGAAAAACTTATCAACGAAACTAATCAACATGTGGAGCATATGGGTTGAATAAAAAAATAAAACTTATACGTAAATATAATAAATGTATAAAGGGGAAACTTATAATAGAGGTTTTACTGTACCTTCAAAATTGTATATTTTACTGAAAACTATGAAACTTATTAAATTGCATGATTTGTCAAGCGTATCAAACTAAACAATGTGTTTCTTAAGCTGTATACTTGTACGCAATGTGAATTGAATACCGTAGTTGAAATTCTATATGAATTGGGTGAAAGGGAAAGAAAGAACAGCAGCTTACCGAGATTTATGAGTAGAGAAAGGCCTACTCATAGTGGAGAGCCCGTTGATAGAACACACCCACCCACCTGTACAAGCAGCCTTCATCAGTTCACCACTCTCTACTCTACTGTGACCAAGGCAATAGCCGAAACGTCGAAACCTCGTATAACTTTCATCTCTACGTGTTCTATCAACGGGCTCTCCACTATGAGTAGGCCTTTCTCTACTCATGAATCTCGGTAAGCTGCTGTTCTTTCTTTCCCTTTCACCCAATTCATATATTCAGCCTCAGGCTTTTTTCCTATACACACCAAGTAGTTGAAATTCTGTATTGAAAGAAACCTGGATTTTTCATTATGTGCTAGGCCAATAACAATTGAAGCAATAACTAATTTGATATTCCAAAAAGTACGTTTGTGAGAGTTCCTAGCGTGAAAGTTCACACGCCTGAGACGATCGTGACTTTTTAATTTTGAAACAGTGACTTTATTCAAGTTCCCGATGTTCAGCACTTCACAGCCAGGTCGCGGTTAAACTGCTCGGATACTCATGTTTATATGGCCTTTTGATACATTTATTTCAGAAGCAAATTGTTTTACTTGTATTGATGTATAGTGATAAGATCGATTAATCAAGAATCGATTCAGAATTGATTCTTATGTCAAACGATTCTCAAATTGAAAAAACGTTCTTTTTTTGGGGGGGGGGGGGGGGGGGGGTCGAGTCAGTGCTGTACTTCTTCACGTTGCAATACGTGCTCATTTCGTTGTCTATATTTTGTATTATTGAGATTTTACTATCTGGACACAAAAGAACCCTTCGGTTACGTCTGACAGCCAAACGTTGACGGAAATAACCGAATGGTACAGTATAGTTTAAAGAAGTCCCTAGCAGCTATTATTTGCGTAAAACACCGCGGAAAGGTTGAGAAAAAGTTTAAAATCACACAACTTCTTTCGAGTATGATTTTTTTTCAAAATCAATTTTCAATCGATTCTGGAGCTAAGAGAATCGATTCCCGATTTTGAGAATCGATGTCATCACTAGTTTCTACTGACCTTGTCGACGATCTTGAGGTGCCAGTCCTTGAACTGGTCGAGAAGCAGCTGACGCTCGGCAGGGGTGAGGCCGGGGTTGAGCGCGGCCAGCCGCCACAGCACGACAATCTCGTCGCACAGGGACGAGCAGGCGTGCTGGCTCGCGTGACTGTTGCTGTTTACGCTTGTGTGCTTGCCCGCGTGACCGCCGTGCAGCAGCGCAACCTTCGTGTTCACCCACCACACCAGGATCTGCGACAAATGGTCAGTTCAAGACGACAATCAGCGGGAATATATACAAAATATGGGTAGGAATATTTATTAGGGATAACATCGATTGATCGAGAATCGATTAAGAATCGATTCTGATGTAAAACAATTCTCAAATCAAAAAATTGATTTTTCCAAAAAAAAAAAAAAAAAAAATTCGGTTCAGTGCTGTACTTTTTCACGTCATAATAAGTGCTCATTTCGTTGTCTATATTATTCTGTATTGTTGAGATATTACTATCTGGACAAAAGCTATCCCTTCGGTTACGTCTGACATACCCATACGTCGGAAATACCCAAATGGTACAGTACAGTTCAAAGAAGTCTCTAGCAGCTATTTTTCATGTGAACGCCTTGGGAAGGTTGAAAAAAGTTTCAAATTACACTGCTTTTTTGAGAATAAACTATTTTCCAATTTTTTTTTTCAAATTTGATTTTTAATCGATTCTGGAGCATAATCGTCGATTCCCGATTTTGAGAATCGATGTCATCCCTATATTATTTATTTATTCATTATTCATTATTATTACCGGTACCGGTACATACAACTTTGAATTACCGTATTTACTCGCATATAAGTCGCACCCGCGTATAAGTCGCACCCCTGTTTTTGACAGTCATTTTTTGAAAAACCCTTTGTATGGTCGTATAAGTCGCACCTGCACAGTCTCCAGTATTAGTATTATTACCATTATTTAGTAGAGTGATAGGCCTAATTATAACATTATAGTACTATCACTAATTTATTTTGTCCATTTTGTATAATGTTAAACTTTACATCTGCTGAAAATGGAAAGAAGTGATCATTGCCCTAGAGACATAGTTTAAAGTGGAAGATATCAATATTTGTGTGTTTATACTGAAAGACTTTTATCCACGGCGAAAAATTATGGTCACAGACAGAGCAGTCCTGGTTTTGAATTTTTTTAGTTTAAAATAATCAAAATGGAGTGGTAAGATCGCCCTTATGGTGCCCCGTTCAAACGATCCTAACTTTCATCCATTCAGCCTTAATTGGGGAACAATGATTTTGTATCAAGTTTCGATGTTATCAAGAAAAAAAAAGTCTCCAGTATGTCAAAAATACATCGGGATTGAAATGTTTAGCTTTCTGTTCTGGACACTTAGGAGAGAAACCCTTGGTATGAGGCATGAGAAACCATTGTGAGGGGCCTCAACTAAACCGAGAGGGTGGGAAGGGACAGGTTGCCTAACATACCCAAGCGAGCGACAACAAGACCCAGAGTGCATGATGATTACATAAATAACTCTCAAGTTTATATTCATTTTCATCTAGCCTCTTCCTAGTGTTCAATGAATAGCCCACTATAGA
The DNA here is from genome assembly GCA_964007535.1 of Brachyptera risi. NCBI lineage: Eukaryota > Metazoa > Arthropoda > Insecta > Plecoptera > Taeniopterygidae > Brachyptera > Brachyptera risi. The sequence goes on along the minus strand of OZ023335.1, from coordinate 17,384,072 downwards.
CTGTTATCACCCATACATAGCATTGTTGATTGATGTTAAACAGATATGTCAAAAGTGTTGTTGTTGGTAATCAGTGTAATGTGATACTTTAAAAGTATCATGTTACACTGATTACCAACAGGAACACTTTTGACAGATCTGTTTATCATCAATCAACAATGCTATGTATGGCTGATTTGTCTATAGGGGGCTACTCATTCAACACTAGGAAGAGGCTAGATAAAAATGAATGTAAACATATTTAGGTGTATTTATTTGCTTCAACATTGATGACTGTCTGTGCATCAATTCTGAGGACGATTGGGGGTTCGCTCTATACTGTAACATTGGACGACCAGTGTTTCATGGCAACTGTTTTGATGATGAACAGATGTGTTGAAGTGTTTGTCTTGTCATTCAGTGTAACACAAGAATCTAAAAGTATCATGTTTGCTTCAGCACTGACGACTGTCTATGCATGAATTCTGACGACGATTGTGGGTTCGCCCTATGCTCTAACATCGGACGACCGGCAGTGTTTCACGGCAACTGTTTTTATCACAAAATGTGACGTTTTTTCTCACTTACCTTTATGAGACGCATGTGACTTTTTGATGACATAAAAATAGCAAGCTCGACTGTGACGAGGATTGATGCATTTGACTTTCATTTTTTGAGATTTTGTGCGGGCGTATAAGTCGCACCTGCGTATTGGTCGCACCCCTGTTTTGAGTTCTCAAATTTCTAAATATACATGCGACTTATATGCGAGTAAATACGGTATAAAAAGTTGGTGGTTGGTAGACTTGTAGTTAAACAAACATAGTAGTAAGTATAACAAGAACAATAAATATATAAATAACAACCCAAAGGACCTGAAATCAACAACAGAAATTACTAACAAATATTTTTCTGAGCTACCGTGGTTTAAATACTTATACGCTGATTAATGGTGTTTTTTAGTACCATTATTATAAGCTAAGCAACTAGGAATAATTAGATTCTGAACCAAAAATCAAGGTTTACAATAGCAAAATCAAACGGCAACCCTAAAAATGTACAACATTTCAAAACAACTTCACAACAAAATCTGAATGGTGTTCTAGTAGTAGTAGTAGTGTTCATTTCTTTAACCCTTTTTCGAGGAAATCGGTACACAAGTTAGGCTACATACTGTACTTTTTTTTTTTATAACATCGAAACTTCATATAAAATCATTGTTCCCCAATCAAGGCTATGTATGAAAGATCGGATATAGTAAAATTCAAGTTATAAATAGCCTTACAATTTAGTATAGCAGTACCAGTAAGCCATCATTTATGAATTATCAAGGCATTAGTAATTATAGTACAGTGAAACCTCTATGCATCGTTCCTGGATCTATCGTTTTCCTGAATGTCACATTCATTTTTTCTAGCCCTACTCCCATATAATCAATGTTAAAGTTTCCTGGATGGATGGTTTTATTTTCCTGGTCCCTTGAAAAACGATGGATAGAGGTTTTACTGTATATCCAACAAGTAATACAACAAATAATGATAAATTGAAAGATTTCAGATTGATTGACATGGAATTGAGATAAATCAAAAGAATTCAAATTATTCTGATTACTTTCAATACAATTTGGTTATTCACCTGTTCGCAGGCCATGCACTCCTTGGTGATGATCTCGAGCAGGGGTATGGCGTTGCGGTCGGTCCGCTTGAACATCTCCCGCACGATCGAGAGCAGGTTCCACATCCCCTCGGGCTCTCGTCCACGCAGCGGCCGCAGCAAGCTGATCCACTCGGACGCTGCCGGCGGGGCAGTCGTGCTCAGGTAGTTCACGTCGCTAAACACTGCAGACAAATGTTTCACGTGATAACCAAATACAGTAGAACCTCTTTAGTACATCCCTCTTCAAAGCGATCATCGGGTTCAATCGTTGTTTTTAAATGGTCCCGACCAATTCCCATAAGACAATGTGTATTTTGTGTTCGTTAACACGCCCCTTAATATAACGACCATCGCGAGAATACAACGCTATTTTGGTTCCCTTCCAAGAAAAACCTTCAATACTACGACGAAACAACTAAAAAAATTGTTATTGATTGTATCGTATTGTTCTAGATGTAAGCCACGGGTTTTTCTTGAAATTTTGAGCCCTAAAATCACCCTCGGCTTATATGCGAATCTCGGCCTATAATCGGTCGAAAATACGTTTCTTGCTCATTTCAATTGGACGTACTACACCTGCACACTCATAATAATAGAATCAACTTGGAACTGCGAATTGTTCCACTGAAAACACGTTTAATAAATGTATTATCATGAAGAAGCATGATTTTACAAATTCCCATTACAGTGGAACCTCTTTTATACGTTTTTCAGGGGACCATACTAAAAAAGTGTACTAATGTAAAAAAACTTATTAATGAAACTATTTAACAAGTAGAGCATGAGCATATGGGTTGGATCAAAAAATAAAACTTATAAATGTAATAAATGTATAAACGAGAAACTTATAACAGAGGTTCTACTGTATTTTTATTTGACGCGCAGTAATGAACATAAGCACGTTGAGCTGCTAGCTGTATGGTGTGTGTCATCCTACTGCGTGTGGTCTAATTTTGACAAGCACGAGAGTGTTTAGCGTGAAAAAAAACTCGTTCGTCCGACTCGGGATGGCCGAGCGCCAATGGACGCGGGCCATTTCATTTTTAACATGCACCAGAGTGTTGTAAAAAATGTGTTCAAGGGCAACATATATAGTACTACAGCGGAGGTACATAATCAGTTAATCACAATACGAGGGGAGCAAATACCGTATTTACGCGATTGCAGTCCGCACCCTATTGTAGTCCGCACCCTAGTTTTTTGAAGTAGGTTTTAGAAAAGTACTTTACATGCGATTATAGTCCGCAGAGAAATACACATACTTAAACACGTGAAAATCGAGTTAGCGCAGCGACTACGACACGCCTGCTTACACTACTAGAGTTATACTGGCGCATGGCAGTGACACTGAACTGACATCTCAGCACATTTCAGTCACTTGGTCTTAGCTGTGTGCAGTGCGATGCGCGCTCGGTCGACATACCTGCCCCCCGCCCCCGCCCGCCCACCCGAACATCAACAAAACAAGCAAGGCGGATCGCACGCCAGCCCGCCAGTCAAGGTTAACCTTGAGACAAGGCGAAGTATTGCGCATCACTTGGAGACATTTGACAGAATGGCGTGAATTTTTTTTTTACGCGCTTGGAAATCCGTCATCGATTGTAGTCCGCACCCCTGTTTTAGATTTTCTAAATTTGGAATATACCTGCGGACTGTAATCGAGTAAATACGGTAACCTGTATTTAAATGGTACCAACAAATTAAGTACTAATGAATCTGCCTTCTATACTGGCGCTAGATTATGAGCCTATAATAAGTTGATTGCAGTGAAGTTTCACGTAAATGAACACAGACCAAATCAGGGCTAATTTGCGTCCCGACTATTTCGAGCTCTAGTAACGGTAACGACAGTAACTGCGCTGGTATCGTACCGATTGGCGCCGGAACGCAGAACTTGATCAGGATCTTCTTGATGTTGTCGTGGAGCGTCTTCTCGTCCAGGTACCAGGACGTCTGGTCGTTGGCCGACGCCCCCGCAGTTGGATCCGGAGCTCCGCACACCTGCCACACACAACAACACACTTCAAGGTCAGCTGCCAAACAAATACAAGCTACGCACGAGCAAAGCTCGTCAAGGTAAGCTGCTGGGCTACCCAAATATAACATGAACAACTTCTAGTGGTTTTCTCAACATATTCATCATGGTAGACCTACAATAATAATAATAATAATAATAATAATATGTTTTTCGTCCTCAAATTGATGATATTCAGACAGTTATATATTATGATATATGTATCAAACACGGTACCGTACTGAATTAGGCCTGGATACAAAATTACTTTCAATGCAATTTTCAGTCTTAATTCAAGGACAGGTAGGAAATCAAAGATTTTGATCAATTTAAAAAACTATGGGCTGAGAATTTGAAAATATGTACCTATAAGAATAGCTTGACATGGCCATAAAGAAGGGGGAAATATTTGAATCTTTGTGTTTTTGCGATGTTAGGACAACAATCACAAGCATGTTTGTCGAGTAAAGCAGGGTTTCCAGCTCCCATTTTTTCTTGTCATCTGAAACGATATCGGTACGATTTTTGTTATGCCTGTTTCCACTTGGCTGTGCCGTAACGTTTCCGTGATGTCATAGCCATAGCCTTCATTATCTTTGAACTCACAGGCTTCTTCGAATGTGAGGAATGTGAGTGTAACTTCCGGTAAAATTGTAGTTTCGGCCGACGAAAGTTGGAGTTGAGTTGGAGTGGAATCACGACACTGAAACGGTGTCGTGAACCGCCATTTTGTTTAGGTGAATACTGGCTTGTGATTGGCCAGTTGGGAAAATCGTGTCGGACGACAAGAAAAAATCGGAACGGGAAACCCTGCTTTATATGAAAAATGGCTACAAAGTTTCAAATCAAACATTTATAGAGCTCCATTAAATTTCATATTCAAATATCTCACTCATCTTATTACACAATTAGCAGTGAAGGAGAGAAGGAAGAAGTCGGAACTAGCAGGAACCAATTGAACAAGTCCATCCTAGAAGATGTGGTGGAAACACCCCTTGGCTAAATTTGATTGGTTATCTAGATTTGAGAGATTCATACTATTGTTTCCACGTTGAGGAAGAATCCCAAACCGGTACATGTAGCTGAGTGGTTAACACACTCGCTTCACGTGATCCAGGAGGTGGAGGGGCATATCAGACCCGAATCGATCCCCGCCACCGTCCATCTTTACAGGGTTTTTTCGTGGTTTCCCTCTGTAGTCTAGGCTAATGCTGGGAGGTTCTCACAATATAAGCCTTGACCGCTTCCTTCCCACTACCTAAGAAACCTTCATCTCATCAATCATTCATTCAACGCCAATAAATCTTGGATATCATTATAGTGCGTCGTTAAAACCCAATATGATTTTTTTTTTAAATTTGGGTCCACAGAATTTCAAATCCAGTTTGCTGCATTCGACGTCGCGCGACTCACCGTGTTGATTGCAGTCGACTGCGGCGACAGCAGTTCGTCCAGCAGTCGCTGAGCCGTCGGCAGGATCTGTTGGGGCAGCTCGCTGATCAGGTACTGGGCAAACTTCTGGAGCTGCTCCCTGTGTAGTCGAGACAACGACTCGCTGACCGGAGCCCTCAGAGTCACCAGGGTGGGCTGACAGGAAGAGAGAGAGAAATTTAGTACGCGACGATGGCGGAATCTGTTGGGGCAGCTTGCCGATCAGGTACTGGCTAGACAATAGGCGATGGAAACATATGTTTCCGAACGTATTTATGAAAGATTCTCAATAAATCAATGTGATAACATCTATCAATGTATCAACAGATCTGGACCCATATTCTCGAGATATGTGAAATGTGAGTTGTGATTTGTGGAATGAGATAACTTTCTCATTTCACCAATCGATTTCATTTTTGGTCGTTCTGCTATTCCCGAGTTGAAAAATTGACCATTGCAGATGGGCGTGACTTATACGAAGCAGGGGAAATTTTAGATACGGTACCTTGATTGGAATGAATGAATATTAGAGTTTTAAGGCGCATCGACAGCGAGGTCATTTAGCGCCTGTCGAAATAAGTTGCAAAAAAAGGTGAGAAGTGTTATATAATGGTGGAAGTGAAATTTAGATGAGAACACCTCAATACATTAAACTAAGACTAAACTATGTCTAAAGTGTCTAAAGACGTTATACACTAATTTGTTAAAACCGAACATGTGTGTGCTGTAAAGGGTCACACAATAACAATAAGCTTGATTGGTTATTTCCCTATTTCCCCTGCTTCACTGTCCACTTGATTGGTTTTTATATTTTGTGACATCACGAGGGCGGACGATCTACAATGGTTAATTGTGAAATTCGAAACAGAATTATTTGTATAAAATAAGAGATACCCTTCACGAGGCTAGCAGATTATAGCCAATGACAACCCGTGAAAATGTGAACAAATAGGATGCACTGCCTTCCCTAGTTAACTATCCTAGTGACAGTGATGCAAAGCCATCTCGAGTGCTATGCACAATATTTAACAACTCACTTTGACATTTTCACCAACCAAATGAGTGGTGAGATTTTCAAGTGAAATGTGGAATGACATGAAATTGGAAATAATAATGTCAGTAATACCAATTAGTCATTTTCAGTGGAATTATTGGAATCTCATCCAAATTTTACTCATTCCACATTTCACAAATCTCGAGAATAAGAGTCGTGGTCTTATGTTGCATATTATACTATGGAATATTATTGATGGATGATGATACAGATTAAGAGAAACAAGTGATATGAGAATAATGAGGTGGGTACAGGTCTAGGCCCAGAAGGTACTATGTGCAGACAGTGCACTCTGGTGGCAGACCTGGGCAAGCCATCACAGGAAACAGTTTGCAGTTTGAATGCCTGATACACCCACCTGATGAGATCTGACAAGATCGAAACATGTCATGAGTTTTAGTTTATTCAAATTCAAATTCAAATTCAAAATTCATTTTATTCTGTTCCAAGAATTACATTGTACATGGATTGGTATACAAAACAAAAACGAAACAAAAATAATATAGAACAGAAGCCCGCTTAAGAATCTAATATTCTTGTGTGCGGGCTGACAGTGTGTTATAATACAATAATAGATTTTTGGTAGCTGAAAATTTAGGAAACAAAGACATGAAATGAACAAATAGGTGTTAATTATATAATTGTAGTAAAAGATTACGGAATTATGAACCAAGAACATTAATAAATAGATGTTAGTATATTAACATAGAAAAAAAATTGCGAATAGTGTAGGTATCACCCCTAAATAAATTAAACATTTTGAAATAGCTCTCTCTAGTTGAAATAACAGAAAAACAAGTTAAGTTTATTTATTAATGCTTCTGTGATTTTCACCTGTTGGTTATTCCCTTCAGAGTCCGTGGAAAAGGTAGTGGAAAACTTGAGTTTGTTGATTCTTGTGGAACCTACCTCCTAGTACTCGCATTGTTCATGTCTTTTTGAGCTCTGTACATTAATTTCCTCCAACCTGAACCCACCTTATTACAGTGAAACCTCTATGCATCGTTCCGCGATCCGTCATTTTCCTGTTTGTATCATTTATTTTTTCTTACCCCACTCCCATATAATCAAAGCTCAATTTTCCTGGATATGGATTGTTTTCCTGCATGGATAGTTTCATTTTCCTGGTCCCTTGATAAACAATGGATAGAAGTTTCACTATATTCTCATATCACTTGTTTCTCTTACCCTGCATCATCTATCATTCATCTCATATCGCCCATCACTAAATAATGTTCTTTAGATCAAGTCATACTTTCAAATAATATTATACTATGGAGTATTGATCAAGTATTACTGAACAAAATAATATTATTTTTCCTTCCAATTACTTATTTCTAACAAAGTTAGGTAAGTGCATACTAACTAGGGCAAAAATATGTCAACTTGGGTATGCCAGGTCCAAGTCCTCTCCTTTCTACTCCTCTGCCTGATTCTGCCTCCTCCTCCTCTTCCATCTCAACTCTTCTCACCATTTCCTTCCATTTCTTTCTATCCTTCCACCACTTATCGCTCTCAATTTCAGTCCATGCCTCCCAACTCTCTTCCACAGCTCTTCTCCCATCTGCCATCTCTCTCTCGGTCTCCCCGCTCTTCTTTTATCTCCGCACGTTTCCGACATCTCGTACTCTGCTCTGGTTATCCTATTCCTCTCCATTCTTCTCATAAGTCCGTACTAACTGAGTCTCTTCCTTCCTATCTTGAACAATAACCATTCTACACCAACCTCTTCTCTTATCAATTTGCTCCTCTTTCTTCCCAATTTCAATACTTCTGGAATACTTCTTATACATTTCATCTCTGCTGCTTCTTTCATACTCTCTTCTTTCTAGCCCCAAGTCCAGGTAGCAGCTGCGTAAGTTAATATTGGTAAAGGTACGTTTGATAAATAAAAATTCTGATTTTGAAGGGGAAATTTTCGTTCCATAATAATTTACGGATATATATGATATATGATAATATGATAATCGAAATTGATAATAAAGTATTATGCAATGTGTCAATGAATTTAGCTGAGAACATTTGAAAAATAGTGTCGTCAGAAAAAAAATGTATTGGTCTTTCATGATGTGATATTTATATTATTATATTCATTATATTTATATTCATTATATTACATTATACATTCATTATGATATTAAATTATGTTGTGATATTTTCAATATGCATAGTAGGCCTACAACGTCTATCGCCGGAGATAAACACTACCATCATAGACGCGTACAGATTTAGCTCAGCAAATCCGAGAAGGCACAGTTGAAATCCAACGCAGTTAATTTCCGACACAGTTCTATTAGACAGATATTCTCCGAGACAGTTTCATCAGAAAGTTGTTTTCTGACACAGTTTCATTCCGACCCAGTTCTATTACAGATCTTCTCCGAGACAGTTTTACTGAAAGTTTTTGTCTTTTTTTTTTCATAAAACATCGAAACTTGATACCGAATCATTGTTCCCCAATTAAGGCTGTGGATGGAAGATAGGATCGTTTGGACGGAGCACCACAAGGGCGACACAAGTTATTTTCTGACACAGTTTCATTGTACAGTCAACTTTTTTTTTTCAACTTTTGTAAAGAATTTTCAACTGGAATTGGTGTAATAAAGCATATAAGTTCATTGGCTTTGACAGGATCACTTGCTATTTTACAAAATCATTTATACAGCCAAAATCTCATTTAATTTTCTATTCTTACTCTGGTGTTAATTTATATTCGTGTTTGTTCTCTCGTTTTACCAACTCACCCTTATTACCATTCCATTTATTTTTTTCAAATTCATTTTTTTTATATAACTCTTAACAGGCCTACTGAATTTTTTATTACGATTTTTTGTTATATATATAATGTCTCTATTATATTTTTTTTACATTTAATTCCCTTATTTTAAAAAAAATAATGCATTGTTTTTATAAATTTTGTTATAATGTGTCCGTGTGGCAACCGTTTTGGCGGCAGTGTTTTAATAAACTTCGCTCTCTCTCCGCCAGAGTCTGAGCAAAACACAGTCGACCGCTGCACGAAGCGTGAACAAATCAGGGGGGGTGAGGGGGGGGACTCACCATGTTGATGCGGTGCAGACAGACGGCGACCACGTGCGAGCACCAGTACGCCACCGACATGCACGTGCAGTTGCAGTTGGTGATGCGACGACGGTCGAACGTGACAGCCACGTTGTACAGGCCGCGCGACTGGCCCACGCTCGGCGGCGGGCACACGCTAGCGCTCAGGTGGAAGCCTGCGCGACAAACAGGGGCGTTAGTATCATGGGTCAGTAACGCCACGATGTACTACATACTACACATGATATGAAGAAGATGTAACCGGCACACACAGCGCAGTGATTTAACGTGCTCGCTTCATGTGATCTGGAAGGTGCAGGGATTATCGAACCCGGTTCGATCCCTGCCACCGTTCATCTTTACAGGGTTTTTTCATGGTTTCCCTGTGTAGCCTAGGCTAATGCCGGGATGGTTCCTACAATATAGGGCACGACCGCTTCCTTCTAACTATCCTTCCCATTACCTGAGAAACTCTCATGTCATCATCCATTAATCATCCATTCCTCATCTCATTAATCATCCATCAGATGCCAATAGATCTTAGTTATCATTATAATGTGTCGTTAAAATCTAATATGAATGAAAAGAAGGTGTACCGACTCCCATACTGATGACATAGGCGGTATTTGTGGTTTCTTGTGGTCAGTTCAGAGCCAAAGGTCCCGATTGCCTGTCGCTATTTAGCGGATTCCCTCGTGAACTACATGTAGATAAGAGTAGCTACGGTACCGGTGGCATTGTTGAACTCACAAGATCTATCATTTTCATGCAAAACAAATAAAACTGCTAACATGATACATAATTCTATTGAGCAGTGTATAGCATTGTTGTTTTATATAGTTCGACATAAAAACAATAGTTGCGCTACAAGCAATCGAGACCCTGGACTCAGAATCTGACCCCGTAAATATTTCACTATGAAGACTCAAGTAGGTACACCTTCTTCATATCATGATAAAGTATGTTGGTAGAACTTCACCGTGGTATCGCTGTGTTCCCACGATCGTAAAATCTCGACGCTTTGCAAAATCTTTTTTCCAAGACATCTACCGCATTCATATTGAAGGGGACGCTGAAGAGCGTATATACCGGTATATTTTATTGATTTATATTAGGTTTAACGACGCACTGTACTGATGACTGAGAGATCTAATGTCGTCGGTGAATGAAATATATTTATGAGATGATGATATTTGAACGGTTATTTTATTAGGTGTTTTTGGACAGTGGGAGGGAGTCGATTGTGGCCTGTTGTTGAGGAACCATTCCAGTATTGACTTGAACAACAGAGAGAAACTACGAGAAACCACTATCAGGATGTCAGGGATCGAACCCCAGTCTTCTGAATGACTGTTCTGCTAGCCACTCAACCACCTCTCTCAGATATATTTAAGAAGCCGCAGGCGCTCGTATTTCACGCCGCAAACTCTCACGGCCGTAATTTTTGAGATATCAATATGATTGTTTTTGCATTCTGTTGATAATTGAAAGAGGGAGGTTATCGCATTTACAGAATTTTGATCAACAAATTTGTTATTTTTCAAATTCTTCAAATGGAAAATGAAAAAATTTCTAGTTTACGGAAACCTAGATATATATTTTTGAATACCGAAAAAAAATATGGACTGTGAAATATATCAAAAGTGTGAGCAAGGGAATTAACGGCGTTCACGAGAATCTGAGTTCGGCGGGCTAGTCTATGGGCGGCGCCTAGCACACGATGCATGTTAAACTCGAGTCTGAAGCGAGCGAACAACGAGCCCGTGTAGCGCGCCTGCGGCCTCTTAAGTATAAAATATAGCTGACTGTGTGATATGGGATTGGGGGTACTTATGAATGGATGGTTGTAAAATGTGGTTAGGGTTCAGGTAAGGTTTGATGCCAAAGCCCAAGGCACACAACCGAGATACTGCATTCCGGTATACGCTATTCAGGCGCCACATATTGAACCACTTCCAACTCACTGCTAATCTAGCGCCAATTCCAGTGATTTGACGACAGAATGTTTGGACCAAGTCGATTTCTCACTGGATGTACGATGCTGATCCATCGTTTCCAATTCAAAACATTCGCGGATTAAATTGGAGTTTGTACAACTTTTGTCCCCGATGGCACACTTTCCAATAATTGGTGGAATTTTCAAGATTGCCGACAAAGCGGCATGAGTTGATAGCGATTTGGCGTTCATGGAAACACAGAGACTCTTCTACGTTCATTACTTGACATGTGTGTTAAATGGCATCCAGAAGAGGCTGTATTTTCTGTCGTGCATAGAATTACAACCTGGGATTTCTACAGATTGTACATACCACATGCAACTGAGCAAATGGGCAAACTTTTGATTTTTCTATTAGAGTTGGAGACCCCTTTCAAGTTTACACATATAGGCCTACCATTTACCATCTAAACCAGTAGCATTAATAAATTTGCATCAAAAGAATCATTTCAGGTAAGAATCTAAGTCTACTGCAGTTGACTAACATTTGACAAACTGACAACAAACTGGTAATTTATAATACAAAATTGTCATTGTTCTCATATAATGCCATTTAATACTGACCTCATTCAACTTTTCTAGATTTTATACAATATTCTTCATAAGGCATAATTCTGTTTACAAGTAATGATAGTTTTTATTTTATTCTCCCTTCGATAAACGGATTCATGCCAAATTGAGACAAAAAACTTCAATTTGAATCTTGTTGACTTCGTACAACTGTTTTTTATGGACATTTATGAATCAAATGAAATTTTTTTAAATCCTGGATGGGATGGCTTTGAAAAAGAAACGGGTTTTTGCCAACCCCGCACCACCGACTTACCGATCTGCAGCGGCTCCTTGACCGCCTTGTTCCGGAAGAGGTGCTCCCCGCGTTGGTACTCCTCGGCGCTCCCGTTGGCCAGGCACGAGTACAGCCGGATGTCCTCCTCGTTGTCCGGGAACGACCAGAACGCGATCTGCAGCTGGAGCTGCTCGGGAACGGGCGGGAACACGTGCTCGACCAGTTCGAACGGGATGTGGGCGGCGACGCATCGTGCCGTCAGCTCGCCAAGCGTCGGCACACGGGAACCCTCTGGAACAAGCAGGAAAAGAGTCACAATTTGTTCTCTGTTGGCCCCGGTTTTTCTATGCGGGCAGTAGCGTAACTACCGCAGGGGCAGCTGGGGCAGCCGCCACGGGGGCCCATGCTGTATCATCAGAAATATGTTTCAACGATTACCGAAAAAATAAGGAACATATTAATTTTATATATTATAACTTGAAAAATTACTTTTTGATATCATCTGAAATGACTTGAAAAATAACTGATTGATTTTAAAAATAATTCTACAACGAGGAAATTCAAGTTGAACTTAAACAAGTATTCTTGAATATGAATCATTTCGGAAACACCGTCATATTTTTTCGCTGAACTCACAGCACTTGAACTTTTTTTGAACTCTTTGACTACATTTTGGTGAAAAGTCAACTATTTTTTCTCTCAAGAGTAAGTGTCATTTAATCTTCATCTTCAATGGAACCATTTTGTTTCATAGAATGGCAGAATTGTGAATGAATTTTAATCATAATTTTGAGTGTATTTTAATCGTCTTGAATAGTAAATTGAAAAAAACATTAAATATGGAGGTTGCATGTTGAATGCTATAGAAATTTTCATCATTCGAATTGCTATATTATTTTTTTCTTTTGGGGGGGGGGGGGGAGGGGGGGCATGTGAGTCCTTTGCCCCAGGGCCCAAAATTCCTAGTGCTGTATGTGGGCTTGGATCGTTGTAAGGCAAGCAACTGGTGACTTGTAATCGCCCTTGGTTACCTGTGTTATTTCCAGGGTAAATTTGTGCGAGAACTCATGCAGTTTACGATTTTAGAGTTCTTGGACAAAATTGATCAAGAATCTATTAGGTCAACTTTCATGAGCTCTTTCTTACACGTGGATTCTAGTTCAGAAGTCGGCCTGTAGGAGAACAATATGGATGGAACTGGCATACATAGGCGGGCCTACTAGTTGATGTGAGGACTGACCCTCAAAGGTCGACCTCTAAAACAGTTGCCAGTGCAATAGAGGCTGGCAATGGCCTGACACTTGATACCTGATAACTGATAACTGATAGACAAGAAGCAAGACTGTTCAACAGTTTACAGATTACAACTCGCAAATCTGGTGTACACCTGATTTCAGATTACAGGTGATTTCAGGTGATTTCAGGAGATTTCGGGGATTTCAAGAGATTTCAGGGATTTCAAGTGATTTTCAGGGATTTCAAGACATTTCATGTGATTTCAAGACATTTCATGTGATTTCAAGAGATTTCAGGGATTTCAAGTGATTTTCAGGGATTTCAAGACATTTCATGGGATTTTAAGAGATTTCAATTGATTTCAGGGATTTCAAGAGATTTCAGGGATTTCAAAAGATTTCAAGGGATTTCAGGGATCTCATGGCATGTAAACACCAGATTTTATTAGTTTTAAACCCTCGGGCCGACGATTAGGCTGATCTCGCTTGCAGGTCATAGGTCATAGGTATTCTCTAGGTAGTCTCGAGTGGTCTGTGATTAACTGGGAGTCATCACGAGATCAACTTGCTATCAGGGATGATTGACAGATACGTGTAGTCAAGAGTGGTGACTGATAGGCCAGTTTACTCAAGAGTCAATATTAACAGATAGCATGTCGCGTGGTAATAATGAGGCCTAGCCACTTCACACGTGTTCCGTCCGACCAGAGTTATTATTAGGACTGTTCTCTCTCTCTCTCTCTCTCTCTCTCTCTCTCTCTCTCTTTCACAAACTCCAATCTCTCTCTTTCTCTCTCTCAACATGTTCGAACCTTCTCACTCCATCTTTCACACACTAATCTCTCTCTTTCTCCCCCTATCCCACCATCCCTCTCTCTTTCACACACTCCAATCTCTCTCTCTCTCTCTCTCTCTCTCTCTCTCTCTCTCTCTCTCTCTCTCTACCTCACACACACACACTCGATTCATATTTCTCTGCCCCCCCCCCCTCCTCCTCACATACATTTCTGGTTGATTATCATTGCTCTCTTGTTTCCACTAAATTAAAGAGACGCGTGGCGTTGACGACTCGCAGCTGCCCTTCCACCCCCCCCCCCACCCCCTCCTTCCGGCCCCCTAACCCCTCCTCCCACAGATACAGCTCAAGTCTTGTGGGTGATAGTCACGGACTACAAACTTTTATCAATTTTACGATTCCACATTTACTTGGATAGCATCCAGATCTAGTAGTCAAGTAGGCCTACTATTTAGGCCTATAGTTGTATCCACGAAAGAAGGTCGTTTATCTAAATAACAAAATACAAAAACGACTCGTTTTCTTTGAAGAGCTGTGATAATATTCATATAATATTCATGGTATTATGATTTCTCAGGAATTTGGTTTAAGATGAGAAGCGAAACTACATCCTTCACAAGCGTTAAAACCTCAGTGAGGCAGCGACTAGCGAGATTATGTAATAATTGACGGGTTTTTTCTATAATAACATCGAAACTTGATACAAAATCATTGTTCCCCAATTAAGGATATGGATTAAAGATGGGATCGTTTGAATGGGGCACCACAAGGGCGATCTTACTACCCCATTTTGATTAGATAAAAGTATTTCAGTTTGCGAACGTCCGGAACACATTATGACTGTTTCTGTGATATGTATGCTGACATAAAACACACGTATATTGATATCTGTTTTTACTATATTATTTTCTTGGTAGGCTGAGTGGTTAGCGCACTTGCTCCATGTGACCCGGGAGGTGAAGGGACATATCGGACCCGGTTCGATCCTCGCCACCGTCCATCTTTACAGGGTTTTTTCGTGGTTTCCCTCTGTAGTCTAGGCTAATGCCGGGATGCCCACAATATAGGCCACGACCGC
Organism: Brachyptera risi; assembly: GCA_964007535.1. Lineage (NCBI taxonomy): Eukaryota > Metazoa > Arthropoda > Insecta > Plecoptera > Taeniopterygidae > Brachyptera > Brachyptera risi. The sequence goes on along the minus strand of OZ023335.1, from coordinate 17,368,986 downwards.
TTCCTTCCCACTATCCTTCCCATTACCCATAAAACCTTCATCTTATCACCATCCCATCATCTCATTAATCATTCATCCGACGCCAATAGATCTGTCATCGTCTGCGTCGTTAAAACCCAATATATAAAAGAAGACTTTTCTTTCGTGGATGTGCGTACTTACTCATTTCCGGCGAAGTAGCTCTAAGTCAAGACCGGAAGTAGGTTTTAGTTCAGATTAAATTAGATTAAATTACTTTCAGGTTGTTTGATGGTTAGGTTAGTTAGTTTAGGTTAGTTTGGAAATGTTTAATCAAATTAGTTATAGATTGGGTTATCAAGGTTACTTTAGGCTGCGCGCAACAACTTCGATACGATATCGAATTGGAATATTCAATATATTCGATAGATTTGCTATCGAAATAAAAATAGATATCTTTGGGAAATATTTTGAATAACTGCATGGGGTTGATTCAGCATTCTTTTTTGTGAAAACTTGTGGACGGCATGTTTTAATCAGAATTCGATCTAATCGTGAGCGAAGCACAGATATTTTGTAATATGATTCACGACGATACAATTGAAATGAATCTAACTCATCACAAATATTGTATAAATGTTTAAAATTGTCGAAGGTTTATACAGCTGATTGTTATATATATATACATATATATTTAACAAAATGTTTTTACTCTTAATGTTATGACTTTTATCATACTGTAAGGTACAGTCGCCGATAATAAAAACAATTATTATTACTATTATTATTATTATTATTGGGTTTTAACGACGCACTATGCTGATGGGTACGATCTATTGGCGTCGGTGGATGATGAATGAGATGAAAGGTTATTTCATTAGGTTTTTTGGATGGTGGGCAGGAGTCGGTCGTGGCCTGTTGTTAAATAACCATCCCAGTATCAACCTGAACGACAGAGGGAAACCACGAAAAAACCCTGTCAGGATGGTCGACCATGGCAGGGATCGAACACCAGTCTCCCGAATGACGGTTCAGTGTGTTACCACTCGGCCACGCCTCTTGTTTTTCTATCTGAAGATTCAGGTTTTACTGGGGTTTGTAAGTTGAATAGTTATGACTTGTCTTGAGCTATCTTGTCTTGTACCAATATTAGATTTACAGGGTGCACTTTCGCCACAAATATCTCAAGAACTACAAACACTACGGACTTACGGTAAAATGCAATGAATAAGTAATACTCTCACAATTAGATATGCCTAGTCAAAAATTGAAGAATAATTTTACTATAGAGCGATAATTGAATCAAAATGTGCCTAATTTGATGGTTTTCATTGCTTAATTCCTGGTCACCGCATGATAGTAGAAATAAATCACAAACGCACATCCTAAAGTTCATCTTTGCTTATCAATATTTGAAATTTTGATTTGCTTTTTATTCCACAGTTTTCCCAATTTCCTTGGCCAAAATGTGTGATGTAACTAGATTTTGTCCAAATTAGGAAATGAAAAACTCCCCCATCTAGCGGTGAATACTGGAACACTTTCAATATTATCCCCTTTTCACTTTTCAACCCACAACCAAACTTTTGAACACACATCGAACTTGGGTCGAGCATTTCGAAGAGAAACATGCTCAGCTAAGATGCGGGCTCTTAAGAACCGTTCCCTCTTGGCATATATTTCATTCAAATGTGTTAACTTTTCCTCCTTTCCCACACACAGGCTTCGGCTTATGTGGGTTCTATTTTTCAATAATTTAAGTTATTAGTTTATATGTATGTATCAATGTATCTTGAAGAACATTATATAATAAAATGAAATGAAATCTAGAAGGTATAAAAATACCTACGTTATTAATTTACAATGCTTGTTTGTTTGTGCTCATTTTATATCTCATACCTTTCGCTAGTTATCATTTCGCTGAGGTCCAGTATTACCACGGCCAGTTGGTATTTATCTGACAGTTGGTGAAAACAAATACCACTGGTAACCATGGTGATAATAAGTTTGAACAGTCAGATAAAGGCTAACTAGACTTGGTAATACCGGGCCTGAATCGACTCCCATGGACTCGGGAATTAATCATGAATGAATAATAAATATTGTTGTTTTACGGCGCGTCAACGACCAGGTTATATTACGCCGGATGCATTCATGAGTCATGACCAGACAAAACAATCCGTTACATACCGATAACAATATTTTAAACTAGGCAAACGCGTTATGTTTCCGCGTTTTTGGATGAGCTACTTATATCAACTTATATCTTTGGATTGGTTATTTATATATATACAATACACCTTGAGATCCAAACAATTGAGTCACTGCCATCTTATTTTCCTAATCAATTCCTATGATAATAGTTTTAATCGTTTACAGTTAATTGGTGACACCTGTTGCTTGAATTTAATAAGTATCTTAATAGATTTGAGTGATTTAGACAAATTATATTATATATTTTTTTACATCAAAACGGCTGATCCGATTTGAGTGAAAGTTCGGTTTAATGTGTATCATTATTAGATTGAAATTCCCTGAAAATTGGAATTCTTTCGGATGAAATATTTTTCACGAATTTTTTCCTAGCTGGGTTATTCTTGAGTTTTTCAAAACTTTGAAATGAGTTTTCTCATACGTGGTTTAACCGTTTGCGCCTCAAAACTATACAGTATCGAGTTAGATAATGACACTAGTGTATGCCAAGTTTGAACTGATTTTGAATTTTCGAACAAAAAACACACAAAAAAAGTACTTTTTCTTTGGGTATGGTGAAATTGAGTCTTCGCTTCGCTCATCCAATAATTCTCACACGCGCGCGGCACTGCCATTGTTGAGTATCAGCTGAAATATCGTCCATTTCTGGAAGAAGATAATAATTTGTCTTGCTGATGAACGACGTTGCAAAACCCAGTGTAAACTAGATCCCTCCCCATTCCCCTTCTCCCGACCCCCACACACAGTTCGTGAAGCGTCTCCTTATAAAACTATACCCACGACACATGCTCAAGGCTTCTTACCTCTGATCTCATATTTTGTCGATCAGATGTAGTTTGAAAATTGAGAATGTCGACATATTTCGAGCAATATTCGACACGATCGTTCAGTTAGAGGTAAAGAGAGGGAGTAAAGGCGGGTTAAAGGTGGTGAGAGAGAAAGCGATAGAGGGAGAGAGACAGAGAGGAAGATTACTGTTTGTTTGCTCAACAACTCCACCAACAGCTCGGTTATTTGGGGGTACGAATGAGCAGGTGATAATGAAACCATGAAGTGGAGGTATAATTACAAAAATAAGTCGACCGACACCCAAGCCTTATGCAGGACTCCAATTCGCTGAAGCTACGGTCACTTCCGTTTCTAAATCGGTGCCTTGTTTAAATGAGCTACGAAGGGCGGCTAAGAGAGACCGAGCGAGAGAGAGAGAGATGCGGGACACTAGGAGACGGAGAAAGGCGGGTGGATGTCAACAACGTAATGTCACGCTTGGTAATTAACGTGCAAGGGAATGAAGCGGAAGACTGAAGGGTCAGGGAAGGGTGGGGTGGGGGGGGGGGAGGCACAGGACATGCCTAATTGCAGAGCAAATATACAACCACATCATACAAGACAAACAGAGCTGTGAGAGGGAGAGAGAGAGAGGCAGGAAGCGACCGCTGATGGAAGCGAGACAAAAACGTCGAAGAAATGAATACATGTGTGCATAATATCGGACAGGATGAAGTGAAATAAAGGCAAGAAGCGTGGCGAAACGTTTCCACTCACTCTAATCCATGTCTTGAACACGATGTAGTGACACCAACCTATTTTATCATGATATAAAGGTGCTCCAACTCAGATACTGATAACATGGTCGGTATTTGTGGTTTCTTGCGGTCAGTTCAGAGATTGTTTAATTTTCTTCCAAAATGCATCAAAGATTGTATAAAGTTGGGTGTTGAGAAATTCAAAATTAAATTAAAACTGTATCTACTTGAAAAATGTTACTATTCTGTAAATGAGTTTATTAATGATAATACGTACAATTTTTAATTTGCATATCAAGTGTAATTTCAATTCTGATCATTTGTGATTTAATGTGATGTACTTTTTATACTACAACATTTTATTATAACATATTCGTTTTATATTTTCGGTATGTTTATCGATTTTATGTATTGACAATTCTGTTATACTCTGATGTTGACTCTTCGCAGAAATAAAACAATTTTAATTTCAATTTCACCCCCCCCCCCCCCCCCCCCCCCCCCCGTTGCCTGTCGCGATTTAGCGAATTCCCTTGTGAACTAGATGTGGATAAGAGTGGCTACGATACCGACCGGTGACATTTTAGAATTTGCGTGAGAACTTTTCAAAAGAATGAATGTTTTGACTATGCCAGCTATGTATACACAGGCCTATATGAAATATTGATGTATGTAAGAAAACAAAGCTAGATGACTCCACTTTTAACTCGACATTCATAGATATAACTTATAAGTAACACCGGAAGTAAAAATAACATCAGTACTAGTTCCAATCATCAAATAGCCATGTGTGAGCAGGATTGTTTGTATGTATAAAGGTACAAAACTGAATAATGAGTTACCACAGAGGGTAGAATCAATCAATGTCCAAGAGATGTGGGCTTGAGCCCTCTATAATTTATTAATTTTGCTATAGCTCCGCCGCCTATGGCCTAGCAGGGCTTCCCAACTGGCGGCCCGCGGGACCTTTTCAAACGGCCCGCGGGACTTTTTCAAACGGCCCGCGGGACCTTTTCAAACGGCTCGCGGGACCTTTTCAAACGGCCCGCGGGACCTTTTCAAACGGCTCGCGGGACCTTTTCAAACGGCTCGCGGGACCTTTTCAAACGGCCCGCGGGACCTTTCCAAACGGCCCGCGGGACCTTTAAAAACGGCCCGCGAGACCTTTTCAAACGGCCCGCGGTATGATCTACGCAATTCTTCATCACTCATAAATGCATACAAACTCTTTAATCACTGCAATTGTGTATAATATTGTGTGCAGTCAAATTGAGAACATATCTGGCATCGTTGTGTACTCCACCCTTGCGCCATATCAGTTACAAATACTTGAATAAAGACGTTATGACAAGAAGTGCAATGTAGGCCTGAGTAATTTAATATTGATCTGAAAAAAAAATCAGTTCCAGAAACTTGAATATTGAAAACAGGTAAAATATTAACGAACATTATCAGACAATCAAGCGTGTGACTCTTCTCAACTTTCACCATGAAGAATTGGCCCTCTGAGATATACTTGGAAAGCCCTGGGCCCTAGCCCCAGAGTCCTAGACCAACGAATAGGCCTACATATACCTACATATCACTAGGAAAACGCCATATATGCGTTGTTAGACGAGCGGATAGTAATAGTATGTCGACTTTTATGGCCAAACTTTTGCCTACATTCGCCAATTGGGTGACATTTAATTCAGAAATGGGTAAAAACTGTTTCGAGTGGTACCAATTCAGCACATTTTATGGTTTTTCTTCAAAATGGCTCACCCGATCAAGCTGAAAGTTTTCAGAAATGTGTATCAAAATGAAACCCAAGTTCACGCAAAATTTCATTTTTTTGGAAAATGAAAATATTTCCTTTTTTTCCGTCGTGTTATTCTAATGAGTATTTTTGAAATTTCTAAAATTCATAAAAAAAAGTCAACATCCGATATTGCCACAAAACTACACAGATCTAAGTTAGATGAGGAAGCATAATGAAAAAAAGTTTCAAGTTGATAGCTGTAGCCGTTTGACCTGTGGAGAACCGACAAAAAAACATAAAAACGAACACCAATTTTTGTCAGTATGTCAAATTGAATCCTCGCTAAAGCCCGTCTAATCACAAGCTCGGTGACAAGAGATCTTTGTTCTCAGCATTGTTGAGAGACTGACTACATTCCCAAGGCAGATTTTTCAGTATTCTGATATTTGTAGGCCTATGTAATAAAGCACAGAAGATTTGACATTACAAGAATGTAATTACATGGCACTTCTGGGTAAATGATAACCAAAACGACTGAGACGTGTGACCGAGTGGTTAATACACTGAACCGTCATTCAGGAGACCGGGGTTCGATTCCCGCCATGGTCGACCATAATGACAGGGGTGTTTCGTGGTTTCCCTCTGTCGTTCAGGTCAATACTGGGATGGTTCTTTAACAACAGGCCACAACCGACTACTTCCCACTATCCAAAAGCACATAATAAAATAACCTTTCATCTAACCATCCCATCATCTCATATATAATTATATATCATTCACCGACGCCAATAGATCGTGGTCATCAGCAGAGTGCGTCGTTAAACACAATAAAGATAAATAACACCGGCGCATGTAGCCGAGTGGTTAACGCACTCGCTTCATGTGATCTGGGAGGTGAAGGGGCATATCGTACCCGGTTCGATCCCCGTCACCGTCCATCTTTACAGGGGTTTTTCATGGTTTCCCTCTGTATAGTCTAGGACTCTAGGCTAATGCCAGGTTGATTATTACAATATAGGCCACGACTGCTTCCTTCCCACTATCCTTCCCAATGCCTACAAAACCTTTATCTCATCATCCCATCATCTCAATCATTCATTCGACGCCAATGGATCTTAGTTATCATTATGGTGCGTCGTTAAAACACAATAAAAAATAAATAAAAAAAATGAAAAAATAACTACAACGGAGATATAAAACAAATTTTCGACAAAAACTGGCAACAAAGGACAAAAATGACGCGTCGCGTTGAATTTAAATAAATGGTTGATGATTACTGTGACCTATGAGTAGGCCTACTTCGTTGTAGTAGGCCTACCATAGAATGAGGAATGAATTTCTTCATTCTATGATTGAAGGGCCCATGTGAGTAGGCCTATATATAAAAAAATTGCATTCAGTTAGTTTTTATGAAAGTGGAGCACGAGAACGTATTTTGAAAGAGTATAATATATTCAGACTACTTCTTCAGTTGAATTATCTCCATTGCTTCCTGTTGCCACGAAAGTAATTGGTCAAGTAAAAGTAGCCGAAAAAATGTTGTGATTTGTAAATCTCATTCCTATACGCCGTTTTAAAAGAGGTAAAGTGTTTTTTATCATCGTCACACAATTACAAAAAGTTATACACATTTAAAAAAATACCCACTTCAATTGGTCGTTCACATTTTTCAGCACTCACATCATAGTAGGCCTACAAACAGATATTTTTACCAACTATATACCGGTAGGCCCATATATTTCTTAATAATTTGCGGTATCCGTGGGTATCGGTATTCGGTATACCCGTATTGTCTCAACGTTTCGAATTTACTAGGCAAACGCGTTATATGTTTCCGCGTTGATGGATGAGCTAGAACATATCAACTTATATCTTTGGATTGGTTAATATATATATATATATAATATATATATATATATAATATATATATATATATATATACCTATATATATATATATATATATATATATATATATACGCCTTAAGATCCAAACAATTACGTCACTGCCATCATATTTCCTAATCATTTTTTATGATAATAAAGAAGACTATGTTTTAATCGTTTGCAATGATTGGTGATACCTATTGCTTGGATTTAATTGGTTTCTTAATAGCTTTGAGTGATTCAGAAACATTGGATTATATATTTTTTATATCAAAACGGCTGATCTGATTGGACTGAAAGTTCGGAGTGAGGTGTATAATTATTATATTGAAATTTAATGAGAATTTGAATTCTCTCGAAGGAAATATTCTTGACGAATTTTTTCCTCTGGGTTATTCTCATGGGATTTTTGAATGTTTTGAAATGAGTTTTCTCACAAGTGGTTGAACCGATCGCGCTTCAAAAGTCAAAACTATACAGTATCGAATTAGATAATGACACGTTTGTGTATGCCAAGTTTCAACTAATTTTGAATTTGCGTTTGGCCTGTGGAGCGCGAAAAAAAGCACTTTTTTCGGCATGGTGAAATTGAGACTTCGCTTTGCTCATCCAATTACAGGATTCGTTATCAAGAGGGCATAAACACCATTTCAAATATCACCATTACCGGCACATGTAGCTGAGTGGTTTTAAACGCACTTGCTGAAGGTGACCCGGGAGGCAGCGGGCATATCGGACCCGATTCGATCCCCGCCACCGTCCATCTTTACAGGGGGTTTTCGTGGTTTCCCTCTGTAGTCTAGGCTAATGCCGGGATGGTTCCCACAATATAGGCCACGACCGATTCCTTCCCACTATCCTTCTTATTACCCTTAAAACTTTCATCTCATCATCCCATCATCTCATTAATCATTCATCCGACGCCAATATATGTTGGTCGTCATTACAGTGCGTCGTTAAAACCCAATATAAGAAAATATATATATTATAATTAAAAAATGATATATCATGTAACCTAGGCCTAGGGCCAAACACTTAAAATCATTCTTTGTTGATAGCTCTGGATCGGTAGTAAGCCTAGGCCTACGTGAGATCGAGATGATACAGATAGGGTATCGATGTCAATACTACTGACCAGTAGTAAAAAGATTATTTTGATTTTTTTCAACATTCGAAAGTTATAATCGTCAAAAAAGTCACACTTTGCTTTAATCGCCTCCAAATGAGGAATACGACCCAGTACTCGAATGAAGTTAAACATAGGGTCAACGACCTTCGGGAAAAACACGAGATGCAAAATACTATCTCGTTTATTTTTAGACCCGGCTGAGAAATCTATGCACGTGCGCGATACCTAGTAGGCCTGCCCCCCCCCCCCCCTCTCTCACGCTCTCTCTCTCTCTCTCTCTCTCTCTCTCTCTCTCTCTCTCTCTCTTAGCAAATCACTTACTATCTAATCACTGTCGAATTACGATAGTTTAATTAAATAATTGTATTATTTATATTACAACACTTACCCATGCCTATTCATCACATTTAAATCTAGGCCATGTTCACTTATTTTGTAAACTACAATGTGTTTCACAATAATGATGACACATGCAGTATGGTAACAATGGAATGAAGGCAACTTGAAATCATACTTTTATTTCCTATGTAATGTTTTTATTTGGACTGGTTTCCAATAACACCTTTCTTGTCCCTACCATTACATAACTTTATATCAATCAATGTTAATTTCATCAATAAGTTTGGCTCGTTATTTAATTAGAAAATATCAAGTAGGGCCTACCAGTATGTCAATAATGAGTGGGCCTACTCACTTGGCCTAATCGAGGCTCACATTTTTAAAAATAAGTTTGTTCAGTGATTGGACAAAATTAAATGAATCATTGAAAATAAAGACAGTAGGGCCTATAGTATACCTATGTATGGTTGCCAGATGACAAAACTAGTCAAACCAAGATGAGAACTGAATTACATGTGAATAGAAAAACGAATCGGGTCACTGGGGCTATAGTCAAAGACATCAAGTTACCATTGTATTTATGACTCAATTTTTAATGGAATATCACTAGGATAAGGTGTTTCACATGTTGAACATATGAAACTTATCTTGGCCCTTTTTATTACTCACTAATTAATACTTGTAAGCCTAGGTTATTTGGCATGTCAAATGTATTAGGACTAGTTATATTATTATACAAGACACATTAAGAAAAGCCCAAAAGAAGCTTCAAAAGCGGAAGAAACCTCATTGTCAAGAAAGAACTTGAAATAAAGGCCAATAAGTACAAGAGTACGAACAAAGTTACAGGAAGTCCACTTTTTTCAAAAGTGAGAGTCTGCGTTTGACAGATGCAGACAAAGAACGCCAAACTTCAAAGCAGGACAAAGAGAAACCAAATACTGACAATATTTTGACAGGAAAACATTTACTTACCATCTGTAGACTTCTTTGATGATCCAAATGCGAGTGACCCTAATGTTGGTCTTTTCCATCCCCTCCAATTGTTGCAAAGTGATTCGGGCTCACTGCTCCAACTACAAAGCGAATCCTCCTCAAATCTATCAGAATCTTCAAATGAAAATCTGTCCTGTTCTTCCCAATCGAGCATTGCACTGGGGTCATCCCCCACACCAGCAACAGGCCTGGCAGCCAGGTTGAACACTTATCACTCAAAATAAAGGAATAATTTACCCGAAAACTGCCATTTATTAAGGGCTAGCCTACCTTGACCCAAAGAAAACACAGGTTCAATCGAGGACACGAACCCTGGATTGCACAGTAAAGTAAAAGTGAAAATACGACCTAAAATTGAATTAATACATAACAGCAATGTGTTATAATGTGTTAAGTAGGTTGAACATTGTAATAGAGTTCGTCTGCACACGAATGTTATGTTTATAAGACACAAAAGATAACTGAAATCCGTCAATTTGCTGGTCAAAGTGGCTTCACCCCAGTTTACAAGACAACAACAAACATGGCTGCAGCCTGAAGCGTTGATGATAAACTCCATAGATGCCATTTTTCGTGAATTGCGCTACGCTATCTAGCGGTAAATATACCGAACTCGGTGAAGCTAGTGGACGGAAATGAATGAATCGAGTTTTGTGTATATATCGATCCTTAACTTCCTGTGAGACGATTTCTTGTTCCATCCCAGTAGAGGGTACGTTTATTAATTTATTTTTAATAATTATCATGACCAATTCATAACCAAACGTATATTTTTATAAAGTACATAGATTAAATCATCATTTCCATTGTTCAAAATTTGTTTTCGATACATAGATTGGCTGATGTCGATGGAATCTAACTTCATGTCTGCCACCTTGTTTTGATTGCCATTCTGGCCTTTGGAGGTTGATGTGTATAAAACCTATGTGTTACTTGTGTTTAGGTATAAATAATCATGGCACCACGTAAAGGAAGAGTACAGCAAGATCAAGTGCAGGTTTCTCTAGGACCTCAGGTTCGTGAAGGAGAAATTGTCTTCGGAGTTGCCCACATCTTCGCTAGTTTCAATGATACCTTCGTACATGTGACGGATTTGTCTGGCAGGTTAGTTGAATTATTTATGTTTTGCTCATTCCATTTGTATTCATGAACAGTAGGCCTAGAGCCTTGCCTAAGCACTATTGAATCCATGTATTAATTATTCAATATGTTCTTCCCCTGATATTTGAACCCTGTGCCTGTGCAGTGACAGTTGTTGCTGGATGGCCATAGTATGGATAAAGTATCGTAGTCGGATTAGCAACGACATATGTCAGTGCCTATGATCACCAAGTTGACTGATCAGCTCGCTACCAGCTGCACTCACTTGCAACAGTGCTCTAGCAGGTCCGACATTTCTATAGAATGAGTCACACTCCTAGAGCAAGATAAGGCCTACCAGTCTTAACACTATCGCTGTAAGGATATTTACGTACTCTTGTTGAAGTTATAGTTTGAGATGGCATAATATACAGTAGGCAAAGCCGAGTAGTCTCTATCACATTACTTGGTAATCTTATCGTTCAACGTACCATCGCAAATTTTTGTCCGATATTCTTGTTCGAGGTGTTTTCTGATAGATCTTGTTTGTATGTATGATGTAGTGTTTGGACTTTTTGTGTTTAGTTTGTTTTAATATGGTTTTTACTCACTTGAAGTTGATGCTTTGTGATCTGACTAAGACGACAAAGGTGGACAGTAGGTTAGGTTAGGCTCAGGTTAGTGTACAAACCTCGCGTATACCGCCGGCAGGCAGAACGAAGCTTATATACTTAAATAAAAATGAAGAAAAAATTGGAAAAAAATGGCTTGGTACGTTAATCAGTAAATTTACCCATTACTTTTCCCAGACTGACATCAAAAGCCAGCCTAGGCCTATCTGGTGTTTTGTCTATTTATCACTTTAAAATCCTGGCATCGGCTCAAATTCAGCCTAAGTAGGGCTAGGCCAGGAGACTGTCCAGAAATAATACCATATGAGTACACTAGACTTTCCCAGAATAGGCCTGAGACCCTACATGCTATGATTGTCCCAAATTGCAGTAAATGTAGGCATAGGGCCTAGGCCCACCTATGGTGAGCCGCTCCGATCTTTTTCAAGGTTATGCCTATGTTAGGTGATGGTTAGGATAAGATGAGACTGAGACGAGTGGTAACTCACTGAACTGTCATTCAGGAGACCTTGGTTCAATTCCTGACCTGGTCGACCATCCTGGCAGGGGTTTTTCTGAGTTTTCCTCTTGTTGTTCAGGTCAATAGGCCTACTGGGATGGTTCCTCAGCAACAGGCCACGACCGGCTCCCTCCCACCATCCGAAAACACCTAATAAAATAACCTTTAATCCCATCATCTCGTATCATTGATCGACGCCAATAGATCCTAGTCATTAGTAGAGTACGTCGTTAAACCCAATATATATGAAAAATGAAAGTATAAAAAGATGATGGTTTTAAATGGAAGTCTTTGTGTCCATTCCACACAAAACTCACCTAACCCTGTCCATCATGAAAAAAAGTTGAAAATCATAAAGTAAACTTGACACAACCCTACACTCTTCATTTGCCTGAATTGCTCATTGCCAAGTCGTGACTTTTAAGTACCGGTATGGAAATGTTCGTTGCACTATGACTGGACATCATGAATAACATTGATTAGTGTAAGCCCACACTAATTTTACCCGTAGTATTTTTAGATCATTTTTAGATCCTATTTTTCATCCTTAGCCTCAATTGGGGAACAAAGATTTTGTATCAAGTTTTGATATTATTAAAAAAAAAAACAGAGCAAACCTACCAGTTGATGTGTGATAAACCCAAACGTTTCAAAGTAAATGTAGGTAGCCTAAATAGGTTTGATACATTTTATCTTGGTTAAAATGCGTGTAGTTCTTATATGGCCAGTTCACACGAGGCATTGCAATGCCACCGTTGGAATGTTAGCCTTCCAATGCTGCCGTGTGAATTATCAGAACTTGACATTGATGGGCTTTAATGTTTAGAGCATGGTTCTAAAACCTGACATTGGAACCACAGCCTTCCAACGGTGACATTGCAATGCCTCGTGTGAACTGGCCATTAGGCCTACCTAGATTTGGCAATGTGTTCACCATGAAAATAGGCCCAACTGTCGAACCAAAACAAGGCACTAGACCCAATAAGGTCTATTCAATGACTTTTAACAACTAGGCCCATGCCTACTAGCTGCCCAAATAGACCAACCAAAATTATGAATCCTTTGACAGTTGATCTTAGTGATTTCGAATGCTCATTATTATTATAAGCCATCTAATTTAGGTCAAGATGTTCTAACCGGTATTGCAGTGCTCTTGCAGCTGCTAGTAGGAGGCTGGGCGTCGACTTGACTGCTAAAACGTGATCAAATGAGAGAATATAATTGAATTTTAAAAGTTATTCTCAGGTTTTCAGAATTTATCAACCACGTCCAAAACTGCCATTTTGAAGCTTTCAAGTTTTGAAACAAGAACTAAGCCTACGTTGGCAGTAAGATGAAAAATTAATGATTAATCTCGGTGTTAGTTTTCCAACTTTTCAATATGAGTTTTATCTCTGGTTTGCTGGCTATCTGCTAACAAGCGATTTCCAAATATGCCCTCTGTATACCCTGTGTCGGCGCAAAACAAACGACCTAATTGTAAATAATTAATGAAGATCCGATGTTTTTATCAACTTTCAAACTAGGATGGACTTGCATAGTTTTCAAAATTCATTGCAATTTGAGATTATTTTTCACAAATATTGGGCTTACCAGTACTTATAGACAATATCAAGCCATTTCATACCTGATTTCAACTGATTGAATTGTTTGTTGTAGGGAAACAATTGCCCGCGTTACCGGAGGCATGAAGGTGAAGGCTGATCGTGATGAAGCCTCACCGTACGCCGCCATGTTGGCCGCCCAAGATGTTGCCGAGAAGTGCAAGGTGAGTTACGCTAGCTTCAGTTCGTTCACACGAACACGAAGCCCTGTTTGTGCCTTTCTTGTTTTGGCAAATTTTTAATAACATTTGTTTGCAAAAATTATTCATGTAGGCCGACAGTATCAATCTATTAATCACATACATTATAGACTATATAACCACATTGTTGGTCTAATATAAGCCAAATAAACTTCATAAATTTGAAAGTTTGACTGACCTTTGACCCTGTCAGCCAAGAAACTGCTTTGGAAACAAGAGTCAAGTCGAACATGGGCTCGAGGCCTGTTTAAGGTATAAGGATTTTTAAACATCATTAATCTATCGACTGCTTATTTGTACCCCCAAACAACCTAGCTGTTGGTGGAGTCGTTGAGCATATGATAATCATCATTGACGAATCTCTTGTTGGGGAGGGTGAGCTTTGAACCTTACAGTTCCATCCATTTGACAGAAACACTGCCGCCCTTCGTTGTTCAGTCAGCTATGGTACTGCTTTAGAAACTGAAGCCACCGTTGGGCATGGGTTCGAGTCCCATATAAGGCATGGGTTTGTGTAAACGTCTGTTCACGTATCATTTTATAGTTTCATTGTCACAGGATCGTAGTACGTAGTATGTTTGTAGTGTTGTCAAGCAATCAATTTGGTCAATATTATCATTGATCAATAGAAACTTGAAACCTCTTCTAACCGTCGCTCACCATAAAAAAGTCAGCCAATCTTGGCTTAGTGCAAATATACCAAGTTTTTTTCTTGTACAGTCGCCAGTGTTAATTTCCTAAGCATGTTCAGGTTTCAAATTAGGTATTTTAATTCTGGGGTGTAAAGGCTTTTTTTATCATTGAACTGAGCTCGTGAATTTTCCTCACAGTGACAAGTATGGGGCCTAAGTGATTACCGGTAGTATACTTCAGCTGTATACGTGTGAAAATGTCGGTGTATATGATCATTGAATTGCATTCATACAATTCAACCTGCATGGATGGTTCATTTTTCCTGGTCCCTCAAGAACAATACGGTTTCACAGTAGACCTACTGGAATCCACCCTATGCCTTGATTGTATCGCAAGATTTCGGTGTCCATAAGTTTTAAGGCAACAAATGACCTAGCTGTCGACGCGCCTCTAAACCCTAACATTCATTCATTCAAGAGATGAAAGTGTTGAACATACTAGACTAAAGCCTACCATACTCGGAGAAGATACTTAACTCTGAATGGTACAGGGCAGATCCACTACAATTTTGAACGGAAAGGCACACTCGGAGATGTTCATTTTACGGAAAATTATTTTGCGGAAAATTTTCCACTGATTTTTTTACATAATATATTCAAGGATAATGATTATATTAGAAGTTTAAGGACCAATATTAGGGTATGAGTGATTTAAAAATCTGATATTTAAATTTTAAAAAGCATTGGCATAAGTTTATTTGCTGTACAAACATTGCCCAACCACTTTACCAGCCAATTGGATCCTTTTATAAAACTTCCAAATAGAAGTAATAGTCTTTGGCATATCTGTGAAATAATTCAAAATATGCATAGGTAATATAATTAGATTAATTACTAACCCAGTTGTTGATTAACAGCAACCTTCATAATGAACTCGGTGAGACAATATAAAGGAGGTCGAAAGTGTGGTTATATGACACTTATGTTGGGTAAATTGATTGATTCTTAGAAATCAGATATCATTTTTGCAACATTTACAGCTGGAATAAGAACTAAGACAACAGCATTCAGCCATATTGTTAGCTGCACTTTCTTTTAAGAGCTCAAAAGTAGATTTACCTGCAAAAACATAGACCAAGTTATGTTCAAGCAGTCAAGCTGCAGGACACCATACGGCAAAGCACTTGCACTGTCCTTGGCACCCAGGTAATTAGATGAGCGTAGCAAAGATTCCATTCCACATGCCGAAAAAAAATGGGCTTGGTTTTTATGTTTGTTTGTTTAGTTTTTTTTTTTTGTAATTTTGTACGCTGCATACAGGTCAGGAAAAAATACTTATCGACTTGAAACTTTTTCTACATATTTCTGTCATAGGCCTACTAGAATAGGCTGGGATTGTTATTCAGAGTAATCGGTTGGAAGGTTTTCCGAAAAATAATAGGAAAGTTTGAAAAATCCTCATAAGAATAACACAGAGAAAAAAATTGAAAAACAAGAATTTTTCAGAAGCTCTCAAATTTTCACTAAATATGAACAATACTATTTTACACGTTTTCAGAGATTTTTTGCAACAATCGAATGAGAATTAACAAAGAAAACGCAATAAAAATTTATTGAATATTTGGATCAATTGGATTTGCAAAGTGTATATGCGACAGGTTGCAGCACTATAAATATCAACAAGTTGCAAGTAAGGTTTTTGAACGTTTGAAGTAATCAAAGGTCCGTAGATGTAAATTGAGCTGACAAGTTATTGTTCATTCTAGATTTCCATACTTCTAAGCTCATCTCACAACGGCGCATCCCGCGTTTTCCTAGTATAAGCTCACTGCTTCACCTACTGTTCCAGCCTGTTATATGCAGTTTAAAAGCTCAGACATATTTTAAACTTTAAGAAAGTAACCTTCGTTGAATAAAGTCTAACTTGATACAGAAAAATATGTAGGAAAATTTTCTGGAAAATTATGCTCTCATAATCACTATAGGCCTACTCACATCTGTTGCACACTACATAGACATAGTTTATTCATATTGATAATGAAGAGATTCAGCTATGTCTAGAACCCACCTTGAAGACTTGGGGGGGGCATTCATGTACGTCTAGCAAAGATGCTAGCGGTCGCAACTTGCGATCATCGAAAACCACCCCGCAAAGTTGATGGCAAATTGCCGCCATGACAGTAGTTAAACAGGTTTCATGCCTTGCTAGAGCTTGCTAGACGTACATGAATGCCCCTCCTGATTACCGATGTCAGACAGGTGGTCGAGTGAATAGCTCTCTGAACTGTTGTTCAGGAGACTGAAGTTCGATTACCGCCATGAATGACCATCCTGACATGTTTTGCATGGTGTCCTGAGCTGACAACACAAACTACGCTACAACAACAAACTACGATCAGCCACTATTCAAAAAACAAAATATGATATAACCTTGAGCATTGATAATTTACCAGTAGACGGGCCTACTGGCCTTGTTGCGGGTCCGGCCCCACACTTTTTAGCATGGTTTCCAGTTCTATCTAGCAATTGGGAGATAAGAGAAGACACTCAGATTGGGTACTAAATTATTTGTTCATATTAATAATCATCTATTTGACTATTTCAGATTCCAAATTGATGGTTCAGGGGGTGGAACACATTCCATATTAGTATTTAGAGAATCTAATGCAAACATTATTTTGTGTTGATGTTCCAACATTACTTTCATCAATTTAATACTATGAACCTTCACATATCATTTCTTGTGGATTTATTCTTGAAAGCTTTTTCTATTCTATTGGCTGCATAATATTGCATTCTATTTAGCTGTATAATTTTCACAAAAATGTGTAGTCCAGTTTTCTTTCCTTATAAATATAATAAAATTCTCTCTATTCTCACTACCTATATACAGTATATTTCACTGTATAAAAACAATAATAAATAAATGAGCCCCTATTTTTGATACCTGCCTAGGCACTTTTTTCCATTCTTCTCTCTGCCATAGATCCCGAGTAATTGGTACGGTGCGTCGGTAAACCCAACATAAAATGAGGAAACTAACGTTGTCGTTTGTTTGTTGCAGTCTCTTGGCATCACAGCTCTCCACATCAAGCTCCGTGCTACCGGAGGCAACAAGACAAAGACTCCGGGCCCAGGCGCCCAGTCTGCGCTCCGCGCGCTCGCCCGCTCCGGCATAAAAATCGGTCGCATCGAGGACGTCACCCCGATCCCGTCCGACTCCACGCGCAGGAAGGGAGGTCGACGCGGTCGCAGATTGTAAACATTGTTCTATTATGTCGTCGGCTGTTGTATTTGTCATCAAGAAACAACTTCACAATAAAATGTTCCAATAATATCTAATTTCAATTGTGAGTTTTGTTGTTGGTGAAACCTAGAGATGCTCCTCTGTATACTCGTAAAGTAGAACCTCTTTAATCGCTTGATGGCCGTCGACGCATATGTGCGCTCGTACACTTTCCAATACGTTGCATGTAATATCACGACAGCATTACGTCCTATTGACGTGGGACGCGTACTGTAATCTTGGAGATGGATTGAGAGATAATTGTCAACTTTTTTTCCAACGCTAGAAAACACTCGTGTATCGAACGATGATTTGATACAGTCAGCTGTTATTCCAAAACCTTGTTCTAGGCTACATGTGTCAAATTGACGAGCCTCTGAATGCTAAATAACAGTACTATCTGCAAATGTTTTGTTTGACATCAAGTACAATAAAATCATTTGTTTCCGATGTAACTGATGGAACATGATTGATAGATGATGATACAGAGTAAGAGAAATAAGTGATATGAGAATAATGAGGTGGGTACAGATTGGAGGAAATACATGCAGACAGAGCACAAAAAACAACATGGACTGGGCAATTATTTTATGCTCTGTTCATGTATTTTCTCCCATCGGTACCCACCGAATTATTCTCATATCACTTGTTTCTCTTATGCTGGCCTTCCATAAACGCGATTTGCGTCTCGCTTTCGCAAGGCGGTAGAGTTGAGGCGAGCTCAACAATCAGAAATCGCGTAACTTTCGTCACTGATAGGTCGTTTTATCATCATGGTGGCTTAAAAAACCTCTTAGCGAATTCGCAATCCGAATAACGCAGGTATGGAAGCGTAGCATTATTCTGTATCATCTATCAATCATCTCATATCGTCCTTCACAAATCAATAGGGCTTATGCTTTAAATCAAGTTTTACTTTCAAATAAACACAAGTGTCTTTATGATATCTATGACTATCAATAACGTAACGGGATAAGCAACATGGCGCTTTCCTTTCGCACCATGCGTATATCAAAGGGATGCCGCCTTACAAGTGTTATGATGATTTGCTGGTATTGTATGTTGATCTATACAAGTAATAGATGTAATGCAATCTGTGAATCCAGCTCTTTCCAACTGCTTTAAGCAATATTGGAATAAATTTCATTTTAATTGGCCAATCTAAATTTAAAATACATCTGTAAAAGCATTTAGTCCCCTAGTCAAGAGCCCTACTGCTATATTCACCATTTGATAACTGGATAATTACTCATCATCTACGAGAAAGATCAGAAACAATGCAAGTATACAACTATGTACTATACATTGATATACCAGCCTAATACGTACGATTTGATTTGAAATTGCCAGTCTCACAAATGTACACGAAAGCACGCTGATTCCATCATGGTGTAAACGGCCTAATGTTAAAAAGATAGGACTTGGGCCATGTTGCTCATCCCGTTACGTTATTGATAGTCATAGGTGATATAACTGGAAAACAAACTGGTGTACGAGGTAGGGTAGTGACTTTGTAACCATACTGTCAAGTGGTTAATAAGTTTCTCGTCCATACATTTACTACCCTGATAAGAGTAAGTTTCATTTTTTGATCTCATCTATATGCTCCCTATGTTGAAAAGTTTCATCAGGAAGCTTTTTACTTTGATAACTTTTTCAATGTTGGTCCCCTGAAAAACGTACTGATGAAGTTCCACTGCATCCGCGAAAGAAGTCCTCGACCTACATAACAAACAAATATTATCTTCATTCTTGTACAGCTACCGTATATTAGTGTAAGTTGTGGCTGTGCGAGCCGAGCTTTTTGAATTTCAGCAAGTTTGACTCATTTTCGAGCAAGTCCGAGCACAATTTTAGTTAGAGCGAGCAAATTCAGTTGGATTCAAAATGAAATAATAAAATGGAACAAAACTTGTTCACTAGCTTCAGCCGCTGTATTTTGTAATACCAGTCAGTAACAATTTGATAAGAAGTTAATCCTTCCACTCTTGCTCGCTTGCTCAAAATAGTTTGAGACTTGAAATTTCAGCCTGGGAAGAATAAAAAATTTGATCGAGTTCGAGTCTTGATCTCGATCGAGAATTTTGAGACTTCAATTTTGAATTTTGTTGGTGGATTATGAGTTTCAAAGTGAGGTTAATGATTAGAAACACAGCTACTTCTTTCAAATGCCTTGAATGTTAGAAAGCTGGGTAATTTGACTGATTAACGTACCATGGCCAATTTTTGTCCTATGTTCGCGTTTTTTGTGTTTTCTGATAGATCTTGTTCATATCTATGATGTGTAGTTTGAACATTTTGTATTTTGTTTGTTTTAATATGTTTTTTACTCACTTGAAGTTGATGCTTTCTGATCTGACTAAGATGACAAAGGTGGACAGTAGGTTAGGTTAGGGTCAGGTTAGTGTACAAACCTCGCGTTTACTGCCGGCAGGCGGAACGGAGCTTATATACTTTTAAAAAAATGAAGAAAAAATTGAAAAAAATTGCGTGGCACGTTAATCAGTAAATTTACCGAAAGCTGCACCAAGTTTCGAAGTCAAGATGAATATTTAGTTGACGGATTACCTTTTGTGATGAGAAGACGATGTTCCTACTGGGACATGGAGCTTTCAAGAGGTCGCAGGTGTCTGCTAAGCGTACAAGCTTTCACTACGGCCAACTTTTCGTTTGTGAAGTATCCATTTTGTTTTTGAAGAATTTTTTCTCCCCATTATTAACATCAAAAACTTGACACAAAGCCATTATTTCCGTTGGACGGCAAATGATGTGAGTTGATAAAATGAGTGAAGAATACTATAAGTGGAAGAAGTGAGCACTCAATTTGGCGCATTAGTGTGAACTACAGTAATTCCTCATTGATACAAATTTTTGAGCCAATTCGAACCGCATTAGTTGACCCCAGCCACTGGTACTATAGAGGGATTTCACTTGTAATTTAATTTGAATTTTCATCGTCCAATTTTGAATTGAAATTTATTCCGAAATACTGATTTATCATAGTTTTATATTTGTTTGATTCAAATTGCTTACTAAAATTGTCATAACTATTTTTATTGAAGATGAAATCCTTCATCAACTGTTTCTCCTTTTGTTAATATTAGTGGTCAGGTGTCCCTGCTTTATATATATATACTGTACCTCAATTCCAAGGTTATTGATGCTATAACACAACACAGCTATAAGCTGTCATTTCAAGTGGGGTCAACTGCTGGCCACCTCTCTTTCTCTCTCCATCAGGGACAAAGGTTTCTCTGTCAACACAGGTAGGCCTATACACCTGGCCATTCATTAGCTGACTGGTTAGATACATAAGTATATATTATGCCTACTTTATATATTATAAAATAATATGTGACTGAATTATTTATTAAATAAAGGACATCACAACCCTGAAACTAGATTTCAACTGATAATGACGATATTCATTTCCCTAATTTTAGAAAAAGCTAGAAAACTTCAACTCAGTTTCAGAAACAATAGTCAGTTTATTTTTCTGTCTTTTTCTGTTTTGTGACCTAGATTTCATTCAATTCTGTTTGTGTTTCCATAGAATCGGTCATGTCTATGACACGACTTTGTGGTCTCTGGAGGACGAAAATAAATTATAGTGGATTCTGAAAATTGAGATGAGGACCCTATAGTTTTCTCTAAAATCAAGAAAATGATTATCGTGATTTTTCATTACAATTCGGTTTCAGGGTTGTGAACTTGTGATGTTCTTGGTAGTGTCTCCTTTGACTTGATATCATAATACTGTATACATTTACTAAATAGTATAAGGTTTATAGAATTTAAAATAAATTGATAAACATTGAAAATTAATTAATTGTATGTTTAATTTGGCTTTCGTATAAAATATATTTACCGTTTCCAGATATAAGAAATATATTTGCATCCGAAGTCACTAACAGCCATGCTATTTAAAACTACTATTAATTGATTTCTATAAGCACATACCATACAAACTAGAAACATTTCAAAACCTTTCTTTTCTAATCTGCGGGTTCCTTCTGAATATCAACATAAACAGATGAATACAACAACATATTGAGTTTTAGCAGCTCGATGTCATGACAACCAAGATCTTTTGGTGTCAAATGAATGATTGATAAGATGGTGTACTGAAGGTATTTTGGGTTATGATCTATATTGTGGGAATTATATTGACATTCACCTAGAATACAGAAAAAAAACACAATAAATGTAAATATGCTCAGTGACTGGGATCGAACCCGATCTACCCTCGCCTCCCAGTTACATGGAGCACGTGTGTTACCAGTGTGCTACCAGTGCCGGTGTTGGGTCATTTATTAATGCCAAGTCCACTTCAGGAAACGACATTTTGACGTCCAAGCATTGGATTGGTGATTGGTATTGTACATTTCTGAAATATAGGCCTAGGCCTACATGCACTGCCTTAATTCTTTACTGCACAGGTAATGTTGAATTATCTTTCAGATTAAATTGACGTGTGTAATGCGTATAGTAAAGAGTAGTATTTAAGCATTAAACTTTGTAATGAGGCAGCTTAGAGGGAAAGGTAAGGAGATTGAGGAAAAAGCATACTTTTCGTTAGTGTGTCCTCTGCTGGAATATACAAGTTCCGTAAGGGATCTATTTAGAGTAAGTGAGATAAGGGATGTAGAAAGGGTGCAGAGGATAGCAGTCAGAAGGGTTACAGGTAGTGTTAGGAGGTGGGTAGAGAATGAAAGGGTAGAAAGGGTAAGAATATTAGAGAGTCCGTCTGAGATGATGCACGACTCCCTGGTCTCTCGATAATGTTGGATAGAGGTTTCACTGTAATTGGATGAGCGAAGCGAAGACTCAATTTCACCATACCCGAAAAAAAAGTGCCTCTTCTTTTTTGGCGCTCCACAGGTCAAATGAAAATTCAAAATTAGTTGAAACTTGGCATACACAAGTGTCTATATCTAATTCGATACTGTATAGTTTTGAGGCGCAATCGATTGAACCACTTTTGAGAAAACTCATTTAAAATTTTTCAAAAATCCCATAAGAATAACCCAGAGGAAAAAATTCGTCAAAAATATTTCCTTCCAGAGAATTCAAATTCTCAGGGAATTTCAATATAATAATTGAACACCTTATTCCGTACTTTGGGTCGAATCAGATCAGCTGTTTTGTTGTAAAAAAATATATAATCCAATTTTTTTAAATCACTCAAAGCTATCAAGAAACCAATTAAATCCAACCAACAGGTATCACCAATGATTGGAAACGATTAAAACAAAGTCTTCTTTATCATCATAGAAATTGATTAGGAAATAATATGGCAGTGACTTAATTGCTTGCATCTCAAGGTGTATAGGCCTATATTTATAATGACCAATCCAAAGATATAATAAGTTGATATGTTCTAGTTCATCCATCAACGTGAAAACACATAACGCGTTTGCCTAGTTAGTTACAATAATGTAACTGGACAGGACTTGAGTAAACCCACACCAATTCAAACTATGATAATTCAAATTTTGCTGTAAATAGAACAATAACTCTGGTCCCTACAGAGTTTGACCGAAATGCTCAAAGTTGAATATTTGAATAATTCAATTTTTTTTCTAGTTCATTGAATTATGAATTACAGAGGGTCTACTGTGTATGTAGGACTACAGTATAGGTGAAATTCTAAATTATTCCATGCAACAATTTTCAACCAACATTCTTTATTTCCAGTGTACATCGGTAAGTTGCAACAAAGCTCACATGAAAAATCCTACACCTAGAAGCTGTGTGGTGTAGTTTATTTAGTATTTTACACAAGCATTCAATTGATTAATCACATTCAAATAACATATGTACTGTGCTCAATTTTATTAGAAACTAAGTAAATTTTAGAATATCAGAATAATAAATATTGGTAAACTTGTACGAGCAGCAATTCATCATATTTTCTCCTACCATCACACTTCTACTAGGGCAGTGGCACAAACATAAATTTCAATATCTCATTGAATTGAATGTTGTGTTTGAGGTGCGTCGACAACGAGGTCATTTTGCACCTTCAATATCTCATTTTTTTTGCGTATGTATATATATGTTTCATTCTATCAACAAGCTGTCC
This sequence comes from Brachyptera risi, assembly GCA_964007535.1. Lineage (NCBI taxonomy): Eukaryota > Metazoa > Arthropoda > Insecta > Plecoptera > Taeniopterygidae > Brachyptera > Brachyptera risi. The sequence goes on along the minus strand of OZ023335.1, from coordinate 17,345,180 downwards.
ATGACAAGTTGGTCGACTTATCGTTCAAGATAAGCTGCTGCTATCATTTCTCTTTTCCTGATCAACCCAAATCAGTAATCTCATATCTAGACTCTGGCTGTTTCCCTATGCACAACAAGACATAATTACGGTAGATAGTTTATTAATCGAAATGAAAACAGTACCAATGGTTTACAAAAGCTAGCAGCAAATTCACATCGAATGGCAGAAGCGTTAACATTGCGTATGTTTTCAGTGTTCACTTCAACCTGTCATATCTTCAACCTTTTATTTATCTCATTTATATATTTTATATTCATAGGAAAGGAAAATGAATGTGATGGTAGGCACCTTATTTTATATTTGATACAATCACTCTAGTAAATACTAAAATATAAATTTTACAACATGGATGAAGTCACTGGGTCTAAGTGTTTGTTACCTCTTATAAGTTTTCAACTCATTTAAACTTGAAAGAAGCAAATCAAAACATGACCTGAAAATAACATAATTCAAAGTTTTTACAAAGTTAAAAACCAATAAAACACAAGAAATACCAACACTCTGAGGTTTTGGTCAATAGATGGAAACAAGATCTACAAAGAAACACTAATTTTAGAGAAGGAAAAATCAATTTCAGACATGGTATGCTGAGCAGCACTACGACGCTACGGCTCTCATTATATAACAGAATTAGAAAAATTATGGTCACAGACAGCGCAGTCCTGGTGTTGAAATTCATTGGTTTTAAATAATTAAAATGGGGTGGTAAGATTGCCCTTGTGGTGCCCCGTCCAAACGATCCTACTTTTCATTCATAGCCTTAATTGGGGAACAATGATTTTGTATCAAGTTTCGATGTTATTAAAAAAAAAAAAAAAACAATAATACAAAATAGCAGGCGAGTTAAATTTTGCTTGTCTCCCCACAATCTTTCAATTTACATCACCCTACGAATTTTTCACCACTATGCTTAAGCAAAGACTCAGTTTTCTCCTCCATGCCTAGTTACATAATTTAAATCGATACAAAAAAATTCTCTACAGTCTTTTCCGTTCTTTCTTCCGTCACCAAACGAATCCGCATCGTCTACCCGCTGCCCAAGATCTTGCCGATCTTGACGTAGACAGGAACTTGAAGGTCGACCTTCTGCTTTTCCTTCTGCTCCAAGCCGAGAGTCGTCATGGTGTTGGTGTACGCGTACTTGAGGATGAATCCGATCACCACGTCTTTGCTCGGTGAATCCTGAGGTTTCACCGCCATCTTCACCATGACCTTGTTCCCCTTACGCCACACGACCACCCTAGAACACGGCATGGAAAAAAACAGCTGTTAATAATTTTGAAAACTGAAGATTGAACTCATTTCTTGTTTTTTAAATTATATTGTAACCTGCACATGTAGTTTACTTGCTAAGGCGCTCACTTTATGTGATCCGGGAGGTCAGGGGCATATTGAACATCAATTCAATATCCGCCACCGTCCATCTTTACATGAGTTTTTATTGTTTCCCTTTGAAGTCTAGGCTAATACCAGGATGGTTCCTATGGTATAGAGTAGACCATGACCACTTCATTTCTATGACCAAGGGAACCTTTACCTTCTAACATTGATAAAGTAGTCTCTAGATAGGCAATGCCGTATGACAGAGCCTATGCTCACCAACAAAGAAAAAGTTGGCTGATCACAGCGCTCCTAGCAAGATTACCAGGCGTAACACTACCAGGGTCTGAAGACTGTTTAACCAGGACGCTGCCACTATGTCCAGTAGTGTACTTCTTTACTCAATGCTTCTACCAGTACTTATCATTCCATCATCTCACATCAGTCATACAATGCCAATAGTCTTCATTACAGTTAACCCCAATATGAATTAATTTATATTGTAGTTCTAATTGGGGAACAGTGATTTTGTATCAAGTTTTGATGTTATTTAAAAAAAAAAATATATATATATATATATTGAACTTACTGACGCACTGTAATGATCATCAAGATTTTTTGCCATGGGTGAATGATGAGTGGGGTGATATGAAGACGACACGGAGGGTTAATTTACTAGTCGTTTTGGATGTGGAAGGAAGCAGTCATGGCCTGTTACTATTACCTTATCAATTATTGGGCCTAATGGATGTACAATGGACAGATTCTAAGCAAAGTTTCAAGAGATAAACAAAACAAATTGAAGGTACTTTAATAGGCATTCAATGAGTCACAGTTTTTCCTATTACAATTAACTCTCGTTACTTCAAATGCTGACAGTTCAGATATTGCTGTAATTAAATCAATAGTTCTGGTCTCTATGACACATAAACTCGATGTTGAATGTGGCGACAATTTAAACTTGGTAGGCCTGATTGAAAACGGATATTTTGGGTCCATTTAATTTCGAATTGACGAGGGTTCGTTAACTTTTGTATTACTGTATAGCTGATAGCTATTGAACCTACAGCCATAATCCAAGATATAAGCCAACTGTAGGCCTACACATTTCATCAAACTCATCAACTATTCAATTTACATTTCTTTGTTTATTTCTGTATTATTATTATTATTATCGTAGTTATTATCACACCCAAATAAGCCAACTGTAAGTGGGGTTGTTAAGCAAAAACCATAATCATATTATTATTATTTATTCAGCAATTATACCAAATTGCATACTGTATTTTGAGTACAAAAATTAATATATTTATCCAGTTGTAACAATTGAATTACCTACTTTATTACACTTCTAATGCTATTACTACGGTAACTGTATGTACGATATATTGCTGCACGTGTGATACCGGTAAATAATTCTTGTCTAGTAGATTATCCGCCCGTAGCCCGCAAAGTACTATTCAAATAACGTTGATGAATTACGTTGGCTAATATCGACTAGACAAGAGATCTATCGAGAACATACTGAGGAAAGTTGGGTTACACATCGGAAACAGGATAACAACTAACCAACGCATCTCCCACGTGATACAAGACGTGAACGTAATCCCTCAAGTTGGCAATACTGACAGTCAAAAGTTTAATCTTTGGTTTCGAACCAAAGGCAAACGTGCAATTTTACAGAATAACGACCGTTCGACGCTGTTCTATTACGATACGTAACGATAGTCGAAAGAAGAGCGTATATTGTATTGGTTAAATGTAATGAGCTGAACAATGTCGAAACGTGTCGATTACAAAACATAAACATAGCAGCCGAAAGTTGCTGAAGGTAACAATCGCATCGAATCGAGATCGGAAACGAGAGTTCAAATCGTCTGACGAAGTCTGGACAGGCACCTAATCAGCATCGACAGGCTCATTGGCGTCCAGAGAGATATAATTAAGTGGTGTCACTCAATACAGCTAATTGGCATCTAGAGAAACACATGCAATTAGCGTTGAGAAAGAGTCAGTCAACTGGTGTCGAGAGACACAGCTGACTGAGTCGAGAGGCATCTAACTAACGTTGAGGCATCTAATTAGCCAAAAGAGAGACACTTAACTTGCATCAAGAGAGACAGCTGACCAACGTCGAGAGAGACATCTATTTAGCGTTGAGACATCTAATTAGTCTCAAGAGAGACACTTCACCGGCGTCAAGAGAGACACTTGACCAGCGTCAAGAGAGACACTTAACTTGCGTCAAGAGAGACAACTAACCGGCGCCAAGATGCCGAACTACAACATGTTGATGAGCGTAACGGAGAACTGCCGGTTGGTCGGGCAATACGCCCGGGAGATCCGGAAACTGGTTGTAGAGACTCACTTCAACCGTATGGAGCTGGAAGCACTGCTCATCATCTTCACCAAGGTGGGTTTAAAACCCGGTTGTTCCTGGACGTAATCCATTATAAGATCGATGATTAATTGTAGTATATTGATATTTTTTCTACTAGATCAGAAAATCGTATTGAATGTCCCAAATCTTATCGTATTGAAATTAACAAATTATGTACGTCGATACAAAAGCATTTCTCATTGCCTCTGAAGAGTGTTTAATAGAAGACTAATACTTTCTCGCCCTTGTCACTGATTGGAGGAATCATGCAAACAGAAAGAAGGGACGTTTTACGAGGTTTGAGGGATAGTTCCGATACTCGAAAATATCATATTGTAAAAACTGAATCGATTATCATATCATTTGAAAAATATCGATCGTTTGAAAGTATATTGATCGTAATTAATATATCGATTATTGTTGACAGCCCTAGTTTATAACGATGGGTAGAGATGTAAAAACCAACATCAACAAAATGGGTGACGAAATCTGAATATTCCAAAACGCCTCTTCTTTTTGGTCATCGTTGTTTCCTAATATTTCAATCCGTTCAACATCATATTCTATTTCACAAATTTTCACGATAAGTGTCTTTTTCAGAGTATTTAATGATAAGTGGGATATTTTGCACTAAATATGCACAATTTTGATGATATTGAGCTGTATGGGCAGATATTGTATAAAATATTATTGTGTGTGAGTATAAAAGCATCTGGTAAACCCAAGGGTAAGTTGTGTCCCTCTCCTTGAATACCAGTCAAAAATGAGTTGTTTTCAAGTATTTTGCTACAAAATTCTATATTTTGATAAATATCCACGACAAAAGCTGAAAATAAGGACTATATTTCTACAGCTCTAGCTACGATCCAAGGACAAATGAATTGAGATATCGAGTGTATTTGAGGTTATGTGAGTCAGCGATATCTGTTTGCAGCTGACCGAATCGTCACCGATGAATATCCACCAGTTCCAGATCTTCCTGCACAAAGCGTTCGGCATGACCGACATTCTCATCACAGAACGACTGTTCCGAGTCCTGGATCGCACGAGGAAGAAGGAACTCGACTTCGAGGTCTGGTGAGTTGTCAGGTGTATACTGGAGAGGCGCCTGAAGAGCGCATAATGGAATATGGATTATTATTATTATTATTATAACTTACAGTTGCGCATAAATGCACGGTGGCAAGTTCCCTATCTTTGGTTACGACTGTTTGACCGCCTCCCTAACCTCCCTATATCTTACAGAATTATTTTACCCTTATTTCATTCCTCTCAAATTCTCTTCTACTAAGCCCAGTCCAGTCCCTACCTGTCCTTTTTAAGAAAAAAAATTGGCCACATCTAATCTAGCACCCTTTATAACTACTGCTCTATCATTGCTTTGCCTACCCCCATACCCTGACTCATTCCTTTCAATCAACCTATTCAACTCCCCCAACCCCTTCTCCTGCCATTGCCCTGAAAAAATTACACATGCGATCTAAATTTCTCCGTTTTTTCAATTCCTGCCAGCCAATTCGTACATCATCTCAGATGGACTCTCCAATATTCTTACCCTTTCTCTCCTTTAATTCTCTCTCCACCTCCACCTCCTAACCCTTCCATAACGAACGTGGGCTTGGCATGTTTACTTAGAATGAGGACGTGCCTATTCGAGAAAACGATCAAAACCGGACCCAAATAACCCTTACCAAAGCTCCTCTGTGATCTAACCAATCCCCCAAAATAGTAGCTCCTACGATATTATTACACGCCAAGCCCACGTTCACTCTTGGTAGTACGGTATCCGTATTCCAGTATTCGATCTTCAGCGCCCCCATACTGGACTAGGAAAATGTAGCGTGTGCATTGTAAGATCTTCTTCTTTTACTTTTCTCTCTCTTTCCAACTCCTTCCATATGCTTGAAACATCCATTAAAGTTGACAACTATGGCAAAGTAAACGGACAAGAACATTGGTGTAAAATGACCTCGTGGTCGACAAGCGTTTTTCTCCAGAGTCTTTTTCAAACACCAACTAACTGCATTGTAAGATGAGCAATGTAGTCATATTTATATGAAATGCAATGGAGAGCTATAGACACACTTTGATCTTGAAGCTATTATATCACTGCCATATTGTTTTATTTATTGTTTATTTTAACCGTTTAGCAGTTTAATTAGTTTTACCTACTGCTCTTCTTAATAGCCTTGAAAGTTGAAAGCCTGGGGCACCTGAAGAGTGAATACCAGAATAAAGTCGACTCGGTTGTGTGACATGGGTTTGGTGTCCCACCTTAGCTGAACCCTAACCACATTCCATTGAAAAGTACAGCGAAGCCTATGTCACACGACCAAGTCGACTTTTTTCTGGTATATACTCTTCAGCGCCCCTGAAAGCCTTTAATTGAAGTGAAAAAATTACTTTATAATTTTTTCATATTCAATGTGTTTTTTCTAGTTACATTAGCCCACCCTTTGAGACTGAGGAAGTGGGGTTAGGTTTGCTTGTTCGAGACTAAGGAAGTTGGGTTATGGTTGCTTGTTTGAGAGCAAGGAAGTGGGATTATGTTTGCTTGTTTGAGACCAAGGAAGAGGGGTTATGTTTGCTTGTTTGAGACCAAGAAAGTGGGGTTATGTTTGCTTGTTTGAGAGCAAGGAAGTGGGGTTATGTTTGCTTGTTTGAGACCAAGGAAGTAGGGTTATGTTTGCTTGTTTGAGAGTAAGGAAGTGGAGTTATGTTTGCTTGCCCTTCGAGACCGAGGAAGTGGGGTTATGTTAGCCTTGCCGCTTGTGTTTCAGGGTGTGTGGGCTGTCGATATTATTACGAGGTAAACAAATTGAACAGATGAAGTTGTGTTTCCAAGTCTACGACTTAATGGACCAGGGAGCCATTACCAAGGACGAAATGTTCAGATTCCTCAAATACACGTTTAGGAAGAGTACGGATGAAGAGGCTTACGACGGTACGTTCCAAGTTGTCAAACACAGTTCGTCAATGTTTCGTTATTTGGTTTTAAAAAATATTCAACCTTTGAATGGTTTCAAGCATAAATACAGTAGCCTATATTTTCAATATAGTTCTGCACAAAGCCTTGCAGGAAATTGTTTTAGATAGCAAGTTTTCAGATAATATTTTGTCAGTTTTACATAATGACAATGGTTGTAGTAGTCTCACTTCAAATGGACGTTTGACACTTACAATTGAACGTTCACTTCATTTGTAGACCCATACCGTAGCATTGATTTTGAAACTTCAACATATATATAAGTTATATTCTATTTAGTGCTAAATTGGTTCCAATATTTCATATTTATACTACATGGTGAGCCTAAAAACACTCGTGATGCAGGAGGTCATGTGTCTTATTTTCGTATAACAGGTCTACTCAAATTTGTAAGACATCTTATTATTCTCATCAGTAGATTTAGGGCTGGATTCTTCAATATACATTGAAAATTTAAATTACCAAGCAACTTGCAACTATTCAAGGTGCCCTGCGCCCATCCCACGGTCTATAAGTACAGGTCTTGTATCAAAGATATTTTGGCTGATAGTAAGGGTGTCGGCGATTACCCGGGTACGTGGGTCGGGTACACCACTACCCGACTCCAATATTCCTTACCCGGGTACCCGCCACTTTTTACAACGCGAGCTTCTGTTCTTCATTTTCACTGACAGATGACTTTTAAACGAAGCAGGCTCGTGTGGCGGAAAAAAAGAAAGAATTTAGGCCTCCTCTACTACTCTCTAGACCATAGATATCACTGGCTCGCACATGCTGCTCCCCCCCCCCCAACACTCTGGCACTCTTAGCGACCACAGTTCTAACACTTCTGAATACCGCTTAAATACATGGCCCTTTTTTCACAAAAAAGAGGGACATGCCATATTCACTCAAGTTGACTCAACCAATGTGTTTGGGTAGATTATGTTGTGCTGAGAGGGTTACTGCTATGATGAGCAGACTGTTTATAGTTGCAACATTATTAATGGTAACCTAAAGATGGTAAATAAGACAATAAGATACATTTCAATGAGAAGGAGATAAGCATAGTTAGGAAATCTTGGAAAAAATTTGATTACCCGGGTAATGCTCGGGTAATGACAGTACCCGACTCCAAAAATTGCTACCCGCCGACATCCTAGCTGATGCCAACAGTGCTGCTAGTTCCACTAAAATCCATGCAGAACGCTAGGTGAAAAGAGGCCAGCGGGCCACGCTCTATGCTTACAAGCACCGAATGTACGTCATTGTTGGCGGCAAGATGTCAGCTGTCAAACGACAAGTGGACCACATGGCACTTCACAACTACCGTTCCACACGGATTTTGGTGGAACTGGCAGGACTTTTGGTATCAGCTTTCCAGCGCATGGGGATAGCCCGATACGTACAATACCTATAGTTATGCTGGCCTTCCATGAACGCAATTTACGTTTCGCTTTCGCAAGGCGGTGGAATTGAGGCGAGCTTAACAATCAGAAATCTCGTAATTTTCGTCACTGATTGGTCGTTTTATCATGATGGAGGCTTAAAAAACCGCTTAGCGAATTCACAATCCGAATAACGCAGGTATGGAAGCCCAGCATTATAGACTGTGGCCCACCCCTTGAACAGTACCAGGGAGCCACCCTGTTGTACCAGATCTGTGCCAGATCTGTACCAGATAAATCCAGTCTCAACTTGAACCTGTATTAAATGCGTACTGAAAAACCAGAAGTACCCCGCTGAAACCAGATCAAATCATACTGGAACGCTCCCCCTAGACATTGATCATTATTCCGATATGGAATTCATCAAGCATTTTGATCCGCTATCAAAGCGTCACTGATCGCGTCCCCTAATCGTTGCAGTGGCGAAAGAGCTCGGCGAGGCGCTGATGAAGAAGATGGACACGGACCGCAACAATCGCGTGGACTTCGAGGAATACTGCGAGTGCGTCCGGTCCAACAAGAACATGCTCGAGTTCCTGGGTCCGGTACTGCCGTCGCGCACGATCATCCACGCGTTTTTCACGACCTTCACGCGTCTCCCGGGGAGAGTGTGACGCGAGTTCAGTGACGGGAATTGGTGAGTCGGCTACCGAGAAACCGTTTGGGTCGTTGGGAATGTACCGCTGACAAATTTCTCGGGTCGGATTAAATCGTGATGGCGTTAGTCGTTATCGCTTAACGTAGGCCTATGTGCCGCTGGTCTACTTTCATCATCTTTCACGATGACTTTCATCGTTCAGAAACATTGTGTGGAAAAGCAGAATTACCTAATACGGAACCTTACACTTTTTGGCTGAGATTAGTTTGCAATTTAAAAAAAATACCACAACTGTAGGTCTAAGAACCAATCTGTGTACATTGACAAAAGAAATGGACTTACATTTATCTCAAGTTTTTGCAACCATTATAGAGTAAACCCTTGTTAATCCAAACTTGGATAATCCAAAATTTGACATATTTCAAACTTGAAGTCAGTCCCTGGCTGAAGGTATAGGCATTTCAATGTTAATTAAATGGTTGATCGGAATTCCAGCTAAACCATAATTCAAACTATTGTTTTGACCCTTCAATTCTTCAGACTGATTTTGGATTGGATAATTCGAAATAGTTCGAGTGAATTTCTTGAATTGATAATTATTTTCCCAATTTCGATTCTTTTTATTTGACACGTAACAATAACGCGTAACAATAAGCCGAAGCCAACTGCGATGTTCGCTGCCTTGAGTGCGTCATCCTAGTGCGTCCTGACCTTCACAACTGAAGCAGGGTTTCCAGTTCCGATTTTTTCTTGTCGTCCGACACAATTTTTCCAACTGCCCAATCACAAGCCAGTATTCACCTAAACAACATGGCGGTTCACAACACCGTTTCGGTGTCGTGATTATTGACTCAACTTCAACTTTCGTCGGCCGAAACTACGATTTTACCGGAAGTTACACTGAGATTGCGATTCATCTGCTTCCGGCTATTAGGATTTATATCGAACGACAGTAAAAAAGAATCGATTCACGAAAATATCGATTCATCTATCCATGAAAACTGCAATTTCAAACATCACCACGCTTTCAGAATCACTTTGTTGAATTTTTCATCCAGTTAAATTATTTATTCAGGTGGTACAGGACAATCCGTGTTTGTATAACTACAATTGCGTGACTTGAGAAAAGTACGCCAATCTGTAATCTGCCAGCTCAATTTCTCACATTCGAAGAAGCTTGTGAGTTTGAGGCAATGAAGGCTGTGGCTATGACGTCACGAAAACCTTAAGACAAAGCCAAGTGGAAACAGTCATAACTAAAATCGTACCGATATTGTTTCGGACGACGAGAAAAAATCGGAACTGGAAACACTGCTTCACAAGCACAAGATTTATGGCACGCTCGGAACACTCACTCGTCAGTCAGACTCGGGACGACCGAGTGCGAATGGAAGCGGGCTATATAACGATCGTGCGTTGTCGGCTAGCCAAGTACGCACGTGTGGCAAAGCTTTCTCTTAGGCGCAATACAAAATTGCTTCAATTCTAAATGAGAAGTGTGTTGATTTTTGTGGAAAAGGAATTTTTTGGTCAATCCGAATTTTTATAAATCGAAATCACTTTTTTGGGGTTCCTTAGATTTCGGATTACCGAGATTTTACTGTATACAACAACTTATATTTCAAGAAAATAGGCCTATATGAAAATATACCTTGGTGATTATCAGGGTCTTTTTTTAATTTTCAGTGTGTTCAGTATTTAGACCTTTTTTATTGCATGCATTTTTGACGTTTTTTTCATTAATGTTCATCTATCCTATCCTTGCCTATAATCTTACCTATGATAAACTCAATGTCATACCACTACCACCTTCCGCCTGATGAATACGCCTTCATGTTTGTTTTCCGACCAGGTAGATACACGGCAGTACGACGTTGATTATCTGCGAGTCGATACGGCACGCGAGGGTTCGAGACGAACAAAGTTGGGTTATGTTTGACTATAGTCCATGGATCCAATCTAGCGAAAAAGTAGGGTTATGTCTCTCACGACAACGGACCCTGTATTACAGAAACGTTTCTTGGTATTTTTTCGATATGACATGACTCATGACCATGGGCTACATGACCCATGACTGCTTGAGCTAGATCTGCATACATGTAGTATTATATTTTAAACATAATTAAATTTTAATATTTCATCGAGACTTGTTTCTTTTAATTACTAGCAGCTCTACAAATCCAAGTATATAAATACAAATATTAAATATAAATATAATTTTTGAAGTATACAATTCAAGAGTCAATATTAGCATCATTGTTCTGATCCTAAGGGAAACCAACCCACAGCGTAGTATTTTCAGTGTCAATATCAATGTAACATAAAAACGATTGCAGTGACTTTTCATCTGAACATATTGTATTGAATCTTCTTCATAACACTGAGAGCTAAGACGTATCTTATGAAATACTGTCAATCCATAACAAACATTCAAATTACGTTACATGTTATCTGTGTGTGTACATAGATAGACGAAATATATAGCAAAAATAGGTATAAATGAAAATAAAAATAAAAATAGATGGCAGAAATACGATCAAGTGTTGATATACAACTGATCTTTTCACCTTTGTTATTATAAAATCTTTCGTTACAATTTTCGATAGAGATTGACTGCATCTTGTGATGAATTTTGTTAATTTTATATCTTGCACTATATCCCTGAAAGTGTCTGTGGAATAACCGTGGCAGACCTTTTTGCACTACAGAGACTGATTAAGTTCATACTGCTATGACTGATCAATTATTTCTTCAAAGTCTTGACCATCTGTTATATTTTTTTCTTTTATATTCATGCTTTATTCATTCATATTGGATTCAACGATGCACTCCACCGATATATGAGATGATGAGATGGAACGTTTTTTATTGGGATGTTTTTGGATAGTGGGGAGGAATCGGTTGTGGCCTGTAGTTGAGGAACCATCCCAGTATTGACCTGAACGACAAAAGGAAACTATGAAAAACCCCTGTCAGGATGGTCGACCATGGCGGAAATCGAACCTCAATCTCCAGAATGACGGTTCAGCGTGCTAGTCACTCGTTCCCTCGTCACAGTCTTTACAAGATGCAATTGTTCATTTATTACTTCATGTTGGGTTTAATGCCACATTGTAATGACTAATGATAACCAAGGTTTATTGGTGTTTGATGTGTGATTAATGAGATAACTAAATGAGGGTTTTTTAGGTGATGGGAAGGATAGTGGGAAGTAAACAATCATAGTATATAAATAGAAACTATCCTGGCATTAGTCTAGACTCTAGACTACAGCTGTGAAACCACAAAACTGAGACAGGTGGCAGAGTGGTTAATACACTGTAACCGTCATTCAGGAGACTGGGTTTCGATACTTGCCATGGTCGACCATCTTGACAGGGATTTCTCTTTGGTTTACCTCTGTCATTCAGGTCAATACTGGGATGGTTTCTTAACACAGGCCACGACTGACTCCTTTCTACTATCCAAAATACATTATAAAATTACCTTTCATCTCATCCCATCATCTCCTATATGCCTATCATTCACCGACGCCAATAGATCGTAGGCATCAGTACAGTGCGCTGTTAAACCCAATATAAATAAATAGAATAAGATGAAAAGTTCCACAAAAAAAATGTGAAGATGGACAGTGGCAGGGATCGAGCCGATATTCCCCTCACCTTCGGTATCACACGAAGACAACGCGTTACCACCGAGCAACATGTGTAGGTAAGATGTTATTGTGAAATGACGCGTACTCACTTGGGATCGTCGTGAAAGTTGTGCGTCTCGCCAGAGTCGTCGTACTCTGCCGCGTCGTCGCGCTGGGGCAGCATCACCTCGCACGCGGGCAGCTCGGCCGACCCTGTGACCTTGACCCCGTGACTCACGCCGTCCGACAGCGACAGCTTGCTCACGTCGGCGTCGGCGTCGCCCTGCGTGCGGAACAGAGACGGGAGATTAGTATCGTAAGCGCATAAAGCTGGCCTTGAATGAACAATTTCTTGTGAATTTTCCTAATTCTTATGATTCTAATAATTAGGCCTATATGAGAACCAAATTCAAATACGCACGTGGGCAATTGGAAATTATTGGATGAGCGAAACGAAGACTTCGTGCTCCACAGGTCAAACGAAAATTCAAAATCAGTTGAAACTTGACTTGTTACACAAGTGTCTTTATCTAATTCGAGACGATAGACCTACTGTATAGTTTTGAGGCGCAATCAGTTGAACCAATTCTGAGAAAACTCATTTTGAAGTTTTCGAAAATCCCATAAGAATAACCCCGAGGAAAAAATTTGTTAAAAATATTTCCTTTCAGAGAATTAAAATTCTCAGGGGATTTCAATATAAAAATTATACACCCTATTCCGAACTTTCAGTCCAATCAGATCAGCCGTTTTGATGTAAAAAAATATATAAACCAATTTTTTAAAATCACTCAAAGCTATTAAGAAACCAATTGAATCCAAGCAACAGGTGTCACCAATTGATTGAGAACGATTAAAACAAAGCCTTTCCTATCACAGGAATTGATTAGGAAATAGGATGGCAGTGAGGTAATTGTTTGGATCTCAATGAGTATATATAAATAACCAATCCAAAGATATAAGTTGATATGTTATAGCTTATCCATCAACGCGGAAACACATAACGCGTTTGCCTAGTTTTAAAACAATTCATGTTCATGTTTTTTAAGGGGTGGTAAGATCGCTCTTGTAGTGCCCCGTTCAAACGATCCTATCTCTCATCCACAGCCTTAATTAGGGAACAATGATTTTGTATCAAGTTTTGATGTTATTAAAAAAAAAGCCGACCAAGACAGACTCTTACGACCCCACCAACTCTCTCTCTCTCTCTCTCTCTCTCTCTCTCTCTCTCTCTCTCTCTCTCTCTCTCTCTCTCTCTCTCTCTCTCTCTCTCTCTCTCTCTCTCTCACCCCAGCCTGGTGGTCGATGTCAGCCTCCTGTTCGAGCGGCAACAGCTGGATGCTTGTCATGTGCTGCGTGGGGTTGCATAACTTCAGGATCAGCTCGCTGGCACTGCCGAGCCGCAGAGGTTCGCACGTGAAGATGCGGACCTCGGGCACGTGGTAGCTGCGGGTGTCATATTCATTGGCAGACATCAGCAAAAATCTTGGAAAAGGGCATTTTTCACTTGAGAGTTCTTGGGAGTCGATTTAGCAAAATATCATTTTTTTGGTGATAACTTTTGAATGGTTTGAAGTATCGAAATTCTAATGCGCAAGAAACACAGATGATAATAATAGCTTCAAGACGATTCAAGTTATAAATATTCAAGTCACGTCGCATAACTGTCAAGCGTATTCAGCTAAAAAATGTGTTTTTCAGCTGTATACGCTTGACAATTATATGACATGACTTGAATAGTCGTAACTTGAATCTTCTTAAAGCTATTATTATCATCTGTGTTTCTTGCGATTAGAATTTTGACAGAAGTTAGACACTACATATGAATTGAATGGTGTGAATCTCACCAAATCAGACACCTGTAAATACCCTGGAATCACAATTTCGTCAAATTTAAGCTGGAACTCTCATATAACGAAAATGGTATCAAAAGCAAAAAAGATCCTGCATTTTGTAATGAGGAACATAAAACTTGGTCTGCAGCATACAAAGGAGCATGCCTACAAATGTCTTATTAGACCAATGACTGAGGGCGTGTCCGAATTACATGTTATATGAACTTGTTGACTTGGACTAGTACTAGCAAACTTTACTTGCAAACTTGGCGCCAATAGTTTTGGCGAATTCAGACAGGTCTGTACCATCACGCCACCGGGTGGCAACCTTTTGAACTTGAGAATGAAAACCCGTGCGAATGAATTGGCGCGGAAATGGCGATGATGTATAACCTCACTTTTCAAGGTTTATTACATTAAAACAGGGACATTTAACAGAAGAAGGAGCAAAAATAAGCACACCAATTCAAATCCGCCACTTTATTGTTGAATAAAACGTACGAAAGTTTGATGGTCACTGTTTCAAATCGTTATCATAAATGTAATACGGATTCATGCGAGTGGCAGCCAAAGTATACAAGTAAAGTACGCAAGAACGCATGCCACTCGTAGTTGCGAACTTCCATACTTGGACTTGTGCACTTGACAATTCAGACGTTCGAAATGACGTCACTTCCGTACTTTTAACAAGTTCAAGTATAGAAGTACGCATAAGCTGGGTAATTCGGACACGTCCTGAGTACTGCTGTGGCAACTGGGATCCACACTCACCGACCCAAATAGACGCTATAGAAAGCATACAGCAGAAAGCAGCTAGATTTGTAAAAAACAGGCATCAAAGATGGTCAAAGAAGCAGAAGCAACCAATTATAAATGTGACAGAAATAATCTCATATCTAAAATGGTCATCCCTTGCAGAAAGAAGACGTAAAGTTGGTCTCAGGTATCTTGACAAAGCTGTATCTGAAGAACCTGCTTGGCACATTACGTATCAAAATCTGAATTTAGAGGCAAAAATTGTCATCTGAAGAAATTGTTTCTACCCAGCTCCAAACAAACACTGGACGCCACTCGCTGCTGGGTAGAACAATACGACACTGGAACAAGATACCTGAATCAAAAATGAGTAATGTAGAAACACTTGAAGAATTCAATCTGGCTATAGGATAATAAGAAAAAAAAATCATTTGTAATCATCTTCACACCACTGATAATTTGTTATTGTCCGAGTGTGTAATGAAAAAACTATTCTATTCTATTCTATATCTCATACCGTTCAAAAGTTATCCCCAAAAGACTGATATTTCGCTAAATCGGTTCCCATGGACTCTTAAGAGGAATACGGTACAAAATAATAATGATGGGTCTAATAATAGTGGAAATAATAATATTTTTCTTCAGGTTGGTACCACGTTACATTATCAAGACAGTGGAAATAATGGTTACCATATTAGGGTACGTCCATAAATTATGCCATTTTTTTAGGTTACTGTGAACCCCCCCTCCTCCCTTGCATGTCACAGTTGGTCACAAAACCTATCACTCCCCTCCCCCCCCTCCTTTAAATACGTCACAAATTCTCATACCCCCCCTCTAACAAAAAATTGAAATCAACAGGCAGCAAAGGTACAATATAGTAATAAAATCAAAATATTTCTTTCTTTATGTTTGCCTTTTGAAGAGTCAAACTTGATAATTATTTGATATGTATCTGCTGTTTCTAGGGTGGGTTTAAATATAAGAATCTATAAGAATGGCATCAAATTCACAGAACAAATAATGGTACGTCACACAGTTGACTCCCCCCCCTTCCCCCCTTGTAACACCTTGTCACAAATCTTGACAACTCCCCTCCTCCCCTAAGCTGAGACGTAATTTATAGACGTCCCCTTGCTTGTGATTCATTGTTATGTAGGCTTACTCATCGATGAATAAATAACTCATTCTAAAACTGGATAGTAGTTTTTTAGTACTGATATGAATTATAAAACTACCGGTATATTCAACTTTTAACTATAAAACTAGATTTAATAAATAGTCTGAAGTCCTGCATTCTCACACCAATAAACAACAAATACGAGAAACACATTTGAAAAAAGTTAAACGGTCCATATATTATTCATTTATAAATATTGTATTTAACCATGGAGTTGTATTTATTTATTTATTGAACCTTTATTAGCAACAGGGCAAGCCTCACAAGTGTAATACCGTATATATATAATGAAACCACAAAGATCACAAACATACTGTTAAACACTAAAAACTAAAAGAGAAAAAAATTTAAATTTAGAACTCTAGTAGAACAAAACAATAACAGCTGGCTTGTACCTCAAGTCAAACACAATTTTCTAATAAAATTCTTAAAACTGTTGAAAGATATACTGTTGAATGTTGATGTCAACATCAAAACCTTCAGTACGATCAATTGCATCATACGAGGATTGCATATGTGAAATGGAGGTCAATGAAGGCAATAAATGAAATAAACACAATGAAGGTCGAACTTGGCGACAGGCTGTGTACCAGATTGCGTACTTCCGGTAACTTCCAAACGGCGGCCATGTTCGTGTTGCAACTGCCAGTTGGAGCTACACCCACGGTGGTTATTCAGCAAGGCTTCATATCATTACATATTATGTTTTTGAAATTTCATCCTATTGTGAAATCCAGTTGAGAATAGACGTATGGATATTTTGCGGTATATATACAAGTTGAGATTACTAGAAAATGGAGTCAGATTGGTCAGATTGCTCGGTTTCAAAGCAAGAAAGTAATGAAAGAAAATGAAGATTTCAGATTTGTATATAATTCCATTGATTCATTCAGATATATTCAATGTTTGAAACATTGGATATGTATATTATAATACATCATATAATGTATATATTATATTATATGAACATATATTATATAATTAAGAATGTATTTTGCATTTATGCAGAGGTCTAATATATTGACAATGCTGAAGTTGGAGGGACATTGATATACATCTCAGATTTTACTGCAGTCCGATTGGAATAACGTGATGATTCTATCAGAAATACGTGTACATATTACACATATTACATATCACGTAATGATATAGAAGGCTTTGAGTGGAAATATAGAAGGCCTTGAATTCAGGCACTAAATATAAAACAAATTTGAAATTTCGATAAGCCCACACCTGACAACAATCAGCTTGAACCACGGACATGGCCGCCGCTACCCACTATTCAATGTCATCAAGTAGTACGACTTTAAAACACAGAGTTACACCTCCAGTGTGACAGTACCACATTAAACTTCATGGTTTAACAATACACTGTAGGCATCAGTGAATGATGAATGAAACGAAAGGTTGAACCTAGGACTACAGCTATCTACGATGGATATGCAGCTTGGACTTGTCCCATAGACTCCCAGATGACGATCATCTCACGTGCTAAGAAACTTTTGACACCACCTAGACACGCCATCGATGCCACCTAGATCTCCTATGCAAGATAGTTACAGTCTCTACAGGTCTCTGATGGCCAGCAGTTGATGTAAAATCAAGATGGATGTCAAATTGGGCAATAATTTGAAGGGCATAAATAGTTTTGCATGTATGCATGCATGATTATGGTTGTGCATGATAGGTTAAGCTCAAATCATTTTGTTATTTTCATTACTGTTATCTACTAGTTTCATTTGATCACCATATGTTCCTTGTTTTTTCATTTGTGTGAGAGATGATCTACAAAGAATTAGTAAATATGCTGATAGCTATCTAACATCGCCACCTAGATCACCTACAAATTAGCTGATGGCCTGAGTAGTCTATCTTGGTGGCTTTTTTTTGTGGATCTTTGTGGCTTATGAAATCGGTATAACGTTGAGCTCAGTTGTGTATCCATCGTAGATAGCTATTGTCCTAGGTTGAATAGTGACTTACTATGCGGAGAGCTGAATCTTGAACTTGGTGGACGCCGGGTTGTACTCGGGTTTGCTGACGTTGTGCTCGCAGGTGCGGCAACGCAGGGACTGCTTGATGAACAGCCGCTTGTGGGACGGGATCAACTGTGACACCAGCGCTACCTGCAATGTGAGGAAAAGTCAAAGGTAAAGCCACCTTTTTTAAACTGAACTTTTAGAAAAAAATGGTTATACAAATCTTATCTTCCGAAAAATTATATTGCAGTCAACTGAACCACCACACTGTACTTACCAGTATCTATATTTTTTCACAGACTGTACGAACGTTACAATTAGAGTGGCAGAGGGGGGAGTACATGGCAAGCAGACGTCTTACGAAAGGCACGATCAGGGTAGCGGCTACGTTCCCTGATCGTGACGTTCGTACAGACTGTCAATGAAAGGTGAACAGATATACGCCTACCGGTACAGTAGTTTTAAAGAAGTTGATTTTGAGAAAAATTCAGTCAACCAAGGAATGAATTTTTCAGAGATGACATTTTTAAAAGTAGGCCCACAGTTTTCCAGAAGTTTAGTTTGAAAAAACTTCAGTTGACAACTTGCCATGTCTGGCCTAATGAAAGGCTCGAACAGTTGGTGAACCTTTAGCATTGGTGAAGGAAAAATGAAATGTTGGAAGGATGATTAGGCTATGGAGATGATAGGGCCTAAATTGGAAAAATAATGTACAGGTACTTTAGTACCGGTACCGTACTGGTAGCGGTATGCAGTAGGCCTATTCGTTTCTAAACAGTAGGAGGGAACGAACTAGTGGGAGGGGGATACTTCATACTGTCACAGGATCCATGTTTCATAGAGCTACATGATAAATAATAGTCCAGGGTGTAGGCCTAGAGGTTGTACCAGAGACGTGAAACTCCGTTTTTTTGCTCATCTGATAAGCCTACCTGTTGATTCCTATGCAATAACACGAGGTGTAGGCCTACTGGGTTGGCAAGGTAGACGCCTAGATTAAGGACTTTTACCAAATGTTCGGTTAAAGGTGGGTCGACGGCGAGGTCATTTTGCACCGCCGGACTTTTACTTTTGGTTCAAATGGCACATATGCTAGGAAGCCTAATACTGAAAACTGTACTGACTTCACTAATCAATGGTTTTGGCATCGAGTTTATAGTGTTACACTACAAACTCAAACTTAATAATAATAATAATTTAATAATAATTTATTTCGTATTAATGGTATCGGTATATGTACAAATAGACAGTGTCCCCAAACTAATTGACTTTCTGTTTTTTTTTAATGAAAGACCAATTGCTACCTGTTGATCGGGCTCAGCAAATCGTTGTGACAGTGTAGTAATGGACATCAGATCAGGAGCCTTCTCAAATATATCTGCTGGCAGTCCTTCGACCTCCTCCACAGCTTTTGCCGGTGCCATATCTGGAAATATTCCCATTTCCTTGATCGTTGCAACACTAATCGCTGGAAGTCCTGCTCTCTTCCTGGCCATCGCAGCCGTCATTCCATACTTGCTATCCAGAGTATTCGGACTCGGTCTGTGACGATGGTTTGAACGCGGATTTTTCTTCTGCTCCTTATCATAACGCTCTTGCATCGCTACAACCTTGTAATACTCGAGCAACTCATCGATACGAGCTGTATTTGGATTCGTATTTTCCGGCCAGCCACCGCTCGCTGCGGTTTGATCTGGAATCCCAGAATCTCGAGTAGTCCATCGACAGAAAGAGCAAGCCAAATAATAAAATTTACGGGTGACAACTTTTGCTGAATCTTCAGGGTTCGGTGAAGAAACGCTTGTCGCTCTTATTGACAATGAATGATAACAACTCGGGCAGTCGTAGCAGGTAGCACATCGATGCTTTTGTAGGCGCGCCTCCAAGGAAGGCAAGTTTTCCAGGCAGTTTGCACAGTAGTTTGAATCGACTTCATGGCATACACAGTATCCACAGCGGATTTTCAAACAATGTCGACAAAAATATATTTTCGATATTGGATTGAGGGTACCACAAGTGCACGAATACCTTACAATATCGGGTTGAAGTAGAAAAGCCATTATTCACTCGTGGGAGTGGGCTAGGCTAGCAAACGTCAGATGTGCAGTGAGTGGCCTATGCTACCATTTTGGTTCAACGGTTCAGCTGTTTCTAGGGCTGTGTCAGTTTGAGCAATACGGCACTAAATAGTTCTACGCAAATGACACTAGAGTGCATTACCAACTTCAGGTCAGTCGTTGCTATGGCAACAGCTTTTGTGTATTTTAAAGGTAATCACTCCATTTAAAGCAAAGACATTTATATATATTAATGGTGATTTAAAGTATTTGATCACTCCTTGTTAGAGAAATGTTTAAATTATAGTTTAAAGATTCAAATAATATAGTTGAATACAATCTATTTACAATCGACTTATATTACAGTTGAACAACGTAGAAGACACGTTTAAAAACGTGAAAGAAACATAATGAGCTGTAGTGAATCTTGAGCATTTAATCACATTCGTGATTCTTTGATAGTAGTGCAAAAAGACAAGTCGAAAAGCTTTGCTGCCAAATGACAAACTGCACAATATCCCTCTATAGGCCTATCCGTCTATTAATACTCCTGTTACTCCTTTTGATGAACACAGGATCCTTACTGCAAAATGTTAATAAATTGGACTTCATCATGATATTTATTTTTTCAAACTGAAGCACCTTTTCTCAGACGATAATAATTTGGTAAATGCAGAGTTAATGAAGTATTCACCTTTTATGCTATACTTGTTCCCACGAAAGACGAAAGAGGTCTATCAACATGACAAACACAAATATCACCGCTATTTTTGGAGAGCTGTGACATTTTTCAGTTGATGGTTGTTTTCTAGGTTTTAGGCTTTCGATAAGTATACTACAACTACATTGACTTTATTAGAGAGTAGTTCTTAAAAATGCTTCCTCAATTCCTTCTATCAGAGCATGACGAATATAATTTCAATTTCAAAAAAGCTTGAATTATTCAATACATTGATCCTAGTCGAACTTTTTATCGTCTTGTGAGACAGACAACAATGTCCATCAATTGATATCAACCAAGCTGAGGCAGCGCTTCAGAAACTGAAGTCACCGTTGGGCGTGGGTTCGAGAATATATATATATATATATATATATATATATATATATATATATATATATATATGTAAATATTTATATATATATATATATATATATATATATATATTTATATATATATATATATATATATATATATATATATATATTTATATATATATATATATATATATATATATATACATATATATATATATATATATATATATATATATATATAAATATATATATATATATATATATATATATATATATAAATATATATATATATATATATATATGTATATATATATATATTTATATATATATATATATTCATATATATATATATATATATATATATATATATATATATATATATATATATATATATATATATATATAAATATATATATATATATATATATATATATAGGCCTATATATATAAGAATAAATAGATGAAAAAATGGATGGATTCACAGAAAAGCCCAATTTAATATTTCTCTTGATCGATAGGCCTACACATCTTATCTTTGACCTTCAATCTCTAATTCGGTCAAGCTTCGATTAGATTACATGGAAATTTATTTGTATTGACAAGCGCATAATAATACTTTGGTTACATCATATCTGTATATTATTAATAATGTCTTTGAGACAACTGAAAAGATAAACTCAAACTGGTTATAATTAATTATGAGTGTTTTTTTGATAAGGGCCTATACAATTGGTTTTGAAATCAGTTATCGTGAATATGGCCCAACCGAATTATTGAAAGATCGAGTGATTAAATATCAAGAGTGAAAGAATACTCGAATTCAGTACTTGACAAATTATCTGAACATTAATATTATTGGCCGCTTCCTTCCCACTATCCTTCCATTTTACCTACAAGAGACTTTCATCCCATCATCTCATTAATCATTCATCCAATTCCAATCTTATAGTTGTCATTGCAGTGCGTTTTTGAACCCAATATAAATAATTGAGTAAACAATCTGAGATATTATATGTTTTATTAATTGTATGTGTATTTTCTAATATGATAATATATAAACATACCTAATACCACAGATAATCGGGCTCGATTATCTGTGATAATACATTTTATACAATGATATGGTGGTTTGCTAACGAACTGCTGGGTTTTCGAGGTTCCTTTACCATTTGTTGGCACAATTTATTATTATTTTCATTGATTAAACATGAAACATAATTAATTAAACGGGCCCTAATTGGATTTCAATGATTATGTATGAATGTATGGTCTAGCTAGTGCTCCCTTATCTGACTTGTTTGAACAAAATGAACAGTGTATAATTATTATAAATATATTTGTTCAAAAAATTGGATTCAGAATCATGGTATAGGCCTACATTTTACTTTCTAAAAACTGGAAATGTACAAAATTCAAAATATTATGAACTAACAAATTTTGAAATTGCGTTGAAATTTTGTGAAATTATTTATTTCTAATCAATCATTTTCTCGATGTTCAAGAAATTTGATGAATTATTTTGTGTGAATTGTGCTTTTCTCCTTTTTCATGAATAAAATTCATAAACAAACTTGAATTGATTATTTTCTTTGCAGTGGTAAGATCGTCCTTTTGGTGTCACGTCCGAACGATCCTACCTTTTCACCCTGATTGGCGTACAATGACACTTTGTCAATTAGAGTTTCACTTATTAAAAAAAAGTTATAAACCCAATGTTTGGGTGGAGGAGGAGGGGGGGGGGTGATTTGGTGACACACATATAAAAATACAAATGATCTCTTGTTTGAGTAATTGAGATCGAGTCTCGTAGTGAATCGCACGCGATATAAATCGACCTACATGCTCTCGCCTTGTTCTGAGCTCACAATCTTTTTCGTCTACATTCCTCCCTCAAGTATTTCGGTCCATGCTGCTATCTAGCTGATATTTGGCAGCTCTATTGATCGCTGAAGCCCCCAGTTGAATACTGCCGCAACGATTATCCGTCCTTTACTATTTAATAACATTACCGCGCGGCAGTTTCGAACAGTCATCAAATAATTCGAACGTTATTCACGTTATGAGGATACGATTGACGGTTCGCGGTTATTTTATGTTTGACGGTTAGAGGTGTCGAACATTCGTTGTTATGCGTATGTTGCGATGTGGTGTTCCGTTTGTTAAATTCACACGGGTAAAATACGTTTGCCGTGTCGTGCTAGTTGTAGGTCGGTAAGGTAGTAATAGCGTGATATAATAATTAATTTTTCAAATAATGGAATCAGATTTAGTTTAATTAATTATGTTGATTGAATGCGTATAGACTCACTCCACCCCAAAAAAATGCGAGTTTCTCTTTTGCATTTTAATTCATTTTATTAATAATTAAAAATATTGATGATAATTAAATTATTAAATTGAGCTATTCATGTACACATCTTTCAAATTAGATTTTTGGGAACATCATATTTCTCATAACTATACCAATGACCGAGAGGATTGCTTATTGATTGAGTTTGACAAATGATTTTTTTTTTTGGATGAAAGAGAAAAAATATCGCATTGAAAAACCGTACTGACGGAAACTCGAAAATAACGATGAATATTAGACGTCACATTTCATGTAAATGTGTTCGAAATACATGAATGAAAATTTGATGAAATCGTGTGATCGGTGTGATAATAGAAGTGACACATTGTACCAATTTGTATTTATATTTTGCATAGTTTGCCTAATTTATTATTGTGGCTTTATTAATTGAGTTGTGTTGAAGGCGTTAGGCAGTTAGAAGGAAGCCTGCTCTTTAGGAACAATGCCAGTATATTCACTTAGAATACAGGTAAGCCATGCAAAATGGTAGGGTGGTTATAATGGTAGATCTTGGTGGAAATCAAACCCTGGTCTCCTGAATGACGGTTCAGTTAGAGTAAAAGAATCAAAATTACTAAAAAATGACTGAATTCATCCAAATTATCATTTATTTTACACATTTCATAAAACAATTCATCAATTTTTCCGTAAACACTTGCAAATAAACGTCCGTTCCATTCCCACTTGCTCACCAAAACTCATGTAACTTCCCCCCCACAACGAAACCCACGGCACGGCACGGTCGGCTCATCTCACCCGTGTGAAAAAAGCAACCGACCGCGTGCGCGCCGTTATCAGTTGGCAGTCGTGCACATTGCTACATGGCGTTAAGTTCACACAGTTGTACATCCATTACATAATATTGGCGCATGTAACCCGGCTAATTATCTCATCGTGATTTAGTGCGTGTACAGAGACAGTGCGTATTGCGGCAAGTGCGTGTGCGAGATTGCCGCAGTCGGATTAAAATACGTGGTCGTTACGCCCTCAGGTAAGCCAAGTCGTGTTTGTTGATGACAGATAAATGTGATAGAGTGAACTTAGTGACAACGAGGTTTATTTGACAGTTATGAATATATAGCTCACATAATCTCTAGGTTATTACATTCATTTTACAATGTTCGGAGAGATAGATTAAAAAGAGTAAAATGATGTGGTGATTATTGTAGTACCATATGGGTAAAATGTCTCAAATTGTCTGAGCAATCATCAATGGCAACCTATTCATTTGTTGGATTTTTTTTTAAACTATATAATGCCTATCAAGGCTTTTAGCCAAGGGTCATGTGTCGAGGTTTATCTCTTTTAGCAGCACATGGAAAGTGTGTTGATGCACTTGCTACCAAAAATGGCAGATCATTATTGGTAGACCTACAGCTTAATTTGCTTAATCCACCATGTTCATATAGGAGTTTTGAACTAGAACATAATAACAAGTCTCAACGTGGGGTGGGTTCATTCAATAGATCTAATCAAGATGTAAGCCTACTAGTAGACACTGAATTCGGGATGTAAAAAAAAAAAAAAATAGAAATTGGTCGCAAATTTTACCAAAAAAGATTTCAAGTTGTTTAAATTGTTCTTCATCATATTAATTCACCAATCAGAATATGCTGCAATATGATAATGAGCTTATCAGTAGACTAATTTTAATCCTGGTTTAAGTCAATCCATAGGCATAGGCCTACAGCTCGTAAAACTGCGCCACAGTATTTTTTGATTAATTGAAGCCGAGATAAAAGCTGACATTGGAAGAGTAGAGGGTAAAATCGTCATATACCGCATCACGGCCAATTTCCACTTTTTTTACAAAATGTTGTGTTGTTTAAAAGATCGTGATTGGATCTATTCAGAAAAACCACCGCACACTAGGATTAATAAGATATAATTGTTGAAAACCTACTCAAATGTGACCATTTTCCTATACCCTCAAGCTCCGCCATTGTTTGTTGTTCAAGTATATAAGCTCTGTTCCGCTTGCCGGCGGTATTCGCGAGGTTTATACACTAACCTAAGCCAATAACCTAATCTACTGTCCACCTTCACAAGGGAGATCACAAAAGTGAGAAAAGTGGACAGTAGGTTTGGTTATTGGGTTGGGTTGGTTTGGACACCGGTCCCAACCCAATAAACTATAACCTACTGTCATTACTGCTGGACATTATGTTTCTATGCTGCATGGTAACCACGAAAGATGATGGCGTGAACAGTAATGGTTTTCGTTATTTTAGAAGGTGCAGCGTGGGTCTGGGTTCAATGCCCATTCACAATGTAACGCTAGCATTAACGCGTATCACCAATACATACTGTATAACGCTAGAAATGTTTGTCTTGGGGGAAGTCCTTAGTCTATTCAAAACCACCACTAACTATAACGTCAGCAAGATGAACGCGACACGAAAGCTTGCTTGTAAAATCTCCTAATCACCTGAATTGAGAATTGGGGATCTTATATTAAAATATGTAACACATTTATTACTTTTTGAATGAATATTGTTTATTAACGTATATACATATACACAATACAAGAGTAGCAGAGCACCGTTAGAGGTGGTTACTCAGGAGCGTCCGTAGATCGACTGCCTATTTGTCTTGTCGGCATTTACCGCTGAACCTCCCCTTCCACTTCACCCTTTTTGCCAAGACACCACTGTCAAAAAGTACCGTAAGATTATGAGAATGGTGATAAAACGAGAAACAACCGAGGTGGTTACTATTGTATGGAGAAAGATGTGACTATAAGAGAGGAACAGAAATAAGGGTTGGACCTAAGTGAATGCAGGGTGGTCAGGGATTGATTGGGATCATCACATGTTAGATCCAATATCTTTCAATTTCGCAACGATGAGTCTCATAGCTCCCGAAATTATGAGATACAAAATGGGGGAGTAAACCGAACTACCTAATTTAGTCGCCAGATTTTGTATGACGATCGAGGATGGAGTGACAGAAGCAATAACCTTGAACTCTGATTCACTGTTATTTTCGTATATTCTACGTTTATTTTGATGTGTTTTGTCAATGGACAGTTTGGATTTCATATTCTCGTCATACGTGAGTTATTTCATTTAGGCCTATTTATATTTGGTTTGACAACGCACTGTACTGATGACTGAGATCTATTGGCGTCGGTGAATGACATATATGGGATGGTGAGATGAGAGGTTATTTTATTAGGTGTTTTTTGGATAGTGGGGAGGAGTCGATCGTGGATTGTTGTTAAGGAATCATCCCAGTATTGACCTGATCGTCAGAGGAAAACCACGAAAAACCCCTGTCACCATGGTGGGAATCGAACCCCGGTCTCCTGAATGACATGTTATAACCACTCGACGCTCGACCGCTTGTCTCAATGTCATACATTAGGCGTTAGTGTTGCATGTTAATGTTTAGTGTCGTCTGTTGCATTGTAAATTAGGCTTTAGTACAGGTATTGCCGCGTGCTGATTGTCATCCTATTGTCCGCGTAAACGACAGCTAGATGATTGGTAGATAAATCTTGACCTACCTTTTACAATGTTGCCATGTGCATGCACGTATATAAGTCAGCATTCGCAAAAAAAAGCATAAACGAAAGATGATACTGTCAAGACAGCGCCTGAAGAGCGTAAACCGGAATAAAGTCGACCCGGTTGTGTGACATGGGTCTGGGTGTCCAGCCTTACCTGAACCCTAACCACATTTCACAACCATCCATTCATAAGTACCCCGAAGCCCATGTCACACGACCTATAGTCCTGTCTCTTCACTCTTATGGCTTAACAAGAATACATTTCCGTGTCACACCTCCTTTCCCCTCGCCTACGTCTGCAATAATACCCATACTTGCCACTCAAGGAACAGCCCTGGTGTCTGCTCGGTAGCTGCACAATCCAGTATGGCTGTAGCGCATCATAGCGAACTGCACTGTTACTATACAGCCTGGGCCCAGATTCACAAAATGTCATAACTTTGATCTGGCTCAAAGTTACGACAATTTCTAGAGGTAACCATATCTGATCTATTATTTTTGATGCATTAATTTTAATTTTTGATCAAATCCATTATTATTATCAATCTATTATTCATTAAAATAAAAAAATAAAAAATAATATATCAAATATGGTATAGCTCCAGAAATTGTCGTAACTTTGAGCCGGATCAAAGTTATGACCTTTTCCCTTTTCTGAATCCGGGCCCTGGTGTCTCAGATGAGGAATCAGAAGAGAGTGGTGATGACGTATCGAGGGTCAGTTTTATTTTAACATTGCGTGACACGTCTTGGAAGTATATCTTCCATCGGTTTCAGCATGATTGCTCGTGACTGTAGCGCCAAGGTAGCAGGTGCAGGGTTGAGAGGGGGGGAAGGGGGAAATGTCACGTTGTTATAACACCCCGGTGTGAGAGAGGGTAGTTACTGACTACCCCTAAATGTCAGCCATCGCATCAACTAGCGGAACGCCGGCAAACTGCGCAGTTTAAATCATCCTCTTCTCTTCTCTTGAATTATTTTTATTGAATATAAAATGATAATATGAAAACGCGGCATATTGGTGTACGATGTGCGATATGCATATTTATAGGAGATGTTATGGAAAGCTATACTCTCACCTTGATTGAGAAGCTGTTATGTCACTGCCTTACTGTTTTACCTTTTGCATCTTTTGATTGTTTTGCTATTTAATTAGTCGTACCTTTAGCTCTGCTTAGTGCCTGAATTACCGACTTGGAAGTATAGCTCTATAAGTGACAGTTTGAAGTTGTTATCATCCCCATGGTTACCTTTGTTATTTGTTATCATTAACTCTCATATTAAGGCTAACTGGACTTGGTATAATAAATACTGAGACTTGTGGCCGAGTGGTTAATACACTGAACCGTCATTCAGGAGACCGGGGTTCGATTCCTGCCGTAGTCGACTATCCTGACAGGGGTTTTTCGTGGTTTCCCTCTGCCTTTTAGGTCAATACTGGGATGGTTCCAATTAACAAGAGGCCACGACCGACTCCTCTCTACTATCCTTAAACACCTGATAAAAAATAACCTTTCACCTCATCCCACCATCTCATATATCATTCACCGACGCCAATAGATCGTAGTAATCAGTACATTGCGTGTTGAACCCAATAGAAATACACTTGGTATGGTTATAACTGGCCTTAATAGTATTTAAAAGCCTCGACTTGATATAAGTTTCAAGAGTGTGTATATCAAATGTACCTATTTATATACGTTCAGTGAATAATCGCATTTTTATGAGATTTTTGTTTCAAACTTCTCCCACCCGGCCTAATTTTATTGGGGTTTTCGAAAATTTGTGATGGATTTGATCGAAAGCGGTCCTCCGACTTATTGCCCCAAACACTAGACAGCTCTATAAGTTCCAAGGATAATCTGCGTGTCGAGAAGAAGTTTCACTCAGATCAGTCAAACCGTGCGACCTGTGCACAAAAAAAACAAAAAAACAACAACAACATCACACAGGCAAAGCTCCGTAAGAGTAGCATGGAAGTCCTCGCTAACGCTCATCAAATGAGTCAAGTGACCACGTGGCAAAAAAAGTGAATGAATATAGGCCTACACAACCAAAAGCGAATAATTTCATTTTCTAAATTATTGTAAAATGGATGATGAATAAATACACTGAAACAAAAAAAAAAAATTATAAAATATAGTATAATCGAAAAAAAGTTTCTAATAATAAAAAATAATTAAAAAAGAAGAAATCAGAGGAAAAAAAGTGAAAAAGAGTGAAAGTAAAATGAAGTATAATTTTCTTTCATCATTTGCATTTAATAATTTTCAGTTGACAAAATGTATATATTGTAATTATTCACTGTTCACCGCTAGTCGTTTGTGTTTGTTTAATTCGGTATTTTATTTTATTATTCTACTGACAAGCCTTTCAAAGGTTTGTAGATCTTTTTGAGAATGTTCATGTAATGTTTTTCTTTTCTTGTGGCAATAAATAATAAAATAAAACACATGATCAAGGATCATGACCCAATCTCGATTTTATCTCATTCGATATTTTCGATTCGATATGACCATATCGATACATTTCAGTTGATATTCGATATTTAAGTTTCGATATCGTTTCAAATCTCATATCGAACGGAAACCTTATCAGATGAGCGTAGCAAAGATTCCATTTGACATACCGAAAAAAAATGGGCTTGGTTTTTTTTTTTTTTTAATTTTGTGCGCGGCATACAAGTCAGGAAAAAATACCAATCGACCTGAAACTTCTTCAACATATTTCTGTTATACGAGAATAGGCTGGGATTGTTATTCAGAAAAATCGGTTGGAAGGTTTTTTCGGAAAAAAATTGGAAAGTTTGAAAAATCCTCATAAGAATAACCCGAAGGAAAAATACTTGAAAAACAAGAATTCTTCAAAAGCTTTCAAATTTTCACCGAACATGAACAATACTATTATACATCTTTTCAGATATTTTTGCAACAATCGGATGAGGAATAACAAAGAAAACGCAATAAAAGTGTACATTTTATCGAAGTGTATATTCGACAGGTTGCAGCACAATAAATATCAACAAGTTGCAGGTAAGGTTTTTGAACATTCGAAGTAATCCACGGTCCGTCAATGTGGATTGAGCTGACAGAATATTTTTCATTCTAGATTTCCATACCTCTAAGCTCATCTCACAACGCGCATACCGCGTTTTCCTAGTATTAAACACATTCCTTTTCAGCTTTTGTACTTTTATCTGGAGGAACGTTACGAAGAAAGTCTGATCCCGCGAACTTGTATTCACGAGCGATGAAGGCTCGAACCACCCGTGCCCTAGTTGTGTGAGATAAGGGGGACGGACGCTCGGAACCTTCATCTCTCTAGCTTGGACATGAGCTACACAAGAGATGAATGCTTGAACCATCCGTGCGGTAGTGATGTGTGATAAGGGGGACGGACGTTCGGAACCTTCATCTCTCTTGGACATAAGCTACACAAAAGATGAATGCTTGAACCATCCGTGCGCTAGTGATGTGAGGTAAAGGGGACGGACGTTCGGAATCTTCACCTCTCGTAAATGCAAGACTTATTTTAAGCCTCTGAAAGCAACTTAGATATATAGAAAGAGCCTGGAAAGCTTCATAACCTCTCGAGATTTACTAAAGCCTTCTTACATCTCGGATATTACATATTTTCCTCTCTATGGTCTCAGACTTGCGACGTAAAGTGCTTGTTTGTAAAGGCTGGGATTGAAGGGTTAATTTCAAGTTATTGTATACAATTTTGGATTTATTATAGAGATCTCTATTTCTTGTTGTCATGTTATCTCAAATATAATTGGCCTAGTAGATGATCTAACTTGGATCTACTAAACTAAAGCATCAAATGTGGATTCTTCTACTGAAGTAAAATATAGATTTACAAAATGAAAATTTGGATATGTATAATAATGGTATTTGAACGGAAATTTCAACCAACAGCTATGAATATACTAAGATGTAGAATAAATATTGATTTGAATTGATTAAATTTTGAATTGTGATGGGCCCTATTCCATACTGATCTAAATTGAATATTATCTTGTGATCTATGATATGAGATGAATGATGGATGAAGATGCAGAGTAAGAGAAACAAGTGATACAAGAAGAATGGATTGAAAACTGAAAATTGAAATTATCTTCAAAAATGATATTTCGCACATTCGACTCCCACACACTGTTAATAGCCTGAACGAGCCGCCCCCCGTAGCTTAGTCACCTAAGACACCGCTTGAGAAACTGAAGTCAGGTGAGGCGTGGGTTCGAGTCCCGCATAAGGCATGTGTTTTTGTAAACGTCCATTCACTCATCGTCAACTTCATAGTTTTATTATTACCCTTTGATTCGTACCCCCAAATAGTCTAGCTGTTGGTGGGGTTGTTCATCTTACGATAACAATGCTTTTATGCAATGATTTTATAATCATCAATATAAAACAGAAGAGACGGTATAGGCATGAATAAATTAATATCTCTGGATAGAATGAGGAATCTAATCTTGAGTAAAATATGAATTGTTTCTTTTCGTGAAATTACATTTGCCCCCCCCCCCCTCCCCCCTCCTACCGACATTATGCCTAATCAACTATTGTAATTTTAGCACCGAGACGCGTGGCCGAGTGGTAACACACTGAACCGTCATTCGGGAGACCGGGGTTCGATTCCCGCCATGGTCGACCATCCTGACAGGGGTTTTTCGTGGTTTCCCTCTGTCGTTCAGGTTGATACTGGGATGGTTCCTTAACAACAGGCCACGACCGACTCCTTCCCACCATCCAAAACACGTACCGGTAATAAAATAACCTTTCATCTCATCATCTCATTCATCATGGACCGACGCCAATAGATCGTAGCCATCAGTACGTTCGTCGTTAAGAGTTAAGACCCAATATATATATATATATATATATATATATATATATATATATATATATATATATATATATATGTATGTAATTTTAGCGATACGTTTATTATCCGAAGTGGCTATTCATCGATCCGGAAGTAGGTTTTAGATTGGTTTTGGTTTGGATTAAATTAGTTTAGGATGTTTGCTTCTATTGTTTGGATACCAGATATTTTGGATTGGTTTAGATTAAGTTATTAGGCCTACTTAGTTAGATTGTAGATTGGGTTACTTAGGTTAGCTTACATAACAACAACGTCCGCCAGTGATGACGCAGATCCATGGTCCGATGTATATAACAACTGCCTATCATTTTTACAGGCGAATATAGCCATTATCAACAATAGACAATTTATGCGTGATTTCAGATTCGAGGTTTTAATTTTAATCTAAACGAATAATATTTCAACAGATCGAGGGGTTATAATTCCTGAAATCTAGTGTAGTTCTACAGTTGTCATGCAATCTTTCTGAAATCCCTTGAAATCTTCTTAAAATCCTGTGAAATCTCCTCAAAATTATTTGAAATCTGAAATCAGGTGTACACCAAATTTACTAGTTATTTACCCAGTTGTTTACTAGTCAATAATCGCACTCCGGTAGAAACTGAAGACAGGTCGGGCGCGGGTTCGAAGCCCGCATAAAGCATGGGTTTTCGTGAACGTCCTTTCACTTATCACGACTTCATCTTTTCATTCATCAACCGCTCATTCGTACCCCCGTGTAACCTAGCTGTTGTGGAGTCGTTAAGCAGCATACAAAAATAAAAATAATAATGACAGCCAAAAAAGCCCCCAAAATATAGTAGAGCACGTGTAGTCCGCACAGGCTTTCAGTAGTGGTATTGTTTGTTTACGTCAGAACGCATAACATGTGCGGAAATGGCAACAAGAGAGAGAGAGGGAGAGAGAGATTTCTCCCCGCGTTTTTACGATGTAAACATTGACGCGCAATATTCGTATTTATAGCGTTAAGTACCTATCCCTAGACGTCGTCATCGCTGGGTAAAGAAAAGGGCACATAGAAGGGAGGCCTGAAGTGGGTGGACCAGTCGCTAGGGCGCCGAACTGACGTTCAGGAGAGTGAGGTTCGATCCTGACTGAGATGGGTAGATCAGTCGCCGAACAGTTATTCGAATCCAGGAGACTGGGGTTCGATTCCCGCCATGGTTGACCATTCTGACCGAGGTGCATAGTGGTTGCCCTCTTTGTTGAAGTAGGATGGTTGCAGGTTTGCTTCCCGTACTGATTAAAACGGAAAAGAACCTTTCCTACCGGCACATTTAGCTCAGTTGCTATAACACGCTCGCTTGTGATCCGGGATGTGAGGGGAATATCGGACCTGATTCGATCCCAGCAACAATCCATTTGTACAGATTTTGTTCATGGTTTCCTTCTGTAGTCTAGTCTAATGCTGGGATGGTACCTATAATATAGGTCGCTGACTCCCTATACTATACTTTTCATCACCTGAGAAACCTTCATATCTCATCATCCCATCATATCATTCATCATTCACCCAACGCCAATAGATCTTGGTTATAATTATAGTGCGTCGTTAAACCCAATATAGAAAATGAGAACTTCTCATCTTATCTTCCCATCATATCATTTATCAATCATTCACCGACGCCAATAGATCGGTCGGTTTCTCAGAGGACTAGAGTGTCACATTAGGCTAATCGTCTGATTAAAGTCAGTGGAATAATATGTCCGCAAGGATCAAATTTAACAGTTAACTTGCAGATAACTATTGGAAAATGGCAATGTAGTCATCATTCGAGTGTGCAAATAAATGGAAAATAATACTCCCATTATTGGGGGTTGGAAGGGAAAATGCAAGGGATGCATGAAAGCTTTTCAGCTCACTTAGGGGTTTTGGAGTGGGGGGAGGGAGGGGGGGGGGAAGCGTTTATACGTCAGCGTCAGAAAAAGAGGTGGCCATCAAGTCATTTGTGGAGGAATATAATATATCTTTCATTCCAACGGTACGTGGTTGGGCTGTGCATTTTGAAGTGTATAAACAAACCACTCATCACGTTACTTTCGTTGTACAAAAGTATAAAAGTCCTTTTTCTAACTGGCTAAACTGGTGAACCTTGTTATATTGCATTTGAGTTACGAGGTATCAGACGAACTGGAAACGGACTTTTACGTTTAGTCGCGGTTTTAGTTTGTTTTATTATTAGTTTCGAGGCCTATAGGTTTCGATTTCTCGATGACCTTGAGCGCATGGGAGTCGATTTAGCGAAGTGTCAGTCTTTTGGTGATAACTTTTGAACGGTAAGAGATATCAAAATTTTAATGCGGAGAAAATAAAGATATTTTCAATACCTTTAAGATGGTATAAATAAAAACAAAATTTCATTCATATCGCATACAGGCTTATTGTCAAATGTACTCGGATACATTTTTTTCAGCCATATAGGCTCACGTAGGTATTAAACATGTCTATGTTTTTTTTATATATTGGGTTTCAACGACGCACTGTAATGATGACTGAGATCTATTGGCGTCGGATGAATGATTAATGAGATAATGGGATGATGAAATTAAGGTTTTATGAGTAATGGGAAGGATAGTGGGATGGAAGCGGTCGTGGCCTACATTGTGGGAACCATCCCGGCATTAGCCTAGACTACAGAGGGAAACCACGAAAAACCCCTGTAAAGATGGACGGTGGCGGGGATCGGACCAGGTCCGATATGTCCCTTCACCTCCCGGGTCACACGAAGCAAGTGCGCTAACCACTCAGCTACATGTGCCGGTATGTCTATGTTTCTGCCGTAATATAATTTGGATATCTCATATCGTTCAAAAGTTATTACCAAACAACTCATATTTCGCTAAATCGACTCCCATGGCACTTTTAATTATGTCGTCTATATATATATTTTTTTTTCCTCCAATCTTGATCATATCACATGATATCGGAAATGTCGTACAAATTGAATAAAAAATATAAATATGGATGAAATATAATATGGTAAAACCGAATTAAAACAAATTTTAAAAAATCACTCAAGCTGCTCATTAAAAAAAATCATCAACACTATAAGAAGGGATCAGAAGCATAGTGGACCAACATACTTTTTTTCTCAAAATTATCTATTTGAACCACTCCATTTGTAGGCCTATTGTGTAATTTTTTTTTCTCCTTTTATTTCCCAGTTTTAGAAGTTTAAACATGGGGACCAAGCTTTCTGGCCTCCATTATATTTTGGAGCTAAACGGACTAACCCAGTAACCCACATTGGAAGTGTTTTGTTTTGACTTCTGGGTTGGACCACGTTTTTGCAATAAAATATTTTTGAGGACTCTCTTGAACTTGCTAATGTCTTTTCGTTACCTTCCTGATATTGAGGGGGAGACTTTGAAATAGTTCAAAACCAGAGAATATCTTCAAACAGCTCACGTCGTTTCTAAATCCTTGAACTTGAAGACAAAACAATACCAAATAGCTCAACAATAACGTCGTAATCCCAGATAACCTCGTGAGTCATGGGAGCAGCAAAGGGAAACAATACGAAAGGAAGTAAATTCAAATGCTAATACATCGTATATAAACAACTAGATGTTGACAGTTGAGATGAGGCGACGATCACACGTCTCAGTTCATTACTGAACATGGACGGTCGGTAGTGTCGAACCATCGTAACAGGACGAGTGTAGAAATACAAAATGTCCTCACGTATTTGTTATTGTATCGTGTATTATATTATTTCTATCGAAACTTCCAATCGGTTTCGAATTGGAACTTCTCGTTCTGATGTTGTGTATATGCGTTCAGTGGTCGAGTGGTAACACACTGAACCGTCATTCAGGAGAACGGGGTTCGATTCCTGCCATGGTCGACCATCCTGACAGGGTTTTTTCGTGGTTTCTCTCTGTCGTTCAGGTCAATACTGGGATAGTTCTGTAACAACAGGCCACGACTGACTCCTTCACACTATATACAAAAACACCTAATGAAATAACCTTTCATATCACCATACTATCATCTCGTATATCATCCACCGACGCCAATAGATCATAGTTATCCATCAGTACAGTGTGACGTAAAACCCGATATATAAAAATAAATAAGTACACAGGTCGCAATATGCGCTCTACAGGTCGCAAGGCAAAAGCGATACATGTGTAACTTTTTCAATTAGCAGTGACTCTTCAATTCCAATTCGGATCCGTGTAGTTTTTGGGTAATAATCGGTTACATAGATTTGGAGAAATTGATGATTGCATTATTGTCATACCTATACAACAAAAAAGGCAAATACAATTCAGTTGTTGACGCGCTCGCTTCATCTAATAGGCCTACGGTAGATGAGGGGAATATCAGACCTCGATTCGATACCCGCCACCGTCCATCTTTGAATTTTTTCTAGCGGTTTCCCTCTGCATACTGTAGTCTAATACCGGAATGGTTCTACAGTATTGGTTACGACCGCTTCCTTCCCACTATCCTTCCCATTATCTATAAGAAAATTTCAACTCATCATCTCATTAAGCATTCATCCGATTCATCCGACGCCAATAGATTAAACATTGATTAACATTGATTAAACATTACATTGCGTATGAAAAAAAAAAATTTCATATGAATTTGTCCAAGTTTTCGAGACTTGTTCAGACAGCAATGTCGGTCTTGTGTGACAAATTTAATGCGAATCATACAAGCGGTCAACAAGGTGCATAGATTTCCATTACTTTCCTTCCAACTATCTCGCTCATCTTTCAATGCATCTTGCTAAGTGCTATTTCTAGTTTATTATCAACGATAGACACCGTGTGACAAGATGCACGTGAGAACAGAACGCACATGTTGCTACGTCATAGCTGTCACGTGACACATCTGCCCCCCCCCTCCCCTCCCCCCTGCGGTATACGTCACATGTGTGCGACTGTCTCACGTACACACTCGCCCCCTCATGGGAAGAGTAGAGACGAGAGGGTCGGTGCCCAATTGCCGTCAATTCGATTTATAGACTCAATTTATAATTATTTGTATTCTTCTTATTTATAGAACAAGAGAACAAGTGAACAATGCACATGTATTGGAGCACAAGTAAAAGTCTCTTTACGATCTGGTGAGATTTAACAAGTATCAAACGACAGAAACAGACTTATACTAATGCTTCAAGTCCCATACCAACATTGCAATATCAAAAATAAGACAACAGATTTTGTTATCTTGGTGATCTTCTAATTTCGGAAGTCCCTCTACTCTATTATATAAAAGAACAGTACCGTGATGCTCTATAAGATAATAGTAACCGTGATCTCCACATCTGTCGTCGGGAGCGATTTACCTGCTCCTAAGAGGTCAACCAAATGTCAAAGGTCGAGTGAAAGCCTTTTGATGACCGGAGTATATGTATGGAGTACCGAGCTTTGTGTTTTCATTTAATTTTAATTGCTTTTCTTGTCACTTCCTTTTTTCTCATCTTCACTTACTATTCTCTTCTTTTCTCGCTCCCTCCACATGCTTGAAACATCCACAAACGTTGACAACTATGACAAACTGCACGAGCATGAATATAGACGCGAAATGATCTCCCTGTTGACGCGTCTAAAAGCCCCTATACAGTGCATCTATCAGAGGACACAGAACAGTAAGGGATAATGATTGGAAATTGAAGGCTGCCTTTTTGGTGGCAACTGCTATACGTTATAACACGTAAAAGCTGTGGTAAACGCTACTAATAAATTATAGTGAATTGTAGAACTGAAGTTTTATATCGGGTTTAAACTATACACACTGTGTACACTGATGACTAAGAGCTATTTGCGTCAGTAAATGATCGCGAATGCGATGAAATATTATTTTATTATCTGGTTTTGGAGAGTATAGGGACTAGGGAGGATAGGGAGAGGAACCATACCACTATCGAACTGATCAACAGAGGACCTCTGTCAGGATGGTCGACCATGGCGGCATTCCCCGGTCTCCTGAATGATGATTCAGTGTGCTGACAACTCGACCACCACTTGAGATTAGGCGTCAAGGATTTCTCAAGAAAATAGTCTCAAATTATTTAATTAGGAAATTAATAAATTGATTAGGAACTCAAATAAAAAAAAAAAAAAATATATATATATATATATATATATATATATATATATATATATATATATATATATATATATATATACATATATATATGTTAACGCCGGTCTTTTGAGACCAGCTAGCTCGTTTTCCCTAGTTTGTCAATTGAACATGAAATCATTCGATTGCGTCATGGAATGTTGTATACATTGCAAACCGTGTTTCTAGTCGACCTTCCTTTCTCATTGCTGGTTGGCTGGTGGGTTGTCACGCGATGTGTGCGTCCAATCACAGCTCGCCATTCGCGTTGCGTGTCTGGTAGCTGGTCTCGCCTGATCAGTTCTATCCTATACTCGATTCAGACCGGACGTCTCAAAACGGCTCTCGTCGAGTATCCAGTTCAGTTATCTTCTACATTCCCTTGAGGTCGGACGTACTTGTAGTCGCTCGTCAAGTGGGTGAATTCGCTCATATTCTCGACCAGCTCTTGTTGTGTGAGCTTCTCCCGTCCTTCTCTACTTTGTTAGAGTTCGGACGTACTGTACATTATTTCGCATGTACGCAGTTGTTTCTTTTCTATTTTTCGTACTTCTTGAGTCGTTAATATGACCTCTTTCCATACTTTCTTGTTTCTAATTCCTTATTTTTGTTATCGGTCTTTATCATTTACGAAGTTGGGTGTTTTGTTTTCTCTCAAGCTTTTGTTTCTTGTTTATTCGAATGGTGTGCGGGGACACCACTCAGGTTTTGATCTATTTTGTTTCGCTTTCTCGTTATTTATTCTTTGATTTGGTTAATAACAACGTCAAGTCGACGTAGACCAAATACGTATCGTTTTGGGGTGAGGCATAATCCGAGTTTGGATTATGCTCGCCTGATTATTAATGCCAAGTCGGCACCCGAATACAGTCCACTGGTCTTTCATCGCCATCTCTAAGATCGGCGGTAACAATATATATATATATATATACATATATATATATATATATATATATATTATAATAACATCGAAATTTGATACAAAATCATTGTTCCCCAATTAAGGCTATATGGATGAAAGATGAGATCGTTTGGACGGGGCACCACAAGGGCGATCTTACCATAATATAAAAAAATCAAGAAAATAAGAATCTGTGTTTATTCTCATGAAATTTGAGATATAATGAACATTTAAATAACCATAAAAAACAATAAACATAACAATAAACACAATTCCAGTGTTAGTGATGTCGGGATATATCTCAAAATGGTTCATGTTTATATGTATAAATATATTCCGGACTTTTCGAAAAGTGAAAGACTTATTAGCGGCGTAGAAGTATTATTATACAGACAGTGCAATCCTGTGGGTGTTTTTCTGTACAGGAGAAACCCAGTTGTAACTCAAACCCAAGCGTAAATATCCTGGAAAACTGAGAAAAAACGCTAAAACTGGATCAAATCTGACAGGAATGCATCCCCTGGTGTCGAAAGTTGAAATGTTCTTAATTCAGTAGACCATTTTCGATAAGAATGAGCCATCTAGCGGCGATCGTTTGAACGAGAACGGGATGTTATTACCCGAGTTCGAAAGTCCTATATACTGCCAATGCTATTCAGCACGTTTGATTTATATTATTGTGCGTTACAGTGAACGTATCAAGTTATAATATGATAGTAGTTTCAACATTTATATGTTTACTATATACTGAGAGATTTACACACTGTCAGAGTGAGTAAGATGAGAGATAATGCAAGTTTTATATCTTGGTGTTTTGCCTTTAACCCTGTGGATAAGCGGGCTGACTTTTCGAACAGTACTAAAACTCCCAAAATGCATTACCATGCGATCTCGGCTGCTAAGAGGTGGGACGCGCCTGCGCATTGAATTATGAAAATGGTCTATTTATTTATTTATTTATTCAGGTTCGGTGGATTTTAATGTATCTTGATCGACCAGTTTATGTGACCGCAAGTGTACTTTTACACTATATGTATCGTAATGTTATTTCATTGTTCAGATAAAACTCGTACTTTTCTCCGTGTCAGATAAGAACTACATTACATCAACATATATGAGTGATTAGTGTAAGGTAGTGTACAAACCTACATACAGCCGGTGATAGAGACAATCATGAGCACGGTGTCATGCCACGAGAGAGAGAGAGAGAGAGAGAGAGAGAGAGAGAGAGAGAGAGAGAGAGAGAGAGAGAGAGAGAGAGAGAGAGAGAGAGAGAGAGAGAGAGAGAGAGATATTATCTTTTAATTGGGCTCACGTGTTTTTATAATTTATGTCAACACTGGTCTCGAGGTATCGTGAGAGGGGTGTGGAGGAGAGAGCGAGAACATGCAACAAAAACAACAACAATAGAAGGGCGCGTATGGACTTCATTAGGGAGGGGGGGGAGCATTATTGTAGATCAAAATGTGAGATATATAACTAGGATTTCTCGCACCAACAGTGTCTAGGGCAGAGGCCCCTTCAATGTCCTTTGACCATCTAAGAGGCATATTTAACCACCCTAGTGAGCGTCTATTCTGACGAAAGTAAGAGAATTGTTAGGGTGTCTAGGCGTAGAGTGGAGAAGGGGGAGGGGTTAATTCCCCCCCTCTCCATACACGCCTGAAGAGAGCTAAGAGGGGTGATCATAACCGAAATTACGTCATATTGAAATGCACCATGAAGATAATATACTGATATTAAACGCATTTGAACTGACAGACGCACTCCACGCATAGTCTATGAAAAAAATTACCCTTAAGAGCCCGCATCTTAGCTGAGCATGTTTCTCTTCGAAGTGCTCTATCCAAGTTCGATTTGCGTTTAGAAGTTTGATTGTGGATTGAAAAGTGAGAAAAGGATAATAATAGAAGAGTTCCAGTAACCACCGCTAGATGGGGGAGTTGTTCATTTCATAATTTGGACAAAATCTAGTTACATTACACATTTTCGCCAAGGAAATTGAGAAAACTGTAGAATAAGAGGCGAATCAGAATTCCAAATATTGATAAGCAAAGTTGAACTTAAGGATGTGCGTTTGTGATTTATTTCCACTATCATTCGGTAGCCGGTAATAAAGCAATGAAAACCATCAAATAAGGCACATTTTGATTCAATTATTGCTCTATAATAAAATTATTCTTCAATTTTCGATTAGGCATATCTAATTGTGAGGGTATTGTTAATTCATCGCATTTTACCGCAAGTTTGTAGTGTTTGTAGTTCTTGAGATATATGTGGCGAAATTGCACCCTGTAAATCTGTCTAAGATGCGGGCTCTTAAAAAATTAATATATTAAATTTTATAAATTTTAAAAATTGTTCTCATATGACTGCAAGTTCACGATGTTTAGTGATACCAATCTACTTTATCATGCAAACAATACACAGAAGTTGTTCCAACCCGCGTCTCCTAAGTGAAATATTTCCTGGGTCAGAATCTGGAGCCCACGGTCCCGATTGCCTGTAGCGCAACTATCGCCTTTATATGGAACTACTATGCCACCAGTACCCTACAGCCACTCTTATCTATATCTATAGTTCACAAGGGAATCCGCTAAATCGTGACAGGCAATCGGGACCTTTAACTCTGAACTGATCGCAAGAAACTACAAATTCCGTCCATGTTATTTTTTATTTATTTATTTATTCAATAATTCCTTTAACCCTCTTCCGAGGAAATCGGAATAGTTAGCAGTTTACAATTATCAGCTTACTAACTCATAAATGTGTCTTATAACATTACATGATATTAAGTAAATCCATTGATTAGTATGGGAGTTGGAGCATCTTCTTTATATCATGATGCCTCCCTCGGTAGCTCAGTCAGCTGAGGCACCGCTTCAGAAACTGAAGTCACCGTTGGGCGTGGGTTCGAATCCCGCATAAGGCATGGGTTTTTGTAAATGCCCTCTCACTAATCATCACTTCATACATTCATAATCATCTGTTCATTCGTACCCCCGTATAACCTAGCTGTTGGTGGGGTCATTAAGCAAACAATAATTATAATTGAGGGGGTTGATGCAAAAACAAGTCAAGTCACATTTTTGGCGTTTTTGAGAAAAGCGCGCAATCATGTAAAATAGTTTTTTGTCTCCATTTTGGAGCAATAATAAGTCAAGTCCGGACATACCTTACAAGCCAGTATGCAATGCAAACTTATAGCCACTCACTTTTGTGGGAAGAACAAGACATGTCCCAGGACTTGCCTAGTTCTTGCAACCAATCAAGGTGGCAGTGAGCTGTCAGATTTGACCAAATATCCGTCTAGAGTTAAAAATCGAAAAAATCCAGAAATTCTAGCAATCAAAATATCAACTTTGTATTGATTAAAATAAATAACTTTGATAAAAATCTTAATTATGTGATGAAATTATTTTTGGTGCAAAAACATGACAAGTTCAAATGCATCAAGGTTTGCAAAAAATAATCATCCCTTCAATAAAAATCACTCAAAATGATTTTTACAGTGGAAAATTGATGTATTTGTATCACTATACTTATGGAAGTAAATAATATTCAAGCTATATATTCATTTTGGAATTTGGAATCTAATATCGTGAATATCTCCAGATATGAAATTTGTGACTTGACTTGTTTTTGCGCCAACCCCCTCAATTTATATCATGATAAAGTATGTTGGTATCACCACATCGTGGCAAGTGTATGCAAGTCTATGAGTATGCACGGTTGCGTTCACTCTAGGTTACCGATCAAGCTAGGTTGAGAATATACTGCAATTGTGAGCATTAAAACGAGCAGATAGGCCTAATGTGCATATGGTATGTAGAAAAAGTAGCGATTAAGAGTCCACGGCAGTCGATTTAGCGAAATATCAGTTTATCGGTGATAACTTTTGAACGGTATGAGATATCAAAATTCTAATAAGCAAGATACACGGATAATTATAATAGCTTCAAGATGATTTAAGTTACAGCTGAAAGAGTATACAACTGAAAAAACATATTTTTTAGCTGTATACGTTTGACAGTTATGTGACATGACTAAAATGGTAATAACTTATATAGACTTGGAGTTGTTATAATTATCTGTGTTTCTCGCGTACTAGAATTTCGATATCTCATACCGTTCAAAAGTTATCACCAAAAAACTGATTTTTCGCTAAATCGACTCCCGTGGCCTCTTAAGAGGCCTCTTTACATGTTGCTTACTGGCTTGATTGCAGACGTGCGGGGCCCAAGTTGGCAACGGAAAACCAATTATCGTACTGACTTACAGTTTTCGGTTAGATAATCACTAGTATTCAATACGTGCTCGTACGAAGAGCTTTAGTTCATGGTATGTTTTCAACCCTTTCAAAATAATTGTCAAATATCAACATGTTTCTACCTATTTTTCATTGTTTTTTCGACTTTTTCAGAGTGATATGATATAGAATTATGATTTTTACTGAACGTAGATGCACAGATATACTCACTGTTGTTCTATTGCAAAAAAAAAATTAGACTGATTGGTCCTACCGTTTACCCACCGTTTGTTGGGAGCTAAAGGCCTGTATATTGACGCTTTTTGCCCTGTTTTGTTCGTTCCCTGCAGGTTTTACTCATGGATTGTGAGATGTATATTTAGACGAGCTTTAGCGAGGATTCAATTTGACATACTGAAAAAAATTGGTGTTCGTTTTCATGTTTTTTTTTTATGTTTTTTTTTCGGTTCTCCATAGGTCAAACGGCTACAGCTATCAACTTCAAACTTTTTTCAAATTACCGGTATGCTTCCTTATCTAGCTTAGATCTGTATAGTTTTGTGGTATTATCGGGTGGTAACTTTTATTTTTATGAATTTTAAAAATTTCAAAAATACCCATTAGAATAAGACGACGAAAAAAAAATTGAAAAATTTTTATTTTCAAAAAAGTTGAAATTTTGTGTGGAGTTGAATTACATATTGATACACATTTCTGGAAATTCTCAGCTTGATCGGGTCAGCTATTTTGAAGAAAAAACATGAAATGTGCTATATTGGTACCACTCGAAGCCGTTTTCACCCATTTATAACTAAAATGTTACCCAATTGGCGAATTTAGGCAAAAGTTCGGCAAAGAAGTCGACATACTATTACTTTCCGCTCGTCTAACAACGCGTATATAGCGTTTTCCTAGTTTATTAAATTTGATATTTTGATTCGGAAAAAAAATTCACGTTATTGTAAGTATGCGGGTCCGTGATTAACATACAATGATCATGCCTGTAAACGGACATGAAATGATTGATAGCCAACAAGAATAAATAATCAATAAATTACTTTTATTGGCACGCATTGTTGGTATAGCACTCATCAAAACTGGTTCTCCCGATCGACCGTCTCCCGTATGTATTACCTGTGTGGCGCGGGTGTTTCGAGCAGGCTTTGAGGAACACCTTCGTTCGTATATGGTGTTTCCGATTGACCGTCTCCCCTATCTACTAGCATTGACGTGCGGGTGTTTCGGGCAGGCGTTGAGGAGCCCCTTTGTACGCGTTGCCGACAATGTGTCTTCCTGTATTGCAAGATTAGCTTCAATGAATCGTTAGAATTAGAATTTATATCAAGTTGGTTTAATTGGATGAGATTGACAAAGATTAGCTTGGCGTCAATGAATAGTTTATTTCAACATTGTTTGTTGGTTTGTTTGCTTTTACCTACCGGTAGTTGGTTTGTTTGCTATTACCTAGTTGGTTTTGTTTGATTGGATATGCATAATGTACATGTGCTGTAATTGTATTTTATGAAAGATGAAGGTTCCG
Source organism: Brachyptera risi (assembly GCA_964007535.1). Taxonomy (NCBI): domain Eukaryota; kingdom Metazoa; phylum Arthropoda; class Insecta; order Plecoptera; family Taeniopterygidae; genus Brachyptera; species Brachyptera risi. The sequence goes on along the minus strand of OZ023335.1, from coordinate 17,300,428 downwards.
AGTGACCGTCTCCCTTAACCACACCACTAGCGCACGGGTGGTTCGAGCCTTCATCTCTCGTGTGTAACTTGTATTCACGAGAGATGAAGGTTCCGAGCGACTGTCCCCCCTATCCCACATCACTAGCGCACGGGTGGTTCGAGCCTTCATCTCTCGTGTGTAACTCGTATTCACGAGAGATGAAGGTTCCGAGCGACCGTCCCCCTTAACTACACCACTAGCAAGCGGATGTTTCGAGCCTTTATCTCTCGTGGAAATAAGCTTAATCAGCATTGGGTTAGTCAATGACAAGGTAGGGTCGTTCGGCCGAGGCGGTATAAGTAGGCTACGATCTTGACACCCCAAAGTAAGTGGTTGATGCAGCTCCAATGCAGTGAGCTGTTAAAATGAACTCGATCATTTCTTCGTGAACTTTACACTGAACGCGTTAGTGTTTGGCAAAGAGTTTCGAACGTTTACGTCTTGAAAGTTCGTTTTGATCGTGAACTTGAGTGAAAGTGTGTATAGTTGGATCTCGTGCGCGGGCAAAACGCCCCACAATGGGACTTTGCACATTATTTCGGAATTTATTTACAGTTGAAAAACTAGTTTGGGTACCAAACATTGGGTGCCGAACGTATTTAAGGAGCAACATTTTTAAATTCTGTTTTAACGACGCACTATAATGATAACTAGGATCTATTGACGTCGGATGAATGATTGATGAGATGATGAGATGAAGGTTTCTTAGGTAATGAGAAAAATAGTGGTAAGGAAGCGGTCGTGGCCTATATTGTGGGAACCATCCCAGCATTAGCCTTTTAGCCTGGACTACAGAGGGAAACCACGAAAAACTCATGTAAAGATGGACGGTAGCGGGGATCGAACCGGGGTCCGATTTTCCCTTTCACCTCGCGGATCACATGAAGCGAGTGCGTTGACCACTGCGCTACATGTGCCGGTGAGAATCAACATTTATAACCAATTTGATCATAAAGCGATTGAAATAAGCAATAAATGAAATATTTATGGAATGGCATAATTGTTTTAAACTGAAAATCTATCAAGTTTTCATTCCATTTCATATACATATGGCTTACATCGCTCATCCAACAACTCTATGTGTTGCGTTTTCCTAGTCAATTTGTGTTGGGAAAAGGTACATATTCAGCCGCCCTCGGTAGCTCGGTCACCTGAGGCACCGTTTCAGTATCTGTGATGTCATCCGTTGTCACCGTTGGGCGTGGGTTCGAGTCCCGCGCATAAGACATGTTTTTTTTTGTAAACGTCCTCTCACTTTCCTTTCAGTTATTATCATAACTTCATAGTTACGTAATCATCTGCTCATTCGTACCCTCGTATAACCCCAGCTGTTGGTGGGGTCGTTAAGCAAACAATAATCATCATCATCAAAAGGCATTTTTTTCCATTTTCAACTTCTCTGTCTTTTTTTTTTGTCTTCCCTTTCTAGTCGTGATTTTTACTTCAATTTATCATCAATTTGTTTTGAGAAATATGATTATTCGATGTTTCTAATGTTCTAAACCAACTCAAATTTAACCAATAGTGTATAAAACAGTTGAAACTATAAGAAGAGAGCGGTCCGACCGTCCTCTACTCTATTTTTTTTTTTTTCAACATTTATCATTATAACAAAACACTTGTTATTAACAGAATTACAAATAGTATCTCAAACTAAACAAGGAAGATTCTTCAATCACATTGACACTCAAATGAAAAGAAAAGAACAATGAGCGTGAAAATGAAAAATAATAAGTTGTAATAATGAGAATAAAATGAGTTGTTTATTTGATCTTTTTAAAAAAAATAATGATACCCACATAAGCCGAAGCTTGTGTGTGAGAAAGGAGAATAAATAAGTATGAATCAAAAAACAAATAATGACCTCGAAATGTGTAGGTTTTGATAAGAATATAGTGATATGAGAATTCAAATATTGAGAACCAAATTAGTGAAGCGATACAAAAATATAGAGTACTTATTTCAAATTAGTGACAAAACATAGAAAATTAATGATAAACAAACATACTAACATAACATAAGAAACAAACTCATAATTAATTGCTCTACAATTTACTGGAAAATAATTTTGATGTATTAATTTGAATAAGATTTTCTAAATATAGAGAGTTCACTTGATGGAGCCAGGGCACACAGTTTACTTTTACATCACATTGTACATTTGTACACTTATACATTGTGAAATAATAAATGAATACAAATAAATGAAAATAATTAGATGAGCGTAGCGAAGTCTCCATCCCACTCTTATAGAGGTTTGTCTGTGTTTCTTTTTTTTTTGTTTGTAAGCACTCCACATGTTGCGGGGGTTGGTCTGATCAACATGAAACTTTTTTTTTTATACGCAAACTCATCCAACTTAGAACTGTATTTTTTGGAATGAATCGGTCGGACTGATTTTGAGAAAAATCATCTCAAAAGTTTCTAAAAACCCCATAAGATTTGGCTGGGTGGAAAATGTTGAAAAATAAAATCTCTCCAAACGAGATGAAATTTTCTCAGAATGTGTACACAAAGATTCTACACATTATCACAATTTTGTATGGAATTCTAATCAGCCGTTTTGAAGAAAAAAACAAAATAACTGATAATATTCATCAAATATATCATAAAAATGATGACAGAATTAGGTTGCCGAGATTCACTGCCTTCTAGATTCAATATTTGCCCAACAATGAAGTATTTGTATATGCATCAAGGTGTGTAGAATACCAGAGTCAATGAAGTGACAAGGGTAGAACTTTTTCAACGACTTTTATAAGCTTCTGTCAAGTGACGTCATCCATTGTTACAAGAGACAGACAACAATGTCCACCAGTTGGAATTGACCAATCAGAATATTTGGTAGTCCACCAGTTCGCTGTGTTACTATGGTAATTATTGTTTGTCATTTGTTAATTAACAGAAGCCTATAGCTTATTCAGATATCAAGGTGTGTAGAATACCAGAGTCGATAAAGTAGCACGGGTAGAACTACTTCAACGACTTTTATACCTTATTCGGATATCTCGCTCATCTTACAACGCATATTTCGCGTTTGACTAGTAAATATATCATATATAAACATGCTACAAGAAAGGCGATATGTTCTAGTTATTATAATATTGTAATGAGATAATTGAGCACACAATAAAATACCGTGGAATGAAAATACTTACAATCTTCGTGATCAGCCTTGGGTGGTCGTGCACTGGGTCGAGACTCCCAGTCGGCAATGCTGTCAGATACGAGAAGACGGTCGATCGAACAGTCACGTGACCAAGGTGTGTTGACAAGGAAGTGGAGTAGAATATCGTTAGGGGCTGATCGTTGAGGGGGGGAGGTGCGTTCCACGGTGCATTTATTCATAATGGGTTCAACGCCGCACTATACTAATGACTACGATCTATTGGCGTCGATGAATGATCGATATATGAGATGATGGGCAAACCTTTCAAAATGAGAGAGATAGAGAAAGAGAGAGAGAGAGAGAGAGAGAGAGAGAGAGAGAGAGAGAGAGTGAGAGAGAGAGAGAGAGAGAGAGAGAGAGTGAGAGAGAGAGAGAGAGAGAGAGAGAGAGAGAGCTATAGGTGGTTTTATTCGTCAACACGCTCGCCAAAATATATGATAATAATATTCAATATATTTGAAAGTTGATGTCACGGTGAATGTTTTTTAAGTTGTCGTTAAATTAATTCATTCTGAAAGGTCAATATCTTCTACATTTCAATTTTAGTACGTTTTTATATTTGAATTTATTTCACGGTGTTTTTTCACGAGACAACTTGCCAGATCTTCATCTGCTCTCACACAAGCTGTACAACTAGGAAAACGCTACATAATGCGTTGTAAGATGAGCGAGATTTTATGTATGAAATGTATTGGAAACTGGAAAGCTATCTATAGGCCCACACCCTGATTATGAATCTATTAACTCACTGCCTCCCTGATTTACTTGTTGGTAATTACAATCGTCTTACGATCTAATTGGTTTTACTGTTTGACCATAGCTTTATTAATTGATGTGAAAAAAAAAACGAACAATTTTTGATCTTTAAAACGGAATATCAGATTGATGTAATAGACCACATACAACTAATTGATTTTTGTGAATTTATTGCATCACTATTTCAACATTTTATTTAAGGGAGATTCAAGTTTGTGTTTTTTATGCATGAAACACTTGGAAAAATACAGTCGATTATCATATATTATTAAGCGCCAAACAAGCAAACAAACACAAACAACAAACAAATAATATCATGCAATATGTTCTACAATGGAATCGGGGGAAATATTTCGGAGAAAAAGTGATAAAGTGATAATTTACAATATAACTTCATGAATTTTGAGCCTGGAACCATGTCATTTCTCATGTGTTCGTCGTAAACTCGTAAAGACATTTTCATAATAATAATAATAATAATAATAATGGTTTTATTTCCTTTTGGATCATCACATAATATAATGGAAAGTCATAAAAAAAGTTATATAACGAAAATTCAAAATATTCAATATGAAAATCTCAATATGAACACACTTTAACAAAACTCATCTAACCTATAAAAGCGTTTTTTAATCAGATAACTGCGCAGTCCTTTTTTGAATACAATTTTAGAATCGAGTTTGCTGGCATCTTTTAGCACAATAGGTAAACAATTAAAAAATCTACACCCAGCATAAACTGGACTTTTCTTGAAGAGCTCCAGCTTGTGGGCCTCCAAGACGAATGCGGATTTGTTTCTTGTGTTGAAATCATGCAGTTTGTCATGCGTTATACTGTCCCGGCTGTTCTCCAGTACGAACATTATAGTACTGAAAATGAGAAATAATTATGTTCAAATGTAAGGATTAATTAATATTCCAAAGATTGAATAGAAAAAAAAACTGTTTGAACTGTTTTCTATTCCTGAAATTATTATGTCGGGTTGTATTATTTGTTGAATTACCATCTTATATCCATCATTCTTCAGGGTGTTATACCGTCCTTGTGGTGCCCCGTCCGAACGATCCTACCTTTCATTCTCGAGTGCTATTTGCACTGTCCAATTTCCTTTGATTCAAGACTTGTATCCAATAAATGATATACAAGATATTGGAAGGTCATTTAGACTATCCAATACATTTTATCAAATGATGACGTTTGTTTGGTATCTAAGAGGCCGTGCATCATAGCTGTTTTCTCAATTCTCATAAAACCTTTGATGGAAATAGGACATGCTCTGAACGAAAAAAAAGCTATCCAACCTTTCAAACGAAAATTGGAAGCGCTAGTTTTGGTACAATTTTACGATTTAGACCATCAAATAACTGTGATACAAGTCTTGAATCAGAGGAATTTGATTTGGAAATTGAACCGTGTAAATGGGGCTTTAGCCTCAATTGAAGGCTAACGATTTTGTATCAAGTTTATATATATTGATAGAAAAAACAAAACACACATTACCGGACTTCTCTCGACTGTCATTATATTAGCTTAGCGCTAAATGACCTCGCTGTCGATGCGCCTTAAAAGTAAAACCCTAATATTCATTCATTGCATATTCTTCAGTCTATGCTTGAATTCAAACGCATAATTAAGGTATCATAAAATAACCTCAAGAAACGACGAAGCATAACTTGTAACGCGTGTATAACTGCCAATAAACAATTATTATTATTATCATTATTATTATATAGGTTAAAACTGAGTCGAGTGGATAAGTGGCTAGCATCACTCAACCATCAGTCCATCATTCGGGAGACCGGGTTTCGATTCCTGCCATGGTTGACCACCCAGACAGGGCTTTTTCGTGGTTGCCCTCTGTCGTGTGAGCCAAAACTGGGATGGTTCCTTAACAACAGGCCACAACCGACTCCTTCCCACTATCTAAAAACACCTGATAAAATAATCTTTTATCTCATCATCCCATCGTCTCATATATCATTCACCACCCTCGGTAGCTCGGTCAGCTGAGGCACCGCTTCAGAAACTGAAGATACTGTTGGGCGTGGGTTCGAGTCCCGCATAAGGCATGGGTTTTTGTAAACGTCCTTTCACTTATCATCACTTCATAATTTCATTATCATCCGCTCATTCGTTTCCCCGTATAACCTAGCTGTTGGTGGGGTCGTTAAGCAAACAATAATCATAATCCATCATCCTTCGGCGCAAAATAACCCCGTCGTTGACGCGCCGTAAAACCCTAATATTCATTCATTCATCCACCATTCACCGACGTCAATGGATCGTAGTCATCAGTAGAGTGCGTCATTAAATCCAATATATATAATTTAAAAAAAAAATATATTGGCCATGGACAAAAACTTTGCCCCTTGAAGAAATACGTAACTGAAAGTTACCATCAAGTATCTTTACTTATGTGACAAGACACCGAGTGTGTGCGTTTTGTATTGATTTAGTTCCACACGAACGATGAAGCCTCACACGTTGACCTGTTGCGAGAGGTTACCTGCAAGTGTTTTAATTAGTCTCGCTTTCACGTGAGGAAGACGTGCACGGTTGCCAACCTACAGGAGTGCTAGACTTGTTGCCACGACAGTTGGAGGTCGTTCATTTTTGTCAAGTTTTGTTCAATTTTGTTTTCAAAACTATACTATTTTACTACATTACTATTACTATTTTTCATAATATTTTTTTTTTTTTTAATTTTTTTATGATTTTGTTATCATATCATTATTTCTTTTTTCTACATTTTCTTATTTAAACATTATATACGCTACATTGATTTTTTGATTTCCGTTTTTTTTTCAAAGCTTTCATTATCATCATTTCATCTCGATCTCCACTATTCTTAGATTTAATTAACTTATATATTGTTTCTAGTCAAATTATATTAATTTTGTTATTCTCTCTAAAATGTTATTATCGATCATTTTTTTATATTTTAATTATTTGATTTTTATTCAGTGTGTTTTTGTAATCTTATAATGTAAGACAGAGTCTTGAATAAAGATATATATATATACATATATATATATATATATATATATATATATATATATATATATACATATATATATATATATATATATATTTATATATATATATATATATATATTTATATATATATATATATATATATATATATATATATATATATATAATATATATATATATATATATATATATATATATATATATATATATATATATATATATATATATTTATATATATATATATATATATATATATATATATATATATATATATATATATATATATATATATATATATATATATATATATATATATATATATATATATAAAACAAATATCGTCATCTATATCGGTATATTCATATTGGGTTTATGACGCATTGTACTGATGACAGATCTATTGGCGTCGGTGATGGAATGGAATGATGATATGAGAGATTATTTTACTAAGTGTATTCGTATAGTGGGAAGGTGTCAGTTGTGACCTGTTGTTAAGGAACCATCCCATTATTAACCTGAACGACAAAGAGAAACCATGAAAACCCCTGTCAGGATGGTCGACCATGGCGGGACTCGAACCTCGGTCTCCTGAATGACGGTTCAGTGTATTTACCACTCGGCCACACAGTTGTGTATGTATCGGTCTAGCTGTGGTCACCGATGTAAGTCAGAAATATTTCTATGAAAAAGTATCCAATTTTGGAATTGAAAGAAAAAAATAATCTTAAATTTCAGAATTCGTCGACAATGTAGTAATTTTGCGCCTGTATTCATTATCAGTTTGGTATATATAATTCTGAGGTCAGAATAATATTGGTCAATACAGTCTGCAACAATGAATGACATAATATTGAAGGTCATCTGAGCCCTGAAACTAGATATCAATGAACTATGACGATATTTTTTTCTCTAATTTTAGAGAAAACTAGAAACCAAACATCCTAATTTCAGAACTTACAATTATTTGTTTTATCCTCCGGAGACAATGTGTCATAACGTAGACATTACTGATGAACATGAACATGCCTACGTCACGACTCAGGAAAAGGGCTGGGTCCTGGAGGACAAGTGAACTAATTACAATTTTCGTAATAAAGATAATGATTTCTAGTTTTCTCCTAAATTAGGGAAATAAAGATAGTCAATGTTTGTTGATTCTATTTTCAGGGTTGTGATGTCTTTTGAGAAATTGTATCGTATCCAATCGATGGAAAAATTTTCCAAATGATTTCCAATAAATATGTTTTAAACGTGCAGCACTTCCTTACCTTGTTTGGCTTCAGATTGAGTCCACGATCATGGACATGCAATATTAAAGGTTGTGAGAGGAATATAATAATTATAGAAAAATGAACAAATTTACGTCCATGATCATGGACATGGGTACTGAGAGGATTAAGGATTTTTCGTTTAATATCAATTTTTGTTCCCATTTTCATGTCCAGACTATAATAATAGGTACTGACTGACAGCTGCCCAACATATTGTCGGTATTGTTTCATCTTACGGGCATTAGCCCTAATCATACATTTTGTGCCCGTTGGCATGAACATTGTTAAAATCAGTTTCTAGCCTTGAATACATTCAATACATGTCAAGTTATATACCTACAAAACGTACACACACACATATATATATATATATATATATATATATATATATATATATATATATATATATATATATAACGAAGTATATATATATATATATATATATATATATATATATATATATATATATATATATATATATATATATATATATATATATATACTTCGTTCTAGTAGTATATTTTTACTTCAATCATGGTTATTATTTGCCGAGTTGAATTATCACACCGTTTAAATAACACTGGTCACTGTTGACCTTGACCGGATACAATTAAACCTAATTATGTTATTTATTTATTAACCTGTTTTTAATTTACCAAGATCAATAATCATAAAAGAATTACCGTTTCAAATGAAATAAAACGAATACAACTATTTTCTGAATATATTATATAGTATTGAATAGTTGGTTGGATTAGGATATATGCATGCACTCCAGTAAATGATGTACATTAACGTGGCCTTGTCCGCTTTAGAAGTTAATTAGGAAGTTTTTAACAGACGCCTTAATTAAAAACATTTAAAGATCCTCTTAGCTCGAAGTAAGACAAATCCGTGAGAAATATTAACAAGCAGCCGGGGGTCTTTTTTAAAGAGAACTAAAACCAAAAAAAAAAACTGTTACTTTGTAACCCATACTCTTGTAGTTGTGTGTGTTTGTGTGTGTGTCTAACGAAGTTCCTTCTTTTTCAGCTGCAAGAACACGAACCAAAGCGGAACTCATTGAGTACAGAATACTCACGAGAGCTTTCGTGTCGAGTGGTACATCCCTGAGATTCTTTCGTAGATAAGACAGCTCTTGTGAGGTTAGAGTGGATTTATATTGAGAACTATTTTCTATTCAAAAAGATAAAACCGTTTTTATAGTGCTGTATTTAAAGATAAAAGAGTTTTTGAACCTGTCACTTATATATATGTATTATCATTAAAAAACATTCGAATTGTTTCTTTCTATATTTCGTGTTGTGACGTAACTTGTTCGCGCATGCGTAATAACGTGTTTTTAAAACGACGATTTATGTGAAAAACGTGAAGTTGTACAAGCTACTAATTAAGTGAAAGTGAAATTGTAGAAAAATCAAATAACTCTTTATATTTATTTGTGTTTTCTAATGTCACGATTCTTGTGTTGATGTGGATATATTTTAGCGGACTTTTCTACGATTCATAGAAATTATTTCAAAGTGACAACAATGATTTGTGTTCTTAGGTAATTCTACGTAAACGAATTTTAATGTGAATAATGTTCAAAAGTTGAATAATCTCAATGTTTAATAATGTTTAATATCGTTCATTTTTCTTTCCAAATATCAATTCTAATAAGAAACAGTTTATAGACTTTCACCCACAAAATTTTCAACCATTTTTACAGATAGGCCTAACATATATATATAGTTCTCTTTTCAAAATTGACAAATAATTTTGAATTCACAAACTATCATCATAGTTTTTGTTAATTCTTTCAACTCGTTCTATATATAGGCCTATAATATTGAAACACATCGAAAGTTCTAATTTGAGTCTGGAACTTTGAAAGTGCGTGCAAGTGTAAAGTGACAAAGTGTGACGTGGATGCGCAGTAGGCCATGAGTGATATGCGCAGTGGGCAATGAGTGCGAGGGAGATACTCCTAGACGGTGGATCCCCATGGGGCTTCAGAATGCATGGGGGTACGGACAGCGGCCTTCCACTCAAGATATCTAGGGTGAGTTACATTTGAGTTACATTACGTATTATCCCTTGAGAGTTGACAATTAATCTTAGTACTGATAACGGGTGGTCGAGTTTTTTTCACCTTCGAAGGATCCGGACATCTTGATGTGATGTGGGGGCTTGCGTGGCGCCGTGATATCTAAAGCTGTCGTCGGGAGCAATTTATTTGCTCCCAACAGGGTCACCAATGGCGATGAGGTCTGGAGTGAAGGTCAATACCAAGTTCAGATGGGGGTGTTGAAGAGCGTATACTGGAATAAAGTCGATTTTATCGTGTGACATGGGCTTCGTGGTACTTTTCAATAGAATGTGGTTAGGTTTTGAGCGTGATTGCACACTAAAACTCATGTTATACAATTCCGAGTTGACTTTATTTCGGTATACGTGCTCTTTGGAAGCCTCGTTTGTACGGAGGGAGTACTGAGTATTGCTTTTTTTATTTCATTTTCTTTGCTTTTCTTGTCACTTTCTTTTTTTCTCACCTTCACTTACTCTTTATCTTTTTTTTTCGCTCCTGCCATATGGCAAAAACATCCACAAACGTTGAAAACCATGGCAAAGTACACGGTCATAAACTCAGCTGCAGAATGACCTCTTTTTAATATTTTTTTTGGCATACAAAATATATTATTATATTTTACATGCAATATATATGCAAAATGTATTAAATTCATATTATAAAATACATTTTAAATGCAGTTCAAATCTTGACTTGAATTTGTTTCATTTAAATCAGCTTTCAAGCTAAATTAAACTATTCGTAGGTTTGTAGTTTACAAGTTCTTTACACGATTATGACAACTCGACACTCCCGGTCGCTAATAATATTATACACGGGAGACGGTTTTTCGGTCCATCTACAGTCCAAACACTCTCATCAATGTGTGTGTGTTCTGAAGGTTCGAAACCCCCGATAGCTAATGCTGCTATTCAGTCGAGACGGTCAATCGAGACCTCGTTCATTTCTCTGAGGAGACATGATAATCTTGGACATTCATAAGACTTCTTGGAAATGTAATGAAATAAATGTAATTAATGTAACGTTTTCAAAGATGTTTACTGGTATTGACGAAAGCAGGCTCGAACCACCCGTGCGCTAGTGGTGGGCGATGCGGGGGACGGTCGCTCGGAACATTCTGTCGTGAACAGAAATGGATTCACACCGTTTTGACCACTCTTTGTGCAATTTCCATGAATTCTTACAGAAACTGTTTATTTTATTTTATGTAGATGAGATTAAAAGTTGAAATGAATGTGTGGATTCGCTTTTAAGAGTCCATGAGAGTTGATTTAGGCCCAGTATTACCACAGCCAGTTAGTATTTATCTGAGAGTTGGTGAAAACAAATAGCATGGGTAACCATGGTGATAACAAGTTTGAACTGTCAGATAAAGGCTAACTGGACTTGGTAGTACCAGGCCTTAGCGAAATATCAGTTTTTTGGTGATAACTTTTGAACAGTATGAGAAATCAGAATTCTAATACGCGAGAAACACAGATAATTATAATAGCTCCAAGATGATATAAGTTATAACTATTCAAATCATGTCCCATAACTGATAAGCGTATAGCCTATATACAGCTGAAAAATGTGTATTTTTAGCTGTCGACGCTAGACAGTTATGCGACATGACTTGAATAGTTATAACTTATATCATCTTGAAGCTATTTTCATTATCTGTGTTTTTCGGGTATTATAATGTTGATATCTCATACCGTTCAGAAGTTATCACCAAAAAACTGATATTTCGCTAAATCGACTCCCATGGACTATAGTTCTTGACTTTTCTCTCGCTTTTTAATAATTAGGAAAACAACATACTTGGAAAACGCTATATACGCGTTGTTAGACGAGCGGATAGTAATAGTATGTCGACTTCATTGCCAAACTTTTGCCTAAATTCGCCAATTGGGTAACATTTTAGTTACTAGGAAAACGCTATATACGCGTTGTTGGACGAGCGGATAGTAATAGTATGTCGACTTCTTTTCCAAACTTTTGCCTACATTCGCCAATTGAGTGACATTTAAGTTATAAATGGGTAAAAACTGCTTCGAGTGGTACAAATTTAGCACATTTCATGTTTTTTCTTTAAAATGGCTGACTCGATCAAGTTGAGAATTTCCAGAAATGTGTATAAAGATGTTATTCAATTTCACACAAAATTTCATTTTTTTTGAAAATAAAAATTTTTAAATTTTTTTTCCGTCGTGTCTGCCTGTCTGGTAGCGGGTATTTTTGAAATTTCTAAAATTCACAAAAATGAAAGTTATCACCCGATAATGCCACAAAACTATACAGATCTAAGTTAGATGAGGAACCATGATAAAAAAAGTTTGGAGTTGATAGCTGTAACCGTTTGACCTGTGGAGAACCGACAAAAAAACATGAAAAAAAACAACATAAAAACGAACACCAATTTTTTTCAGTATGTCAAATTGAATCCTCGCTAAAGCTCGTCTAATTATGCGTTCTTGGATTAGCGATAGGCCTATATAGGCATGTTTATATGAAATATGCTGGGAAGCTATACACACACCTCGATTTTGAAACTATATGTCACTGCCTTCCTGTTTTGTCTCACTTATTTCAATCGCTTTACGATTTGAATTTTTCTTTCGCTCCAGTTAGCGTAACAGCCTTGAATTGATCTGCAAAATAATTAAATAATTTTTTTTCTCCGAAACGCCTCATCTGATCCGATTCATGTAAAATGTTATTAGAGTGTCATCTTGTGTTTGAACTTCGTGAAAATTTGAATATATCAGAAGAAAATATTTTTCAAAATTTTCTCCGTTGGGTTATTCTCACGGCAAGTTTCAAGATTTAGAGATTTTTTTTTCTCAAAAGTAATAATAATGTTTATTTACATGTCATAATGATGCGTGTTACAGAATATATAAATATTGAGTTAGCATGTACAGACAATTATTTAATAAAATATGATGAAATAAATAATGAAATGGTGAAATGGTCAGAGGAAATTTTAAAGTTTGAGTAAGTTTAAGTTTTTAGTTTATTTTGAAAATTGTTTACGGAAGTCTATTTTATTTTTAAGTGTATTTATCATCAGTTTTGGATCATAGTCCTCTATACTATCTCCAAAGTAATCGTTAATGGAGTAATAACATTTAACAGTAAAAAAAGTGTTCAACTATATCGATCGCTCCTCAAAACTATACAGCATATATCTAAGTGTCAAGTTTTATAAAAATGTGTGCTTTCGTTTGACCTCTGGAGCGTGAACAACTACAAGGAACTCCTCTCATATTCTTGAATTAACTAGGAAAACGCTATATACGCGTTGTTAGACGAGCGGAAAGTAATAGTATGTCGACTTCATTGCCAAACTTTTGCCTAAATTCGCCAATTGGGTAACATTTTAGTTATAAATGGATAAAAACAGCTTCGAGTGGTACCAATTTAGCACGTTTCATGTTTTTTCTTCAAAATGGCTGACCCGATCAAGCTGAGAATTTCCAGGAATGTGTATCAAGATGTTATCCAAATTCACACAGAATTTCAATTTTTTTGAAAAACAAATCTTTTAAATTTTTTTCCGCCGTGTTATTCTAATGGGTATTTTTGAAATTTCTAAAATTCATAAAAAAAAAGTTCATACCCGATGATGCCACAAAACTATACAGATCTAAGCTAGATAAGGAACCATGATGATAAAAAGTTTGAAGTTGAGAGCTGTAGCCATTTGACCTGTGGAGAACCGAAAAAAAAAAAAAAAAAAAAAAAAAAACATAAAAACGAACACCAATTTCTTTTAGTATGTCAAATTGAATCCTCGCCAAAGCTCGTCTAACAATTGAGTCTTCGCTCCGCTTAGCCAATCATTTTAGTTGTACTTTTTTCTACATTTTTTCATTTTCTCCGAGGGCTTAATAACTCCTGAAATCTGTTGTGCACTTGTCACGAAATCTTCTTCAAATCCCTTGAAATCTTCTTGAAATCCTGTGAAATTTCCTTGAAATCTCTTTAAATCTGAAATCAGGTGTAGGCCCTATATACACGGATCCGGGCACCTGGTCTTGGTGTGGGGGCTCCCGTGGCCCCGTGATCTCCAGAACTGTGTCTTGGTAGTATATCTTTCATCCCAGTATTGTACTACTGACCTCGAGTTCCTATGGTTAGAAGAAGTGTCTCACCAAGATGCATTGAGGGTTGCGTTTGTTTGGCGGTTGGAGATGCATTGAGGGTTGCGTTTGTTTGCCGGTTGGAGATGCATTGAGGGTTGCGTTTGTTTGGCGGTTGGAGATGGTGACTTCACTAATGTTTTTTTTTCTTCAATTCAAATATATTTTCTACTAAATGATCAGAAAACAAGCCACATTTATATACACCGAAGACGCAAGTTCACGGATCATTTTTAAATGGGACTTTTTTCAAATTCAACATACATAAACCACCGTAGCAACTTTCATTTGAATGTATAGAAAACACGTTCCATTTCCCGAGTATACTTTTCTGAGAACCAAAGATCGCTGCTCTATCTGGTGTTGTTTTGTAGAAACGACTGACAGGCAGACAAACTTGATGCCAGCTGTTATTAGCTAAGCCGACGTGCACGCAGTTAGTTCCTTCTATCACAATACTTATCTACGCACGATCGATAATTCTTGAAATGTGACCTGTGAATCGGAACATATTTTCAACATGTGAGGGATATGAAGTGAGGACATCATCTCCAACCGGCATACAAACGCAACCCTCAATGCATCTTGGTATGACCTCAAACAAGCAATAAAGATAGGAGATGGGGCCGGGCCAACCACGATATGATAATAGGGGGTTATTTAGCAAACAGGGCGTGTCCGGGCTAGTAATTGATTTCCATCAATAAATACACATTTCAGGGAACAATAGACCTGTGACACTGCCGACAACACGGGTCGAGACTCGTGAGCGGTAGTCGTGAGAGATAGGGGGGACGGTCAATCGGCGAACTCGATCAATAGCGTTAGATAGGAATGATAAGGTCAATGAGACAAGGCTATTGTTGCTGATAAGTGATAAGTTGAGAGGATTATATACCGCTTAATTTTAATCTCTGTTTTGTTCTTTCTTATCATCACATCGTCACATTTCAAATAATTGTCATTACAATGTAACTTTTATTTGTCTCGGCAGAATTACCATCAGTCTGAAAATCAACATGAAGAATTGAAAATACATATAATAACAATATAGCCGATAAATATGATACTTAACAATTACCAAACAATATGTTTTCATTTTTGTTTGGTTTGTAGGCCTATTGATAGTGCAAATAATATAAATATAATAATGAGTAACATTGATAGTAGGTCCTATAGAATATAGATAATAATTCGTAAGTAGCAGAAGAAAACATTAAATTTCATTTTTAATATTCTTGCTAAATCCAATCCTAATTTAACTTATCAATTCCCTGTGAATTACGTAGTGTTTTTATACATCTCATTATTTCTACCGACCATCTTTCTACTAATGATCGCATTGTGTAGCTCGCATCACAAATTGCGAAAATAGTACCGATCTATAAGATATAAGTAGAGACTTGTGAAAATAGCAGTTGCTATAAAAGCGATGACATTTACATTTGACAACTCATGAGTAGAACCTGCAGGGAACGAACGAAATAGGACAAAAAGCGTCATACAGGCCTCTAGCTCCCAACACACGGTGGGTAAACGGTAGGACCAATCAGTCTAATTCTTCTTGCAATAAAACAACAATAAGTATATCTGTGCCTCTACGTTCACTAAAAATCATAATTGTCTATTAAATTACTCTAAAAAAATCGCAAAAACAATGAAAAACAGGTAGAAACATGTTGATTGTTGACAATTATTTTGAAAAGGTTGAAAACATACCACGAACTAAAGCTCTTCGTACGAGCACGTATTGAATACTAGTGATCATCTAACCGAAAACTGTAAGTTGATATACGATGATTGGTTTTCCGTTCCCAACTTGGGCCCCGAACGTCTGCAATCAAGCCGCTAGGCAAGATCTAAAGAAGCCTCTCAAAAGTGCTCTTTTTACATGTTTTTCTGATATTTCTTCATGTTTCAATACATTTAATATTGTTTGATCATGTTTTTGAAAATGCGATAAAGCGCTACAAACATCTGAATCAGCTGTTTCAATGTATTGGCAATATTGATGCTATATTTGAAACAGAAGCATTAGGCCTATAGATGCCATTTTCCCCAAAAATATTTCAACTGAGGCGTACACGTGTGAAGTTTGCTGAGGAATTGAGAAAAGTGCAGTTGCAAATGCAAGCGGCAGTTGAGGCGTAGATTTAACCCACTTGTGGAGACTATTTTTCTGAAAATATCAATTGGGGTGTTTCTCTTGTGTCCTATATTGTACGTTATCCAGTGGTTTTACTGAACTGTTGTTACGCTACAAGACACAATGCTTCAGAATTATAGATGTACTAAACTCTAAAGTGCTACTTTTCAGATTCTAAATGCTACGAAAAAATAAAATAGAAGCTATGTTTACATATCTCTAGATATAAGATATATTTAGAACTCAACTTTGAATACGGAAAAGTTGGCAGTATTTGTCAGCGTGCCATTTGGTTTTTATTCCTAAACACTTGATTTGTTAATGGGCCAACATTTAGTATTACCAACAACCAATCAAATGCCACGCTTCACAATTAAAGATCCAACATTTTCCAGGTCAAATCTATACACTGGCAAGCATAGCACCTCTTTATTCCATGGTGTATAGTTGACCCAGCTCGTTAAGAGTCCACGGGAGTCGATTTAGCGAAATATCGGTTTTTTGGTGATACATTTTGAACGGTATGAGATATCGAAATTCTGATACGCGAGAAACAGGTAATTAGATGAGCTTTAGCGAGGATTCAATTTGACATACTGAAGAAAATTGGTGTTCGTTTTTTTTTTTTTTTTTTTTTTTTTATATGTTTTTTTGTCGGTTCTCCACAGGTCAAACGGATACAGCTATCAACTTCAAACTTTTTTTAGTTATGGTTCCTCATCTAACTTAGATCTGTATAGTTTTGTGGCAATATCGGATCTTGACTTTTTTTTATGAATTTTAGAAATTTCAAAAATACCCATTAGAATAACACGGCGGAAAAAAAATTAAAATTTTTTTATTTGCCTAAAAATTGAAATTTTGTGTGAAGTTGAATAACATCTTAATACACATTTCTGGAAATTCTCAGCTCGATCGGTCAGCCATTTTGAAGAAAAAACATGAAATGTGCTGAATTAGTACCACTCAAAGCCGTTTTTACCCATTTATAACTAAAATGTTATCCAATTGGCGAATTTAGGCGAAAGTTTGGCAAAGAAGTCGACATACTATTACTTTCCAATCGTCTAATAACGCATATATGGCGTTTTCCTAGTTATAAAAGCTTCAAGATGATATAAATTTTCACAGTCTGAGTCATGTCGCATGGGATTGCTCTGATACACAAGCGGATGGAACTCCTGTTTATATGTCTGCTTGACCTAGTTGAACTCAGACGAACGAAGCCCCTGGCCGAGCACCACCGAGAATGACCGACTGTCATCCAGGGAAGCAGTGCTGACCAGTTTTTAGTATTTTTTTTTGTCGTACGTAGTAAACGTCTAGAATCTAGACTATGTCTGACTAGTTGTTTATTTCAATAGCAGAACCTTTATTCTCGAGATTTATGAAATGTGGAATGAGTGATATTTCGGTGCGATTCCGATAATTCCACTGAAAATTAATTAGAAAGCTATCTCATCTCATTCCACAAACTAAAACACACGTCTCATGAATCTCGGGAATAAGAGTCCAGGACCCATATTCCCGAGATTCATGAGATTATGAGATGAGATTATCTAGGTGGAATTCTGGTAATCTTACTGAAAATACTATGAAACTATCATAGCATAATAATCTCATCTCATCATCTCATAATCTCAAGAATAAGGGTTCCAGGTCCGCCAATAGATCTTTGCAAGATCCGACATCTTCTGATGAGCTTTTGAAAAAAGCATTGAAAAAGTCGAATATATTATATGCAAGTCAAGATGTGTAGATTTTTCGAGTATATATATATCACACAAGATGCATTGAGGGTTGCATTTGCCGGCTGGAGATGGTGACTTCACTTTCCATATCCCTCCCATATTGAAAATGTGTACCAATTTACCGGCCAGATCGTCAGAAATACCAATCTTGCGTGGTGTAGTAGTGATCAGAGGAACTAACTTTGTTTACAAATACACGCAAAATGACGTTCACTTCTGCTCAGTTGTCTGAAACAGTCTCTTATGTAGTAAAACGGAGATAGTGAGGTTAAATTGTCCATCCTTTAAATTGTGAAGTAATTCATATGATAACACAAGTTATATTGCGAGTAACTTACATCTAGACGAGTTTTATATGTAATCGAAGTCGTGTGAGGAGACCGCATGCTCCTAAGAAATAAGTATTCGTATTTTATTTCATTAAATTCTCAGTAAATATCCTTTTTTAATAAGCCTAGCCCATTTGCTTTCTTCCACCGCAACTTGGATGCCAATATGCACTGCATCTTAGATGCCAATATTTGAGGTATATAGAAGGCATGACATCAAGTTTCTACAGAAAAACACCAGGTAGAGCAGCGATCTTTGGTTCCAAGAAAAGTACTCATGAAAATGGAACAAGTTTCAGAGTCGAGTGAAGTCACCATAGAGAATAATCTACAAACCAACGCCACCATCAATGCATCTTGATTCCACATGAGTATCTCGCTCATCCCACAACGCATGTACTGCGTTTCCCTAGTGTGTGGGTGCCCCTATATCAACTCTATAGATCACCCCAACCATAAATCAATTAAACTCTTTCAACCCACGCCTCGCCTTTGACCTCCGACTTCATCACTGTAGACACTGCTCTCCAGTGCACATGACCACACGCTAGTCATGTGACTGTTAACTGCATCCAATTGGTTTATTCCAATTGGGTTTTATCGACCCACTATACTGATGACTACGATCTATTAGCGTCGGTGGATGATGAATGAGATGATGGGATGATGAGGTGGAAAGTTATTTTATTAGGTGTTTTGGATGGTGGGAAGGAGTCGGTCGTGGCCTGTTGTTAAGGAACCATCCCGGTATCAACCTGAACGACAGAGGGAAACCACGAAAAACCCCTGTCAGGATGGTCGAACATGGCGGGAATCGAATCTCGGTCTCCTGAATGACGGTTCAGTGTGTTAACCACTGGGCCACTCGTATCAGTGATTCTGATATACTGACATCAACTAAAAATTGAAGTGTATACCGGTATTTTTTTCTGATTTACATAGTGTACATTCAGTCTGTTTTTATGGATACAAGCATATATTTGACGGTTCTTAATAGTACATGTTTATCCTATCGTCAGTCATGATCCTGACCTCGTGGTTGACCCCGCGCCGCTGCAAGCGTGACCTCTGACCTGGGCTATCAAAATCTGTCAAGACCAATGCATCAGCTGTTACGTGTGGGCCCGGCCCGTTATTGGCAGACTTTACCTCATGAATGAAATACCATGGAAATACTCGTGTTAGACGTGTCGTGGGATGAGCGAGTATCCGAGGGGTCCTGATATCTGATGTAGGCCTACACTTGTCATGGAATCTTCCTGAAATCCCTTGAAATCTTCTTGAAATCTCCCTGAAATCCATTGAAATCTGAAATCAAGTGTGCACCAAATTTACTAGTTGTTTACCCCTCGTGAGTAACCTATTATGTATAACGTCAACAAATCTAGGCCTAATAAACAACAAATCGGAGCCACCCTCGGTAGCTCGGTCAGCTGAGGCACCGCTTCAGAAACTGAAGTCACCGTTGGGCGTGGGTTCGAGTCCCGCAAAAGGCATGGGTTTTTGCAAACGTCCTTTCACTTATTATCACTTCATAATTTCATTATCATCTGCTTATTCGTACCCCCGTATAACCTAGCTGTTGGTGGGGTCGTTATGCAATTAATAATCAATCAATCAGTCAACAAATTGGATGAAAAAATAGATAAAATCATGTTCACTAGGAGCATACAAGATAGCATGCTGGTGTTTCCTAGATATTATTGCATTGAATCAGAATCATTATTCGAAAAAGGAATCATTTTTACCGTTCTATACCTTTTCTGCCGATTGATTGTATACCTCAAAAACAACGACGTGATGGAACAGCTATGGAAACAATGTCAAACACACCAACGATGCCGATATTTTGACAGACGACACGTTAAAAATATGAGAACCTTGCTATATAACTTGATCTTCCTCCATATTTCCCTCTAATACACTTTGATTTTTCACACAGTCACATACAGAGGTGAGTCTCTGTCTATCCTCTCATCCATCCCTAGAGCTAAAAACTAGTAGAGAGCGCATGAATGATGCCAACATGCTTGTAGGCGCGGGATCCGCGGGGTGGGGCCAAGTCACGTGATGCGGGGATAAAAGCCTGACAGGGAATATTACGTAACGTACGTTATCCTCGTGGCAAAGCTCCGAGTCGGAACAAACAGAAGACTTGATGATTGTTTAGAGTTCAGACTGATGTGGCAATTCTACTGAGAAATACACTATGATAATTAGCATATATTTTCGTGCCTTTTAATGTGACTTACGCCCACGTTTTTGTATTCAGTATCCTCTGAGAATAAAATGAAACGTTGTTGTGCGGTGATCGCTGTGTATAACGCTATATATACCAGTCTACTTGCCTATCCCCGTGTCACGTGGTATTTCGTCAGACAAGCTGTGTTGGTATCACTCCCTCTCATTGCCACATTTTGAAGCTAACGTAGACCGGCACAGTAGCTGAGTGGTTAGCTCACTTGCTTCGTGTGATCCGGGAGGTGAAGGGACATATCGGACCCGGTTCGATACCTGCCACCGTTCATCTTTACAGGTTTTTTTCGTGGTTTCCCTCTGTAGTCTAGGCTAATGCCGGGATGGTTCCTACAATATAGGCCACGACCGCTTCCTTCCCACTATCCTTCCCACTACCCATAGAAACCTTCATCTCATCATCCCATCATCTCATTAATCATTCATTCGACGCCAATAGATCTTAGTAATCATTACAGTGCGTCGTTAAAACCCAATAAAAAAAAGCTAACGTAGTCTATATATTAAAATGTCTATGCATCCATCCAATGAGAGAGCAGAGAAGTTGCGCATCGTTCGTGTTTTCAGCCACGCGCCGAGCTCAGTATACAACTTGACATGCAGTGTAACCTATCGAAATACGTTGGGGTGTGACATGGGCTTGAGGTTATTGATTTCTTAATTGAGTTGAACGATGTACTATAATGATAACTTGAATCTATTGGCGTCGGATGAATGATTCATGGGATGATTGGATGATGAGGTGAAGCTGTTTCTTAGGTAATGGGAAGGATGGTGGGGAGGAAGTGGTCGTGGCCTATATTGTATCTCGGCATTTAGCCCAGGCTACAAAGGTAAACCACGAGAAACCCCTGTAGAGATGGACGGTGGCGGGGATCGAACCCAGCTTCAGGTGAGGTTGGACACCCAAAACCACGTCACACAACCGAGTCGACTTTATTCTGATATAATGTGCTCTTCATATGACACCCCCCCCCCCCGTATTCTATGAAAATACGGAAATGACGTGAACCATATATATAGGCCTACGCTTAAATTCTTCAGTAATAAAATTGAACAAATATGACATTTATGTTTATTCATTTATATACATTCACATTTATTCATATTTTTAATATGAAAACATATTTTTGAAATTATTTTAAAATTATTCCATCAATTTAAGTATTCTATCAAAATACGAAATTGGCGTGAACCTTATATATACGCTAAAATTCTTCAGTAATAAAATTGAACGAGTATGACATTTATATTTAATATTATATTTATATTTTTAATATGAGAACATATATTTCAAACTATTTTTAAAATCATATTTGATATATTGAATATATTTATTTTATATTTTTAATATTTATTCATCATAAATAGTTCACGGCGTGATAGCTTACACGCCTAACAGACGTTTGCCTCCTCCTAATGCACAGAAAGACTTTTCTCTAGAATTACACCATATATATATATATATATATATATATATATATATATATATATATATATATATATATATATATATATATATATATATATATATATATATATATATCCTATATATGGAGCTATATATACAACAATTAGAAAAACTACCAAATGAATGGCGAGTAAATTGAAATGCATTTTAAATTATGTTTATCCTGCCGCACTTCTATCACTATAGTGTATTGCCAGCTCGAAACCCACGACCGTCATTGTTGCTTGATAGTGGAGACGGTCGATCGTCATCTCTAAATAGATTAGATGCGGCGTGTTAGACGGATCGACACACCGGCGCGTCAACGTTGGATGATAGTAGAGACGGGCGATCGTATAATGACGAGATGTGGCTCTGGGCGGCTCTCAAAGGGAGTCATTCATACATTATTCAGTAACGTTATTCAAAGAGGAACTTGCATAATGTAACGAAAAAGTGAATTGAGCTACTAAAATGAAATACGTGCCAGATACACTGCCGTGCTTATTTTTATTTCATTTTATGTCGCGTTTAACGACGCACTGTAGTTATAATTGTGGTGTATTGGCGACGGATGAATTATCAATGCGATGATGGGATAACGAGATGAATTTTTTCTTGGTATTTTTTTTTTCTACACCTCATGAGTTTCACAAGTATCCGTGTCTGCATGACTTATCGTGAAGAGCTGGGATAGGAATAGTGAAGGCTAGTGGGAAGGAAGCGGTCGTGGCCTATATTACAGAACCGTCCTGGCATCCTTGTTCAGGAATGTCATCCAGCCTCTAATCGATATTAACCATTCAATCGCAGAGTTGCGAGTTATCCGGTTAGCTAAATGACTAAATCAACCGTTCCTGAGAAAAACCCATCATTGAGATTTCTCTAGCCCACGCTCATATCACAACTGAATATGCTTCCTTCAAGTGATGTCATACATTGTTGTAATAAGTGAACAACAATGTCCCACAAATTGTGTTGCCCAATCACAACTCCAGTATTAGTTTGTAAGTCAACAACTAGAGCCACCCTCGGTAGCTCAGTCAGCTGAGGCACCGCTTCAGAAACTGAAGTTACCGTTGGGCGTGGTTTCGAGTCCCGCATAGGGCTTGGGTTTTCGTAAACGTCATTTCATCTATCATCAATATTTTCATAATCACCCGCTCATTCGTACCCCCTATAGCCTAGCTGTTGGTGGGGTCGTTGAGCAAACAATAATCATCAACAGCCATCAACTTCTCGATAGTTGTCACAGTAACCTGATAGGCAGCTGTTCGTTAAGCAAGATACTAATGGCGTTTTCCTTGTTATGTGTCAAACCTACAATTAATGTAGTTTAATTGTAGGCCTACAATGCGTAGGTCAGTTTATCCAATCACAAGTGGTAGGAATGTGTTTCTGTGGGTTTCAGTTCTACTTGAGAGACAGAGAGAGAGAAAGAGAGAGAGAGAGAGAGAGAGAGAGAGAGAGAGAGAGAGAGAGAGAGAGAGAGAGAGAGAGAGAGAGAGAGAGAGAGAGAGAGAGATAGAGGGGGGGGGGGCGAGACGACAATGACGGCTCTATTGGTATATAGAAATGACCTTTTGCCTCTTTTTGCCTCCGTGTTTGCCGCCCCTAAGACTAGTTTAATGAGTTATTAGAACACTTGAGAGCTGTAATTGATGGTGGCATGCTCCAATCAGGGGTGTCCATCACTCACCGCATGGACAACCTTATTGAGGTTAGGTGTGGTTTTCCGAATAACAAATTTGTGATTATTGTTTTGCTTAATGACCCCACCAACAGCTAGGTTATACGGGGGTACGAATGAGCAGGTGATGATGAAAATATAAAGTGATGATAAGTGAAAGGACGCTCACAAACCCCATGGCTAATGCGTGACTCGAACCCACGCCCAACGGAGCATGGCTTCAGTTTTCAAAGCGGTGCCTTTGCTGGCTGAGCTGCTGAGGGTGGCAACAAAGTGCACGTAAGTCGATTCAGCTCAGGTTTCTGGTGACATTCTAGTTGGAAGAAGCACAAATCTCCCCAATACTTTTTTTTTCAAAGGCTCTTGATTAGATAACGAAATAAAATTGACACAGTTGACATTAATCCACAAAACCATGAAAGGGTTCGACTGTGGGATAGATACATATAAAAGTAGAGTAGATAATGAACAGACATGTTTTTTGAATTTTTTGCTTCTAAAAAATCAATTAGACGAGCTTTAGCGAGGATTCAATTTGACATACTGAAAAAAATTGGTGTTCGTTTTTATGTTTTTTTTTTTTATGTTTTTTTGTCGGTTCTCCACAGGTCAAACAGCTACAGCTATCAACTTCAAACTTTTTTTAACTATGGTTCCTCATCTGTATAGTTTTGTGGCATTATCGGGTTGTAACTTTTATTTTTATGAATTTTAGAAATTTCAAAAATACTCGTTAGAATAACACGGCGGAAAAGAAATAAAACATTTTTATTTTCAAAAAAATTGAAATCTGTGTGAAGTTGAATAACATCTTGATACACATTTCTGGAAATTCTCAGCTTGATCGGGTCAGCCATTTTGAAGAAAAAACATGAAATGTGCCAAATTGGTACCACTCGAAGCCGTTTTTACCCATTTATAACTAAAATGTTAACCAATTGGCGAATTTAGGCAAAAGTTTGGCAATGAAGTTGACATACTATTACTCTCCACTCGTCTAACAATGCGTATATAGCGTTTTCTTAGTCTAAATAATGAACCTTATTAAAACTGAAGTTGAAAACTTAAAACTTTGAACTTCCAAAATGAAGTGGAATACAATTATTAACCTCGTATTCCAAAATGTTCATGGGTAGGTCTATAGGCCTAACGGCGGGAACATGTGTTATTTTAGCTGTATATGTATGAAAATTACGCGATAGGCCTATTAGTTGACAGTAGGCCTACGTGGGAGTCGATTTAGTGAAATATCAGTTTTTTGAAAGGTACGAGATATCAACATTCTAATACGTAGTAATAACAGATATTTTTAAAACCTTCAAAATGGTTTAAAATATAACCATTTGTACTCATCACATTCTTAGCTTAATCATTCTTCATTTTTTTGAAAAAATTATTTTCATATTATTTTCATATCTCTGTTCATATTATTACTTTTTCATATCAGGCTCCTGTTTATTACTCTCTCATTATTTCCTACAATCATTTTCTTATCAATCATTCATGTGTGATTTATTATTATTATGTGTTTTTTCTACTTTATTAATTTTGTATTTGATTATTATTATGTGTCAAAAGGTAATCATGTATACCATGACATAGTCTAGTAAAGATTTATTGGACGAGCTTTAGCGAGGATTCAATTTGACATACTGAAAAAAATTGGTGTTCGTTCTTATGTTTTTTTTTTTTTCTCGTTTTTATGTTTTTTGTCGGTTCTCCACAGGTCAAACGGCTACAGCTATCAACTTCAAACTTTTTCCACTATGCTTCCTCATCTAGCTTAGATCTGTATAGTTTTGTGGTATTATCGGTTGGTAACTTTTATTTTTATGAATTTTAGAAATTTCAAAAATACTCATTAGAAAAACACAACGGAAAAAAAATTTGAAAACTTTTATTTTCAAAAAAATTGAAATTTTGTGTGAAGTTGAATAACATTTTGATACACATTTCTGGAAATTCTCAACTTGATCGTGTCAGCCATTTTGAAGAAAAAATATGAAATGTGCTAAATTGGTACCACTCGAAGCCGTTTTTACCCATTTATAACTAAAATGTTACCCAATTGGCGAATTTAGGCAAAAGTTTGGCAAAGAAGTCGACATACTAATACTTTACGCTCGTCTAACAACGCGTATATAGCGTTTTCCTAGTATATAGCTATATAACTCATCTCTCATATCTGTAAAGCGTATACACTGCTACACATTTTTCTATCCGTATATACACTTGCTAATTATGCGACATGACTTGAATAGTTATAAATTATAGCGTATATCATATTGAAGTTATGATTATTAATTATGATATTAATAAGATATTATTTCAATAGTGATCATAAAATAAAATTTGTACATAGTGCTAACACCCGCCTTCAGCAGAGAACAACATACGTAGTGCCACCGTTCATCAATAAATACGGTAAAAGAATGTTAAGTTTAGTTATAGGCCTACCATATGTATTTAATCAGTTGCCACCGAATCTTACTAGTTTATCTACCTATCAAGAAGTAAAGAAAGTACTACGACCTTGGCTTATCGATAGGTGATTATGTTTTTCATTTCCTTAGAAACTCAGAATTTTCTCAAATTGAGTTTATTGTGTTTATATATGTTGTTCTTTTTGTAGTAATCAATGGATGTTTTTTTATTTAGAAATTGAACCAAGTAGAAGAATTTTCGAATTTTTCGAAATAATTAATGAACCTTTTATTTCCATTTCAGTGCTATGTTACAATTTCAATTTCGGGTAAAATGTTTAATATGTTCAAGTTTGTGTAATAAGTGGTAATAACACATGAAGTTACATCATGTTCACTCTATGTAGTATGTTAATACTTGCCTACAGACAAGTCTCATCAGAGGCTTTGTAGGATATTCAGTAGCAGAGTTCCTGATTGTATAATTTGTACTAAAAATGTGTGAATAAAAAAAAAAAAAAAATATCTGTGTTTCTCACGTATTAGAATTTTCACATCTTATACTATTCAAAAGTTATCAGTCACCAAGAAACTGATATTTCACATAATCAACTCCCATGGACTCTTGAATAGTTTTTATTTGGATCGTTTCGAGGATATTAAAAATATGTTTTAGTAGGCCCTACCCAGATTAAAACTTAATATTCTTCTACCGTTTAAATGTTGTAATCGAATACTGATATATTGCCGCCCTCGGTAGCTCGACCAGCTGAGGCACTGCTTCAGAAACTGAAGTAACCGTCGGTCGTGGGTTCGAGTCCCGCATAAAGCATGCGTCAAACGTCCTTTAACTCATCATCATGAGTCACTGTTTCATTATCACCTTTTTATATTTATTATATTCTTCCGATGTACAAAATATTCTCTACGAGGAAGACCAATATAAACAGAAGAAATGTTACACGAAGAAAATGACAAACACGTCTAATTGCTTTGCGGTTTTTATGCAGAAAAAGGTTATAAAGTATATAATTTCAACTCTATACGTTGAATGCGTCTACAGTAATGAATTTATTTTTATATTGGGTCCTAACGACGCACTATGGCTATACGATCTATTGGCGTCGGTGGATGATGAATGAGATGATGGGATGATGAGATGAAAGGTTGTTTTATAAGATGTTTCTGGATAGTGGGAAGGAGTCGGCCGTGGCCTGTTGGTAAGGAACCATCCCAGTATCAACCTGAACGACAGAGAGAAACCACGAAAAACCCCGTCAGGATGGTAAACCAAGGCGGTAATCGAACCCCGGTCTCCTGAATGACGGTTCAGTGTGTTATCACTCGGCCACGCGTCTCGGTTACTGTGATAAAGAAGACATTATAGTGTAATTTGAACCGCGGTAACAGCACATTATTTGTTTTTATATATGGCTGGTTGCACAGCTTTGGAACGCTGTTGCCCATCCATCGATACTATATCTTCAATCCAAGCTTGAATAAGCGTCCAACGACTCTAGTATAATACCGGTTATAACAGGAGAAGACGTCTAAAGCAGGGAGGAGGCGTCGCGGCGCCTTGTTAGGGTGATGGAGGGAGGGGGGGGGGGGGGTAGAAAGTCGATGAGCAGACGCCCTGCCCAGAGCAAGCCGTGGTTTAAGGGTGCTGCAACACTGACAATGGCACGGAGGAAGTTGATTCGTAGACAAATATTCATGAATGAGTGTATGATTTTTTTTATTTTTTATTATTGAACAAAAAAGAATATAGACATACATATAAATAAAAGAACAGTCACGTGATGTCCACAAAGCCCTAGAAAGCTAGTGTTACAACTTAGCTTTCATGGGGGTGTACACTAAGTTGTGGGATCGGGTTCGGGACCAGACTAGGTCTTCCTTCTCAAAGAACTAAATGACATAGTTAATAAGAGAAGACTATTTAATGTATGTAACTGATTCACATACCCCGGAACCTTAGATTTATAGCCCTCCCCATTGGGTGAATTATATATCACGTCAATGAATATCAACCATGTGATGAAATTTGATTGACGTTATCTTGAAACCAGTGGCGTAACTGGGGATTTTGGGCCCTGGGTCAAAGGACTCACATGCCCCCCCCCCTCAAAAAACAATATATCAATTCAAAATATGATGAAATTTTGATATCATTCAACATGCAACCTCCATATTTCATGTTTTTTCAATTCACTACATTTGGCTGAAAAGTCAACCTTTTTTCCTCTCAAGAGTAAGTGTCATTCAATCTTCATCTTCAATACAACCATTTTGTTTCATAGAATGACATAATTGTGAATGTATTTGATCACAATTTCGAGTGTATTTTAATCGTCTTAGAAATAGAAACCCATAAAGCTGGCCTCCCATGAATGCGATTTGCGTTTCGGTCTCTCAAGGCGGTGGAATTGAGGCGAGCTCAACAATCAGAAATCGCGTAACTCTCGTCACTGATCGGTCGTTTCATCATCATGGCGGCTTAAAAACCGCTTAGCGAATACCGCTATCATGGAAATCCAGCTCAAGGAACTGTTCTAGAAACTGAAGTCATCACTGGGCGTGGGTTCGAGTACCACATAAGGCATGGGTTTCTGACAGCTTTCTTACACTCATCATCACTTCATAGTTTCATAATCACATACTCATTCGTACCCCCGTATAACCTAGTTGTTGGTGGGGTCGTTAACTCATATTCAACAGAAACTGAGATGTCTGTCTTAGAATAAATCCGATGCCCCCTTAAAGAGCTATGCGTTTGGTGGTCGGGGGAGTATAATGGCGGGGGAGAGGGCGGGAGTAATAACGTCCCCCTCCCCCCCCCCCTCCGACCAGGGTGTGTAGACGACAGTATAAAATAAGGGGCCACGAATTGGTGATTGCCTGCTTATAGAGGGGTGTGAGTATTGCCTGGGGTAGGTCAAGACATTGTACCCTCGCTGTATTATTCGTTGACAACCCCTACGTGGTATTATATTGTTTGCTCAACGACCCCACCAGCAGCTAGGTTATTTGGGGCTACGAATGAGCAGGTGATGATGAAATTGTAGAAAGTGATGAGTGAATGGACGTTCACAAGAGCCCATGCCTTATGCGGGTCTCGAACCCACGTCCAAAAATGAATTAAGTCTCTAAAGCGTGGTGAGTTTTTTTATGGTGGACTGAGCCACGGGGTGCGGCATTTCATTCATTACCACCCGGTACTTGGTAGTGTTAGTACAATTTTAGAGTTAATATTAGAGTGTGTAATTGTTTATATACAGTTGAATTGATTTTTTAAAATTGGATTGGCAATAGCGCATCAGTCTTTCATTCACTCTGAATTGGATTGGTTCCTTGTTTGTTTTTTGTGTGCGCTCCACAAGTCGGAAGATGGAACCGATTCGGATGAAACTTCTGTCAGGCATAATTCATACGAAATAGAGTTGCTTACGTTCTCTTGTACAACGAATTCAAGAAATACCCATAAGAATAACACAATACGAAGAAAATAAGAACAAAAAAAACTCAATTATATTCTGCTTTTTCCTGGTCATATATATGTTATCATATAATCAAACTGCAGTTGAGAACGAACGTGTTAGGAGCTTCGATCTGAGAGGGGGGGGGGGGGGGGGAGGGGGGAGTGCATATGTAAATTAAAATGTAATATCAATCTTGGATTTCTCGCACATACTCAGGGTATAGCGCTCCAGCCGCCGTATAGTTGGAAAATTGTTAGCCTTTTTATCGTCGTTTGACCATCTTAAAGGCCTAAGTTTATTCTTCATAAGTTGGCGTGTATCCGGACGAGAGTGAGTGAATTGTGAGAGGATCACGAAGGCATACATAGTTCATTTACAATTTTTATTTTTTTAAAGGAATTCATTTTAATGTTAAAAATCTATTCCTCGTTCTGAAGCGACTTTACGATGTTCCCCCCCCACAAAAAAAAACAAAACAATAAAGAAACAAAAAAACAAACTAATCAGTTTTGAGTGATGAATGTTGGGTTATTGTTGAAATCGATTACTCCTCATCACAGCTGTTGAGGACAAACAGATAAACAATCAAACAAACAAACAAACAAACAAACAAACACAAATAATATACACACGTGAACATCATCGTTTGATTCGGGTCTTTTACAGCACCATTTCTGGGCCTATTCTTTCAAATAATTTCAATCTTTTTAATAATATTAATAATAGAACTACCTCCTTTTTCTATTACCTTCCTCCATTTTCATATTTTTTTCATACTTTTTTTATGTACCCTCAATTAAATTAGTTTTATAATATTTCAGGATTTTTCTGTAATCAATTTTGTATCACTTTTGTAAATAACCATTGTACTTATATGTATTGACCATATTACGCTGTACCATCTTGGTATCCCGCTTTGCGAACAGCCGTCAAATAAATTGTCATTCTCTCTCTCTAAAGTGGTGGATACACTTGCAAATCTTTGATAGTGAGAAGTGAAAGTCGGCTCCAATACCGTCGCTGATTGGTGCACGGCGACAAAATGACCGACTCGAAAGACTCTTCAAAAGTCTTTCAGAAGTCGAGCATTGCTCTACAAGTGAGAGCGAAAAGTGCAAGCAAAATCAAAGAGTCGAACGCGATTGGTCCATTTATTTGACGTTGATTATAATACTTTCAACATTTGACTGCTATTATTGTGTTCCCTTTCTTGCTGTTTATAGGTTAGTTAGTTTGTTAGTTAGTTTGCAGTGAGCCATTTGTACCAATAGGTGACGCCAAACGAGATGCGATGGACTTGTCACTTCTCACTTCTCACTCGC
The DNA here is from genome assembly GCA_964007535.1 of Brachyptera risi. Lineage (NCBI taxonomy): Eukaryota > Metazoa > Arthropoda > Insecta > Plecoptera > Taeniopterygidae > Brachyptera > Brachyptera risi. Next base: position 17,269,170 of record OZ023335.1, on the reverse strand, counting down.
GCTTTTCACTTGCAAAGACTTGCAAGTGTATCAACCGCTTAAGTTTTCGCTACAAGAGTCTTCGATTACACTCGCCAACTGTTCCGAATACGAGTATAGATAACATTAGTTGGTTGTGGTCGCCGGTTGGCCGTCTCGCAGCGACGGTCGGGTGTGTCGAGTGACTAGAGATACTCGTTCGACGATAGACCAGCTATAGTATAGTTGCCATGGTTACCTCGTGGCCACTTCCCCTCAACCGCGTGCTCTGTGGAGGAGGGGGTGGTCTTCTTGGAGGGGGAGGGGAGCTGATTGATTGGGGCAGGAGTGTGTGGTCAATTGGCGGTGATGAAATGGCTACTTGATGTGATGCTCTCACGATATTTCTTTTTCAATTTTTCTTGATTTACTCGATTTTTTTTCGATTTTTCGTGATTTCGTTCGATTTTCCATGATTTTTAATTATTATTCTTTGATTTTTTTGATTTTTTGAAAATTTTCTGTGATTTTTAAATTTTTTTCTCTCCAAAGTGTACATCTGATTTTTTCAGTCGTTAACCCCTCTGGGAATAATAGCCATAAGAGATCGGCAAACCGACGTAGCCTCCAATACATCTTGCTTCTAGCGTTCGAACTGGCCGTTACAGAAATAGCATCACACTGTCAGGTCCTGGAAGGCTCGTTTGCTAGAAGCATTCAACCGGCTCATGGGAGAGAAAGAGAGAGAAGTTATATAAAATCAATCCTCTCTTACTACTCTTGGATAGTGTCCAGAAACTCGGTGCGGAACTTTTAACTCGAAGACGATGATGTCTGACTAACTCTCTCTCTCTCTCTTACTCTCTCTCTCTCTCTCTCTCTCTCTCTCTCTCTTTCTCTCTCTCTCTCTTACTTTCTCTCTCTCTCTCTGTCTCTCTCTTACTTTCTCTCTCTCTCTCTCTCTCTCTATTTCTCTCTCTCTCTCTCTCTGTCTCTCTCTGTCTCTCTCTCTTACTTTCTCTCTCTCTCTTACTTTCTCTCTCTCTCTGTCTCTCTCTCTCTGTCTCTCTCTTACTTTCTCTCTCTCTCTCCTACTTTCTCTCTCTCTCTCTGTCTCTCTCTTACTTTCTCTCTCATCTCTCTCTCTCTATTTCTCTCTCTCTTTCTCTGTCTCTCTCTGTCTCTCTCTCTTACTTTCTCTCTCTCTTACTTTCTCTCTCTCTCTCTCTCTCTCTCCTCTCTCTCTCTCTCTCTCTCTCTCTCTGTCTCTCTCTCTCTCTCTCTCTCTCTCTCTCTCTTTCTCTCTCTGTCCTGTCTCTCTCTCTCTCTCTCTCTCTCTCTCTCTCTCTCTCTCTAACTGTCTTGTCTGTCTGTCTCTCTCTCTCTCTCTCTCTCTCTCTCTCTCTCTCTCTCTCTAACTGTCTTGTCTGTCTGTCTGTCTCTGTCTCTCTCTCTCTCTCTCATCTCTCTCTCTCTCTCTCTCTCTCTCTCTCTCTCCTCTCTCTCTCTCTCTCTCTCTCGCCTCGCGACTTCTCTTGTTTCGGTGGAGGGTGCCAGGTTTGGTAGCATGGACCGTGACAGACAGTCGTCCAACAATAAAGCTATGGCTTTTCCAAGTTACTCTCGAAAGCACGTGTCTTAATCGAATCGTCAGGTTTTGATTGATTTACGTATTTTCAATGTCATTTCGAACGTATTTATAACTTTTCCAAAAATTTGTGGCTGTTTTTTTCTCATCAATTCATTTATTTAATCTTCAATTTGTAAATACATACATTTGGCAAATATCCTTCAACCCACTTGATCATTCAAACCACTAACTTGAAAAAAAAAATAAGATATATTTATATATAATCTGTTCAAAATTTGATTAGTTGTATAGGCCTATGTAGATAGAAAATTGCATTGAAATTGCATGCATGTCTAGTTTAACGATAATTTCGAGGCATTGAAATCTGAAATTCTTTCCAATTTCCTTCTATTTCCAAACCAAACTTTGGAGTTCTCTAATTCGTTACACTTAAGAGGCCTCTTTACATGTCGCCTACCGGCTGATTGCAGACGTTCGAGGCCCAAGTTGGCAACGGAAAACCAATCATCGTATTAACTCACAGTTTTCAGTTAGATGATCACTATAGTATTCAATACGTGCTTGTGCGAAGAGCTTTGGTTCGTGGTATGTTTTCAACCCTTTCAAAATAATTGTCAAAAATCAACATGGTTCTACCTGTTCTTCATTGTCTTCACGATTTTTTCAGAGTAATTTAATAGAAAAATATGTATTTTAGTGAACGTAGAGGCACAGATATACTCACCGTTGTTTTGTTGCGAAAATAATTAGACTGATTGGTCTTACCGTTTACCCACCATGTGTTGGGAGCTAAAGGCCTGTATTGACGCTTTTTGTCCTGTTTTGTTCGTTCCCTGCAGGTTTCTCTCCATGGATTGTGAGATGTGAAGTAGCCTCTTAAGTTTAGGTGCACACTTGAATCTTTCCAAGAAGTTCAGAGAATATTTCATACCGAAATCCCAAATCGTCAATACTAAGCCGCTCTCTGTAGCTCAGCCAACTGAGGCACCGCTTAAGAAACTGAAGTCACCATTGTGCATATAGGTTTCACTTCCGCTTGAGCATATTTTTTCAAACGTCTTTCACTTATCATCACTTCTCAGTTTCATTATCACCTGCTTCTTTAAATACTCCCAATTAATCTGGTTGTCGGTGGGGTCGTTAAGAGAGGGCATGCACGGTGGGGCCTATTTATAAAAATAGAAGTATTACCGGCACAGGTAGCTGAGTGGTTAGCGCACTTGCTCCATGTGACCCGGGAGGTAGTGAGCATGTAGGACCCGGTTCGATCCCCACTACCGTCCATCTTTACAGGGGTTTTTCGTGGTTTCCCTCTGTAGTCCAGGCTATAATGCCGAGATGGTTCCTACAATATAGGCCACGACCGCTTCCTTCCCACTATCCTTCCCAAAACCTATAAAATCTTTCATCTCATCATCTCATCAATCATTCATCCGACGCCAATAGATCTTAGTTATCATTACAGTGCGTCGTTAAAACCCCCCAAAAATAATTTAAAAAAATTAATAGAAATATCCATCTTATTTTTAATTCTACGTTCACTAATCAGTGTCATTGAATAAAAAGTAAGTTGATCAACTCAGATAATTTCATGCTCTTTAGTTGATATGACATTCCATTTCTGTGAATTCAATCAGTTTTAAGATAATACTTCGATAAATTCTTGGTATTCATTGACGTATTATCTTAAAAGTGATTGAATTAACAGAAATAGAATGTCATATTGATTAGATGAGCGTAGCGAAGATTCCATTTCACAGGCCGAAAAAATGGGCTTCGTTTTTATGTTTGTATTTTTGTTTGTTCGTTTGTTTGTTTGTTTGTAATTTTGTGCGCGGCATACAGGTCAGGAATAAATACCTATCAAGTTGAAACTTTTTCTAAATATTTTTGTTACACTAGAATAGGCTGAGATTGTTTTTCAGAGAAATCGGTTGGAAGGTTTTTCCGGAAAAAAATCGAAAAAGTTTGAAAAATCCTCATAAGAATAACCCAGAGTAAAAATACTTGAAAAAAAAGAATTCTTCAAAAGTTCTCTAATTTTCACCGAATATGAACAATAATACCATTAGACACCTTCTCAGAGATTTTTGCAACAATCGGATGATAAATAACAACGAAAACACCATAAAAGTGTACATTTTATCAAATATCAGGATCAACAGGTTTTGCAAAGTGTATATGCGACAGGTGGCAGCACTATAAATATCAACAAGTTGCAGGTAAGGTTTTTGAACATTCGAAGTAATCCAAGGTCCGTAGATGTAATTTGAGCTGACGAAATATTTTTCATTCTAGATTTCCATACTTCTACTCATCTCACTCATCTCACAACGCGCATCCCGCGTTTTTATAGTTAAAAAGCATCACATCTCTTGAGGTTGATATAACTTTCATTCAGTCATAGGCCTACACTGGTATACGTGAACATTGAAAAAAATAGTGAAGATGAATCTCTTCATTTTTTATAAGCTTCTATAGATTTTCTATCAAGTTTCGATGTTTATTAGAAGAAAAAAATATATAAGCACCGTGCTAACCCTCTTAAGAGGCTGCATAGGCGCTCGTATTTCATGCCGCAAACTCTCACGGCCGCTGTTTTTGAGATATCGATGTAATTATTTCTGCACTCTGTTAATAATAAAATAATTAAAGAACGGAGGTTATCGCATTTATAGAATTTCGAGCCAAAAATTTGTGATTTTTCAAATTCTTTGAATGGTAAATGAAAGAAATCGTGTTGGCGATGACCTAGGCACATATTTTTGAATACTGAAAAAAAGACAAAATGTGAAATATATGAAAAGTGTGAGCTGGGGAATTAACGGTGTTTATGTGAATATGAGTTCGGTGGGCTAGTGTATGTACGGGTTGCGCCTAGCACACCATGCATTTTAAACTCGAGTCTGAAGCGAGCAAACAACAAGCCCGTGTAGAGCACCTGCGGTCTCTTAAGCAAACAGTAAACATCATATTCCTACAGACGTTATCAAGTATTACGTTGCCAATCTCGTGTTGTTACTCCTAATCGATCGAGCCAGCGGGGCGTTCTACAGTCGTGTGACCTTGACAATGATAAGCCTTATCAGCTGTTTACTATCTAGGTCATCTGGATTATCTAGGTCGGAACCACTGACCGGTGGTGTCAACACATAGGGGGGACTGACGGTCGGCGCGGTATCGTATTATAAGTAGTAATGGCATCATCGGTAGCTCGGTCAGCTGAGGCACTGCTTCAGAAACTGAAGTCACCGTTGGGCGTGGGTTCGAGTCCCGCATGAGGCATGGGTTTTCGTAAACGTCCTTTCACGTACCATCTCATCGTTTCATCATCACCCGCTCATTCGTGCCCCCGTATAACCTAGCTGTTGGTGGGGTCGTTACCTAGCTGTTGGTGGGGTCGTTGAACAAACAATAACCCATCCATAAGTTGTAATACAAACCGGAAACACCTATACATACTCGCAACAATTCGGTGCAAAAAGTATTGGTGAATCCATTTTTTTTACATTCGGTTCAAACGACGCACTGTACTGATGACTAAGATCTATTGGCGTCAGTGTATGATGAATGAGATGATAGGAAGATGAGGAGAAAGGGTATTTTATTGTTTTTTTTATGGTGGGAAGGAGTCGGTCGTGGCCTGATCGACAGAGGCAAACCAGGAAAAACGTTCATTAGTGAGGTCGACGTTGACGGGAATCGAAACCCGGTCTTCTGAATGGAGGTTCTGCGAGCAGGCCACTCGACCACCCGTCTCAGTTTGGCAAATTTTAAAATACTTGATAATTTTGTGATTTCATTTTGCAATTCACTCTTTTTTCTTCATAATGTTTTTTTTTCGTAACGGTCAATAATGGCTGTAGAACCGAAATTTTCCACTAGGAGAATTTCACAGATATAGCCTAAAATGATCATAAAACTTGAACAGTGCATGATATAATTTAGGTAATTTTACTGATTAACGTACCATCGCCAATTTTTGTTCGATATTTTT
>OZ023335.1:17235178-17263424 GCA_964007535.1 Brachyptera risi | reverse complement strand
TATTGTACAATATACAATATATTATATATATATATACCGGTATATATATATATATATATATATATATATATATATATTTAATATATATATTTGATATATATATATATATATATATATATATATATATATATATATATATTTAATATATATATATATATATATATATATATATATATATATATATATATATATATATATATATATATATATTTGATATATATATATATATATATATATATATATATATATATATATATATATATATATATTCAATATATATATATATATATATATATATATATATATATATATATATATATACATATAAACATATATATATATATATATATATATATATATATATATATATATATAAATATATATATATATTCATATATATATATATATATATATATATATATATATATATATATATTATGCATATTTATATATATATATATATATATATATATATATATATATATATATATATATATATATATATATATATATATATATATATATATATATATTATAATATATATATATATATATATATATATATATATATATATATATATATATATATATATATATATATATATATATATATATATATATATATATATATATATATATATATATATATATATATATATATATATATATATATATATATATATATATATATATATATATATATATATATATATATATATATATATATATATATATATATATATATATATATATATATATATATATATATATATATATATATATATATATATATATATATATATATATATATATATATATATATATATATATATATATATATATATATATATATATATATATATATATATATATATATATATATATATATATATATATATATATATATATATATATATATATATATATATATATATATATATATATATATATATATATATATATATATATATATATATATATATATATATATATATATATATATATATATATATATATATATATATATATATATATATATATATATATATATATATATATATATATATATATATATATGCAATATATAGTAGGATACATTGTTCAAACAGAAAGTCGAAACGAAAGATTTGCCATGAGAAACTGTCCCAAAGCCAAATAAGCACGGTCTTACTGACTTTTTGGTTCACCTAACCTGAACCATAGAATAAAGTTCTTTATTCTATGCCTGAACCCAAACAAACCTAACCAATGTAATCTAAACTGAAAACTGATCTACTACAGTACCTACATCCGGTCCGACAAATAGCCACTTTGCTCACTAATGACCAAAATATGTGCCATCATTTGATTGAAGCCCATTCGGCTATTAAAACATTTCGTCACTTTAATTAGATTGCTGCGTGATTGAAGTTCATTGATTAAAGTTTCATTAGTGGAGTTAATTGACTCGATCCAGAGCTGTTAACTGACAATTAGTCTTGTTAATCGTCTTAGTGGCCTCGAAGCGTTGAAGGCGTCCCCAGTCTTCATGGGGCAAAAAGTTACCGCTATGGGGATTTCACAGATACAATTTTTTTTTCATTTTATTCGCTGATAATAAACATTCATATATACATTTTCATAAACTATATATATATATATATATATATATATATATATATATATATATATATATATATATATATATATATATATATATATATATATATATATATATATATATATATATATATATATATATATATATATATATATATATATATATATATATATATATATATATATATATATATATATATACATATATATATATATATATATATATATATATATATATATATATATATATCTCACAGCAAATAATAGAACCACTACCCCCACAGAATCCCACAAAACTACAAAGTGTAGTTTATCTACACATTTTATGTTATCGGTCATATATTTTTTTATATTGGGTTTTAACGACGCACTATACTGATGACTACGATCTAAAGTTATTCCGTCAGAGGGTTAAGGAGATGGTGGGATAGGGGTACTTAGGGAACTTGCCACCGCGCATTTATGTGCATTTGCAAGAGTTAAATAATAATAATAATAATCTATTGGCGTCGATGGATGATGAATGAGATGATGAGATGGTTAGATGAAAGGTTATTTCATTAGGTGATTTGGATGTGGGAAGGAGTCGGTCGTGGCCTGCTGTTAAAGAACCATCCCAGTATCAACCTGAACGACAGAGGGGAAACCACCAAAAAAACCCTGTCAGGATGGTCGACCATGGCGGGAATCGAACCCCGGTCTCCCGAATGACGGTTCAGTGTGTTACCAGTCGGTCACACGTCTCGGTTTGGTCATATCTATATAACCACTAAATATGAATATAATTAAGAAAGAAACAAGGTGATGTGCATAGAGCAAACGAGCATAAAACTAGAACTGCGCAAGATGCAAAATTAATAAATACATCGTCTTCACAGACTTTATATTTTGTCGTGAACTTTAATGATTCAAAATTGATGAACACAAAGGTGGAAAGATCGCTTGAATTCAACAATGATACTCGATATTTTTGCCATCGATTTTGAACTCACAGTGCACCGTTAGATACAAATAACTAGGGTTGCCGTTCGATTTCGATCGATTCGATCGATTTTCGACCATAGGTTTTCGATTCGATTTCGATATGTACTTTTCGATTTTCGATTCGATCGATATCGAAAAGTTTTCTAAGATCGAAAGCGTACAACAGTACAAGAGTAGCGCGAGACGTCACGAGTAACGCGCTCGCTTCCATTGGTATAACATTATACTTATATATATATATATATATATAGCGCGTGCGGTATATATAAACATGGTATTTTGCTACCTATCACGTTTTTTTAGATTCGATTTCGATTCGATTTCGATCCGATTTCGATTCGATTTCGATTCGATTTCGATTCGTCATTTCGATCGATTTTCGATAAAAATGCAATTGATTTCGATTCGATCGATTTTCGATATTGTGAACTTCGATTTCGATCACGATTTTTTGATCGAACGGCAACCCTACAAATAACACACAACCTTTTGTGAATGCTCATTATGGATCAATAATATTCCATAATATATACTTCTCCGAATGGTGTGAAGCAGTTTCATTACATGATGCTCATCCAGAAATTAATTGCGATCGTTAATTTTCTCAAAATCCACCTCACGGTCTAGGAACCTACTCTAGATCCTACCCCGACCTGACAGACAAATTGACAAAAAAAAATCAGATTGCCCAATGTAGCAAAATGGATTCGACTCACGTTAGCTTAGGTTTTGGGTTAGGTTTTGGGTTAGGTTTTGGGGTAGGTTTAATGATGATTAGTGTTTGCTTAACGACCCCACCAACAGCTAGGTTATATGGGAGTACAAATGAGCAGGTAATTACGAAATTATTTAATTCGATTCATTTATTATTGTTCTTTAGGCCCGGTTTTACGAAACTGGATTAGGCAATAGTTCGTGGATTAACTTGTTATCACCATTGGTTACATATGTTATTTTCGTGCCTTTATAGGCTATAGTTAGTGGATTAGCACCCTAACTAAGATTGGTAAAACCTGGCCTTATACAGTGTAATATACTGTATACAGGTAGTGAGAATAGCTCAGCAGGAGCCCCGTAACAACATGTGCCAACATGAGAATGAAGTGCTGATCAAAAACCCATGCCTTATGCGGGACTCGAACCCACACCTAACGGTGACTTCAGTTCCTGAAACGGTGCCTCAGCTGACTGTGAGCTACCGAGGGCGGCAACTGCGATCGTTCATATATTATGCTGACACTGACAATTTGACGTTGTGTGTGGGTTTCCCTTGAATCTTCCTATCCCTGACTTTATTGGAACTAAAGGCCTACCTCCAGTGTGAATATCTATTATGAGAAAAGGAGATTACACGACGAAGGTTCACGTGTGTTGATTGATTATTGTTTGCTTAACTATTAAGCAAATTGCAGGGGCGTGACCACGAATTATGGGCCCGGAGCAAAGGGCTCACACATGTCCTTCACCACCCCTTCCCCCCCAAAAAATGTCAATCTTTTGTATTACGTTTTTTAAGCGAATGCATGCTGTCAATGTCTTATACTTGCGTTTCTTGCATCTCCCTCTACAGGCCATTACTCAAATTTGATTCAAAAGTGATTCAAGATTTATATCAGTAACAAATTAGCAAATAGGTCTAATATTTTACTGTCATTCTTATACACTTCATTACTATTCTTCTTATTATATTGATTAGTGCTTGCGTCACTATATCTGTTGTGAAACAATAAAATGATTTACAATTGCAATTGATTGAATTGATACTGTTTTACATAGACCCATAGTAGTTACAACAGCCAAACTTATTATATCTCAGGTCATACCCTCACATCTCTTGCTACTTCCCCTCCCTTCCCCTTCGCCCTCTTATACTTCACTTTCGATCTCCGTGAAAGGTGCCTTGAATATTACTTATATTATTTCCAAGACACAAATTGAAATCATTTTCTAAATTACATACCTAAACAGTGTGTGGGGGATGACATTTACTTTTTGAGGTATTTGAACGTAGGCCTACCGAGACGCGTGGCCGAGTGGTAACACACTGAACCGTCATTCGGGAGACCGGGGTTCTATTCCCGCCATGGTCGACCATCCTGACAGGGGTTTATCGTAGTTTCCCTCGGTTGTTCAGGTTGATACGGGGATGGTTCCTTAACGACAGGCCACGACCGACTCCTTCCCGCCATCCAAAACACATAATAAAATAACTTTTTATCTCATCATCTCATTCATCATCCACCGACGCCAATAGATCGTAGCTATCAGTAAAGTGCGTCGTTGAAACCCAATATAAAAAAACAAAAAAAAACGTAGGCCTGTTTTGGACGATACAATTAAGGGATCCTTGAGACCCTGAGGCTATATGGGCCCCGGGACTGTTTTACCGGCTGCCTTTGCGGTATAGTTACGCCACTGGCCATATTGTATCTATAGTCATTCGCATTCTTCACTCTCGTCTCACCATCCAAAAATATTTGTTCTCATTCTGTCTTATTCGATTATATATTATAAATGGAAAAATTACCAGCCCGAAAATTCTCAAAAACTGAACTACTAAATAGTCGATCCTGTCGCCGCCCTCCGTGGCCCAGTCAGTTAACGCACTGCGTTAGAAACTGACGTCACATCGGGCTGGGGTTCGAGTGTACCACGTTAAGGGCATGTCATTATTTATGGTCTTTCATTTTCTCACCATGCACTCTATAGTTTCATGATCACCTGCTCATTCGTGCTCCCATATAACCCAGCTGTTGGTGGGGTCGTCGTTAAAGTACCTTTATAAAATAAACGTTGATTTCCGAGATGATCCGGCGGTTGTATTCTTTCTTGCTGATTTGCATTTCAAACAAATAGAAATTCTATTAGTAAGACGGGTGGACAAGTGACTAGCACGCAGAACCGTCATTCAGTAGACCGGGTTCGATTCCCGCCATGGTCGACTATTCTGACAGGGATTTTTGCATGCTTTCCCTATGTCGTTCAGGTTGATACTGGGATAGTTCCTTGACAACATGTCACGACCGACTCCTTCCCACTATCCAAACACACTTGATAAAATAACTTTCAATTCATTTCATCATCTTATTCACCGTTCACCGACGCCAATATATCTTAATCATCAGTATATTGCGTCCAAGATAACCCAATAAAATAAAACTACATTTTAGGATATAAACTCCCTCTCAAGACACTTGTAGGTTATCTCCCTCCCCCCTCCCCTGTCTGTGTGTTACTTGTCAACAAGTGCCTCATGACGCCCCTCACGACCGTTTCCCGTATCTGATAACACTATCCCCCGGGAGTTCCGAGCCACCAACTATATTCCCTCAGTGGAGCTAATCAAGAAGACATGTGACGCCCTCCAGTGTCGGTTACAGTAACTAGAGACGTCTGTTGGGGGGCGTCTCTCTCTCTCTCTCTCTCTCTCTCTCTCTCTCTCCTCTCTCCCCTCTCTCTCTCTTGAAAACACTTCGAAAAAAATTTGCGATAATGTGTATCATTCGTGTGATTTCGTCTGTATAGGCCTATATGTTCGAAATTTGCATTAATTCAAATAAAATATTTCTCCTAATTTTTCCCATCTGTGTTATTTTCATGGGATCTTGAAAATTCCGAAAGGGTTTTGTCTCAGAAGAGGTTCAATCGATTGCGCCTCAAAAACTGTATACATTATCCAGTCGGATGACATCATATGTGTATGCCAAGTTTCATCACAGCTTGTTATTTCGTTTGACCTGTGGAGCGCGAACAGACATGAAGGTAAAAAGAAAACACTTTCGTGAAATAAAATTGAATCTTCACTTCGCTTATCCAATAAAGCACTTACATTCTACTATCTCCACAGCCACTCTCCGTGGCTCAGCCAGCTATGACTCCGCTTCAGAAACTGAAGTCATCGTTGGGTTTTTGTAAACGTCCTTTCACTCACCATCACTCCATAGCTCATCACCTGTTCATTCGTACCCCCATATAACCTAGATAAGCCAGATACCAGGGAGGAGAGTGGCCAACTTGGTGACTGTTTTCTATTGGCTGCTGAAATATCTCTCGCATGGACGCCATTTTTGGTCCAGAATTCAGATGAGATATTTGAGAACGTGTGCTAGACTGCATTACATCGGTTAGGTAGAAACTTCAGTTAAAAGTTCTGGACCCTTATTCTCGAGATTATGAGATTATTCAGGTGGAATTCTGTTAATCTCACTGAAAATGCTATGAAAATACCATAGCATAATAATCTCATCTCATAATCCCATCTCATCTCATAATCTCATATTCTCGAGAATAAGAGTCCTGGCATCTTATTGACCAACTGGTAAGTTTACGACACTTTTGAACAAACAATTTGGACACAAAATTTGGACAAAAAATGGCGTCCTGCGTGGGAATTGACCACTCTTCTCCGGCCTGTATTTAGTCTCTCTTGTATAACCTAGCCATCGTTGGGATCAATCAAACAACAATGACCATCACCATCACTCACCACTGTCCACGTGGCCCAGCCGGCGGCACCACGTGACTCGGGGGGCGTGTGGTCACGTGACTGGCACAGAGCGGTCTGTGGTCGGTGAGATGGAGTCGATAGGCCGGTAGTCGTGGGAGGCGAGGGGCTGCGAACAGCTGATTGTCGAGAACATTGTGTTCAAAGTTTCGTGTGTGCACGTTTAGTCCGCGGTTTGCGAAAAATAAAAGTGTTGATTAGGACAACTATTAATCAAAGTAGATAAATAATATTGGTAACCAAAGGTGATAACAAGTTGATCCGCTAATTATTGATCACGACTCCATTAACTACCCGGGTAATTAGTATTCCGTGAAAAACTGGACTTTGGACCTCGTTTTAAGAAAAATAAAATTGTGTAAATTGAATCAATTAGGCATTATTTATAGGGTACCTACAATACAAAATTAATGTAAGGGTTACACGCTAATCCGTTAATTATTGATCGATTATTAGTCAGCCTTTATTCATCGGTCCATCGGTATGTCACCACGTGCGGACGTTGTTGTTGTTGTTGTTGTTGTTGCGCGCATCCAGACTAACCTGATATTAACCCATATATACAACTAATTTGATCAACCTAACCTAACACATACTGATCTAAACTAACTAACCTAACCAAACAAACATCCTAAATTGATTCAATTTGAACCAAAAACAAATCTAAAACCTATTTCCGGTTCGACTAATAGCCACAGAAATGACAAAATCTTTAATGTTGTGAGGAAGTGAATTGACCACTAATGATAGGCGTGGCTAAACTCCGGGCCACGTAGATCTATACTTCATGTGGGTATTTAGAGATACTCTGATTGGTAAATGTCAAATTTCCCACATAACAAAGCCCATTTGATTGGATGTTTTGTCTTGTGACGTTTGTGGGCGGGTCAATCACTAGTCGTCAATTACACTCATGTTTGACGAGTTCGGTTACCAAGGTGTGTAGATTTATCTTACATCTCCTGCAAATATCTCGCTCATCTCACCGCATGTGCTGCGTTCTCCTGTAGTTAGCTACAATCCTCTATTTTCTCTGTTTATGTTCACTCCTCTTAAAACGAACAGACGATATATTTTGTGTTCAAATATTTCAATTTGTGATAAAATAGATGCAATACCATTTTTTCCACTCATTCCGTTCGATATTTGAACTTTATTCACGGTTGACTACTATTTTTTTTTTAGTTTCCTACTTCGATGGTATTTATTATAAGCGTCTCCATTATTGTTGAACTGCTTGACTGTTTTTATTGGTTGTCCTCCAATTTGTATACAGTCAAGTCATGCATTGCGTAACATGGGCCTAGTCTAGACTAAATCTTTAACCGACTATCACTGATCCTATCTTCCTCCGTTCTGACGTTCCATATTTTTACATATTTGCGCCAGATTCTAATCTACTTTACCGACTGTAGCCCGTGATCGGGAGATATCGCCATCTGTGTGCGTTCGAGAGAACTGAGTGTCGGGATAACAGTCTAGTAGCGCCATTTGAGCTGCGGGTGGTGGTTGTTGGAAGTTATGTTGAAGTTTTGCCCACGTGTCGTCGGGAGTCGAAAGAGAGACTATGGGGTTAGTAGATAAGAGAATTATGATAATTCACGATTGACTGTGAGGAGAAGAATTTTCATTGATAATCAAGATTTCAAAACTTTGGGCTATTTACATTGTTTTATTACAGTATTGTGCAAACAATAACCTCACAAAGATCCCCGAACAGGTAAATAAATATACACATGATGAGGGAGGTATTTTTTCATATTTTCAGGTTATATTATGGTTTTATTCCATATTTTGTGGGTTTTTAATCACAAAATGAAGCCAAATTGTATGTTATAAATGGATATACTTAGCGTTATAATCAGAAAATAATGATTTTGTGTTAACAAATACATACATTTTGGGGTAGTACGATTTTTGATGTTTGTCATGTGGTGCGCCGTACGAACGACCCTACCTTCCATCCTTTGCCTTTATTGGGCTACAATGATTTTGCATCAAGTTGTCGTGTTGAAAAAGAAACAGGCAGTAAATGACCTCGCTGTCGATGCGCCTTAAAACCCTAATATTCATTCATTCAATAATGAAAAATAAATCCAAAAATAAAATTACGTTAAAATACGTTCAAGCAATTTGAAACATTATCAACAATGGATTGCATTAATGAATTGAAATTTCAAACATGGTCACCGAATAATCGCTCAACTGTGAAAAACGAATGTATGTTATTTGCCATTTATATATCAAAAGTCGGTTTCACGTATTCTTAGCTGAGCTAATTATCCAACTATAAGTTAAGGTACACGTCACCATATAGCATACGTCACCAAGGGTGATCACAAGGTAATCCGCCAACTATTGCTCAATCCACCAACTATCAGATCTTAAAACGGGGTTCAAGATTCGTGGTATATTGCTCACGACACAGCTTTATTTGAGCAAGATTCAAAATATACTGGGATAATTATGTACAATATACTAGCTGCCATCTTCTATTAGATCTCTTGACAAAATATCGACGTTTAAAAATATTCCTGATTCGTTCTATAGTGTAGACTGTCGACGAATTCATGTTGGGGTGCAAAAATGAGTTTCCAGAACTTGGATCCTAATCGAGTGTTAATAGCATGTTTGTGCTGCTGTTGTGTTTTATTATTAAACTGACTTGATATAGATGCTATAAGTATTCATAAAAAATAGCATCCATCATATATTCCACCTCATCTAATACCGTATATAATTTATGGATTTTATAACTCAAATCAACTGTTCATGACTTGAAATTTCATAATTTATTGTTGTGTTATTTTCTATCTTTATTGACTTGACGATGCTTGATAAAGAATAGCATTCACCATATATTTATACATTTTGATATCATTTTGATGATGATTATGTATATTCAAACTGACTGTCCATATGATCTGCATTCTATTTATTGTCGTAATTTCAATGATAACATGTAAATCTTCCATTGGACAAAAATAAAATGAAATTAAATGAAATATGAAAATGTTTTTTTTCAATTTTAGAAACATTAGCTGAATGTTTGAGATGCAGCTGGGTAGGTTTATATTTTGTTATCGCTCTGGTTCCGTTTATATAAGAAGACATCATTCTCATCCCTACTCGAGACTTACTTACATAGGGGAGAATGGCCCATAATGACACACTTGGGTCAAATGACACATTGGCTGTTTTAAATAGTTGCAAGCACTTTCCGTAGGGAAATATATTTTTTAAATGTAATATAAATGGTATAAAGTCAGCGAAACAAGATGGCTGACGCATAGACATCTTTGCACACATTCAGCAATTAAAAATATGAAAGGGAGGTCGCCCTTACGATATTGTGTTGATGTTCATGTAGTAGAATCTCGAGCGGCTTAAAAAGTGAATGAATATTTGAGTGTTTAAGCTAGAGAGTGATTATTATTATTATTATTATTATTATTTTTTTTTAATAACATCGAAACTTGATATAAAATCATTGTTCCCCAATTAAGGCTAAGGATGAAAAGTAGGATCGTTTGGACGGGGCACCACAAGGGCGATCTTACCACCCCATTTTAATTATTTAAAACCAATGAACTTATTATTATTGTGCATCATAATTACCTTATATTGACGCACTGCTGACATGTGAGGTTTTAAATGCATGTCAACTCTGAAATAACACTGTGGGCATAATGCCCATGTTATTTTGCCCTATAGATACTTGGGCAAAATGGTTTTTGTAAGGGTTTTGTAATTCAATTATTCAAAATGAATGGTGCTTACAAATATGATGCTTGTATTCTTTATGAATCAATAACTGAATGAAATATACGCACATAAAATCAGTTTGTAATTTATATGTAAACTTGTTCCCCTATGTATTTTAGTGCTTAGCCATGTGATTTCAGGTCTTTCTCCCCTACATCATCTAATTTTTAGGATCGTGAGAATTTGATGGAGATATATTCTAGTCTGAAATTGAGAAATAATTAATTAGATGAATACTATTTAATGATGGAATTGTCATCTATATAGGTATACGATGAAGAGTGTACAATTATTAAGTCACAAGTTGAAAGAAAGTTGAAAAAGGCAGATAATTATGGACGACTTCCATTTTCCGCTCATTTGACGTCATAAAACATAATTTCCAATCAAGGGGGCTGCTAGAACTGTATAGTAAAATCCAAATATCCAATCAGGATATTTCTAATTGACCACACATGATATAGGCCTACCATCGAACTGGCCGACTGGTAAAAGCCACGGCTATCTTTATTCGTCAGTTATCTAGTCACAACACTATCCGCCAGAAAAAGTTTTCAGGTACGCTGTCAGTGTCGACAAGTGGAACTAGAGAAAAGTCACAAAATGAAGCGCATGTATATTTCCAACAATGACATTGATTGGAATATAACATTGTTGACTGAACTTTTGTAACTATTCGTCGGCCATATTGAGATTCAGAAGCGCATTCTATTATTACTTTTCGTGTCGAATATAGCCCATAATAAAACAACTAAATGTGGCTTGTTCAACAGGTGAATCCAGGCAGTAAAGCAGCGCAACGCGGCGTCAGAGAAGGTGACGTCATCTCGACGATCAACAGCCAATCAGCGAAGACCATTTCGAACAGCGACGCTCACGCTCTCTTGCGGAACGCCGGGGAAACATTACTGCTGGGACTTAACGAGTGAGTTGACGCTTACAATAGAATGAGCCGTTTTTACAATTCAATGCGCAGGCGCGTCCCACGCCTTCTAACGGCCGAGATCGCTGGTATTGCATTCTGGGAGTTTTAGTACTGTTCAAAAAGTCAGCTCGCTCATCCACAGAGTTGAAGGCAAAACACCGATACCGGTATATATAACTTGCATTATCTCTCATTTTACTCACTCTGACAGTGTGTAAGTCTATTAGAATATGATAAACACATGAATATTGGAACTACTATCATATTATAAGTAAATATGTTCACTGTAACGCACAATAATATAAACCATTCGTGCTAATTTCATTGGCAGCATGACTTTCGAACGCAGGTACTGACATCCCGTTCTAGTTTAAACATCGCCGCTAGATGGCTCATTCTTTTCGAAAAGGGTCTATTGCAGATTTACTTGAATTCTATGATTTATTTGTTTACTTCCCAGGCTTTGCATGGCTATACACTGCCAGTGTTTCCACAAAGCGAATGAAAAATATCCACCCATTTCCGTGACTAGCATCTTCCGTTTCTGGTTTACACAGTGATTGAACCCATAAGTCCAGCTAGATTATTTGAGGGCGAGAATGAGCGGGTGATAAAGGAACAGTATGGAGTGATGACGAAAAGTGGAAGGATGTTCACTGTAGAAACTCATCGTCTTATGTCTTATGCGGGACTCGAACTCACGCTCAACGGTATCTTATGTTTCCACAGTGGTGCCTCAGTTGTTTGACTTGAGGGAAAGTGGCTAATTTGGGGTGGGCATAATTTGATTTGTAGTTTGGAATCAATCATGCCTAGGCCTATCGAGGGAAAGTGGCTAATTTGGGGTGGGCATAATTTGATTTGTAGTTTGGAATCAATCATGCCTAGGCCTATCGAGGGAAAGTGGCTAATTTGGGGTGGGCATAATTTGATTTGTAGTTTGGAATTAATCATGTCTAGGCCTAATGCTTATCGATGAGCGATGTACTGTGATAGGCAACTGCGTCACAACTGTATTGACATGTAACTGTAACTGTAAATGTAACTGTAATGACATGTAACTGTAACTGTACATGTAACTGTAATGACATTCCGATTTTTAGATAAATCTCCATTAAATACACTATACATCGTCCATTATACACTAGGCAAACGCACATGCGATGTAAGGTGAGTGAGTTATCTGAATAGAGTACATAATCGGAAACTTTACATAGGCCTACATTGATTCATTAAAAATATACTCCATTTAGTGAATATCGAATCCAGAAAGTTGTGAATCTCGCCAACATGATGCTGCCAACTTCACTATCTATATTCGATGAATTGAAAACCTTTATTACATTATTTTCTTCAAAACGGCTGGTCCTAATTGGATATAAAATTGTGATATTAAGTGTATCATTTTTGTGTCCAAATTCAGTTATTTTTTTTGAAGATTTTCTTTTTCAAATTTTCTCACCCATCCTAATCTCATGGGATTTTTAGAAACTTTGAGATTGTGTTTCTCAAAAATGGTTCGACCGATTCAACCCCAAAACTAAACACTTCCAAGTTGGATAACTCTGCGTGTTCAAAAAAAGTTTCATGTCGATCAATCAAACCGTGCGACCTGTGGAGTGGGTAGAAACGAACGGAAAAAAATAACACAGACAAAGCTCCATAAGAGTGGGATGGAGTCCTTCGCTATCGCTAATCCAAACGAATCAGGGACGTCATTCGTATATACGTTGCGACTGTTGTGAGAGATTAGTTGAGCTTGGACTTCCGTGAACACGGTTAGCGTTCAGCTTTCGCTCAGCGATATAAAGTTGGGCCGAGTTCAACATTCAGACACCGCGACGCTAACGTCACTGATCGGTTATTTTTCCAAGATGGCGGCTACAATATCCGCTTTGCGAATTCGCTTATGAATCCCGCATCCATAGAAATCCAGCTTTAATCTATAACTGTCGTATCAATAGTTCATCATGTATAAATAACCTTTATTGGTCCCTGGATATCAACAAATTTATAATAATCAATATAAAATACAATTGTTAATGTTGATGTATATATATATATGAATGAAATATAGATGAAAAAAGTTATACAAAGTTATAAAAAAAGTAAGTGAGAAATTGAAAATTGAAATAATTAATAATAACAGTAGCCTATGCTTGAAAAATTGAACTTATCATAAAAATTGAGAATATAACTGAGAAAAATGATTGAAAGTGAAAATATTTGAGGTTCTTGCAAGAAATGAAAATATAAAAAAAAAAATATCAAAATATAGGCTGGAAAAATGTACTTGATTATGTATTTTACCCGGTATATTTAATAAAATTAGTTCACTAATTGCCCAGTTTTAAAAATTGATGATGATTGGATTGACCAATACTTATCGAATCAACTTGTTATCACCCTTGGTTACATATATTATTTTCCCACCTTAACTAATAGTTAACGTATTGATATACTCGACTAAGATCGGTTATTTATAAATGATATCACTCACGACAGTTATACAATGGAGTACAGGAACGAGGCCCCAGTATATCACCTTGACTACCCCCCCGTGACGTCATTTAAGTGGGCGTCGCCTCCAGTAAATACCTTCAACTCGCCTCATTGCACTCATCTGGGCGTTCAATCCGAAGGACATGCGGAACCGAGCGGTAGTCTCACCGTAATAACAGTGTTAGCGATCGGGGGTGCCGATCCGGCAATTTAATAGTGATTTAGTCAGCGTGGAGTAATACTGACATATAAGTTCCATTTCGTTTACAATTGCTCTATATACATTTTATTTCATTTTGATTGTTCAAGAGCCCACCAACAGCTGGGTTATTTGGGGGTACGAATGCACGGTGATGGTTGAATCATGTTTATATAATCCCATGTAATATACGGGTTTCAAACCCACACTCCAGTTCATTTCAGTTCTCAAAGCATAGCAGGGGATACTGTATCTATGACAGGCTTACATATTTTGAAAATATTGGTTATAAAGTGGAGTAGGCCTATTCAGAGGGATAGAGAATAAGATTTTTGACAGGCCCGGACTTGAGAATCTATAGCATCTCTAGGCTGAACCTATAGTTTAGTGCCCCCATACTTATTTTCAAAATGTGCATGTAAGACTAGTGTGAAAATAGAAAATAAATGAATAAATGTAAAAAATATTTCGGTCAATGTGAAAACCACGTGGCACGTCAACTTATTTCCGCTCATTACCGACATTACCAATAACTTACTAAGTAACGGAATGTTTATACGATACGACTTACCCGGGGTGAAGTCCTAGAAAGACATACCAGGGCATATTTCAGCAATATTTCAGTCAATCCAATAGCCCCGCAGGGAATGTTTTAAAATATCATTTTTTTAGATTATATTCTGTAAGTTGTAGATATTGACCAATATTATTGTAGTGTTAGTGAGAATATGAATGGGAATAATAATGAAAATATGTTGGTGCTACTTTTGGTTTCATTTTTAACTACATGATATATAACTTCGTGTTGCATTTTTTGATACTATTTCATTTAATTTGAAACAACAATATGAAAGCCTTGAAGAGCCCAAGCGCCCCCTGGGCTCTTGCACCCCTTCAACCTTGCCAGCCTGTGCGTAAATCCGGGCATGATTTTTGACACTTTATTTCATTCAGGCAATATAAAATCACGACACTAGAATGAAAACTAGAAATCATTAAAACTATAGATCACCATCTCAATTTTAGAAATTGGGATAATTTTTCGTTCTCAACTACACTGCGTGAGTCATGACGTATACATGACCGATTCTGTGCAGAATCGACAGAATCGAGTAGGCCTAATGTCTACGTCATGACTCAGAAAAAAAGCCGGGTCCTGGAGGATGAATACGTGAATTTTAATTTCTGAAACAGATAATGATTTCTATTTTTCTCTAAAATTAGTGAAATAAACATCGTCATTATTTGTTGAACCAGTTCCATTTCAATTTTTTTCTCCAAATTGAAAATTTAAAAATTTGAATTTCTGGAACAGATGATGATTTTTGGTTTTCTCTGAAATTAGTGAAATGAATATCGTTAGTTTTTGTTGAAATCCAGTTCAATTTGAAATAAAAAGAAATAAAAATGAAAAAAAAAAAATTTCTGAAACATATAGTGATTTCTAGCTTTCCCTCAAATTAGTGAAATCAATATTATCTGTTGAAATCCGGTATCATTTTTTTTGCAAAATTAAAAATTTCAAAATCTAAATTTCTGGAACATATAATGATTTCTAGTTTTCTCTAAATTTGGTGAAATAAAATCATCATCATTTGTCGAAATCAAGTTTCGGTTTTGTGATGCCCTCTAACCAAACAATCATCGTGCCGTGTAAAGTGAAGGTGCGAGACGTCTTGCCCCCCCCCCCCCCTCCCCCGCCCCCCTCATCTGCCACTCGGTATCGTGACGTTGGCAGCAGTGACCCTCTAACGCAGCAATGCGTGGTTCCCCGGTTACAACCAATAGTAATTGATTGGCCGCGCTTCAAACACACACACCGTGTATTTGTGTTGTTAGATTGGTGTGATGTAACCCGTTGTGTGGAGAGCATCCTCTACTTGACGGCTTGACGGTGTGTTGAGGGGAAGAGAGGGGGGGGGGGAGGCAGCGGTGCGGCCCTTGAAGATCGTATACTGGAATAAAGTCGATCCAGTTGTGTGGCATGGGTTTGGTTGTCCAACCTTTTACTTGAACCCTAACCATATTCCATTGTAAAAGTAATTCTAAGCCCATGTCACACGACCGCGAATCGACTTTATTGCGGTATATGCTCTTCAGCACCCCCGCTGAGGTTTTGAGGAGCAGTCGGTACAGATAGCTCAGTGGTAATGCGCTTGCTATGACCGGGAGGTGAGGGTGGATCTCCGCCACAGTCCATATTGACAGAGGTATTTCGCAGGGTTGAGAAAAATACGGGTTATATTTAAAAAAAAAAAACACAGCTCAATGTTTTTCTTGATGTTTTTTTCTTAAATGGAAAATATTATACTGAGGCTTGTGGCCGAGTGATTAATACACCAAACTGTAACTCAGGAGACCGGGGTTATATTCCCGCCATGGTCGACCATCCTGACAGAGGTTTATCGTGATTTTCCTCTGTCATTCAGGTTAATACGGGGATGGTTCCTTAACAACAGGCCACGACCGACTCCTCCCCACTATCCAAAAACACCTGATGAAATAACCTCTCGTCATCATACCACCATCTCATATATCATTCACCGACGTTAGTAGAGTGCGTCGTTAAACCAAATATAAATAAAAATAGGAATCGGATACATTATTTCACTATAGTGTTGTTATTTCAAGTTCGTTATTTTTTTTCCATCCTTACTTTCTAGTAACGTTTTTATTTCTGTTGGGTAATCCACATTTTTACCTCGTTGCTCGTGTCTCATATGTAGATCATTGTGTCGCCTCACCAAGACCGATTGGTCCACCCGGTCAGCGGGGGGCGGGGGGTGGGGTGTGTGTGTGTGGGGGGGGGGGGGGGAGTGTGGGAACTGGGAGGAGCAGGGAGAGAGGAAGTGTTCGGCTCGTCTTCCGGAGGCGCGGACACCGAGCACACAACAAAACACCCGTTCAATTGGCACGGAATGCAAAACATGGCCCTTCCACCAATAACTATGTGACATTGCAATGATGTGGAGTGTAGCACTAAATCGGGAGGAAGATAGTAATTCTTCATTATTCTATTGTATTTCTCAGTTAGTTTTATCGGAAACCAATATATTGTGTCATGTGTAGGAAGTAGTACAAATATACCAAATATATACCAAACACACATCATTTGAAAAATTGTACAAATTATATTGAGTAGGAGAAAGCGTGAGAAGTAGATATAGTGAGAGCTAGAGAGAAAGAGAGAGAGACAGCGAGAGGAAGAGAGAAAGAGAGAGAGAAAGAGCAGAAAGAGAGAGAGAAAGAGAGAGAGAAAGAGAGAGAGAAAGAGAGAGAGAAAGAGAGAGAGAGAGAAAGAGAGAGAGAGAGAGAGAGAAAGAGAGAGCGAGAGAGAGAGAGAGAGAGAGAGAGAGAGAGAGAGAGAGAGAGAGAGAGAGAGAGAGAGAGAGAGAGAGAGAGAGAGAGAGAGAGAGAGAGAGAGAGAGAGAGAGAGAGAGAGAGAGAGAGAGAGAGAGAGACAGAGACAGAGAGATGGAGAGATATGGAGAGAGAATATTAATTGTCTTTATTTTTGGATGGTGGTAGGCCTAATGACCCCACCAACAGCTAGATTATGTGGAAAAAATTACGAATGAGCGGGTGATAATGAAATGATGATATGACCAGAACCCATGCCTCTTGCGGGACTCGAACCCACAACCCGCCTCTCTACAGTGTCTGAAGCAGTGTCTCATCTGACTGAGCCAGCAAGAATGGGAACATATTCACTCCAATCACTTGATGCGAGAACACGATTCTTGACAAACGCCGCCCATTTGAGGTGTTCACCAAATGTCTGTTCCTGTTTGTTTCTCAGGGATAACTGTGGCTCGCCGAAGAGGAGAGAGAAGAGAAGCCAGCCAAGCACGACGAACGAAGCACGGTCCTATTCAAGCACGACTACGACCACACACTCGACATTCAAACCATCCTCTCTCGTCACCAACGGCGCGCCAACGACGAGCACCAACGACGACAACACCAGCCAAGGTAAGCTGCACATGGTCGCTACAGTATATACGTATGGATGTTGATGATGATGATTATTGTATGCTTAACGACCCCACCAACAGCTAGGTTATACGGGGGTACGAATGAACTGCATGGTGATTATGCATGTATGAAGTGATGATCAGTGAGAGGACATTCACAAAAACTCATGCCTTATGCGGGATTCGAACCCACGCCCAACGGTGACTTCAGTTTCTGAAGCGGTGCCTCAGCTGACCGAGCTACCGAGGGTGGCAGATGTATAGTGTTTAAAATGGTATATTGACAGCTATTTTTTCAAGTTATATTTGTATCAAGTTTGTGATACAACAACCAAGGTCTCCAAGGTGAGGAGCTTCTAGTTGGTAGAATAATGTAATTATTATATTAAAAATTACAATAGAATAATGTATTAAAATAGAAATATTATATATGGTAATGACCAAAATGTAGTCAAAGTAGCATGCACGCTCATATTTATTTCAAGTGCCGTAAGTTCAGCGAAAAGATATGACAGGGTGCGATTCGTATTCAAAAATACTTGTTGAATTAAGTTCAACTTGAATTTCTTCATTGTAGAATTATTTTTGAAATTAGTCAGTTATTTTTCAAGTAGTTCCAAATGATATCAAGAAGTATTTTTGTTCAGTTATGTATATACGTTCCTCATTTTCGGTAATCGTTGAAACGTATTTCTGATGCGAGGGGTTAACTACTCCTGAAATCCGGTGTACACTTGCCATGAAATCCCCTTGGAATCCCTGAAATCCCTGAAATCCCTGAAATCCCTGAAATCTCTTGAAATCCTTGAAATCCCTTGAAATCCCTTGAATCTCTTGAAATCCCGGAAATCCCTGAAATCCCCTTGAAACCCCTGGAATCTCTTGAAACCCCTGAAATCTCTTGAAATCCCCTGAAATCCCCTGAAATCCCTGAAATCCATGAAATCTCTTGAAATCCCTGAAATCCCTGAAATCCCTGAAATCCCTGAAATCCCTGAAATCCCCTTGGAATTCCTGAAATCTCTTGAAATCCCCTGAAATCCCCTGAAATCCATGAAATCTCTTGAAATCCCCTGAAATCCTTGAAATCCCTTGAAATCCCTTGAATCTCTTGAAATCCCTAAAATCTCTTGAAATCACCTGAAATCTTGAAATCTGAAATCAGGTGTACACCAAATTTGCGAGTTGTAAACCCCTCGTCCTGATGATACAGCATGGGCCCCGACGCTGCCACTGCGGTATAGTTACGCCACTGAGTATGATTGTTTGTCATGGTCGGCTGGTTCTCGACGCTGATTGGCTGCCACAGGAAGTGACTCGGGACAATGTTAAACGCTGCCCGCCCCGCTTATTTGTCTGGAACAGAACTATTAGCTGTTGATGATTATTACCAGCCTGATTAAATGCTTGATGGTTAATAATAAAATGTCTGGGTAGATTATTGATAAATCACTCTGTCACTCAGACAATTCGAATTTCTCACTCATTGTTTATTATATTTATATTCATTATTCATTTTCACTGTTTAACTCCATCTTGTTTATTTTCTAACGTATTTAATTTAACATATTTAACATACAAAATCAAACATCACAAGAAAAGAAGAGAAGTTAAAAGAAAAAGTTCAAGACCAACGAACACTTTTTTATCCATCCTGACTTGGTTTACCGTGGTTTCCCACAGTCCTCGAAGCAAATGCTTAGATGAAGTACTAATTGGCCACGACCTTTAATTAGTAGAGTGATAGGCCTAATTATAACATTATAGGTCTATCCCTCATTTTTTTCTCTGCCCATTTTGTATAATGATAAACTTTACATCTGCTGTTAATGGAAAGAAGTGATGATCATTGCCCAAGAGACTTAGTTCAAAGTGGAAGATATCAACATTCGTGTGTTTTGTGTCCGAATACATTCCACAGAAACAGTCGTAATGTGTTCCGGACGTTCGGAAAATGAAATACTTTCATCTAATCAAAATGGGATGGTAAAATCGCCCTTGTGGTGCCCCATCCAGAAGGTCCCATCTGTCATCCAAAGAGGCCGCAGGCGCTCGTATTTCACACCGCAAACTCTCACGGCCGTAATGTTTGAGATATCAATATGATTGTTTTTGCATTCTGTTAATAATTGAAAAACAGAGGTTATCGCATTCACAGAATTTTGAACAAAAAATTTCTAATTTTTCAAATTCTTCAAATGGAAAATTACATTTTTCTAGTTTACGAAAACCTAGATACATATTTTTGAATACCGAAAAAAAAAAAGTCTGTGAAATATATCAAAAGTGTGAGTAAGGGAATTAACGGCGTTAACGTGAATATGAGTTCGGCGGGCTAGTCTATGGGTTGCGCCTAGCACACGATGCATGTTAAACTCGAGTCTGAAGCGAGCGAACAACGAGCCCGTGTAGAGCGCCTGCGCGGCCTCTTAAATTTTGTATCAAGTTTCGATGTTATTAAAAAAAAAAAAATTAATCAAGTTTGTATTTTACTCGACCTTCTTATGCATACTTCTGTTCCAATCATCGCATTACACAATATTCTTCCCGTTATTTTTCTATATTCAATCCAAAGTCAAGCTCTTTGGGGCTTTGTGGACATCACGTGACCGTTCATTTAGATGTATGTTTCATGTACTTTTGTTCAATCAAAAGAAGAGAAAATTCTGGCATTCTATGAAGCACAATCGAGTAAACAAAATCAGTCAAATGACCGTGAAATCCTGAATTCTAAAAACGGTTCATCTTCAATTATTTGAACCCTTCAACCCCAAATGCACACTTGAAGAGTCCACGAGAGTCGATTCAGCGAAATATCAGTTCGTTGGAGATAACTTCTGAACGGAATGAGATTTCGAAATTCTGATACAAAAGAAACACAGATAATATTTCTACTCGCAAGATGGTATAAGTTACAACTATTCAACTCATACCGCCTAATTGTCAAGCGTGTACAGCTAAATAAAACATTTTTTTTTTAGCCGCAATACGCTTGACAATTAGGCAACATGAGTCAGATAGTTGAAACTTATATCGTCTTGAAGCTATTGTAATTATCTGTGTTTCTCGCTTATTAGAATTTCGATATCTCATACCATTCAAAAGTCATCACCAAAAAACTGATATCTCGCTAAATCGACTCCCATGGACTCTTAAGTTCTATATATTATATTCATATATATATATATATATATATATATATATATATATATATATATATATATATATATATATACATGATATATATATATATATATATATATATATATATATATATATATATATATATATATATATATATATATATATATATATATATATATATATATATATATATATATATATATATTAATAATCAAATCTTTATGGATAATTGAAAGTCGCGTTGACGAATAAATATTTATTTAATTGCCCGACGTTTCGACTACAATATAGTGGTCATTTTCGAGGGCTAAAAATGAAAATAATTATATAAATGATAAATAATAGGAAACAAAAAACAGATTCTCATGCAGAAAAACACATCTTCAATGAATGTCTTGAAAGGTGTAGTAAAAATAACAATATTTTTATTATTTTTTATTTTTATTATTTATTGTTATTTTGTGAATTTCCAATTCACAGTGGAAATAGAAAATCAACAGAATAAGTTACCATTTCTGGATGTATTGCTCGGACGGAAACCAGACGGAACGTTAACTCATACTGTTTATAGGAAGCAAACAAACACTAATAGATATTTAAATTCCAAATCCCATCATCATCCATGTCAAAAGAGGAGCGTACTGAATACTCTGGTTACCAGGTAAAGAAGACTCACTGATGAGCAACACATGTCGGAAGAACTAGTTAGTTTGAGAAAAACATTCGAACAGAACGGCTACTCGAACAAAGACATATCCAAAGCCATGAACTTTGTTCCAACAACTCGGAAGAAGCCAGATAAGAGCATAGCTACCGCGTTACTACCATATGCAAGTGGCATAACGGATAGAATAGGACGCATGCTGAAAAAGCATAATATTGAAACTATTTATACTCCCGATAATAAACTACAAAGTAAATTCAGATCAGTAAAGGACAAGATACATCTGGAGTCATGTGGGGTATATAAAGTGCCATGCGAGTGTGGCCTTGTTTACATTGGTCAAACTAAAAAACCCACTTCCGATCGACTCAAACAACATAAGTACCATGAACGGACCAAGAATTCAAGATTGTCTGCCATTGCTAAACATCATATAGAAGAGAAATACAATATTCTATACGAAGAATCTGTAGTATTGGATCGCCAAGAAAAGCGGTGGCCGAGGGCGATAAGCGAAGCCATTGAAATTATAAAACATCCACATAATTTCAATGGCGAAGATTGTGGATATACCCTATCGCCTAGCTGGACCACTGCACTTGGCGAATTGCGATATCAGCCCAGACTAACAGACAGGATTGTTCTCGAAGCAGATGGAACCATGAATGAAGGAAGGCGACCATACTATTTGAGGAGTAGGATCAATCTGATAACCTAGCCCAGCATGTGTGATCCAGAACACTGTGATATAGTCATCTAGATTCATAGATGTGCATCAAGCTTATTTTTATTTTTATTTTTATTGTTATTTTTATTACACCTTTCAAGACATTCATTGAAGATGTGTTTTTCTGCATAAGAATCTGTTTTTTGGTTCCTATTATTTATCATTTATATAATTATTTTCATTTTTAGCCCTCGAGAATGACCACTATATTGTAGTCGAAACGTCGGGCAATTAAATAAATATTTATTCGTCAACGCGACTTTTAATTATCCATAAAGATTTGATTATTAATTACATAATGAGTCGTGAAAGCTTTCAACAAAACATATATATATATATATATATATATATATATATATATATATATATATATATATATATATATATATATGTATATATATATATATATATATGTATATATATATGTGTGTATATATATATATATATATATATATATATATATATATATATATTTATATATATATATATATATATATATATATATATATATATATATATATTTATATATATATATATATATATATATATATATATATATATATATATATATATATATATTCATATATATATATATATATATATATATATATATATATATATATATATATATACATATATATATATATATATATATATATATATATATATATATATATATATATATATATATATATATATATATATATATATATATATATATATATACATATATATATATATATATATATATATATATATATATATATATATATATATTATATATTAATATATAATATATATATTTATTTTCCAATTGAACAAAATAACATGGAGCATACATATAACTAAATGATCAGTCACGTGATATTCACGAAGTCCTGAAGAGCTTGACTGTGTATTATACATACATAAATAATGGGAGAGAATATCGTGTAATGTGATATTGAAATAAAATTATGCATAACAAAGTCAAATAAAATACAAACTAAATCAGATATATTAGAAAATGAACACGTTGGTAAGTCAATCAGTTGAAGTGAATAATAAATATAACAAACAAGTTATAACATATATCATCTTGCTGAAGCTTTTCAATGGTTTGAGAATTAGAGAATGGTTGATGATTGGTTTGAGAATTAGAGAATGGTTGATGAATGGTTTGAGAATTAGAGAATGGTTGATGAATGGTTTGAGAATTAGAGAATGGTTGATTAATGGTTTGAGAATTAGAGAATGGTTGATGAATGGTTTGAGAATTAGAGAATGGTTGATGAATGGTTTGAGAATGGTTTTAGGATGGTTTGAGAATGGTTTGAGAATTAGAGAATGGTTGATGAATGGTTTGAGAATTAGAGAATGGTTGATGAATGGTTTGAGAATGGCTGAGAATGGTTTGAGAATTAGAGAATGGTTGATGAATGGTTTGAGAATTGGAGAATGGTTGATGAATGGTTTGAGAATTAGAGAATGGTTGATGAATGGTTTGAGAATGGTTTGAGAATGGTTTGATGAATGGTTTGAGAATGGTTTGAGAATGGTTTGAGAATGGTTAGAGAAAATGTAGATTCGGGAGAAACACAGATATTGAATGAATGCACTTTGGGGTTTAACGGCGCGTCAACGACTTGGTTATATTGCGCCACATAATAATAATTATTATAATTATATTGAAGACGGTATAATAACTTATAACTATACTACTCATATCGCATTAATCATGAAGATAGAATAAATAAACAGAAAAAGATCCGATTTGAATCGAATGTAAGTCTTTATCAACGCTGATCAAATAAAACTGCTCCTCGATGAGTTTCTTATTCCAATCCGACTGCCCATCTTCTCCCCCCTTTTCTCCCCCCCGGATATGATTATTTCATCTAATAAAACAGACCCACCCTTCCCTTCCATTCTTCTCCGTCACACCTCACTACCCTTAACCTTATCTACCTCGATTGCCCGTCTCTTCCTATCCTCCAACATCAACACTCGGACGTTCCCAACCTTCTCAAAACTCAGCAGATGTTCAATATACTGTCTTGTCAGCGTCGATCGCCCGTCTTTTCGTATAGTTTAATATCACCGATCGGGCGTTTCGATCCTGTTTAACAGCTGAATCATGGTTTGAGCGCGTATTGCGGTTCGACCGGGTGTCTCAGGGTATGTGTTGGTATTGGCGACCGGGTGTTTCGATGAGTCGTGGAGAAGACAGATGTCTTGGAAGTGACGACGTCGAAGGCAGCGTCTTAGTTCAGTAGAGGTTACGACATCGAGTGTTGTTGACGCGAACATGTTATTGTTTGGTGGAATATTTCGCTTGAAAGTGAAACAGTTAGTTAATTTAATCGATAATGTTAATCAGTTGATTTAAGTCAAAATTGTGTTTGTTATTTCTCAAGTGAAATATTCTGAATCTTTGAATATTCTTGAAGATATAATTGTTCCAAAATTGGATCAGTTTTGATAATTAACCTACTTTTCAAAAGAATCGTTTTATGGATGTTTTAACGAAATTTGTTCCTGCTCAGAGCGCATGCGTAGTTTAAAATTAATTTCAATATTGTTTCATATTCAATGAAGGGGCGCCTGAAGAGCGTAAACCGGAATAAAGTCGATTCGGTCGTGTAACATTGGTTTCAGGGTACTTTTCAATGCAATGTGGTTCAGGCATGGACTGAAGATATAGTTCCGCAACTAAGTTATATCTTTAGTCTATGGTTCAGGTAAGGTTGGACACCCAAACCCATGTTACACAACCGAGTTGACTTTATTCCGGTTTTACGCAATTCAGGCGCACCTTTAACCATCCTTTTTTGAACAGTGATACAGTTTTGAGATGATTCCATAATGTGACCATTCGTTTCGTTAAAACATATATATATAAACTCTTAAATATATATTTTTTATAACTTTTTATCGTGAAAATAACTGATTTTACAATGATATTATGAAATACAATCGATCTTTCCACGTGTGTTTTCAATAAGTTTGCCTCATTGTAGTATTCTGTATTATTTGTAGGCCTACCTTTTTATAAGACGTATTTATTGATTTAGTTTCTTGCATTGCTAACGTCTTATTATACCATTTATAGGCCTATATATGAAAAATCCCCGGGTGGAATTTTCTCCTCAATATAGATGGGTTCCCCTAGAACCAGAAAATGAAAGATTTTGACTTTATTTATTATATAAAACTATATACTTTTTAAATCTCTAAATATAATGAAGTTCCCGAACTTGTTGAAATGCCCCTCGTTCTGTCGCTTGGACGACCGTGGCACCCCTGTCGTCGACGGCTGGCAACATACGAAATGTCGTGAAAAGCGTCGGAAAAGCGTGTCGAATATTTTCCGAGTCCTCGGAGCACTACGGTGGCGCCGTCGGAAACACCGAACGGTGAAGAACTTGAGAACTAGCGAGAGGAAAGGTGCGAGGTACATTTCTTATCCGTTACCTTCGCTGGGTGAGTTGCTGTATAGGATGTAGCTATACATAGAGATGTATTTAGTATTTAGTATGATCAGATTTATTTTTTAATAACATCGAAACTTGATACAAAATCATTGTTTCCGAATTGAGGCTATGGAATAAAGGTAGGATCGTTTGGAAGAGGCACTACAAGGGCAATCTTACCACCCCATTCTAATTACTTGAAACCAATGAACTTCAACACCAGGACTGCGCTGTTTGTGACCATAATTTCACGCCGCAGATA
Source organism: Brachyptera risi (assembly GCA_964007535.1). Taxonomy (NCBI): domain Eukaryota; kingdom Metazoa; phylum Arthropoda; class Insecta; order Plecoptera; family Taeniopterygidae; genus Brachyptera; species Brachyptera risi. The sequence goes on along the minus strand of OZ023335.1, from coordinate 17,236,723 downwards.
TACAAGTATTTTAGTTTCCAAAGTCCGGAACACATTATAAGCGAAAAGCGTTTCTGTGATATATATCCGGACATTACCAGCATTGGTATTGAGAGAACAAACAAATTACACAGAATAAAACATTACTGCCGAGACACAAATATGTACGCCTTCTTATCGTTGCTAACGCGCTCGCTCCATGTGATCCAGTAGGTGAAGGGAATATCAGACCTGGTTCGATTCCCGCCATCGTCCATCTTCACAGTTTTTTTTTCATAGTTTCACTCTGTAGTCTAGACTAATACTGGAATGGTTCCTACAATACAGGCCACGAACACTCCCTTCCCACTATCCTTTCCATTACGTATAAGAAACCTTCATCCTAAAATCTCATGAATCATTCATCCGACGCCAATAGATCTTAGTTATCATACAATGCGTCGTTAAAACCCAATATATATATTAAAAATACCCCATACCTCGTTATTATCAGCATCAATTGAGGATCAGTTCAACTTTTCTCTTCAAATTTTCACATGTTTTGGAGATGATGATGAACCAAATTCATCCTTCAACACAAACATATATAACTTTTTCCTGGTATTTCGTATGCACCTTTTAACAAACAATCCGTTGTGACCCACCTCTATCAGGATGTTTCACCCCCCCACATTAAGTGCGTATATCACAATGGCCACCGAGACAGGTCGATTTCCTCCAATCACAGCCCCGCATTCATGCGGACACCGATTGTTCCTCGCACAACAATGTGGCCATCAGGGTCCACGCCCTGGCCGCTGCATGGAGGCGATATCGGGTCGGGAGCGGCTGATTGATTGATTGATTGACTTGCATTTGTTTTACACACCCTCGCACGGAGTTGTGTTGTGCAATAGCGTCCTCATTGGTGGAATTACTTGACACGATATCTGCTCCGAGTAATTGTTATAGATAGCGGTACTGGTATCCTCCGGTGCAATATATGATAATATATATAATATATATATATATATATATATATAAATATATATATATATATAAATATATATATATATATATATATATATATATATTTATATATATATATATATATATATTTATATATATATATTTATATATATATATATATATATATATATATATATATATATATATATATATATATATATATATATATATAAATATATATATATATAAATATATATATATATATATATATAATATATATATATATATATATATAATATATATATATATATATATATATATATATATATATATATATATATATATATATATATATATATATATATATATATATATATATATAATGAGCATATACGACCTTGTCCCGATGTATCGTTTCATTTTTCCATATTGGGTTTTAGCGACTCACTGTAATGATGACCAAGTTCTATTGGCGTCGGATGAATGATTAATGACATGATGGGATGATGTGGTGAAGCTGTTTCTTAGGTGATTGGAAGGATAGTGGGAAGGAACAAGGTCGTGGCCTATATTGTGGGAACCATCCCGGCATTAGCCTAGACTACAGAGGGAAACCAC
>OZ023335.1:17209502-17234978 GCA_964007535.1 Brachyptera risi | reverse complement strand
AAAATTTAGGTATTCCACAGGTTGTATCATTTCCGAATCTATTTCTGAAATTATAATTACAAAATTCATTGAATAATATTTCCAACGAATTATGTACGATTTTGAAAATAGTGTTAAAATTCGACTCAAAAATAGTTTTTAATTTATTTTTGTGAAAAGTGAAGAATTTCGAGCTATTCGCGTTTACTTCCTCACCGACATTGTGCATGTAACATGTCTCTCTTGCAACGTGACGTTGTATGGGCAGTACGCCCAATCAAAACACCGTCCCCCGTAGCTCAGTCAACTATCGCTTGAGCGAGCTTCACATGACGCGTATTGTGTGCGGAGGGTATTTATTTACCGATTCTGAGGCGCCTGAAGAGCGTATAATGGAATACGGACACTACCAAGAGTGAACGTGGGCTCGGCGTGTTTACTTGAAAACAGGATCTTTAAATGGGTGAATAGGTTGTACCTGTATTCGAGAAAACGATCAAAACCAAACCCAAATAACCCTGACCAATTCCCCGATATAGTCGCTCTCACGGCATTTATACACGCCAAGCCCACGTTCACTCTTGGTAATATCCGTATTCCGTTATGTGCTTTTCAGGCGCCCCCCGCGTATTGTGTGCGGAGCGTATTATACACGGACTCTGAAGGGATCGAGTGCTACCTGGCGGTCAATTTGGGGAACTAGAGTAGTATGCGGGGGGCGCCTGAAGAGCGAATACTGGAATGGAGGTGCTACGAAGAGTGAACTTGGCTTGGCGTGTTTACTTAGAAAGAGGATGTATATCTATTCGAGGAAACGATTATAACCTGACCCAAAAACCCTAAGACAGCTTTTCTGTGCTTTAATCAATTCCCCGAAATAGAGAAGCTTCTAGGGGATTATTATACGCCCAGCTCACCTTTACTCTGTACTGAATGTAACGGCACTATACAGTAAGGTACATGTAGTCCGCACACGAGGGTGTAGTGAGAACGCGGAAGGATACAGTGTGGTGTGTTCCTGGTAAGATGGGGTTGTAGAGCGGTCGAGGCAAGTCGCTCTGCTCCGTATAATGTATCATTATTCCACAATAATCCAATGTCGATTCAGATTATGTCTCCAAGATGATATAAAACCTATTCATACCAGGGTTGAGAAATATTGCCCGGCCCAAAAAAACCCGGCGAGTTTTTGATCCAATTACCCACATGAAAAAACCCGGCTAAAAGCGGGTTTTTGGGGTTTTTGGAAAATATTCATCATCAAATACCAAAACACTTCATAATAGTTCTATAAATGTTAATAATTACATTGCTTGTACACAACAAATATTTCCAGAATTACAGCTATGTATGTGAGCCTGAAGGCGCTTCAAACGAGTTACAGTAACAACTAACATAAGAAATAAGGATAAAATTACCGAAAAATTACCAAAAAATAAAACAAGACACCAACTTAAAAAGACAAAAGAGCACACACTGTACAAAATGGTAATTTGTTACTCATGTTAGGGTTATGTTTTAAAAAAAATCCCAAAACCCCCAAAACCCTGAAAAAACCCACCGGGCTGGGTTTTTTTTCAATAAAACCCGGGTTTTTCTCAACCCTGATTCATACAACACCTCTCAGTCCAACCATTACGTTACAACTCTTGATTAAACCTCTATACTTGATGATAGTATCGCTATTCCCGTATTCGCTCTTCAGCGCCCTCGCATGCAGGAAGACAACGGTTGTTACTCTCAGACCGCTGTCAGCTGGTCAAAAGCCCGCCAAATTGTTTCCATTGACAGCTCTGATCGAACGTGTTCAGTGTTCATCACATTAGGATTTGATTGAACTTTAATCACCACGCAAATCTGAAAGATCCAACAGTTCACCCTCGAGTTTCTTAGCTTTGGAGAGAGTCGATCTGCATTAGAATAAGCAAAATTTGCGTATCCATACAGCTATAATCCGAAGATAAGAGTCCAAGCATATAAGAATAATAACTTCGAAAAAATGGCCTACGTGAACAGGCAACAAGTTGCTCATACCGCTCTTTCCATGAAATAAAAACGTGTATATAGGCCTACGGCTTGCACTTCACGTACGCATTACAAAATCTGGTTAATTGGAAAATGTTTTTATAGTTTTGGGAATATAGTTTTTATAGTTTAGTTTGTTCAAAGTGTTTGAGCTTGGTTCGAAGTGGAAGATATCAACATTCGTGAATTTTGTTCACGTCTAATACCAATGCTGGTAATGTCCGGATATAAATCACAGAAACGGTTTTTACTTATAATGTGTTCCGGACTTACGGAAACTGAAAGACTTTTATATGCGGCGGAAAATAATGGTCACAGACAGTGCAATTCTGGTGTTGAAGTTTATTGGTTTTAAATAATTGAAATGGGATGGTAAGATCGCCCTTGTGGTGACCTGTCCAAACGATCCTACCTTCATCCTTAGCCTTATTTGGGGAACAATGATTTTGTATCACGTTTTGATGTTATATATAAAAAAAAGTGTTGACGAATTTTTAAACAGTGACTATGAAAGTGTTTTATACTTTAACGTGTAATTATACAATAGTGTGTACTGAAAGAGATGCCTTCATCATGAAACTTTACTTGTTTTTTCATTTAAATTATGAAGGCCTACATTGTATATCATGTATGTAGATGACATGTCCAACGTCACCATGTGATCAATTGGGATGAATAAACAAAACATTATGTATTATTAAACTGGGAAAACGTGGGGTTTGCGTTGTGAGTTGAGCTTAGAAGTATGGAAATCTGAAATGAAAAATATTTCGTGAGATCAATCCACATCTACGGACCTTGGATTACTTCAATCTTTCAAAAACCTTACCTGCAACTTGTTGATTTTTATAGTGCTGCAACCTGTCGCATATATACTTTGGAAAACCAATTGATCCCAACCTTCAATAAAATGAATACTTTTATTGCGTTTTCTTTGTTATTTCCCATCCGAATGTTGTGAAAGTCACTGAAAATATCCGCAATCATGTTTTCCATATTCAGTAGAAATTTTGAAGTTTTTGAAAATTTTCTACATTTCAAGTGTTTTCCATCCGTGTTATTCTCATGAGGATTTCTCAAACTTTCCGATTTTTTCCAGAAAAACCTTCCGACCGATTTTTCTAAAAAAACAATCCCAACCTATTCTGGTATGACAGAAATATGCAGAAAAAGTTTCAAGTCGATAGGTACTTTTTCCTGACCTGCATGCCGCGCACAATATAAAAAAAAAAAAAAACATGAAAACGAAGCCCATTCTTTTTCGGTCTGTGAAATAGAATCTTCGCTACGCTCATCTAATTATGGATGCAGTCACTGATACAATGCTAGACTGACGCTCGTCGTGTGCTCCACAGGTGGTGTACTCCAGACGACAGACGGTGACCGGCTGATCGACGCGACCGAGGCTCGAACCCCGAACAACAAAGCAAAGAGTGAGTGGACAGTAGATTCACAGCATGCATGCTCGCGTGAGATAGCTGTAGTGATGCACGGTTCCCCTCTTCGACGTCACTGATACAAATACTGAACTTGAGCAATATCCAGATTGCGGTAAAATATTTATTTATTTTTGTATTTATTGAATTAATATCAAATATTGAAGGATATCACATTCTTGGTACTACATTTTAATGAATGAAGGCGATATTTATCTCCCTAATTTTAGAGAAAACTAGAAATCATCATCTCAATTACAGAATTAAAAATTTTAATTTGTATACTCCACAGGTCATGAGTCATGAAGTGTGCCTCACCGATTCTCTATAAAAGACATGAACAGAATCGAGTAGTGTTTACGTCACGACTTGAAAAAAAAAGCCGGGTTGTCGAGGATAAATTGATTGATTATGATTCCCAAGATTGAGATGATGTGAAATTAGGGATATAAATATCGTCAATATTCGTAGAAATCTAGTTACAGGGTTGTGAAGTCTTTTAATCATTGACAAAGCCTACTACAACAGAGAACGCGTGGTCAATTTCAAGTCTGGAAATGCGTATATGAAATTCTGTTTGAAGATTCAATCCAAGAGAGCGAACGACAAATTCAGATGCCGAGCACATCGATTTTGTACCTTTTATACAATAAATAGACGATTTGAGTTCGTTAAGAGTCTATGGGAGTCGATTTGGCGAAATATCAGTTTTTTGATGATAACTTTTTAACGGTTTGAGATATCGAAATTCTATTCTGATACACGAGAAACAAAGATAATTATATTAGCTTCAAGATGGTATAAGTTATAACTATTTCAGTCATGTCGCATAACTGTCAAGCGTATACAGATGAATAAAAACACATTTTTCAGCTGTATATACGCTTGACAGTTATGCGACATGACTTGAATAGTTATTACTTATATCATCTTGAAGCTGAAATAATTATCTGTGATTCTTGTTTATCAGAATTCCGATTTATCATATCGTTGAAAAGTTATCACCAAAAAACTGATATTTCGTTAGATCGACTCCCATGGACTCTTAAGGTATATTTTGTGGTCACGTAATTTTTTTTCCTGATTCAAATTTAGAATTTATTGAAATCTGAGCTTAGTTCAAGTTCAGTTCAGAGTATAAGTTCAGTATTTGGTGTGGAATTGAATTGAATTAATCATATTATTATTTTCTTACTGCATGTGTTTCTAGATTCACTCGTTATGTCATACAGACTAACTAAAACCCTTCCATAATATTGAATACAATTTTAATCAAGTTGGAAAATGTAGTTCATAAAACCAACAAAAACTAGAACATAAAATCCGTAATGTCAAATGAAAATTCAATTCATGAAAAAGAGGCACCTCCACCAATATCTCTTGAAGTTTTTATATTATAAAATTTTAAATATTTCAAATATATTTTTATTCTGGCCCTACTGGTTCTATATGGATCTTCAAATATCTTAGCAGGTTAGGTTTGTGAGTTGGCGTCCAGTTTGAAATACTATGGGAAAGGTGGATAAAATAAAGGGAAAGGAAATATAACTAATGCAGGAATAGTACTGGAGGAATAGAGCTCAAAACAATTTCATTCATGAATAGTTGAATATATGTTTTTATAAAAGCAGACAAATTATATTTATATTAATAAATCCAATTGAGTTCTTCCTTAGATCATGAATCACAACAAACTATCCATTACGATTGTCTACGTTATAATTAACCATGATTATTATAATCATTCATTCATTTATTTATTCATCAATTTATCATTATTAGTATCAACTATCCTAGACTTTACAACATTTGGATGGGTTTTGGCAGACGATCAATATATTATATAACGATGTGCACGGTTTTATTCTAATCATCTGTAAGTTGGTAGCATTATCTTATAAGAGAGTGAAAATAGCATAGTTTAATCAAATCAGAATTGAAATTGATTTTTTTGCATATATATTCACTAACAGCATCCATTACGATCTTATGGATCTCAATAAAAACACTTATTTTCTTTCTTTCTTCCTTTTGTCACGCAATATCCTCAATTCCTAACGCAGGAAAAAGAGCACAACCAATCACATCTATTGCACAGCCGTCAGCCAATCAAGTCGTAGTTCCAAATTCAAATACAACAACAATGGACGTTGATGATACGTCACAACGAGAATCAAACGTTTTGAGTCCAACTGGTGGTTCAAAATCGCGAGGCAGACGAGCGAGGAAAGCGAGACAAAATGAACGAAAACGATTAGAAAAGCAGGAAGCAGAAGAAGTAGAAGCGATGGGCAATAAAAGTGGTAAAATCAAGAAGAATGGTGGAAGTGGAAAGGAAAAGAAAAAGGTTGAAGTTGTGGAAGTGAAGACTGATAAAAATGAAGAGAAAATTAAAGTGGGGAAAATCAAGAAGGTAGTTAAGGAGACGCCAGTTGTAATAGAAAACGTATCAGTAGCCAAAGACATTATCAATGAGGAGATAGGATCTGCATCAAAGGACATTGTGCAAGAGGGAATAGTATCAGGGGCTAAGGCTACTCTGCAAGAGAGGCCGTTATCAGGAGTTACGGAAACTATTGGTAAGGAGATAGGATCAGGCGCTGAGGATAATGTAAATGAGGTTACAGTATTATCTGTAGCCGAGGTTATTGTGGATGAAGGGACAGTATCAGAATCTAAGGACACTGTGAAACAGAGGACAGTATCAGGGGCTAAGGACACTGTAAAACAGGTACTAGAAACGTACGATAATTGGGATGAGGTTGTTGAAATGATAGACGACTTTGAGGTATCAGGGATCAATGATAAATTAAAAACGATCGAATCAGTTAAAAAAGTGACTTTCAATATTGCAACAACAGAAAAACCAGACGACGAAGGAGATAATATTGACATGAGTTTAGGTGCAGATTCGGAAAAAGTGATTCCAGCTGCGAGTTCATTCAAAGAAGTTATAAAAGATATTGGAGAAAATTTTCAAAGTGATGTGAGTGTGAAGATACCAGAAGAAAAAGAAACGAAAGAACCATCATTTTCATCTCGAAATACTGAAGATATCTGCAAAGAAAAAGATGATGCGTCTTTGAAGGAGTTGAAACCAATAATTAAACCGAAACCAATGAAGCCAAATTCCTTAGATGTTAACAAACTAGAAGTAGTGATGAAGAAGAACAAAGGAAAGAGTGGGAAGATAGCTAATTATGTAAAGGAATTGGGTTCTAAAATAACAGGAATAAAAAACAAAAAAGACGAAGAGATGATAGACAGTAGCACGGTAGATGACAAAACAACGGACGAAGAACATAAAACTAAGGACTCGTTAGATGAAGAATTAGTTAGTCCAGTTGGGGAAGTAACGACAACAGTGGAGAGTGTGACCGTAGAGATGGTTAGAGTAGCAGAAACTAGACAGACCTTCACAATGCAGAGCACGGGAAGTGGTAGAGCAGGAATTCAGAAAGTAGTAGAAAGTGAACCACATATCAAACCAGGCATAATTAAGAATGTGAGAGTACCAGAAACAGGTGTTAATGAAGACAAAAACAAGGATATTGAAATGCCAGTGAAACTTTCCGACGTATTGAATTGTTCAGACCAACCACCGTCAATATCTAAACAGGAGAACATAACATATCCAAATAAACATTTACTAACATCAGAAGAACAATTACTACTCGATCCTCGCCCAGCGATGTCCAACCAGGAAGAAGTCACCCTCCGTCAATTCCTCCACAGCTTGAACCTCACTGAACCTCACGCAGAGGACCCTCAATTCGTGCGACAAGTCTCTCAGGAGACGCCGACGATATCCGAGAGTGAAATCCGACAAACCAAACGTCAACAATCGGAAGATTTCTACGTTCCCCATCAGCGATACTTGGACGTGATACTAGAGGAGAACAGTGACATCATCGATAATGATAAGAAACACCAGGATGAGGACGTTAATAAATCCAGGACTTCGGATCAGGAAGTAATCCATCACCAGCATGAAGGATGTGGGAGGGTCCGTGGTAGAGGCTGGGATGAAGCAGTTTTTGATCCATTTTCCGGGGATATAAAACTGATATCGTCTCTGGAGGCCGGATCTTCCGATTTCCATTCTAAATTCGAAGACTTCCGAGATCGCCAAAGCGAGGAGCTGAGAGCCTGGGTGAAGAATTGTACTCCAGTTGTCGGAGGCTTGGGGCACCTATCCGAGGAGGATGAAAATGAGAGATCTCTCCCTAGGGATAAAGAGCTGAGAAAAGCTCGTACGTGGGATGAGGCGGTATCGATAATGGTGGCCGACGACATGGAGAGTAGCGGGGGAGAGGATGGTAGCAAACCGACGATCGAATTGGTAGAGAGCAGTGGAGACGAGGAGTGGCGAAGAGGTAGAGTCTCAGAGAAGAATCACAATGTAGAGATAGTCTACATTGACTCGTGTAGTTCTTCCAGCTCAGTTATATGTGATATTGAGGAAGATGACGAGAAGGTAGTCAAAGAAGAGGAGACGAATCCCGGCAAAGGCGTCATCGATAATTGTAAAGCAGAACCATTGCATTGTGATAAGATAAAGGATTCAATCCATAGAAATTCGATGGTGAATCTCGAATGTCGTGGTATTGTGGAGAAAGAAAACATGACTATATTCAGTGAGATTAATTCTCAAGGTAGCCATGTTGACGATAGTAAAGCACGACTCAAGGCCATTGGAGATCTGATGAGAGCATTCGAAAATGCTGAAGACAAAGACAAGGAAGAACTGACCAAATTGAGAGAAGTACATGATGAGAAGAGTGTGAATGATGTGATAAAGGAGAATAGAGTAATGGGTGAAGTGAAAGTTAACATAGAGAAGTGCCAGGGAGACATGTTGGATACTTTTACAGAATTTGCCGCTACTGTCACTTCCGGTCTGAAAGGCACAATGGAAAGATTCGCAAGAGCGGTATCACCATTCAAACATGAGGATTCGATCAATCCTTCGAAACTTGACAAGGAATTTGAGGACTACGTACTGGGAAATGGTGAATACAACATGTTCCCTGATGATGAAATCCCAAAACGGGAAGATTCTTCACCTGTCCATCGCCACGAACTATCGTCCCCTGAATCGGTTCTCACAATTCCAAGATCTCTTTCTCGCCAACAATCCTCCAGTTCGGACGCGACAAGTCTCAACACCATCGTCTACAACCTGGACAACAACTCTGACGTCGAAACACCTGCTGTACCTGTTGAACAAAACACGAGCACTGCCGAGGTGACACGAGAGACCCCGCTGTCTTTGAAACTTCTATCTGTTAGTAAAGTCATTTCATTACCATATGGAATTAGTGTCTTACAACAGGTAGGTTTCTTGACAAAAGATTTTGAGAAAAAATACAATCAAAAAGGAGGATCGAATGAAAATGTTGCAGAAGAGGAAGTGTTGAAACCGAAACCAGAGGAAGTAGTTTCAAAAATTGATTTCAATGTTGTTCTAACAAAACCAGAGGATAATAGCGTTGATACACTCACAATCTACAAAAACGCTTTACAAAGAGAACTATCAGATCGACTGAGTAATCGACGTGACACTATCGACGATAATATCGACGATTTCGATAAAACAAGCGATTTCGATTCGTATCGCGGTTCCACTCAAGACTTATCCGACCCCATAGACAACTACGAGAGATTCAATCTGTCGCCGTCTGTCACTCCGCGGAAGAGTAGTTTGGCAACAACAGGTGTGAACGCGTGGTTGGGCACCCCGACCAAACAAGAACCACACTTACTAGTATGTCTGTCGCCCGCACAACGACGCAGTTACCACGGAGGCGATGTGCCGTCACCCGAAGAAGCCGAACGACTTCTCGATCTACACAAAAAGTTCTCCGAAAGACGAGGTCACAAAGAGAATGATAACAAACTCCAATTCCAGTCGACCAATCAGTATGATTTTGTACCACAAACTCCGGCAAGCCCGACGGGATACTTCACCACTAAGAAGACGTTTATAGAAAAAAGAAATTCATTACCAAATAATTGGTCTTCCTCGTCGAATGTAGATTCTATTTCGGATGAGATTAATTACGATGATCCCGGTATGAATCAACCACAATATGAGTCATTGCTTGAATATAATCATGTTGCCAACACTGAGGAGAGATCTAACGAGAGAGAATTACCTGAAAACGAGGAAGATGCCAACCAAAGTGGTAACGATGAAAATATAAAATATCTAGAAAAACAAATCGATTTACTAGCAGAGAAAAACAATCTGATGGAACAACATTTGAGAGATCACACAAACGAAATGAATCTGGATATTGATGTCAAAATGTTAAACGACGAAGTATCTTCTCATTTCAAGTATTTATCCGAGTCTGAGATGGGGATGACGTCATGCCGGGATATTATTAACACACCCGTAGCGGCGACGTCGTGCGAGAGAGACAAGGAGGCACAACGGAGCGACAGAGATGCGACGACTACTAACCGTCTTTTGGCAATAATACAAAACACAGACGAGGAACATTCAAACAAGCAAAAATACATCAAGTCAGGTTCATATTCACCGCCATCTTACGCTCAAGACGACATGCAAGCAGTTAACGGTTTCCGTGGTAACCGGAGTGACGTCAGAAGACCGGCCACGGTGTGCTACAACGGCGAGAATACGGCGCCATCTTGGTTACAAGATGGCGACGAGAAGAGGAATCTATTGTCCAATTGGTTGAATCATAAAAAAGATAGCCGAAGGAACTCTGGGGAGAGTGTGGTGATAGACGAAGAAGAGATGAAGACGGATTTCAAAGAGACGTTCTCGTATTGGACACAAAGAGAGAGAGGGATAGCTGGTGTGGGCAGTGACAACAAAGAGGTCAAGAAACAGCCGGAGCCGATGTCGCAGTCAGATTTTCTCACCAGATCGCAGGCCAAGCTGAGAGAAGAACAGAGGAATTTGTCGGAGAAGAAGAGATTCTCCCTACCACCGGAACAGACGGAAAAGCAGTTGAGGAAGGTTCAAGAATACGATAGAAAGGTTAACGATAAAATGAAGGAGGATAAAGGAGCGAGGAAAGGGAATGTACATACGAAAGAGGACTTTCAAAAACAGTTACAAGAAACGATCGAATATCGTCGTTACTCATATCAGGACAACGATAATGTAGAACGTAAATTCGACGCGAAAGATTTTAAAATCTCTAAACAAGGGGACATTGCTGTGAATCATTGTCAAAAACCACCTCTGAGACCGAAATCTGTTCCCGACGGCGACGTTTTCAGACAGAAAATGTACAACGAATACATGAATCAAGTTGCCGAGAGGTTCGAGAGGCGGAAACAAAAAGTACTCAAAATATCCGCGATTCCCAGTACTGAAAATAATGCGGGACAGACTGAAGATATCCCTCTCGAGCTACCAGAAAGAAAACTCAGTATTACCAGACTGGAAAACGAGTTTATGGGTAAGGTGAAAGAAAGAATGGATAAGTTGAGGAGTAGTTACGATAATTATGACGGTGACTACGAGAGAAAAATGGAGGAGGATCTGATGTCGTGTAGCGAAGTGTCGGAAGAGTCGAGTCAGTTTTACGACAGCAGCAGCACCGTCGAGGATTACGTCATCGAGGGCGATGTGCGCATGGGCGAACTACCTCCACATCTACAGGAATACCTGGCGCTGACTTCCGGTCTAGATGACGAGGACGGTGAGTCACACATTCGCCATTTTGTGATGACGGCCATGTTGTTTGTTTGTGTTGACAACATAACAACGTATTCGAATACTAATCACATCTATGATATAATTATTGTAGATATATGTGTGTGTAACAAAATAACTCTATGTTATAACATAACATGACTGTGTGTAAACAAAAAAGAGTGTCACGTAGAAAAAACTGACGGTTGAACTAATGTGACGTATGTTGAAGTTGTAGTTACGGTTGTAAAAACCTTTTGACTAAAAACATGTGTGGTGAGTTTTGTTTCAACCAGTGAAATCGCAATTTGTTTCGTGTGTATTCAATGAAGTGATGCGTGTTCGTTGTTGATTTTTGAATTTGGAACGAAAGAACATTTGGCATGGTTTGTGCTGCCACCTTGAATAACAATTGCCAACTATTGATAAGGTCCAATAGTAAAACTGTTCGACTCGTATATCGAATCGAATGCCAAGTCTCTCCCGAAAAGATTCGTTCTATTTTTGAATTGGAAAATAAAAATATCGAACGGCTTACATAATAACGTAAAAAAAGGTTCATTTAGTTGAAATTATGATGATGGGCTCAAGCTAAAGGATCTACTATTTATTGACGGCGCCCGAAATGTTCCATTTGCTTATTTTCTAGCTTGAACGACATTTAACAGAATTAACCGCGCAGGTCAAATATAAAAACCAACATTCATGTATTTTATTGATGTTGGGAATAATCGGAAATAGTGTTTCGTTCCGCCTTGAAATTGATGTGGGTGGTAGAGAAAGAGAGCTATGAATCCTGAAAATATAAAAAAAATAAAAAATAAATATATAAAATGAACTAGACTATCACTTTCGACAATAAATAAAATAACTAGTCTAATTAACGTATACAGGTAAAAATCTTTCGGGAAAAGTATAAAATAAGGAAAGGATACCAAATATCGAAACATGTTTAAATGAAATTGAACGATCATCATCAAATTCTAACAATGTCATCGAAGATTCAGATTATGGTAATACAAAACAGTATTGAATATTAACTTGAAATATTCATTACCGTAGTATAGTTGAGGCCTTTATTGACCTTCATGTACCTCAAACTTATAAACAATCCCCCTACAGTGTGTTCGCAGCTTCTTTTTCATTATTTTTATCAATGCCAAACATAATTTAGTAATACACTGAACAACACTCGAAATCGAAATTACAAAATTAAAATTAAACCAAATCACAATCGAATATATAGAAAGATTATGTTATTGTAAGTCTATATCTTCGGAAAATCCTATTAGGAAAATCATTAGTGCCGGAAGTTCCAACGTGGAAGTAGCGTCAACTGGCAGCTTGATAAGTTTTTATCACCATGGTTACCCATGCCATTTGTTTTCAACCAATTTTTAGATAAAGGCTATCTGGACATGGTAATACCGGGTCTTATTATTTTTTCCCATCAACATCGAAAACTTGACAGAACTTGAACCATTGTTCCTCTATGTAGGCAGAGGATAAAAGTTCGGGATCGTTTGAACGAGGCACCACAAGGGCGATCTCATACCACCCCAAAGAAATAGTCAGAAATAATATATACCTCATTATGTCAGTTATGAAATGGTTAATTCTATGTTCATCATAATGATATTTAATTAGTAACCAAATAATTATGTAATCAAGAATTAATATCTATGATATTTTTAGATCATTGTTGGGTTTCACTCGAAATTAAATTAAAACCAATCTTCTGATATTATTATTATTTTAAACTTGGTCCACATGTTCTCGAGTAGACTAAGTTCAGTGACTTATGTTTGCAATCAACAGAGACGGATCTAATACTTTAGCCACGCTGCCATCTTACGAAATAGTTCACGCATGCGTGTTATACACTCAGCTAGCTGACTGATCACTGGGCTAAATCTAAAAGTGGAACAGTAGGGAAGACTGTGGAGCGCTGGATGAAGAAGGGAAGAAGGGACGGGGGGAGGGAGGGGGGGGGGACTGGGTGGTATAATTAACTTGATTTCACTATCCACACGGATCGGGTTACGTCACAGGTCAATGATGCGGTCGTGATGAGGGGGAGGGGGGAGGTGTAATGAATCGTGTAATCCAATCAAGGGGGAAAAATTGATGAGTTTTTTTATTATCGATCACTTTTTGGGGTTTAATGGGAGAAGATTACATCAGGTTAGTGATGAATTGAAAAAAAATCAGCAAATGGATGATTATTGTTTGATTAGCGATCCCACCAACGTCTAGGTTATACGGGGGTACGAATGTGCAGGTGATGATGAAACTATGAAGTGGAAGGACGTTCACAGGAACTTATGCTTCATATGCGAGACTCGAACCCACACCCAACGGTCACTACAGTTTTCAAAGTAATGCCTCAGCGGACTGAGTAATGGAGGGAGGCTGATCTTTAACCATTAATAGTGATTACATTGAATAAGGCCCAGTATTACCACGGCCAGTTAGTATTTATCTGAAAGTTGGTGAAAACAAATAGCATATGTAACCATGGTGATAACAAGTTTGAACTGCCAGATAAAGGCTAACTGGATTTGGTAATACCGGGCCTAAAAGAAGGTTAATAGAACCATATAGACGAGAACATTGATGGTATATAGAAAGTCAGTAAATACACAAATGGATTGAAAAATTGAACTCATCAAGTTAGTTTGATTCGTGGATAGAATAAAATGTAAAATAATGATCACGAAACTTATCGATATGATTATGAAACAAATTGAAGAAACACATTGGCTCTCATTGATGTGCTTCGTTCGAAATGTGATGTGAACAAATCAGTCATTCTGAAACATTGGATTTGACAAAAATAGAAACTATTTCACAGATGCTTGTGTCTGTTTTTGATAAAGTAAATCCAAATTTCAATACTTTTGATGGAAATTTCTGTGCTATTATATATATCAGATATCTAGAACCTCGGATCGTTTTAATACCTACTAGGAAAGCGTGATATGCTTCCAGAGATTAGCTTAGAAGTATGTACATCTAGAATAAAATATATTCTGTCCGCTCGCTACATGTCCACACATCTTGGATATAAGGCTATTCTTCATATTTCCGACTATTTCTTCGAAGTTGTAAGATCGCCTTTGTGGTGATCACAAACTTTCATCCTTCGCCTTTATTAGGAAACAAAGACTGTTTTCGATGTTAATATGAAAAAATCGAGGATTCAATACCATTATATACACACAATTTTGATCAAAATTTCTTCAAAAACCCTTCGTCTGCTATTATATAAAAACATATTCGTATTCTTGAATCGATAATTGATCATAAATGATAACCCTTTCCTCAATATCAACTATTTACCTATTGAGACTCTTCAGGGAATAATTCACGACTACTGCTAGGCGTGGCTTAGTGTTCGGTCATCTATAGATATACCCTGATTGGTGATACACGAATTTTAAATAATGAACAGCCCTCATGATTGTCTGTTACTTTTTGTGACGTCAGAGGGTAGGGGAATAGAAGAGATTAATATTTGTATACGTGTTGATAATTTCGATTCACCATAGGCATGCGCACAGGGTACTTTCAGAGTCAGCCTAGGCCGTGCCTGTAATGCATTACAAGGAAGGGTGAATCGAATATTTCATCATCAATGATCTCACCATTACCAATTGATGATATTTATTGCACCATCGTCATTCTTACCAACCAATCAAACACTTTCAAAAAATCAAAATTAATAGAAATTCCCTGCGAGGCTAGATGGGAGCCTTCAAAAATTTTTTTTTTTTTTTTTTTAAATAACATCGAAACTTGATACAAAATCATTGTTCCCCAATTAAGGCTGTGGATGAAAGATAGGATCGTTTGGACACACCACAAGGGCGATCTTACCACCCCATTTTAAATGTTTATAACCAATGAACTTCACACCAGGACTGTGCTGTTGGTGACCATAAATTATCACTTCGTAATTGTGTATACGTTGTTTTCTTCATTTCCGTCAGTGGTAGCTATGAGTATTATGCAGAGCAACTATTATTCATTTTTATCTACCTTTCAGTATTTCATTATTTGAACGTGAATCACGGTGAATGTATACCTAACTTTATCTCAGCTCACATATTTGTTTAGATTTCCACTAATAAAGTTCCCATATTGGGATAACAATGGAATAACACCTGGCCATGTATATTTTCAATGAATAATAGCTCTTCCAGAAAATATTTATATTTAATTTTTCGTAATAGGCCATACTTATTGACATGTGTTGCGCACGCCCATATACTCACCTCCCTCCCTCCCTCCCTCCCCCTCTGCACCCCGTTTTGACTTGTGTTTGACTAATGGTTGGTGTAGGTGCCGGTCAAGGTAGTACCAGTGATTGCACGCTTCTGAAAGAGATTGACGGCGAACTGGCAGCTGCCAAAGGGTTTCTATTCCATCAAGGTGCGACATAATGTTGCACAGCGATCCATCGGGCTGGCGGCGATACTGCCAACATAACAAAATGACACAGAACTGTTATTACTGCCGTCGTTGATAGATGTTGGGGTGTTTTCGTTGTTAGAAGTTGGTATAGTCTATACCAGAAGAATATTGAATGTGTAATTTTTTTCTGTGGGAGAGAAATAAGTGTGGGATTTGAAGGGGTTCACAACCCTGGAACTAGAGTTTGATTAATAATGACGCTGTTTATTTCTCTAATTTTGAAGAATACCGGAAATCATAAAGCACAATTTTAGAAAGTATAATACATTTTTTGTCCTCTGGAAACCATGATTTATAACGTAGACATGACTGATTATGTGAAGAAACATGAACAGAATAGAGTAGGCTTAATGTCTACGTCACGACTCCGAAAACAGGCTGAGTCCTGGAGGGCAAATAAACTAATTATAATTTCTGAAATTGAGATAATGATTTCTAAAAATAATAGTTTTCTCTAAAATAAGGGAGATAAATATCGTCACTATTATTCAAAATCTAGTTTCAGGGCTGTGATGTCCTTTAATTTTTTTTTTTGGAAATGGTCATATTAGGTATTACTTCATATTAAAGATACTTTCAGTTAGAATGAAATCAATTTGGCGATCGAAGAAAACTTGAATATGGTCATGACCATGCCTAACCTATAGCTGTCGTCCTAGACGATAACATAAAGACAACGACCTTGAGTGACGTCACATCATAGCAAGATCATGCACACGTCATCAGCGTGATTTGAGGGGAAAAGAGAGTATTCTACAATCTGATCACGCTGATAAGATAGCGTGTCGGCAATGCTTGGTGACGTCACTCAAGGTCGTTGTTGTGTTATCATGTAGGATGATAGTTAGGTTAGGCATAGTTGTGACAATATCTATAAATACACCATTTCAAGTTTAATATATTCCACATTCTTCAATTTAATTCTAGCATATTTAAAAAAAAACGCGCTCCTAGAGTGAAGGTTAGAGGGGTTAGAGAGTTTCAGAAATATTTGTTTTCATGTTATGAAAAATCTACTTCAAAATAATAGAAAAATTGACGACTCGTATTCTCCGCCCCATTGACGTCACAAATCATACCGTCCAATCGACAGGGCTGTTAGAACTGAGGCGAAATTCAAATATCTAATTGGGGTATCTCTAGATCACCATAAATGATATAGATCCAACTGGCCTACTGGTGAAGACACGCCTATTTCGAGTCGTCAATTGTCTTTTGAGAATAATTTTCAAAAACATTGGTACTCATTGTTTATAAACTGGATAAAAAATCAGCAAACGACTGCAAAAGAATGGTCTAAAATAAATAAAAAAAAATTGACTACATTCTAGTCTACCGTAAACTCACATCTAGTTCTACCCTCTCCAAACTCTGATCAAACCATGGCAGTAGTAGTATTTCGTGTCGTCAGGTTGCCAGTATGGCCGCCAGGTGCCGCATGGCTTGCTGTGTACTTGACACTAGTACTGTGACAGTCGGACTAAACGCTGCTAACTTCATGTCATGTGCACGTCTTTTAACACTACTAATCTCTCGTAACCGTTATCTGTGATTTATGTTGTACATTTATGTATGTTTATTCATGTTTTGTTTCTTATAATTTACTTGAGGATAGTTGAGGTGAATTTTGAACTGGATTCACCTCACGAAGTGGCTATTATTCTGACTGGAAGTAGGTTTTAGATTATAATCATAATAATAATAATATATATTTATTTCATCAATTATCATACATATAATATTATATAATAATATGTCAATGATGTAACTGCACTCATGTGCGTGATCGAAAGATCACACAAGTTTTGAAACATGTCAAGACGTGATAACAAGGTAAAAGAATAAATACATTAGTTACTGAAATAAAGCTCCACATAGTCAAGGAAAGCAATTAAGTGACACATAAGTTACATGTGCAATTTTTACCATTTTTAAACTTCTCCAGACTGTAGAAGCCATGATTAAGAAGATACTCTTCAACATTCCTTTTATAAACGCTTCTATTATTACCTCCTTTTTTAAGATGTTGGGGCATATTATTATGAATAATTATGCCTGCACTTACTGGATCATGATCTGAAATTTTTAATCTTCTTTTAGATTGACAAAAATGCGAGCCATATCTAGTATAAAATTGATGGAAGTCACTGTTTTTATTTGAAAAGATGTGGAAAAATGATTGGTTCTAGTTTAGACTAAATTAGTTTATATGATGTTTGTTTGGTCAGGTTAGTTATAGTTAAGGTTAGTCTAGATAGGTTATGTTCATTAAATCACTTAGATTGGGTCAATTACAAATCGTTTCAGTAATATCAAATATCGTGTAATATCAAATATTACATCAGAACCATTACTTTAATTTTACAAGAATTTTCACATGTATAAAAATAAATCAACCCCACAACCTACATGTGTAAATTACGGCGTATAAATCTAGTCATGGACCCGTGTGTACATACAGCTGATACTATTTTTTTTTTATTGGTCCCCACACTGATACAGAAAGAAAAACAGAGAGAGAGATAAGTTTATTACAAAAAACACTGCCGCCAAAACGGTTGCCACACGGACACAGTATAACAAAATTTATGAAAACAATGCATTATTTTTTAAAAATAAGAAAATTAAATATGAAAAAATATAATAGACATTATTTTAAAAAACTTTTCCGTAATACAAAAATTGAGTATCAAGAGTAATAAAAAAAAATGTATTTGAGAAAAAAAATAATGGAATGGTAATAATGGTAATACAACACAAAAACATTCACAAAGTCCTTAAAAAAAGCTTAACTGTGGATTTAAATAGTGAATTTTAAGTACAATTCAAATTCGGACGTATTTCTCAAACATTAAAAGTAATAAAGTAGTTGAAGTATAGTCTTCCAGTGTGGTTCAAAAGATCTGTGTTCCTCATTTATTAGTAGGCATATGTTGATTTTTATTGATGGTTGAAAAAAACTCCCAATCACCAGGTAAACTGATATTCTTTATGTCCGGTTCAGAAAACTCTCACTTCACCCAGAAGGAAATATTTATGCTCATGAACACAGGAAATGTTGGTCCCCAGTGCATTACTGTGTTGTGTCTTCGTTCGATACTGCCTCAAGGGGTTTATTAATTTCATTTATTTATTCTTGATTTGTTCTTCACATGTGAATCAAACCATAATTCAATCTTATGGTTTGCCTTTCCTCCACTCCTATTTGAGCGCGAGTTTGAACGGAGAAGAAGTAATAAAACGTTCTCCTCCTAGTCCCATGGGTGTAACCCTTCACAGCACACACATGTTCGGTTTTAACAAATCAGCGTATAACGTCTTTAGTAATAGTTTAGTCTTAGTTTCATATATTGAGGTGTTATCATCTAAATTTCACTTGCACCTTCATACAACACTACTTACCTTTTGGTTCAGCAACTTATTTTGACAGGCGCTAAATGACCTCGCTGTTGATGCGCCTTAAAACCCCAATATTCAATTCGATACAGCCATCAGAAGTTATAAAAGTTGCAGATGTTTTGCGCACTTGCTTGAGGTGGACCTACCCAGAGCGTAAACACACAAATCAACGCAGTGACGTTCTGTTTGCATCTAATGCAAATATATATATCTATAATATATATATTAAGATCTTTGCCACCAATAATTTGTATTAACTGCAAAGTAATTCAATAAATAAATAAATACATTGTATAGTGAAACATGCGTCACACCATTCCGGAGAAGTATCTTGAAAAATACTGTCGATGCATAACAAACATACACAATATGCTACTTGTTATTTATACGTAACGGTACGCGGTGAGGTAAAAATCAATGACAAAAATATCGAATTTTACTGTTTCATATAGGCCTAAGGCTCTAAGTAATCTTTCCACCTTGATTATTACACAATTTGACTCTTCAGCATTTTCGACAGAAAATATGACAAGTTTTTGCAGTGCACGATACCTTGACTTTCTTATTCTATCATGTTGCTATAGTATTTGGCTCTTCTATTGTCTTCTCTTCCTTCAAACATCAATCAATCAAGGTCTCAATATCTTCTATAAATCAAGACACTATATTCTTGGAGTGTCAACTAAATCTAGGACTTTATTTAAAGTGGCAGTCGCGGTGAGGCCCAAGTATACTGAATCTGGAGTCATTCTGAGTTTATGCATGGGGCACTTTGAACCTCGCTTCTCTTCTCCCCCCCCCGCTCCCCCGCCCCCCCTAATTAGTGTGTATCTCACACCGTGTTGCGAGACATCGACGTCTTAACAGACATCTGTCTCAAAATAGCGTCTTTATTTCGACGAGACAAATAGCGTTCGCCAAGTTATACAAACACACAGGTATAAACAGAAACATGGTAGCTGGTGATTGTATGCGATGGAAATAGAGGATAAATCATCCAGAACGAAGGTCAGGAAAAAAACAGGAGGAACTCGGGACACAATTAGGGTTATGTAAGAATCTTGTAGGCTTATCTGTTTGTCGAAAGAGTCACGTTTTTTCTTCATTTACATCATAGCTTGATGCAATATCATTGTTTCTCAATTAACGACTCGCAGTCTCCGCCCCCATGACGTCACAAATCATACCGTCCAATCAACAGGGCTGTTAGAACTGTAGTGAAATTCAAATATCCAATCGGGGTATCTTGAAATGACTACACATGATATGATCCAACTGGCTGATTGGTGAAGCCACGCCTATTTCGAGTCGTCGATTGAGGCTACGAATGAAAGTAGGATCGTTTGGACGGAGCACCACAAGGGCGATCTAACTAACCAACAACAGAAGTTATACTGAATTTTCAGACACATTGAGATTCTTGTAATTTTTTTAAATACTGGGAAAACGCCATATATGCGTTGTTAAACGAGCAGTAAGCAATAGGATGTCGATTTTTCCGCCAAACTTTGGCCTACATTCGCCAATTGGGTGACATTTAAGTTATAAATGAGTAAAAACTGCTCCGAGTGGTACCAATTTAGCACGTTTCATGTTTTTTCTTCTATATGGCTGACTGATCAAGCTGAGAATTTCCTGAAATGTGTATTAGAATGTAATTCAACTTCACGCGCAATTTCATTTTTTAGAAAATAAAAATATTTTCATTTTTTTTCCGCCGTTATTTTTGAAATTTCCAAAATTCATAAAAATAAAAGTTACGACCCGATAATGCCACAAAACTATACAGATCTAAGTTGGATGAGGAACCATACTGAAAAAAGTTTGAAGTTGATAGCTGTAGCCGTTTGACCTGTGGAAAACCGACAAAAAAGCATGATACAAAAAAAATAAACACCAATTTTTTTCAGCATGTCAAATTGAATCCTCGCTGAAGCTGGTCTAATCACGCAGCATATGCTGCGACATATATTCAGGCCTATATGAAATATACTAGATTTACACACATTAATACCGAAACTATTCACTCGAATTTCATAAAACCTGTAAAAAATGAAATTTCATTATGATCGTTATATATCATCTCTGAATAGATACATTTTTGATAAATTTTTCTTGTTATTCCTAATGACATCAACAAAATTACAATAATTAATTTCTCAAAATCTACCTTACCCATCGTTTTCAAAAACTAGACATCTCCAAGTAAGATGTGCACAGCCGAGAAGTACTGCAATATATATATGGTGTCTTAAATAAGATCCTCTTTGTCATCCCTCGTCCGAACGATCCTATCTAGTCATCCTCAGCATTATTTTGGTAACAATCACTTCGGGGGTGCTGAAGAGCGTATACCGGAATAAAGTCGATTTGATCGTGTGACATGGGCTTCGGGGTACTTTTCAATGGAATGTGGTTAGGGTTCAGGTAAGGTTCGACACCCAAACCCATTTCTCACAACCGAGTCGACTTTCTTCCAGTATACATGCACGCTTTTCAGGCGCCCCATATCATTTTCGTAGCAATTAGTGTTACAATTGTAATAAAAATCTATATGCACTACAGTGGTGTCATCAGTATTTAATAGATATCCAAGTAACTGTACTGAATTCAAAACAATTGTAGCTCACGACTGTGAATGTCTATCAGATACTTTAGCCGCCAGAGGAAGTGACGTCATGCGCCCAGTGTGGGTGGACTTGGAACCGAGTCAACAGTATGGCGTAATAATTCCGCACAGGCTCGAAACACCCGGCCGGTAATCACTAGGGATAGGAGGAGACCCGTGATCGAACCGTCGGTGTTGACGGTCATATCGTGAGAGCAGAGATGACGGTTCGAAACATCCAATCGGTGATGTTTAATAATAGGAAAACACTAACGATCGTCGCGGATAGATTAGTATGCTGATCTTTTAGCGTGAAACTGAGTCTTGGGATTTAGGGATAATTTGTTTGTTTAAAAACGTTTTCAAGGCCAGTTTAGGTGGAAATGTATTTATTTATAAATTTGTTGAATTCAATTAGAAAAATATAAAAAATATGCCAAGTGTGTTTTTTGTCAACTTTGATAAAATTAGCAGCCAGCAAAAAATGACATTTCACGAATACAAATTGGCTGTTATTTTTAATTTATATATATATGAAAGTATATATCAT
Organism: Brachyptera risi; assembly: GCA_964007535.1. Taxonomy (NCBI): domain Eukaryota; kingdom Metazoa; phylum Arthropoda; class Insecta; order Plecoptera; family Taeniopterygidae; genus Brachyptera; species Brachyptera risi. Next base: position 17,212,827 of record OZ023335.1, on the reverse strand, counting down.
ATATACCTATATACATATATATATATATATATATATATATATATATATATATATATATATATATATATATATATTTTATATATATATATATATTTTATATATATATATATATATATATATATATATATTTTATATATATGTATATATATATATATATATATATATATATATATATATATATATATATATATGTATATATATATATATATATATATATATATATATATATATATATATATATATATATATATATATATTCAATTAATATATATATATATATATATATATATATATATATATATATATATATATATATGTATATATATATATATATATATATATATATATATATATATATATATATATATATATATATTCAATTAATATATATATATATATATATATATATATATATATATATATATATATTCAATTAATATATATATATATATATATATATATATATATATATATATATATATATATATATATATATAATTTTGATGCTGCTCAACGACCCCACCAACAGCTGGTTGTATGGGGGGAATGAGCGCGTGATAATGAAACGATGAAGAGATGACAGGTGAAAGGACTTGTACAAATACCCATGTCTTCAGCGGGGGATTGGAACAAACGCCCGGCCTGCCTTGAGTACCTAACACGGTGCGATAGTTGACTGAGCCACAGGGGTGGCTAGCAGGATATCAATCAACGTAACTTGGAAACATTGATGATACATTGTCAATAATATATTGCATGCAACAAGCGGAAACATATTCGAATATTGATAGAAAAATAGAAAAGTATTCGTTTTAATTCATTTCAAAAGTATCTATCAATATTAAGAGACCGCAGGCGCTCTACAAGGGCTCGTTGTTCGCTCGCTTCAGACTCGAGTTCAACATGCATCGTGTGCTAGGCGCAACCCATAGACTAGCCCGCCGAACTCATATTCACGTAAACGCCGTTAATTCCCTCAATCACATCTCTGATATATTTCACATTCTATATATTTCTTTCGATATTCAAAAATATGTATCTAGGTTTTCGTATTTTCGAAATTCTTTCATTTTCCATTTGAAGAATTTGAAAAATTACAAATTTCACTGTTCAAAATTCTGTAAGTGCGATAACCTCCGTTTTTCAATTACTAACAGAATGCAAAAACAATAATATTGATATCTATAAAATTACGGCCGTGAGAGTTTGCGGCGTGAAATACGAGCGCCTGCGGCCTCTTAAGTTGCAAAAACTCATTTTTGAAAATGTCCAAGCTTGTCTTGACAATTTTAATTTCAAGTTTATTCATTATATATACATCGACATTTCTTATTCATAGTACTAATTTCATAGCATGCACTTTTATTACAGAGTGTAAAATGTTACTGCTCAAGAAATGAATGAATTGATTTGAATTATAGGGATCGCATATTTTTCTACACTATATAGCCCAAAGCCAATATTTGGACTTGACTGGCATAAACATTTATAAATCAATAAACGAACTTGAAGACAAAATAAAATGTCGAATTATATTTGAAATAACGTCGTGAGGAACTGGAACAGGCCTAACATGGACAGTTCATACTACATATAGAATATAGTGATGAAGATTAAAACAAAATGATGAGGAAAGTGAGAATGTATAAGTCAGTACGGAATAAACCTTTTTGCATTTCGGTATAGGCTTATCGCACATATTTGATTAGCGAGTATAAGCTAAAAGCAAAGTGTATATGAGACGCACTTATATAAGATAGTACATTTGGATACGTTAGGTACCGGTAATTATGTAAATAGTCCAAGTTCTAGTATCAATTTTTCAAGAGGCCGCAGGCGCTCGTATTTCACGCCGCAAACTCTCACGGCCGTCATTTTTGTGATATCAATATGATTGTCTTTGCATTCTGTTGATAATTGAAAACCGGAGGTTATCGCATTTACAGAATTTTGAACAAAAAATTTGTAATTTTTCAAATTCTTCAAATGGGAAATGAAAAAATTTCTAGTTTACGAAAACCTAGATACATATTTTTGAATACCGAAAAAAAATATAGACTGTGAAATATATCAAAAGTGTGAGTAAGGGAATTAACGGCGTTTACGTGAATATGAGTTCGGCGGGCTAGTCTATGGGTGGCGCCTAGCACACGATGCATGTTAAACTCGAGTCTGAAGCGAGCGAACAACGAGCCCGTGTAGAGCGCATGCGCCCTCTTAAGGTTGATTTAAAAAATTGAGTATTGTTGAAGATCTCGCAAATTTCGGGGCATTTGATCAAAATTAGATGGGAAAGTATAAAACGGCATTTTTTTCCATATACTTGTTAATGAATCACGTGAATCTTAGATCTCAAGTTGTCGTCAGTGGAAAAAATAATTATTTCTCTTATCATAAACTGAAATATCATCTTTTTTTTCGACTGTATTACTAATGTTCATACAAATTATGTTGACATATTTCAGAATTCCTTTAACCATCGTGAATTCAAACTTTTAAATCATCATGAATATACGGGAATTTATATATCAATACGTGTTCACAATAACTCAACGTGGAAAACATTCAACATACCTCTTTCAACAACAATAAATAAATAAAACACTTTTTACCATCTTTTAATTCACTCCTCCGGGTATCTTGCCAACAAATCATACAAATTATTACGCTTTTACCGCTAAATTCCATCAATTGACAAACATTAACTCATCCGGAACCACCGTGGAACACAATACAACATGCTACGATCTCCGTCCCGAGACTTCAACACAATATCGGTGTGGTATTGGAAGATATTTTTGGTTTCCTAAGAAAGGAGTCGTTTTGTGAAGGTTTGAACGGTAGTGCAGTTCGGTCGATTAGTTCAGGACGATTGGAAGGTTCGAGACGTCAGTCGAAGGGGTTTGGCGAATGATCGGAGCGGGGTTAGTGAAGGTTTGAGCGGGTGTGCCGGGTGGTTGGTTAGTGTTGGACGATTGAGGGGTTCGAGCCGTCACTTGGAGGGGTTTGGCGGACGATCGGGATCCTGTGGAGGTTTAGACTAATGCAAGATAGAGACGTCGTTTAGTGTGGAAGAGAACTGTTGGGAGTTGGAACATGGAAATAAGAAGATGAAACTTCGATAGAATATTACGTGTTTTTTTGTGTTTTTCGGCGGTTATTTTGTGGTGAATAATTTTTTCGATTTGTGTATGAATTATCGACCATTAGTGTTTTTTTTTATATATAATTGTCATTTTTTTCAAAATTTGATAAAGATCTCCTGATATAACTATTCCTATATGAATGCGATTCTGTGTTTTTTGTTTCTCAGTGATTTTCCAAT
>OZ023335.1:17094502-17204502 GCA_964007535.1 Brachyptera risi | reverse complement strand
AAAATGTTACAATGTAATACGTAATTTTCTTTCAAAGATTGACAATAATTTCTTCAAACTTGATAGAAATATTATGGGTGAGAATAATATTTGAAATTATGTGAAATTTCCATTCCAATCGATTGAAATCTGTAAAGATAGTAAATTAACTATTATTAGGATTTTTCTATATGTTCGTCATCTATCGATACTGTAGTTTCGAAAGTCAATCGGTTATACCACTTATATTCTCCGTTTTCCAAGTTTCCAACATTATTCATACATCACTGATTCTCATCCCCAAATAACCTAGCTGTGATGGGGTCGTTCAGCAAGCAATAATCATCAACACAAACAATTTATTATGCTGCTTACGATCTAACCAACACTAGGTTATACGGGGGTACGAATGAGCGAGTGATAACGGAATGATAAAGCGATGCATTCAAGCAAATGCTTGGATGAAGTACTAATTGGCCACGACCTTTAATTAGTAAAGTGATAGGCCTAATTATAACATTATAGGCCTATCACTCATTTTTTTCTTCGTCCATTTTGTATAATGATAAACTCTTCTTTTATAATCTGCTTTTAATGGAAAGAATTGATCATTGCCCAAGAGACTTACTTCAAAGTGGAAGATATCAACATTCGTGTGTTTTGTGTCCGGATACATATCACAGAAACGGTCATAATTTGTTCCGGACGTTCGGAAAATGAAAGACTTTCATCTAATCAAAATGGGGTGGTAAGATCGCCCTTGTGGTGCCCCGTCCAAACGATCCTATCTCTCATCCATGACCTTAATTGGGGAACAATGATTTTGTATCAAGTTTCGATCTTATAAAAAAAAAAAATACAAATAAAGTGATAATACGTGAAAGGACGTTCTGTCTCATGCGGGATTCGAACCCACGACCGACCTGACTGCAGTTCCCAACGTGGTGCGATAGTTGTCTGAGCCACGGGGGCGGCTATCATAAACAAAAACGATAATTATTTAAATCCACAGATTTTTTTAACGACTGTCTTGTTTTGTGCCATATCTATCTGACTTTATATATATATATATATATATATATATATATATATATATATTATATATATATATATATATATATATATATATATATATATATATATATATATATATATATATATATATATAGAATAGCTGCCATGTGATAGGATTGGTTGCCATGCCAATGATTGTCACCGCCTGGTAAAGATTTATGAGTATTTCAGTAGTTTTTGCCAGATGGATGAGTTATCGTGGATCTTAATGAGCCGCGCTATTTCTTCGGCTTGGCGTCAACCTCCTTTCGACCGGCGCCGTGGACTGGCCCTGCTAACATGTATATAACCATGTACGGTTCTCATTCATCTAGATCAAGACTGTCGCAACTTATCACTTATCCTTTTCACAAAAATAAGATATAAATCTAAAAAATAATTGGATGAGCGAAGCGAAGACTCAATTTCACCATACCCGGAAAAAAAGTACTTTTTTTTCTGTTCGCGCTACACAGGTCAGACAAAAATTCAAAATCAGTTTAAACTTGGCACACACATGTATATACTTAGCCAATTCGATACTGTATAGTTTTGAGGCATGATCGGTCGAACCACTTCTGAGAAAACTCATTTCAAAGTTTTCAAAAATCCCATGACAATAACCCAGAGAAAAAAATTCATGAGAAATATTTCATCCGAGAGAATTAAAATTCTCAGGAAATTTCAATCTGATGATGATACACATTGTGTCGAACTTTCACTCAAATCGGATCAGTCGTTTTGATGTAAAAAAATATATAATGTAATTTTTGTGAATCATTCAAAGCTATTAATATATACCTATTAAATTCAAGCTACAGGTGTCACCACTTGATTGTAAACGACTAAAACGAAGCCTTCTTCATAATCATAGAAATTAATAATGAAAAATAAGATGGCAGTGATGTAATGGTTTGGATCTCAAGGTGTATATATATAAATATATATATATATATATATATATATATATATATATATATATATATATATATATATATATATATGTATATATATATATATATATATATATATATATATATATATATATATATATATATATATATATATATATATATATATATATAATAACCAATCGAAAGATAAGTTGATACGTTCCAGCTCAACCATCAACGCGGCAACACATAACGCGTTTGCCTAGTTGTAAATAATCTAGAAATCTCTATACCGTCTTCTAAGATGCAGTAATACGAATCTGACTTCCAAATGAAAGGGGGGAGAGGGTAAGAATGTTGGAGAGTCCATCTGAGATGATGCGAGACTTGGGATGGCAGGAACTGGAAATACGGAGAAAGGAGGATCGTGTATGTAATTTCTTCAGGGTAATGGATGGAGAGGGGAGATGGCGGAGCTGCATAAGTAGATTGAGAGGAATGAGTCAGGATATGGAGGTAGGCGGGGTCATGATAGAGAGGTAGTTATAAAGAGGGCTAGATTAGATGTCAGTAAATTATCTGTCTTGAATAGGACTGGTAGGGGCTGGAATGGGCTTAGCAGAACTGTTTTTGAGGGGGATGAAATGGAGTTAAAATTATTCCGTCAGAGAGTTAAGGAGGCGGTGTGATAGGGATAGTTAGGGAACTTGCCACCTCGCATTTTGTAAGAGTTTTTAAATGAATAAATAAATAATATTGCAAATTACAACGAATGTCTCAGTTTTAAATAACAGTGGGACGTAACTTTCATTCGCTCAATGAAAGTGAGAATAAGTGAGAAAAATGTATGCATTATCAGCATGGAAAAAGTTCATGACTGGCAGTTGAATGTTGTTTTCACCACTCAATGCTATACTTGTTTTCAATAACTCACATGCAGAAGTCAGAATACGGTTAACTGAACTTTGTGATACAATTATATCTACAAAATACTACAACGTAAATTTTACGCCCTGTAATTTTACGCTCATGAATTGAAAAGTATCAACTATGAGGAAGATAAGTGACCATCCCTTACAACAGTCACAAAGCACAGAAATGAGGCCCTATAGTTCTTGATGAGAACAGTACCTTCATAATCTTACCCCATCTCTCTCTCTCTCTCTCTCTCTCTCTCTCTCTCTCTCTTTCCATCTGACTCCGAATATATCTTGAGATCACCGCAATTAATTTAAATTTGTCGCTCTACAAATGTTGACAAATACCATGACACCTCTCCCCCCTACCCCTCCCCCCCCCCTTTGCTGATCGACGCGCGCCAAGACGCCGCCTTATCGAGTCACTACACCACGTGGCCAGCTCGCCACGGCTCGGCTCTACAACCATCAGCTCGTCACGGCACGGTTGCGGTCAGATACCGGTCGTACGATCGACCGTACCCCAGGGCCGTATTAAGGGCGGCAAATTCTTAAGGGGCGGCAAATAGAAAAAAAAAGAAAATTCATCAATAAGTAAATATTTTGAAAAATCGTAAATTTTCATACAATATAGGGCCTATATTCATGATTTGAGATACTAACTGAAATGCAGAGATCATTGGAAACAATGCTGTTCTGTATTGCGAGCTACAGTTTTCTTCTACTGTACGATATGGTATTTGTAGTATTTTTGTTTTGTCATTCAACATTTCAATATTACCATTCATATTACTAAAACAATTCCATCCTGATCTGGTTTTTCGTGGTTTCCCACAGTCCTCGAAGCAAATGCTTGGATGAAAAGTACTAGTTGGCCACGAAAAATTATAACATTATAGGCCTATCACTAATTTAGTTTGTCGATTGCGTATAATGATGAACTTTACATCTGCTGTCAATGGAAAGAAGTAATCATTGCCCAAGATACTTTGTTCAAAGTGGAAGATATCAACATTCGTGTGTTTATACTGAAAGACTTTTATCTACGGTGAAAAATTATGGTCACAGACAGCGCAGTCCTGGTGTTGAAGACCATTAGTTTTAAATAATCAAAATGGGGTGGTAAGATCGCCCTTGTGGTGCCCCGTCCAAACGATCCTATCTTTCATCCATAGCCTTAATTATGGAGAACAATGATTTTGTATCAAGTTTCGATGTTATTAAAAAAAAATATATATTACCAATCATCATTCAGTAACGATCAAAGTTAACAAATGATCCTTCTTATTGATAAGTCATATGGTGTAATAGCCCAACACAATAATTATAAATGCGCGTGCTTGTCATATTTCTGAAGATAGTTTGCTCGAGAGTAGGAAGGGGGGGGGGGGGCAAATAATTTCAGGCCCAGGGGCGCAAAATATCCTAATAAGGCCCGCCGTCTCCCCTATACATTAGCAGCAGCGACCAGGGGTGTCGACCCGTCTATAAAGCTGGATAATGACGGAAAACAGGGAATCTGATGCTGGGTTGAATCAAGCAGTGTTAGCGCTAATGTAAGCCTGTGTGTTTGTTAGCGGGATAATCAAGGTAATGCGGACAAGGTTGGCAAGTCTACATTGCGTCATCTCGCTTTATGGTTTATCGGCGTTTGATTCGTCCCTGGATCATATAGCTACGGATACGCAACTTCAATTGCAGACTCTCAAGAACTAGAAAACACGAGGGAAAATTGTTGTAATTGTATTATTTAATAATTATATTGCATTTTATAATATAACGAAGACGGAAATATCACTTGTATGTAGTGACACTCGATATTTTTGTCATCGACTTTACCCCACCGCGTACTGTTATATATAAATAGCACGCCGCCTTCGGTAGCTCGGTCAGCTGAGGCACTGCTTCAGAAAGTGAAGTCACCGTTTGGTGAAGGTCCGATTCCCGCTTACGGTATGGGCTTTTGTAATCGTTCTTTCACTTATGAAATTACGAATAAACAACATATTCATATAATAAACATATATATTCATATAATAAAGAATTCATAACAGCCGTTTCTACAAGACACCACCAGATAGAGCAGCAATCCATATTACACAGAAAATTCCTCACGGTATGGTACGTGTTTTCAAGATAAGTGAAGGCACCATCTACCGGCCGCAAACAAACGCAACCCTCAATGCATCTCGTGTAGGCCTAATATTTCCTCGATTATTGTTTTCAATATTGCTTCATTCTATCATTTCATGTCAATCTATTTTATTCATGACCTAGTTTTCCAAGTCCACGTTCATCTGAGAGTTAGTGAAAACAAATATCATGGGTAACCATGGTGACAACAACTTCAAACTGCCAGTTAGAGCCATTACCACGCTGGTAATTCCCACACTGATTTATTTTCATATCTATTCGGTGATAGAAAAGTGAGACTCGTCGTGGAAAACTGCCAGTTAGACCAGTTATCTTTGTCTGTATATAACCTCACTGTGTCTTTATGACCATAACCGACGTGTTGCTCCACAGACAGTTACCAGTTGCTTTCAGCCAAGATGACGTGATTAGTTGTCCCTGCTCTTCCTAGGCTCTGCCAAACAAACGACAGATCTTCTGCCAAACAACGTTTCCCCTCTTTGATGTTTGTTGCTAAACCTACACGCTCACTTTATTGTTGGACTGGCCTAATATGTTATGATGGATTAAGGTCCAACCTCCATTACCTCATGGTCATGAAAAAAATATGATTTTTTGTCAGTCGATTCGTTTTGATGTGCTCGATAATAATATCCAAACAGATGATAGGCTAACCGGGATAAATTTTGAGATATATTGATTCAAATACTGAATGTTTCCCTATCATTTAACACACAACCTTCAAATTGTATGCGTTTTTATTATCCAACAGATCATTAAAATATACTAAAAGGAATGACATTCAATCAAAAAACTTGTTTTATTGTAGATGAAGATGTTACGAATAGAATTATGCAAACATAAATATAGGTACCCGTTCTCATTTATGAATCACACTCATTTTAAGAGGAAAAATAGTTGATTTTTCACTAAAATGAAGTCAAAATAGCAACTTAATATTTCATTAAAGCGCTGTAACTTTGGCCAAAAAAATATGACAGTGTTTCTGATGTAATTTTAATTCAAGAATACACATGTTCAATAAAGCTTTACTCAAATTTCCTCAATGTAGAATTAATTTCAAAATTACTTTTTGACTCTGCTGACCAAACGGCTGTTAGACTTTAAGTATGGATTGTAGTTGAATAAATCCATGTCTACGACACGATGTGGTGATACCAACCTATTTCATCATAATATAAAGAAGTTGTTTCAACTCGGGTCTCGAAAATGAAATATTTCCGGGGTCAGAATTGGAGTCCAGGGTCCCGATTGCCTGTAGCGCAACTATCGCTTCTATATTGAATTATATTTAAACAACAATACTCAATGCTATACACGGTCCAGTAGAATTATTATGTTAGTTGTTGCATTTTTTTTTTTACAAAAATTATAGATTTTGTGAGTTCAACAATGCCACCGGTACCGTAGCCAGTTATCTACACTTAGTTCACAAGGAAATCCGCTAAATCGTGACAGGCAATCGAGACGATTAGCTCTGAACTGACCGCAAGAAACCACAAATGCCTTCCATGTTATTAGTATGTGAGTTGGAGCACCTTCTTTATATCATGATAAAATAGGTTGGTGCCACTACATCGTGTCTACGGTATTGGGTCTTGGTCTTCTGGATATGGTATTCCTGTGTACGAAAACACGTTCTGTTTGCGTAGTCTGACGTCACATCGTCTGGTTTTGAACTCGTGGCGAGGGACTTGTACAGTTGCTGTCACACAAAATAGTCGATCTACATTAAAAATCATCTTGAAAAAATATTTAGGTATTATAAGAACTAAAACTAGAAGACAATGTGCATACACACATTCCGCATAGTCTGTGTGAACATTAACAGTTGAAGGTTCGTAGATTTTATTACAGTTGAAATTTTGATTTCGGGTTAATAATTTTATGTGACCGCGAGTGTATCTTGACCTATACTACGCTGACTTGAATTATTCCAACATGGTTGTTATAAAAAGTTGATATCATTACCAATTTTAATCCTCATTCAGGGGTGAATAAATGTGGTTAAATACCATCCAATAGAATCTTTGATTTCAATTTTTTTTTTGATGAGCTTATAAGCGAAGACTTTCGTCGGGTCCGAATTGGTAATTAGTTGCTTTTTTGTTGTCTGTGATCGATTTGACCACACGAAACTCTTTCATTGCATGGTTTATCTTCAATATACGAAATATACGTCCTGAAGATAGGACTCTTTGTTAGGGCCCAGGGCCCAGGTATAAATCATTTCATTACCAAAGTATATAGAATTCTACTACATTTTATATACAACACTGATTTTTTCTGGTTCGAAGTAATTTTCCCGGTTATAAAATAGAAATCGTGTCGAATTGCATGCACAACAGTGTTGCCATACAAGTGGGTCAAGTCCAAGAGTTTATTTCTACACATCTGCAGATCTGCATTAACTCCCACCAATGAACTTAAACAAACTGTATTTTCCCAGTCAGGCACGTATCTTGAACATCATGTACCGATCGACCGTCTCCCCTATCAATTTACACCATCCTTCGGGTGTTTCGACCCACCAAAACATTCTACATCCAACATGTGGGAAATGTTAATGTTCCGATCGGCCGTCTCCCCTGTCAATTTACACTATCCTTCAGGTGTTTCGACCCACCAAAACATTCTACATCCAACATGTGGGAAATGTTGATGTTCCGATCGACCGTCTCCCCTATCAATAACAATTGGCGTTCGGTGGTTTCGATATGGAAATAATTCACACATTCACATAACTTGGTAACCGAATCTATTTCAAACGTCAGTCAATCATGAATTGCAACGCGTCTATTTATAGTGAAGTGTTCCTTGACGGATGGATCAGTGGCTAGTGCGCTGGACTATCATTCAGGAGACCGGGGCTTGAACATAGAAAAGCAAGTATATTGACTTCGAAGAGGCGAGAAAATCTATTTAATGATAATGATAATGATGATGATTTTGTGTTTTCTCGTTAGATTGTACGTTTACAACATCGAGCAACGACAGTTATACGTTAAAATATGATATACATGTAAATGGAGAGATACAACAAGGCCTACAACAATTACACACTCACATTCGAAACAGCCGAGTCACATGGAATCATAAGCACACCCCACTATACATTTACATAATAAGTTGAATATATTGGAATTTCATTTCGAACTTGTTGAAAAATATCTATACAAATGTATATATTATATGAATACCGCGTTCCACGAATGTGTCAGTTAGGCTAATTGATAATTAATGTACACAAATATCACGAGTAACCGAGAATAATAACAAGTTGATCATATATACGACCTTTGTAGCTCTGTTAACTGGAGTCATGCTTTAGGAACTGTTGAGCCACTCTTAAGGTAAATGATCGAGTCTCGCACAAGGTAGAGGTTTCGTCAACCTCTTCTCACTGACCACCGTCTCATAGTTTCATAATCACCTGCTCATTCGTACCCCCGTGTAACCTAGCGGTTGGTGGGGTCGTTGAGCAAACATGATCGTCATCATTACAATTTAATATGCTGATTATCGCTTAAAGGCCCATGAAAGTCGATTTAGAGTAATATCAGTTTTTTGTTGTTGAGTTTCGAACGGTATGAGATATCAAAACACTGATACGGACAAATTACATATATTTCTGAAACTTTCAAGATAGTATAAGTTTGTAACTATTCAACTCATTTCGCGTAATTAGGTATCAAATAATCATATTATTAATATTATTGAAATCAACGACTTTTTATTTCATTAGTAGGCCTACGAAGACAGACAGTTTTTATTTAATTATATCAGTTATAACGCCACAGTCGAGTCCTTATGGGGCTTTGTGGAAATTGAAAAGTCAATGTCGATTTTGTAATTCATGTGTATTTATTGAAGCAATAAAAGAATAATGAAAGAAAAATAATAAATACATATTAATAGGCCTAAATATCAATAAATATTATTATCATTGATATTGAAATATTAAGGTATTGAATATGCGTTTTCTTCTCATTAGAATTCTGATATCTTAAATATAGCGTTCTAAAGTTATATACAAAAAACGTATCTTTCACTAAATTGATTTACTATAAAATCAAACCCGAATGTTTTGATACATTAGGAAGGATATCTGTTCGAATGAGGGTCAGAAAAATATTATAATCAGTCTAAGGACACACTCTTACTATTTCCCAGGGAAATACTCGTAATTCGGGGCTTCATGATGTTATCAGTGGAGGTGCCGGGTTTCAGTTTGGCACTTCCACATAAATTTGATATTTACTACACGAGTACAGGACAACGGTTGGTAAACATGGATATCTGTGTGAAATTTGAATTTTTGAATTCGAATTGAATTTTCAAAGATTACAATTTAAAATTAAAACAAAAATTATTTGAATTTCTCAAGTGAACCAATGAAAACATTGATGGGGAAATACCCACGGAACGGTATTTTTCGAATGTATGTAACTCAAATTCTATATAATGTTGATGAATTCGTGTTTTTAAAGATTAGTTATTTTAGTATATTTTTTCTAAAACGATGGGGCCTATTGTTTATCGTCCAGGTGGTATTAAAAAACAGTATTTCATCCAAGCAACCCTTTTCCTGAAATCAAAATATTTTGAAAAAACCTTGATTCAGTTTATTGATGTCGGAAAGCGCTATACTAAAAGTAAACCATACGAAATTATTGGACTTCGCTTGAGCACTAAAATACGAGTTCTATATCAAGAATCAAGAGTCCCAAACCTTTCAAGGTTCAATCTCAACCAAAAACCTTCGCTTAGTGGTCAAATCAGGCTGAGCTCATCATTCAGAAACCGCGTCGCCCTCGTCACTGATTGGTCGGCCTTCCAAGATGGCGGCTAAAATATCCGCTTTGCGAATTCGTCGTTCTTAGCTTTAACACTTCTTATTTCTGTCATTGATTTGCACCTTACCTCGTACCTCGTATCTCGATTTTCACCATACAAAAAAACATACATATCATCTTCTTAATATATTCTTAGACTATGCATACATTTACCATCACTCTCAAATAACATGTGAGCTATTGTGAATTTTCATAACGGATTGACAGTATTTTATATATATTTTTTTTTAATAACATCGAAACTTGATACAAAATCATTGTTCCCCAATTAAGGCTATGGATGAAAGGTAGGATCGTTTGGACGGGGCACCACAAGGGCGATCTTACCACCCCATTTTAATTATTTAAAATCAATTAGCTTTAACACCATAACTGCACTGTCTGTGATCATAATTTTCCGCCGCAGATAGAAGTCTTCCAGTTTCCAAAAGTCCGGAACACATTAACCATTTCTGTGATATATTTCCGGACATTACCAGAATAAACAAAACACACGAATATTGATATCTTCCACTTTGAACTAAGTCTCTTGGCAATGATCACGTCTTTCCATTAGCAGCAGATGTAGTTCATCATAATACAAAATGAAAACAAAAATGAGTGATAGACCTGAAAAATTAGAATTGGCCTATCACTCTACTAATATAATTATAAGACACTTCTCTGAAAGATGTGAAGGAGTTTCACTTCAATATGTTCAAACCGAGCGCCACTATACGATAATTGATATATTTCACAGTGACAATGAAAATGTTACGCCGTGGGCATGAACGGCGGAGCCGGGGGGTCAAGGGGGTCGGCCGACCCCCCCTCCAATAATCATGTGACAGGCCTAACTATTACCACTAAGCCATCAATACAATTAATGAGTCAAATGGATATCATTCAATTAAAGTGCAATTCAGCTCTCATTCAAATTCACAAATTATAATTAATAAGTCTTTAGGCTATATTGAAAAATTATTGAGTTATTACCACAATATTTTCTATTATTGCAAGTTTGTCCACAATGATAATGTGTAGCCTTGCAACTGTGTTAATATATTTTTTTATATGAATCAAACACCTGACATTTACAGTTATTAATGAATTGCGCTCCCCTACCCACTTACTCCCTGCATTTCCTCGGAATCATGTTAGAGGGCTCGCTGCCCCACACCTCGTGCCATTTTCTGTGCCAATTCACAACTTTATCAATCTTGACCCCCCCCCCCTCCCCTCCCCTCCCCTCCCCCAATAATGTCAGGACTCCACCGCCTCTGGCTGTGGCCATAGGTCCTCATCAATCATCAGCCACATCTAAACACACTCTTTCCACAGGTGTCTGGTCCCCCGGTCAACACCAGAACAACAACAACAACAACAACAACAACTCCCAGGCGTTCAGCAGTCCGCCGGCCGTCCCGTCCAGCCCCAACTCCGTCGCCCAGGTGGTCAGCAAGTTCGAGTACCAGCGACCGAGAGAGGAGGATCAGGCGCCTCGATCAGAATCGGGGGCGGACGATGTGATCCCTCCCATATGGACGCCTAAGAGCGCAGGCGCGAGTCCGCAGCTCGAACGGAAAGAGTTCCGTCCGGTCAACTTTGAGTCGCCGACGCCGAAGAGGAAGGCGTTTAATAACTCGGCACCCAAACCAGAGGTAAGCTATACTCTTATATAGGGCTGTACCGAAAGCGAAACGCAAATCGCGTTCATGGAAGCGATGATGATTGCTTCAAAATGATTGTTCTTCTAGGTTATCTCAAGACTTCAAGACCATTTCCAATTATAAAAACAATGCTCTTTGCTAGCAGGACTGATACTCATCTCATACTTTTTTGCCACAGATAAAAGTGTTTTGAATAAAACTAAAATAAAATGGAGATATCAGTAATAAGGATCTAAATATTGCTACAGTCATGTCCGTGGTTAATTTTCATTCGATTAGTTTGAATTCGAATGGATTTTTTGAACGTAATTAATTTGTGTTGAATCCGACGTTGCTTTTCTATACGCATGTGATGGCACCCGCCAACGAACAAACTGAGTAGCGTTTTCCTAGACCGACGACGGTAACCAGTAGCTCCCGTTCGACGTTGACCGTTCGGGGAGTGTGCCCGTCTAGTCATCTATTAAATAATTGAATGATCAGTTCAAAAAAAAAAAAACTCACACTGACGACCATATCATATTCACTAACCCCCAACTTTCGTCCTCAGGAGTGCTTCACCCCCGAACCACCGCCCACCCCGCCACCCCCCACCTGGCAATACACCTCCCCCTCTCCCGCCGTCCAGTCCCCCCCGGGCGACCGCTCCACCGCCTCGTCCGTCATCAGCTCGTCGCTCGAGCGCCGCGACGTGACCGAACGGAGGATCACGACGACAGAGGATCACAGCTCTGAGAGGAGGTTGACGTCGTCGAAGAGCGCGCCCGGCTTGTACTCGATCGCCTCGTCGGGGATCAACTTGCCACGGGCCCAGAACCCGACAATCACTCTGCTGCAGAAAGCTAGAGGTGAGAACGATCAATATGAATATTATTCATGAGTCCACGGGAGTCGATATAGCGAAATATCAGTTTTTTGGTGATAACTTTTGAACGGTATGAGATATCAAAATTCTAATACGCAAGAAACACAGATAATTTTGATAGCTTCAAGGTGATATAATATTCAACTATTCAAGTCATATCGCATAACTGTCAAGCGTATACAGCTGAAAAATGTGTATTCTCAGCTGTATACGCTTGACAGTTATGCGACATGACTTGAATAGTCATTACTTATATCATCTTGGACTAATTATAATTATCTATGTGTTTCTCGCGTATTGGAATTACGATATCTAATACCGTTCAAAAGTTATCACCAAAAAACTGATATTTTGCTAAATCGACTCCCGTGGACTCTTAACGATCCCACCAACAGACAGATTATCTGGGGATGCAAATGAGATTATGATGGATGAATTATGTATCTTCCATTCTATGACTCATCTATATGAAAACATGATTTTCCGTCCCCTGAATACTGATAATTTGTGATGTTTCCAAGGTTTTCTGCATTTTTTTCGTCCATTGTTCTTTATATTTCTGTTCAACCGTGTATTAATGGAGTTTCCACCATTCAATCTATTGATTCATCATAATTATATGGGTCTGAGCGTTGTACTTTACTGGTGACTACGATCTATTGGTGTCGGTGAATGATGACATGAGATGATGGGATGATGAAATGAAAGTCATTTTATTGGGTATTTTTTGGATAATTGGAATGAGTCGGTCGTGACCTGTTGTTAAAGAACCATCCCAGTGTAAACCGGAACGACAAAGGGAAACCACGGATAATCCTGTCAGCATGGTCGACCATGACGGAAATGAAATCCCGGTCTCCTGAATGACGGTTCAGTGTGCTGGTCCGCGCGTCTCATTAACTATTTGTTGTTGTTGTTGCGCAGAGGGCCAGCTCCCCCGAGGAGCCTTGTACCTGGACCAGGGTGGCAGCAGGGACGAGAGTGAGTTCGACGCCGAACAGCAGAGGATAAAGGCGGGCGAGCCGAGACCCAAGATAGAGGGCATTGGACCGACCACCAAGGATGGCATGCCCATTGTACTCAGATCGGTGAGTTGGCATTCTGGATTCGTTTTGATGAGCGTAGCGAAGATTTTTATTAAATATACCGAAAAAAATCGTCTCCGTTTTTTTTTTGTAATTCTATGCGCGGCATACAAATCATGAAAAAATTAATCAATTTGAAACTTCTTCTATATATTGATTGGAGTCATTCCAAAATGTCAAAATTGTTCATCAGAAAAATCGATTTGACGTTTTTTGGGGGGAAAAAAATCGGAAATGTTGAAAAATACCCATAAAAAAACACGAAAAAAATACTTGGAAAACAAGAATCCTTCGAAAGCTCTCACATTTTTCATCAACTATGAAAAAAACTATTATGGGCCTATACATTTTCAGAGATTTTTGCAACAATCGGATGAGAAACAACGAATAAAACGCATTTAAAACGCAATTCAATCTATAGCAACAAGTGTCACCAATTAATTTAAAACGATTAAAATGAGTGATGAATGAACAGGAAGGCCATGATTTAATTGATTACGGTAGGGTTCACGAACGTTTGAAGTGAAGTTCAGTAGATGTAGATTGATATGACATATTATAATTCATTCTAAATTCTATCTAGAAATTCTAGATTCTATTCTAGATTCATTCTAGATTTGCAAGTTTTCATTGAAAGGATTCAAACCTTCCGAGAATACAAGTCATTCTGTGCTATTGTATTTGTTATTTTTCCTGTCTACATGCATTCCAATCTAGGACGGAAACGAGGTAAATGAGTAAATATATTTGTTCAAGTTATGCCAAGTGGTTTTTATGGCAAGAGTCCTGAAAGACTGGATATGTTGCCAGAGTAACTAGCTCTTTTAGTAAATCATTTTCCAAACAAAGTTTCAGTCTCTCAGAGCTAGCTTATAGCCGTAACATCATTGCAAGTATAGTTCATTATGTAACAGTCATGGTGGTGAATTCGGGTACACAATATACTTTCTTACATTGCTGTCCCAACTAACGTCAATATAACACAAAGCTAGTTTATGGTTTTTGGTGGCGTATCTATCATAATATATCATAATAATACTTCATCATGATATAAAGAATGTATACCGACTCGCATCTTCAAAGTGAAGTATTTCCGGGATCATAATTTGCGTCCAGGGTCCCAATTGGTGGTGGCGCAACTATCGCTTTTATGTCGAACTGTACACGGCCCAATAAATAATTATGTTAGTAATGGCATTTGTTTCACGCGGAAATCACAACACCGGCACCTTAGCTACTCTAATATATACATCCACTTCCAGTGGCGTAACTAAGAATTTTGGGCCCCGGGGCAAAGGACCCCCCTTTCCCCCCTCAAAAAAAAACTATATATCAATTCAAATGATGAAATTTCGATATCATTCAACATGCAACCTCCACGTTTCATGTTTTTTCAATTTACTATTGAATACGATTAAAATAACTCAAAATTATGATTAAAATACATTCACCATTATGTCATTCTATGAAACAGAATGCTCCTATTGAATTTACAGATTAAATTACACTTACTCTTCGAGAAGCGAAATAATTGACTTTCCACCAAAATGTAGTCAAAGTAGCAAGCTCATATTCATCTCTTGAAGTGCTGTAAGTTCAGCGATAAAATATGTCAGTGTTTTTGATACGATTCGTATCCAAGAATATACTTGTTTAATTAATGTCAACTCAAAAATTTCTTCGTTGAAGAATTATTTTAAGAAGTGGTCAGTTATTTTTCAAGTTTTTTCAGATAATATAGGAAAGCTTCTTTCTCAGTTATATAAATACGTTCATTATTTTTCGGTAATCGTTGAAACGCATTTTTGATGATGCAGCATGGGCACCCTCCAAGGCCGTGGGCCCCGGGGCGGCTGCCCCGGCTGCCCCTGCGGTAGTTACTCCACTGTCCACTTCACAATGGAGTCGCTAAATAGCGACAGGAAATCGGGACATTCATTTTGGCTCTGATTTGTCCTCAAGAAACCACAAATACCGTCCATGCTATCAGCAGAGTCGATAAAGCAGTTCTACCTTCTGTAGCCATACCACTTTATCAACTCTGTTGTTAGTATGGGAGTGGGTACACCTTTTTTTTTTTTTTTTTTATTGGGTTTTAACGACGCACTGTAATGATTACTAAGATCTATTGGCGTCGGATGAATGATTAATGAGATGATGGGATGGTGAGATGAAGGTTTTTTTTATGGGTAGTGGGAAGGATAGTGGGAAGGAAGCGGTCGTGGCCTATATTGTAGGAACCATCCCGGCATTAGCCTAGACTACAGAGGGAAACCACGAAAAACCCCTGTAAAGATGGACGGTGGCAGGGATCGAACCGGGTCTGATATGTCCCTTCACCTCCCGGATCACGAAGCAAGTGAGCTAACCACTCAGCTACTGTGCCGGTGTGGGTACACCTTTCTATTACGATAAAGTCTGTTGGTATCACCACGGTGTAGTGATACCAACCCATTTCATCATAATATAAAGGATGTGACCCAACTCGGGTCTTGATGGTGAAATATATCCGGGGTCAGTTCCCGAGTTCAGGGTCCCGATTACTTGTAGCGCAACTATCGCGTGTATATCGAACTATTTCCAACAACAATGCTCAACAATGCTATACACGGCGCAGTAGAATTATAATATTGGTGGTCGCATTCGTTTTTTACGAAAATTATAGATTGTGTTAGTTCAACAATGCCACTGGTACCGTTACCACTCTTTTCTACATCTAGTACACAAGGGAATCCGCTAAATCGTGACTGACAATCGGGAAATTTAGCTCTGAACTGACCGCAAGAAACCACAAAATACTGTCCATGTTATCAGTATGTAAGTTGGAGCACCTTCTCTATATTATCACGATATAGTGATACCAACCTATTTCATCATAATATAAATAAGGTGCTCCAACCCTCATATTGATAACATGGAAGGCATTTGTGGTTTCTTGTGGTCAGTTCAGAGCCAAAGGTCCCGATTGCCTGTTGCGATTTAGCGGATCCCCTTGTGAACTAGATGCAAATAAGAGTGGCTACGGTACCGGTGGCATTGTTGTACTAAAAAATTATCTATAATTCTCGTAATTCTATGAGCCGTGTATAGCATTGTATAGCATTGTTGTTGTTTCAAATAGTTCGATATGAAAGCGATAGTTGCGCTATAGGCAATCGGGACCCTGGACTCCGATTCTGGCCCCGGAAATATTTCACTTTCAAGACCCGATTTGGAGCATCTCCTTTATATTATGATAAAATAGGTTGGTATAACTACACCGTGGTGTTGGAGTGATCCAGTGTGCAGTGAGCAATGACTGACGCCATCTTGTTCTGTCCGTGCTTGCAGGAGGTGAAAGACGAGAATCATGGCAAGTGGTACAAGAAGATGTACGACTCGCTGCACAGAGCTGGCAAAGACGGTAATTACACACAGCAATTACCATATCCAACTTGACACTCGTACATCTTCATCATATCATTTCATTAATCAATGGACCACTAGTGATGGGCGTGGCTTATCGGCAGGCTACCTAGATCTATACTTCATGTAGGCATTTAGAGATACTCTGATATAGGTAATGTCAATTCACCCACATAACAAACAGCCCAATTGATTGGATGTTTTTTTTTTGTGACGTTTGTGGGCGGGTCAATCACTAGTCTCCAATTGAAGATTTATTATACAGTCAGTGTTGATAATATATACTGTAATTGGGCCAAATTGCTTTGCTCATCTAGTAGCTATATCAGTTAGATCCAGTTCAATACGGTTCAGTCAATTATTTTGCCCAATTGGTTTTTTGTCAATTTTGAAATAGTCCGTAGATGATTATTTGGTCATCAACTTTTGAATATTTGAAGCTCACAATGTCTTCTGTTGTTTGAAATATATACTCATTCTTTCTCCTTTCATACACACAAGCTTCGGCTTATGTGAGTATAATTATTTTTTCAAACGATCGAATAACTAAACCAACTTTATTCTCATTATTACAATTTATAATTATTTGCCATCATTTCCATTCATTATTCTCATTTCACTTGAGTGTGAATGTCACCTTTGAATCTGTCATGTTTGGTTTGAATGATCATTTGTAATATGATAAATTCATATGATGAATATTGTAAATCATACGTTAATTACTTATGGTACCGCATATTTTTTGTCATCAATTTTAATTTTTGTTAGGGTCAGTCACAGCATATGTTGATACAATATGGAAATTCTAGAATTAGTTTCCCATTGGTTGCCTTATTTTCATTTTCATGCTCATTATTATTCAACCTATCGAAGTGAATTATGTTTTGATATGAGTTTATTAAATATTAGCATAGCAAATCACGGTGTATTTTAGTGTTTTGTTTTTCATCGTTTAAACCACAGATAAGCCATTTATGGCTTAGTGGACGAGAGTTCAAACTGTATTACTTGATTGTATAATTCAATTAGTGACAATGATAAAAAAAAAAAAAAATACTTCCATCAACATGTGGTTTGTTATAATGATAAATGTTGGATGAAAGAAAATAATTATTTACCTCCAAATATGCAGTTAGAGAAGATTGAATCAATGACCACTGTGAGTTTGATAATTCATCAATAAATTCTTGATTTAATCAGGCGAACGAATCGATCACAAGACCGCGTCGAGGTCTTGGAACAACCAACCTTCCGGACCTCTCCGAGAAAATCTTAGTAATCCATTCCTATTTCTGGAACAATAATTATACATCAAAATATCGATGTTTGCTGAAAAAACAAAAGCTAATCATACTCATCATGAATATTAAAATAGAGGAAGAATTCAGGATGTGAATAATTTTCTCTCCATGCATTTCTTTCAGACGAGTTCGTGACCGTTCGATACAAAGCACGTCGAGGTGATTACAAACAAACAATAACAACAACAATAGCGCACAAATAATCGTAACACCTGCTTTCTATGTATTGCCCGGTCTTTACCGCGACCGTCACTTGAAATATCGTTCTTAAGCGGTTGATACACTTGCAAGTCTTTGCAAGTGAAAAGCGCGAGTGAGAAGTGAGAAGTGACAAGTCCATCGTATCTCGTTTGGCGTCACCTATTGGTGAAATGGCTCACTGCAAACTAACTACAAACTAACTAACTATCCTATAAAGAGCAAGAAAAGGAACACAATAATAGCGGTCAAATGTTGAAAGTATTATAATCAACTTCAAAAAAAAGGACCAATCACTTTCGACTCTTTGGTTTTGCGTGCACTTTTCGCTCTCACTTGTAGAGCAATGCTCGACTTCTGAAAGACTTTTGAAGAGTCTTTCGGGTCGGTCATTTTGTCGCCGTGCACCAATCAGAGACGGTATTGGAGCCGACTTTCACTTCTCACTTCCAAAGACTTGCAAGTGTATCCACCACTTTAGCCTGTCTGAAAAGCCCATTCACAACCGAAATTAGGAGTAAAATTAGCATCAACAGCCAAATTTGTCTTAAGACTCTCTTGCATTCCGTTCACAATACGGCACATTATACCCCGTTCACACTATGATCGCTAACCTCTCTTAAGCCACTAACTGAAGTTAGCAACGTAGTGTGAACGGAACGCAGTTAGCACTAACCGACATCAAGGCCTAACTACGTTCTGTCTATGACTATCGATAACGTAACGGGATAAGCAACATGGCGTAAGTCCTATCCTTTTAACATTAGGCCGTTTTCACCATGATGGAATCAGCGCGCTTTCGTGTACATTTGTGAGATTCGCAATTTCAAATCAAATCGTACGTATTAGGCTCGTATTTCAATATATAGTACATAGTTGTACAATTGCATTGATTTTAATCTTTCTCGTAGATGATGAGTAATTATCCAGTTATCAAATGGTAAATATAGCAGTAGGGCTCTTGACCAGGGGACTAAATGCTTTTACAGACCTATTTTAAATTTAGATTGGCTAATTCAAATGAAATGTATCCCAATATTGTTTAATGCAGTTGGAAAGAGCTGGATTCACAGATTGCATTACATCTATTACTTGTATAGATAGATCAACACACAATAATACCAGCAAATCATCATAACATTTGTAAGGCGGCATCCCTTTGATATACGCATGGTGCGAAAGGAAAGCGCCATGTTGCTTATCCCGTTACGTTATTGATAGTCATAGGTTCTGTGAACGCAGTTAGAGCTTAACCGAGATCAAAATCCACCGCCTTCCCAAAAAATAGCAAGATTCACGCCGTCATCGTGCTGTCATGCCGGCCTTATGCGTTTCGCATTCGCAAGGCGGTGGAATTGAGGCGAGCTCAACAATTAGAAATCGCGTAACTTTCGTCACTGATTGGTCGTTTTATCATCAAGGTGGCTTTAAAAACTGCTCAGCGAATTCGAAATCCGGATAACGCAGTTTTGGAAGCCCAGCATTAGACGTCACTAACAACCATTTCATGGCTATCAGTGTGAACACCCTACCTCAGTTAAGAACGGTGTCACCCATGATGTGTTGCGCCCAGCTAACCTCTGTTAGCTTAACAGCAGTTAGTGATCATAGTGTGAACGGGGTATTAGCCATAACGATTCAGCATTAAGCGCAAGGTTTGCAAACTCAAAACCTTGCTGTTAATTCTACAGCTTGGTGTGAGCACTGACCAATCAGATTCAAGTAAATGTTTGGCGCGCCACAGGCTTCTATCGTTCGGACGATGTCTAGCAGGCTGTCTTGAACACACCCCCTTTCACTGAGCCATTAGTGCTACAGTTTAAATCCATGATATTACAATTGTCTTTTGAGAAAATGTCTGATATTAGGGTAACATAAGGGTAGATATTAGGGTGTATGATTTAATATATTATTAGTCAATTTGACCTTAACCTAAAAACTAGATGTAATTGCACGATTGCATATGGCGGCTGATTGAGATAAACAGCTCATGTAAGCAAGCAATCTTAATAGCTGTTTCTTCCTGCAAAATTGTTGTTGTGCATAGCTACTAGATAATTGCACTACTGCTGAAGCTAATATGTTACTCCTAATTTCGGTTGTGAATGGGCCTATAGTCCAAGAGACTAGGACTCTGATGGAAAAGGTTATTGTTCACTGATAGAACCAAATGCTATGACAAAATTCAGCTTTTTTATATTTCCATTGTTGTAATCACAAAATCACTGCTTATGAAGTGGGTATCGAAACGTGTCCAGTTTTTGCAGTGAGAGACCGTGATTTTGCTATTATCTTGTGTTGTCATAGTGTATAACTCTTCTAGAATACATTATCCAATCAATGACCTAGTCTCTATAGGAGGAAGTAAGCCCAGGATGTTATTTCAAGACGTCGTGGTCAGCGTTTACTGCAAGTTCGATTTTTAAACGATACTAAAAGTGGCCAATAGTAACGCGAGATTAGTGACTCGAGTTACCGACTCGAGTCAAGATATATTATAGTACCAGTTCCTCAAGCGTATGTCAGTGTAACATTGCTGTCTTCCGTGCTCGGGGTCCACGGTTCGAATCCTGGCACAGTAACTTTTTTGTGAAAGAAAATGTCTCAAAAACAAAATCACAAAAATGATATCAACATTAAAAAAAATTGATCAAAATCAGAATCACAAAAACGTATTGAAATCTTGTTTCAATTTAATTGAAGATTTTTCTGAAAAAAAATATTGAAAAATTAAAAATCAATTTTGAACATTCCAATCTGAATTTGTTCTTGAAATTGGAATTGAAATTGAAATTGCAAATTTATAAAAAAAAAATGAAATCCATATCAAAATCACAAAAGTTTATATAAAAAAAGAAATTCAATTGAAAATTCAAACTAAAATTTAAATTTGGAATCGAAATTTGAATCAAAATTTAAAATTGGATTGAAAATTCATATATAAAAAAAAATTAAAACCAAAATCATGATCACAAAAACGAAATTATCCACACAAATGTCAGTTCTTTCACCTGTTTTTTTAGTTCCATTTGAAAACCGCCTTGCAGAAAAAGTGTCGCTCGCGGTAAAGGCCCATCTTCTTACAGCTTCTGCATCACATATACTGCGCATCATGTATCATGTTGGTTACAAACAGACTCACTACATGATTCAAACTATAGGCATACAATATTATTTTGGCCGTATTGTAAATATATGATGATATATTTCTTGTCTAATGAACTGACATTGTACTTGGATTGTTTTAACAATTGTTCACTAATTTTTCTCTATCTATCAATTCTATACCATTAACATTCACAAAATCATTGATAGTATTTTTTGTCGCAGTATCTTTTGAAATGTATTCATCAAATTGTGAGCTACGTTACATAAAATTATATTACTATCAGAATATTCTGAACCCATGACCTTCACCACGACGGCCACACTAGACCTCAGCAGCTCTAAGAAATAAGACTGATCAGTTAATATTCACTAAGACCCCGTTTACATTACTACTCAACTACTCTAGTAACCCCACCTACGATCGTAACTTACCGTGTGTGAACGTAAATTAGTTGCTACGCTAGTAACAAAAGCTACTACAGTCAACTTACTACCGTTAGTAAGGTTACTCTAGTAGATGTAGTAGTGTAAACGCTCGATAGTTGGTACTACCCTTTGATACAAGGAGAAGATGGCGACGAAGAAAGCAGCTGGCGTGCCGAACTGTTAATGCACATCCTTTTAATTCTTGTAGTGTCGCTCGTTAGACGGCTGTAATTCGAAATAATCTGCTCTCGCGGTAAAACATATAACTAAAACCTCTAGTAAACAAGAATCTCTATTTGACAATGTGAACGCAAAAATAGTTACTATCGTTTTACACCAGTAACCTTACTGGAGTAGTTGAGTAGTAATGTAACCGGGGTATAAATGAGTTATTTACTACGGCAACACAAGATGAAGGAATGTCGTGGTCCTAGACATATTGTCGTATGCCTAGTAATCAGCTGTTCTAGTAAACATTGACCCCATGAAAGTCCTAGTCTCTTAGAGTACAAAGGTCTAAAGTGACTGTCGTGATAAGGGGTTAAGGTTAAGCTTCAGATTCGTTTTTTTTTTATAATAATTGAAAAAATGTTTTATTTCGACGCCTTTCAGAAATGCATCATAAACAAGTCTCACTAAACTCTTTTGCGACGAATGAATGTTTTATACTGTTCTTATAATTCATACATTCAACTTCAAATTATATCAATTGAGAAGAAAATCAATATTTTTTTCTGGCTTTGCGGTTGTGGACTTGTGATTTGTTTCTTCTTTTGTCGGCGTAAGCTGTCTATGTGTGGTAAAACATTGGCGAATTTGCCACAAGTCAATAATTGTAACTGATCCTGATTAAGGACACCCCAATCCTGGGTTTAGGCTAGATTTGAGTGAATAATGACGTGCTATATTGTTCTCTAATTCCGGAGAAAACTAGAAATCAGATCTTGATTTCAGAAAATTTAATCTATATTTCCATCCTTTAGAGTCCTGAGAATTCGGCCCCAGGACTTATTCTTGAGATTTATAAAATAAGGAATGAGTGATATTTCGGTAAGATTCCAAGCATTCCTCTGAAAATGAGTGATGAAGCTATCTCATCTCATTCCACAAACTACAACACACGTCTCATGAATCTCGAGAATAGGGGTCCTGGGGCGGAATTCACAAAAGGTCATAGCTTTGACCGGGATCAACTCTGATCCCGATCAAAGTTGCTGCAAAGTTATTAACGATCAACTTTGATACTGTCTCAAAGATAATAATAATGGATTGATGATAATAATAGATTTGATCAAAAATTAAAATCAACTAATTAGAAAATAATAAATAAAAATATGGTGTCATCTCTAGAAGTGGTCGTAACTTTGAGCCGGATCAAAGTTATGACGTTTTGTGAATTCGGCCCCTGAGTCATGACGTAGGCTTCACCCGATCCTGTATCGAGACAAGAACATAGAGCCTATTCGCTTAATGCTCACGTCACGACTCAGAAAAGGGAGGCAGTCCTGGAGGACTTTTAATTCAATTATAGTTTCCGATATTGAGATGATGATTTCCAGTTTTCTCTAAAATTAGGGGAAAAAAGAGCATCACTTTGAATTCAAATCTATAGGTTCAGGTTTGTGTTTCTTTAATCGTTTCAAAACGATGCTGCCAACGTTTCTTCTGCTCGTACTAACCGGTAAACTCCTGTCCATAGTAGAGGAAGTCGTTTACCAACTGAATAATTAAAAAAAATTGAGTAATTGTGAAGAAGTCAATCATCTATAACACTTTTTGGAAATGTTTTTGTGTCCACTTTGTAAATCTCGTCTTGGAACTTCAATTGAATAGATGTCCGTGAATATTTATTTTTGTTATGTTGGTAGATGAATTTCTTCTTTTTTGGATACAAGTATTCCTGTTTTTTCTATGTTTTAATCACAGGTTGTGGCTGCACTGTATTCTTGTACTGTTTAGTCAGGTCAAAGGTTAACCTGCACCTTGTAGATACTTCACTAATCACTTTGATCACATGAATTAATTCCACTATAAAATGTAATACCAGAAATTCACATATAATATTACGAATCTTCAACCACGCATTCCACGAAGAATGAAAAATGTTTGAACTCTTAATTTATGATTGAACTACATAGGAATAGTATCAGTTACCAAGAGAAATAAAACATTAATCCGCCAATTATCGCCTAATCGAAAAATATATTGATCGTGAGACCTGACCTTACAGTCTCACGAAATATTTCTTCAATTAAATGACAGTATTCTTGTATAAGTTGACAGGAAATGGGATTTGGCCCAACAGGTCATATCTTTGGGAATGATTTAGTTGAGGGCGAATTGTCAACAACTCCTGACATCTGATGTACACTTGTCATGAAATCTTCCTGATACCCCTTGGAATCTTCTTGAAAACCCGTGAAATCTTTCTGGAATCTCTTGAAATCTTATTGAAATCCCTTGAAATATTCACATAATCCTTTCAAATCTTCTCGAAATCCCTTGAAATCTTTTTGAAATCCCTTGAAATCTTTTTGAAATCCCTTGAAATCTTCTTGAAATCCCTTGAAATCTTTTTGAAATCCCTTGAAATCTTTTTGAAATCCCTTGAAATCTTCTTGAAATCCCTTGAAATATTTATGAAATTCTTTGAAATCTTCTTGAAAACCCGTGAAATCTTTCTAGAATCTCTTGAAATCTTATTGAAATCCCTTGAAATATTCACATAATCCTTTCAAATCTTCTCGAAATCCCTTGAAATCTTTTTGAAATCTTCTTGAAATCCCTTGAAATATTTCTGAAATCCCGTGGAATCTGAAATCAGGTGTACACCAAATGTACTAGTTGTTCACCCCTCAGAGATTAGGACAGAAAGATGTAGGCCTACAACACCTAGGAATGATTTTCCGCTAAATCGACTTTTTGGAATTAGTTAGGAATTGAGTTAGTGATTAGGAATTATTCAGGAATCATTCAATTGTCAGGGAACAATCATAAATTGAGGAAAACTCTTGCGTTGTGTGGGATTCGAACCCCCTGCTATTCCTAGCAGGAAGTTTACAATTTACCAAATTAAAACAATTCCAATCCCACAGTTTTAGTTATAAAAATAGGCCTACAATCTTCCAGATCGAATATTGAACTATATGAAGGAAGATTCTGGATCAGTATTTGCTCATCTCTGTTTCCCCGTTGTATCCAGGTAAATACCCGTACTCGTCAGGCGGCGGTTACCAGTCCGAACCGGACCACGCCGGCTACGACTCCGACCTCAACTACTCCAAATACGCGACCCTTGATCGACGACGCATCAAGAACAAGGAGAACGACTACACCAGCTCACTGCCTCGTGCCAGGTAAGAACATCACGTCGTTAAACAACCCATTTCGTCAACAAAATATGTCGTTGAACAGTTTCTCATTGTTCGAAATACGCCCTCAAACCGGGGTGACTGAAGAGCGAATACGGGAATAAAGAAACTACCACGAGGCTTGGCGTGTTTACTTAGAAAGAGAATGGTCTATTCGAGGAAACGATCATAACCTAACCCAAAAACCCTAACAAAAGCTCCTTTGTGCTCTAACCAATTCCCCCAAAAAGTAGCTTTTCTACGGTATTATCACACGCCAAGCCCTCCTTCACTCTTAGTAGTATCACTATTCCAGTTTACGCTCTTCAGCACCCCCCTGAAGACATATTAAGAAGAAGAAGAACTACTACACACCCACTCTCCAGTGTAAAAAAGGTCGATTTATTTAAAAGATCGATTTATTTGACATTACCTGAGGTTTTTAAAAGTTCCTCTCATTATGTGAACTTCCCTAACACTGCTAATGACGAAAAATCGTTACCATGGAAACAGCGAACTGGTGTATTAACACAGACTGTGATTGGTTAATAGTTAATACCAACTGATTGACATTTTTGTCTGTCTCTGGCAACAATGAGTGACGTCACTTGACAGAAGCCTATACTGAACGCAATGAAAGCAGCTGATCCACTCTGTTCTTTGGCCTGAGTGCTATTAGGCGTTGCTATGGTAATTGGCTGTTTACCGTACGCCATCACGCACCGCCACGCACCGTCACGCGTACCAATATGACGGGTGACATCAGCTGGGATGTGTCACTTGACGCTCCGACACCCGGCCAGTTATTGAGAGTCAATCAACGGGTAGCCTAGTATCTACAACCCTTGAGCATGTAGTGATGTCATCGTGACGTAGGCAAGGAGAACAGTAATAATAGCATTAACCACAATTACCAACTTGGCGACGTCAAATATCAGAGCCACATTTTGTTTGATTGAGTTGATTTGATTGAGATAATCTGCTAGAAAAAGTTATGGGTACGCTGTTAGTGTTGAAGAGTAGAACTAGAGAAAATTCACAGCATAAAGCGCGCGCATATTTTCAACAATGATATCGATCGGAATAATATTACATTGTTGACTGAACTTTTGTAAACCATTCGTCGGCCATATTGAGATTCAGAAGCGCATTCTATTGGTACTTTTCGTATCGAATTACTGTTAGTGAAGGATGCGAGAACAACAACAACACGAACAACAACAACAAAAACAACAACAACAACAACAACAACAACAACAACAACAACAACAACGTCTGCATGTTGTGACATACACTGATGGTCAGATGAATAGCGGCTGCTAAGTAACTTACATATGTGCCTGTGTGTATGGCAACGCCGCGATATTATATCGGGTTCAGATTGGTGTCAATAGTTGATCACGTCATGTTACAGTCAGGCCTGGATTGATTGATTGGGAATCTGGATCAGGTTTTCCGGGCAGGTTTGGTTTTGCCAGAGAAGTTTCGAAGAGTTTACTATCCGAGGTAACTGGTAACAGCAATGACTTGATGGTGTAAACGATAATCTAGGTGGTCACTTTTCGTCCTCAACTCAGACTTTTCCCAGAAAATCTCACGTCTTCCTCTTCCTATTCATCTCAGTCCTCCGCTTGGGGCGCCTCGAGCATATTATAATGGAATGAGGTATACTCGATTGTGTGACATAAACTTGGGGTGGCTAACCTTATACGTGAACTCCTGACCATATTTACAACTATTCATCCAGAACTCCTATACTTGTGATCCAGAGCCAGAATTCACAAAGAGTCCTATCTTTAGGACGTGTCAAGTTGGAACCACTCTACCAAGTTAGGACCAATATTAGTCCCAACTCAGGAAAATGATTCCAACTTGAGACCAATATTCATCCTAACTCAGTAAAATGTTCCTAACTTAAGGCCAATATCGGTCTTAACTCAGTAGAATGGTCCCAACTTACGACGTCCCAAAGGTGGGACTCTTTTTGAATCCAGGCCCAGAAGTATGGGCTGGCCCCAAGCCCATGTCACACAGCCGAGTATTCTTCATTCCGGTATACGCTCTTCAGCATCCCCCTTCATAGTTGGTTGAGATATAGTAGATCTTCTACACTAGGAAAACGCGGGATGCGCGTTGTTAGACGAGCTTAGGGGTATAGAAATCTAGAATGAAAAATAATTTGTCAACCCAATCTACATCTACAGACCTTGGATCACTCCAAACGTTCAAAAACCTTATGAGAATCAGTTATGTCACGGCCTTCCTCTTCATTCATTTCAATCGTTTTGAATTAATTGCTGACACTTGTTGCTATAGATTTAATTGGTTCCCGTAATAGCCTAAATTGATGGGAAAATGCATTATAAATGCGTTTTCTTCGTTATTTCTCATCCGATTGATGCAAAAAATCTCTCAAAATGTGCTTAATAGTTTCCTTTATATTCGGCGAAAATTTGAGAGGTCTTGAAAAATTTTGATTTTTCAAGTATTTTCCTCCGGGTTATTCTAATGGGGATTTTTGAAATTTCTAAAATTCATAAAAAAAAAAGTTATCACCCGATAATGCCACAAAACTATACAGATCTAAGTTAGATGAGGAACCATGACGAAAAAAAGTTTGAAGTTGATAGCTGTAGCCGTTTGACCTGTGGAGAACCGACAAAAAAACATTAAAAAAAAAAAAAAAAAAAAAAAAAAAAAAAAAAAAAAACATAAAAACGAACACCAATTTTTTTCAGTATGTCAAATTGAATCCTCGCTAAAGCTCGTCTAAATAAATATATGTGCATCTGTTACATTGACGTTAATTTGATTGCTGAAGAAATTCTCTCCCATTTTCCCATTCATTTGAGTCGTTAACCTCTTCCCCCCTCCTCCAGGTAGCTGAGGTGTATAGTACATTCGTTACAGGAATACGTGGATCATTTGTTCCAGGAATTACCCTCACCCGGACGCCATCAAGCACGCTACCGACGTGTACAGGAACCAGCCGGGACGTATAGAGAATTACCAGCCAGGACACTCGTCCATCTCGGACAAGGAGACCAAACAGGTAACCATGATAACCGGGACGTGGTGCATGAGACGTCTTCGGTAGCTCAGCCAGCTGAGGCACCGCTTCAGAAACTGAAGTCACCGTTTTTGGGTGTGGGTCCGAGTCCCGCGTGAGTCATAGGTTTTTGTAAACGTCCTTTTACTTATCATCATTTCATAGTTTTCTAATCACCTGCTCATTCGTACCCCCGTATAACCTAGATGTTGGTGGGATTGTTAAGGGGACATTGTAAGCCAAAAATAGTTTTTTTCACTTTTTTTAAAATATATTTTGAAATAATTTGGTCCATTCTCAACTGAGCATCGAAAGATTTGAACAAAAAACGCATACAGTTTAATCACAATCAAATATTCAGTAATGCATGAAAATATCTCAATATCATAGCATGCCAGATTCTATTGTTGTTTTAACTGTTTTGGAATAAATCCAAGAAACATCATTTTCAAGTGCATTTATCTTGGAATTAAATATTTTCCCAAAAATGTACCTTTTTCTCAAAAACTGTTGAAGCTGGACCCTTGAAATTTTCGCAGTATATTAATACATATATACTACATATGTGGACAGGATTTTATAACTCTGCAACACATACGTGGTATTACAAAAAATTAAAACATTTTGAAAAATGTAGCAAATTTTGGAGCATTGTTTAAAATTCCATTGTTGTGAGCATTGTTGCGATGTGATTAAATAATCCTGTCAGTGTGCACACAAACTTCAAAGGTGCATGTATACAAAAAATGAGTATTCTAAGTGAAAGAGTTCCTGAGATAAAGGTACATGAAATTTGGTTTTTCAACATGGAAGGGATAGGGCTTACAATGTCCCCTTAAGGTCTAACCTCCATTACCTCATGGTCATGAAAAAATTATGATTTTTTGTCAGTCGATTCGTTTTGATGTGCTCGATAATAATATCCGAACAGATGATAGGCTAACAGGGATAAACTTTGAGTTATATCACTTCAAATACTGGATGTTTCCCTATCATTTAACACGCAACCTTCAAATTCCATGTGTTTTTATCATTGAACAGATCGTTAAAATATACTGAAAGGCATGACATTCAATCAAAAAACTTGTTTTATTGTAGATGAAGATGTAACGAATAGAATTATGCATGAATAAATATAGGTACCCGCTCTCATTTAAGAATCACACTCATTTTAAGAGGAAAAATAGTTGATTTTTCACCAAAACGAAGTCAAAATAGCAACTTAATATTTCATTAAAGCGCTGTAACTTCGGCCCAAAAAATATGACTATGTTTCTGATGTAATTCCAATTCAAGAATATACATGTTCAATAAAGCTTGACTCAAATTTCCCCAATGTAGAATTAATTTCAAAATTACTTTTTGACTCTGCTGACCAAACGGCTGTTAGACTTTAAGCAAACAATAACCATCATCTTAGGTCTCGAATCATAGCTATCGTACCGACGGGTAGGATCGGCGCCGAATGACCCAGATGTTGACGCGCTGTGAAACCCAAACATTCAACACTGATAGATATGTAACAGCGTTCCAGAGCTGTGCAAACAGCTTATATGAAACTCAAAAATGTGCCGTTATTATTATTGACCGAGACGCGTGGCCGAGTGGTAACACACTGGACCGTCATTCAGGAGACCGGGGTTCAATTCCCGCTATGGTCGACCATCCTGACAGGGGTTTTTCGTGGTTTCCCTCTGTCGTTCAGGTCAATTCTGGGATGGTTCCTTATCTACAGGCCACGACCGACTCCTTCCCACCATCCAAAACACCTAATAAAATGACGTTTCATCTCAGCATCCCATCATCTCATACATCATTCACTGACGCCAATAGATTGTAGCCATCAGTAGAGTGCGTCGTTAAACCCAATATAAATACAAAAGTTCACCCTCATGTTTCTCAGCTCTTGAGAGAGAGTCTGGTTTGGGAATAAGCTGCATTTGGATGTCCACAGCTGTAGCTTTGATGCAAGACTAGATGGAATGAACCTCATGTTGCTGAGGAATGAGCTGGGTGATGTGGAATCGTGATTCGGAGAAGGGTGTCGAGGCAAAAAGTTTCTAAATCAAATTCTCTATTAAAAATTATATACATAGGCTATACATATATATAATTCAAGTGCATAGTTAGCTTTCGAGTTAGAGTTGAAGTTCGAGTTGCATTCAATTTTGGATGTCTCCATTTTATACCAATTAATCCTTCACATATCTCATTAGGCAAAAAGTTTTCAAATCAAATTCTATATTGGGAAATATATACTATACACTACACACATAATTATATATAATTCAGTTGCGTTGTTAGCTTCAGAGTGAATTACATTCAATTTTTGATATCTCTATTTCATACCAATCAATCCTTCACATAATTTTTTCAGGCCTGGACCCATATCCCATATAATTTTGATAACTTTCAATGTGGTTGAAATCCAAAATTCAGGGACAATCATTTTAGAAAATAGGTAGGTCGATCTTTACTGGAAAAATTTAATCGACATTTCTCACTTATAGATGTCAAATGATATTGAAAATACACCTAGGCCTATATCTCATACGGCCTACTCTAGAAGATGAATGTAGGCCCACCTAAATATATCATCCAATTACATCTGTTGTATTTTACATACTGATTCATCCATCCATTCATTCATCTATTCAAGTATTCATTCATTTATTTACTCATTCATTTTCCCGCAGATTTGCACATAATTCAATCAGGAAATATCAACACTTGGGAAAGACAGAAAAAAATTTTAAGCACTTTTCTTGAACCACGTCTTCTTTTTTTTATGTCCGATAGGAATTGTTCGCCACTTTGTGACAGTTTGTTGTTGTTATGGCGGTTGTTGGTCAACCATTTTGCGATGTCATTTCAACATGTTGTTTGTTTGTTTGTTTGCAGTGGTGGGACGAGGTTCTCGACATCTTCGACGGCGTGAGTCTCATTCATTTATATAACTCTACATAATTAACTTGACATAACTCTAGATACATAAATCAACAATCAAGCGTTTCGAATAACTGCATGCTGTACCACCGCCTTCTATATTCGTGTAGACCTGCTTGTATTCACCGAAGATGTTCGTATATCAACTAAACAATTCTTAAAAATACTTAAAAATCCCATTAAATCGCTTATCTTCAAGAATTCAATAATTTTCTGAGATGTAATTTTTTTTTTCACTGTCAACTCCGTCATCAATAATAATAATTCCCTAAAACTTCACAGCCCTACAAAAATTATAATTTTCTTGATTCTTGTTTTGGTAGATTATCCACTTCTTTCAAGGATTCAAGTAGGCCTATATCTTACCCAAGTCTTAGTGCCGGTATACTAACATGGGATTAACTCTAACAGGCAGTTTAGTGTTTTGTTATCACCATGGTTACCCGCGGTAGGCCCATTTTCTTCTCCCTTATTCTCTGAATAAGGCTAACTGAAGTAGTGAACAGCATGAAACTAATGAGCCAGTTGAGCCTCACTTATACACTCTCTTGTCTCAGACTTGGTTGTACTAAATATTCATTAGTCAATAGCAACAATTAGCGAGTTGATAACTAACTAGGAGTTTGTGTATATATACCAGCGGGTCTGGGATTCATCTACTATCTATTATCGACTGTTCTGAGTTTTTTTTTCACTTGTTGCTGGAAATGCTTGTGGTAATCTATTGAAATAGTATCAATGTATAAGCCCATGGTGATTAGTATAGCTATTTTGTCGATCAATATAGCGTTGATAAAATTGTAAGATATTATTATTATTATTATTATTATTATTAACTCTTGCAGTTGCACATAAATGCGCGGTGGCAAGTTCCCTATCAATCCTATCCTATCGCCTCCCTAACCTTCTGACGGAATAGCTTCAACCCTATTTCATCCTCCTCAAGTATACTTCTACTAAGCCCATTCCAATCCCTACCTGTCCTATTCAAGAAAGAGAACTTACCGACATCTAATCTAGCCCCCTTTATAACTACTGCTCTATCATGACTTCGCCTACCCCCATACCCTGACTCATTCCTTACAATCAACCTATTCAACTCTCCCCAGCCCCCTTCTCCTTCCATTACCCTGAAGAAATTACAGATCCGATCCTCCTTTCTCCGTATTTCCAATTCCCGCCATCCCAAGTCTCGGATCATCTCAGATGGACTCTCCAATATTCTCACCCTCTCCCCCCTTTCATTCTCCCCCCATTTCCACCTCCTAACCCTACCTGTAACCCTTCTAACTGCAATCCTTTGCACCCTTTCCACATCCCTTATCTCACCTAATCTATAAGGATCCCAAACTGAACTAGCATATTCCACCATGGGACGCACTAACGAGAAATAAGCCTTTTCCTTTATCTTCATACTTGTCCCCCTAAGCTGCCTCATTACAAAGTTTAGTGCATTTATACTCTTTTTTACTATTCTCTCAATCTGACTCCCCCACCCTAGACGTCTATCAAATACCACCCCCAAGTACTTGTAATTTTCCACTGACTCAAGTGACTTCCCTCCTACATCATACACTTCATCAGCCCTCACTCTCCTCCTACCAAAGGTGACTAACTTACACTTCCCTTCATTTAACCCCATCTTGTTCAACTGAACCCAACAATTAAGTGCCGTCAAATCTGCCTGAATAGCTACTACATCCTCCTCTGTATTGATTTCCCTATAAACCACACAATCATCTGCAAATAACCTTATTCTCGAATTAACAACCCTAGTCAGATCATCTATATATAAATCAAATAATAACGGACCTAGCACACTACCCTGTGGAACTCCTGACGTAACCTTAACCTCACTTGAAACCTCCGAACCTACTCGAACCGTTTGAACTCTATCCTGAAGAAAGTTTCCAATCCAATTAACTAACCCAGCATTCCCAATGGACAGTTTTAACTTCCCTAATAGTATAGAGTGATCTACCTTGTCGAAAGCCTTTTCAAAATCTAAAAACACTGCATCAATACAGCCCCCCTTGTCTACTACCCCTGCCAGCTCTTCCGCAAAACCTAACAACTGTGTCTCACATGAATACCCCTTCCTAAACCCATGCTGCACTTCCGAAATACCCCTATGTTCATCTACTTTCTCCATTATTCTCTTTATAACTACCCTTTCCATCATCTTACATACATGTGACGTTAAACTGATTCCCCTGTAGTTGTCTACCCTGCCCCTTTGCCCTCCCTTTGAAATTGGAACCACCTCCGCTTTTTTCCAATCTTGCGGTACTCTACCTGCTGTGAGTGAGGCTTGGAACAACCTTAGCAAATAACCTACAACCCCCCTACCCGCTAATTTCAGGAGATCGCTTTGCACCCCATCTATGCCTGGTGACTTCCCACTTTTTAGTTTCCTCAATACATTCCACACTTCCCCCTCTGTAAGCAGGACTTCTTCCCCCTCCCCCTCCAGTGTTGTTTCTCCCTCCCCTATAAATCCAGTCACATTGAACACTTCCCCGTAGAATCTATTTAATGCTGCTGCCTTCTCCTTATCCGTTTTCCAATCAATCACATTTTTTCTCATTTTAATCATCATTTTTTAGGGTGAATAAAACCTTCTGATGTTCTCAGATTCACTTCATAGTAATCAATTGGGATCTGAAATTATTACATTTCTTCAATAGGATCAAGTTAGGGATTTGAAATTTTATCGTGGTCTCTCAAACTTCTTTCAAGTCTTGTTTTTTATTATCGCACGGTTCAACTAATTCTTCATCTCACCTTATTATGAAACGGTGATTCTATACTAAGAATTCAATGTTGAGAGTGGCTGATAATCGATTTGACGAAATATCAGTTTTTGGTGATAAATTTGGAACGGTTATTTTCAAACGGTTATATCACAGATATGTGAGTGATATGAAATAAAATCAAAAACTTTGGATTTCACAGGTAATCATCTGAAATATATTATTTTCAGATGTTTACGTATAATGATCAATCATTTTTACTTTTTCAACGTTGGATGCTCAAGGACCCCACCAACAGCTAGGTTATACTGGTAATTTCTACTTCCACCATTCTGAAATCATTGATAGTTCAAGTATTTCCACCTCATTTAAAATTCAGAATTTTGTAATCTCATACCGTTCAGAAGCCATCACAGAAAATGATATTTCGCTGAATCTATGTAATGAAATGAGTGTTGAGTTGGGATCATTTTACTGATTCAGGACCAATAGATCTTTAGTTAGGACCACTTCACTGAGTTGGGAGAAATATAGGTCTTGATTGAGTTAGGACCATTTTCTCTCATGTAGCCTTGGAAATTGGATTTATTCTCAAATAGAATTTATGCTGATAAAGTTGTGAGCATACTTCGTCAACTAACATACTTCAGCAGACCTTCGCTCCTTCAAGCACAAACATATCTAGTTGCCACGGAGACGAGTGTGTTTGTGTTTGTGTTTGTGCTAATACCGTGTGTTTGTGCCAGTGGCTGGAGATGGGAACAAACATCTCGCCGGCCGCTAAATACCCCTCACTATTGGCAGAGGCTCTGTATTACCGAGTAAGATGAGCACAACCCTTATTTGATGTCATGCCACATTCTTACTCTTAGCTAGACCATAGATATATTATACATATTACCTTATCGAGATACGTCAAGGTACGTCTACTCTCGTGCTTTGTGCTACGAGCAACCAGCAACGTGTGCTGACCAATCAGAGAGCGAGTTTCTCCCGGTTGCATGAACACTTGCAACGTGCGCCAAGAGATGAACCTTGTCCATCTTTTGTAGAAGCAAGATGCGCTGAGATCTACAATGCAACGGGAAGTTTTCTTTACTTGTCTGAAATGTCAGAACCAACTTGTCGACTGCGATCCATAAACCGGTCTGCACGAGATATAATATCAGTTTTCGACACTCTTATTTGGATACCTAAAGGTCAAACAGTATTACAAGAAGCTCTTATGGTTTGAGTGGATACATTTGGTGGACCTTTGCAGAATTTTTCTTGATAACATAACCACAATTCAAAGTTCAACTATGGCGTCGTTGCGGCGCTCTACAGTAAACGTATTCGTGCGCTTAGCTCATGTTCCCGGTTGCTTAAAGCATGTTGCTCGTAGCACAAAGCTCGAAAGTAAACAAACCTTTACTCATGCAGCCATAGTGACATATGTTATGTTCGTTCCGATCTCGGTGGTCATATTGGACATTTACAGATAGAATCCAAGCAAAGGCATTCTATATTCTCACTGATATCGAATATGGCGAAAACTTCCCGATTTGAAAAGCGATGTGAAGCTATACTGCCGATACATAAATATGTACGCCTCCTTAACGATGAGTCACGTATCTCGGTAATATATATCTATGGCTAGAAAGTAGACCAGAGTATGAACCCCAGCTCGTGTGTACCCCGTAACACCCCCATACCCTACCTGCACTACCCCTACCCCCCTCTAACCAGGACCTGCATCAAGGTTATTAGAATGATCACCAGGTTCAGGTTGTCTCGATCAGGGTGAAATGCTTACAGTATATTTTCTACGAGCTGCTTGACGCCTGGGGTTACTGTGAACAGGTTGGATTTGAACCCATTGCGACTCGAGGGGGGTTCACTCGCAGTGTCACATTTTCAGTGTCAACATCACATTTAAACTATCGTATTGACTTTCCGTTTGAATACACTGTCGATTGATTCATGATTGTTTGCTTAGTGACCCCTCCGAAATACATTGTAGGCCTATATAGGTGTATAGTGAAAACTGCTTCATGACTTTTGGAGAAGTATTTTCTAAAATACTGTCGATCGACAATAAAACATTCGCATTATCTCTAAATTATATTTGTGTTATGATTCATGGTGAGGTGGAATCAATTGTTGAAAATATCAAGTTTTGAAATGTCATACAAATAACCTTCGAACATGTTTGTGTTCAACAAAATTTAGCTCACCCGTGCATAGATAATCGAGCTATTGTGATTCGTGATGAGTACATTATTATATTATTGTCTTGGACTGCTTACGTTTTATGATTATTTACATTCCATAAAATACCCTGGCGGTAACTTCTTTCCCTACGCGAGCAGGAGCCCTGTTAACCGATCAAATAAGCAACAATTCGTTAGGCAGATTATACACGGTCAACCAGTGGCCGACATCCGGACCCCGAATGACGTCGTGCAGACTCGGAAACGCTCGGACTTACGGAATTAGTCGAGCAGACAAATGTTTGATCGAGACTTCTTACGCACCAATATGCACATTTCCACCTTGAACGTACAACCCCCCCCCCCTCCCTAGGAACTAGACCTTCACTATACTTCCCCTTCTAGGCAACCTGCACTAACCCCCTTTATAGGAACTCAAACTTGCATCACCCCCCCCCCCCCCCCTCCCTAGGAACTAGACCTGCACTATACTTCCCCTTCTAGGCAACCTGCACTAACCCCCTTTATAGGAACTCAAACTTGCATCCCCCCCCCCCCCTAGGAACTCAGACCTGCACTTCACCATCAATGGACACTCTGATATATTGTTGTGCTTGTTATATTGTGTGTCACAATCTTACGCGAAAATAAAAACATACTTATTATTATCATTATTATTATTATTATTATTACTATAGCATCATGCATAATAATAATTATTATTATATTTATAGAACGAGATCATTGCTTTTGCTAATCAATTCAATCAAATCCAATACAAATCTTTCTTCTGTCCGGTTTTGATCGAATCCTTCTTTGAAGGACATCAAAACACAGGAATTTCTGCTGAGCCAAATTCCGGTGAAAGCAGCATTATAAGATCATTTCGTACCGAAATATGGGATAATTTCAATTTATTCGCGATTAGGAATGTCAGTACATTCCTCAATTATGACGTAGATTATCACCAGCTACGGTCCTTAGTGGAATTGGTACTGTTGGCCATTTATGTCACTCTACTGAAGGATGTGTTGACACTCCAAATCCAGAGAAAAATCGTAATTAATTTCAAACACCGATCAAAAATATGCCGTTTTCACCAGAGTTCGATACTATGAATACTGTTTATATCTTCAGCGGTAAATCTTTCTGTTTAACTGTGGTGATGATTACTTTTCATAGTATTGATTGTCTACAACTTGCCCCTTATTTATCAGTACAATAGACCTTTTTCAAAACTCAATGCACAAGCGTGTATACCGCCTCCTAGCAGCCTAGATAGCTGGTATTGCATTCTGGGAGTATTAGAACAGATCAAAAAGTCGACCCGCTTATCCACAGGATTAAAGGCATATAAAACTTGCATCATCTCTCATTTTACTCACTCTGACAGTGTGTAAATCTCTCAGTATATAGTAAACATACGAATATTGAAACTACCATCATATTATAAGTTAACACATTCACTGTAACACACAATAATATAAATCAATCATGCTAAATAGCATTGCCAGTATGGAACTTTCGAACGCAGGTGAAAACATCCCGTTCTAGTTCAAACGATCGCCGCTAGGCGGCTCATACGTTTCGAAAAAGGTCTATTGATGATTCATTCCAACCAATAGTTAACCCTGCACGATTGTCAATGTTCAATGTTTGAAATATTGTTAGTTGCAAGACAGATAATAATAGTGGAATAAGTCCGTTAACCATCCAATTTGAGAGCCCGCATTTCGGACAGATTTACAGGGTGCACTTTCGCCACATATATCTCAAGAACCACAAACACTTCGAACTTGTGATAAAGTGCAATGAATAAGTAATACCCTCACAATTAGATATGCTTGATAAAAAATTGAAGAATAATTTTACTATGGAGCTATAGTTGAATCAAAATGTGCTTAATTTGATGGTTTTCATTGCTTAATTCACGGTTACCAGATAATAGTAGAAATAAATTACAAACGCACATCCTTAAGTTCAACTTTGCTTATCAATATCTGAAATTCTGACTCGCCTTTCATCCTACAGTTTTCACAATTTCCTCGGCCAAAATGTGTAATGTAACTAGATTTTGTCCTAATTATAAAATGAAAAACTCCCCCATCTAGCGGTGGTTACTGCAACTCTTTCAATATCATCCCGTTTTCAAGAGAAACATTCTCAGCTAAGATGCGAGCTCTCAAGAGCCCGCATCTTAGCTGAGTATGTTTTTCTTCAAAATGCTCGATCCAAGTTCGATGTGCATTCAAAAGTTTGGTTGTGGGTTCAAAATTGAGAAGGGGATGATATTGAAAGAGTTCCAGTAACCACCGCTAGATGGGGGAGTTTTTAATTCCATAATTTGGACAAAATCTAGTTACATTACACATTTTGGCCAAGAAAATTGGGAAAACTGTAGAATTACAGGCAAATCATAATTTCAGATATTGATAAGCAAAGTTGAACTTAAGGATGTGCGATGGTAATTTATTCCTACTATTATTTGGTAACCGGGAATTAAAAAATGAAAACCATCAAATTAGTCACATTTTGAGTCAATCATTGCTCCCAAATAAAATTATTCTTCAATTTTCGATCAAGCATATCTCATTGTGATAGTATTACTTATTTATTGCATTTTACCGCAAGTCCATAGTGTTGGTAGTTCTTGAGCCATATGTGGTGAAAGTGCACCCTGTGAATCTGTCCAAGATGCGGGCTCTTAAGTCGAATACTGCATCCTTCTAAACTTCTAATTTCAGTCGCGGTCACATAAACTAAAAGATGGGTCAGAACTAAATTTGTAAATTAGTTTTTGACCCCTCTTTCTCGTCATAATGCGCATACAAAGAAAAGTTAGTGCAACTGAAATGCCTGTTGAGGCACAGTAAGCCTACTTGGTGAATCGGAAGATATTTTGTTTCTGTTTTTTGAGTTTGTTTCTGTGTTTGTTTAGGCGGTTGCCGAGCAACAACAGAATCTACACTCGAGTCAACAACCCCAGATAAAACAACAACTACTACAACAACAGAGATACGTGCCCAATCAATCACAGAACAAGTCGTTTATGTCCCAGTAAGTGATATTCATTCATTTCTTAAATATATTGGGTTTTAACGACGCACTGTAATGATGGCTAAGATCTATTGGCGTCAGATGAATGATTAATGAGATGATGGGATGATGAGATAGAGGTTTTATGGGTGGTTGGAAGGATAGTGGGAAGGAAGCGGTCGTGGCCTATATTGTGGGAGCCATCCCGGCATTAGCCTAGACTACAGAGGGAAACCACGAAAATCCCCTGTAAAGATGGACGGTAGCGGGGATCGAACCGAGTCTGATATGCCCACTGCCTCCCGGGTCACATGGAGCAAGTGCGTTAACCACAACGCTGCATGTGCCGGTATATTCATTCATTTCATCTTTATCTCTTTCGTTCGTTTTTTCGTGCATTCATCCATTCATTCAATCATCTATTCATACAATAATTAGTTACATTCAATTGACCAATGTAGATGGGCGTGGTTATACGAAGTAAGGGAAATTTTAGATACCTTGATTGGCTATTTCCCTATTTTCCCTGCTTCACTGTCCACTTGATTGGTTTTTATATTTTGTGACATCACGAGGGCGGACGATCTACATCTGTCAATTATTGATTGATTCATTTGTTTGATGAGACATTGTGATGATAACAAAGATCTATTGGCGTTGGTGAATAATGGATAAGCTGATGGATGATGGATGAACCCAGCTCAGTAAGGTTTTCAAGGTTGACTGTTTTTTGAAGGCCTTCGAAGCTTTTTGAAAAAAAAATCACATATATAGGCCTATCTCTTTATAACTATACGCGTATTTTTTGGAATTAGCCAGGTAGTTTTTTGTTATTAAGTTTTTTTTTCGCGTTTTTCGTAGTTCATCGTCCAGTGCAGTGCATCGTTTTCATTGTAGAATCTTTCTTTTATTTCACAGTTAGGAGGACCTATGGGAGTCCCATGGGAAGTCCATGGCAGTCGATTTAGCGGAATATCATTCTGTTTGTGATAACTTTTGAACGGTATGAGATATCGGAATTCTAATACGCGAGAAATACAGATTATAATAGCTCCAAGATGATATAACTTATAACTATTCAAGTCATGTTGCAAAATTGTCAAGCGTATACAGCTGAAAAATGTTTTTTTTTAGCTGTATACGCTTGACAGTTATGCGACATGACTTCAATAGTTATTACTTACATCATATTGGAGCTGTTATAATTATCTGTGTTTCTCGTGTATTAGAATTTCGATATCTTATACCGTTCAAAAGTTATCATGAAAAAACTGATACCTCGCTAAATCGACTTCCTTTTGACTTTGTGGAAGAGCTTGTTACTATTCTTGTATGCATGTGTTCTGATTGAAAGTTGATGAAATGAAAAATCATCATCATTATTGTTCCTTATATGGTGTTATTCGATCTGTCAGCGCTCTGAAGGAGTCTGCTGGGTACGAGAGCGACTCGACGCTGGTGTTTAGGCGCCGCGACGACACGCACAGCGCCCTGTCGCCCGTCGAACACAAGCAGGCTTACAAGTCTATCCAGCGCGGCGG
Organism: Brachyptera risi; assembly: GCA_964007535.1. NCBI lineage: Eukaryota > Metazoa > Arthropoda > Insecta > Plecoptera > Taeniopterygidae > Brachyptera > Brachyptera risi. Next base: position 17,163,746 of record OZ023335.1, on the reverse strand, counting down.
CGAGGTGCCCCTACACGGCTTCAGGAAGCTCGCGCCTGAGAGGCCCAAAGGTAAGGCGAAACACTGACTGGTCATTTTTCTACTCCCCCCCCCCGCCACTATAGGCCACTTGGTCTGTACCCCCTGACCCCCCGGGCCACTTGGCTTATCCGCTTCCCACAATGGACGTGAGATTTTTTCTGCGAGTCGGTTTTTAAATGAGACTTGAAACAATGGCTACAAATCACAACACTTGTGGACATATCGTAGGTATAGTTTCTATATTTTTGACAAGTGTGTTGTATGCTGTTTTTATGTACTGGTATTTACTCTTTATGTGAATAAGCTTCATAAAGCCTCTCTATATACTACACTCTCATTTTTAATTTGTACAGTTAAAAGTGTCTATTATCATTGTAATGTGTAATTAAGTGGAAATAGAACTGATTAACATCATTCTATGATCGAAATTATACCATCATATATTTGATAAATATCAAATATATATATCATATATTTGATATATGATATATCAAATGTATTTTTTTGGTCAAATTGAGAGAGAAAATAACCTCGACCATAACCTTGCGCTTGAGACAACATTTGATAGTTATTTTGTTTTTAAAACAAAGTGACTGTTTTGGGAGTTGAACCATGGACACTGAGCATGTGAAACAGCGATACAGTAGAACGTCGGTTCTACGTTTCTCATATATACGTTTTTTACACTTGTACGACTTTTTTAGGTGGGCCCGACCATTCTCCATAAGACTACATGTTAAATTTATTCTGTTATACAACTCATTCATTTACGACTTTTCGTATATACGCCTCAATTTCTGGTCCCTTCCTGCATTTTTCAATAATCCCAGTCAGATGTTTCCATCGGATGTTCATCATAAAAGCCGTAAAAACCCAAGCTTTGAGTGCAAAACTTGAAAAACCAGTCAATCATTGTGAGTGACATCGCGTCATTTCAGTAGACCAATTAGACGCGTCGAAGCGACTTGGAGAGAGAGAGAGAGAGAGAGAGAGAGAGAGAGAGAGAAAGAGAGAGAGAGAGAGTTGAGGTAGCCCCTCCCACTTTCAATGCTGCAGTGGCTGGGTTCGATTGTATGCAGTCCTACTTGTTGAATAGCGTATTGAGTGAAACAGAACAGCTGTTGCTGTCAAAGATGTGCAACTTATTGTACCGAGTGGAGACGAAAGCTTCTAAACAGAGAGTTATGACGGACTTTTTCAAGTAGTAATGAAAGATAACTTTAAGCAAACCCTGCTTAGTGTGAGTTCCACTGACTGTATAATTATTACCATGTATATTGACACATTTATACTACATATGGGTGTATTAATGTTGATAAAATGTGACTAGTTGTTGAAACATTGAATATAATCCATCAATCATTTATACGATTTTCCATTAATACGATTATTTTCCTCAGTCCCCTCAAAGTCGTATAACCGACGTTCTACTGTACTAACAATAGCGCCACAGCGGCATATGCTCTGCATGCTACTAAATTATGACGTAGCTCGGGTCGGTAAAATAGTCATGACGTCACAAATACTGGCGTTCCCATTAGTCATTCTTAGGCCCATTTAGGACTTGGAGAAAAATGCTCGTGCCCTGGACCCGAAAATCGTTCCGCAAGTTGGTTTTTAAATGGGATTAAACCTGACCGGTGGAAGTGCCAGAATTTTTTTTTGTCATGACTCACTCACCGACCTATGCTACGTCATGAATATAGTAGCGTGCACCGCATATGCCGCTGTGGCGCTATTGATTGCTGTTGCACATGCTCGGGAACCGTGGTTCGATTCCCGAACTTTTTTTAAAAACATAATTACTATCAAATGTTGTCTCAGGTTCATGTTGAAGGTTAATTTTCAATTTCAAATTGAACCATAGAAACGAAAATATCCACCCGTATGTTGTTTTTTTCAACTATATTGTTTCTTTAGCTCCATTTAAAAAACGTCTTGCAAAAAAAAAAATCGCTCTCCCCCTTCCTCACATCTGGTTTGGTCTATTGTGTGATCAAAGACGCGCTTCGCTTTGATGACGGGAAACGGGAGGATTTGATTGGTGGAAATTATTCCTCCAATCATGTCTCACTGCCTCGATGGCTTAATCGATATAATTGAAGTTATCGAATTCAATAAACAACTACTGTTAGCTAATCTAACACGTTGTTGATATGGAGTCACTTGATGCTGACAAATCTGACCCTAAGCAACTACATGTTGAACTTCTGTTTCCCTTCTCAGCGAAGCGACCAGACAGTTGTTGTTGTTGTTGTTGTTGTTGTTGTATTTGTATTTGTTGTTGTTGATGATCTTCGCCCCCTACATATCCACCCTCTCTACTACCACCAGAATAAACAGTATCTACATATTATACTATGGCCATAATTATCAGATTTCATTTTTTGAGATTTAATTTCAATTGCTTTCTTTATGGCAATATCATAATCAGGTTCATCTTCCAAAATATCACACAGAGATTTTTTGTTGTGTTGTATGTTACACATAATTTATGTTGATTAATCATTTTAAGAGCCCATGGGAGTCGATTTAGCGAAATAACAGTTTTTTGATGATAACTTCTGAACGGTATGAGATATCAAAATTCTAATACGCGAGAAACACAGATAATTATAATAGCTTCAAGATGATATAAGTTATAAGTATTCAAGTCATGGCGCATAACTGTCAAGCGTATACAGCTAAAAAATATGTTTTTTGAGCTGTATTCGCTTGACAGTTATGAGACATGACTTGAACAGTTAAAACTTATATCATCTTGAAGCTATCATAATTATCTGTGTTTCTAGTGTATTAGAATTTTGATATCTCATACCGTTCAAAAGTTAACAAAAAACTGATATTTCGCTAAATAGACTCCCGTGGACTCTTAATAATAAGATATTTGAACCCCTGTCTTGATGTGTTTTCTTACGACATGTGTATGTTGTCCCCCCATGCCCCCTCTGCCCCCCCCCCCCCCCCCCCGTGTGGTGTACTCTGGTTGTGATTGTGGTTGTAAATAACACGCATGACGGTCGGCCGGTAGCGCGCTGGGATCTCTAGTCAAGGAGGTTCTATAGCTAATACGCCTCCTTGACTCTAATGCTGCACCATCACCGTAATCAAGGTTTGTGTCGCTCGTCGTTTTATACTCTCCTGGCTTCTTCCAATTTCTAACTTCGCTTGACGCATGCTCGGCATACTTATTCTATTGGTGTTGGTTATTTTTTTGAATTATATTGTAGTTTTTTTTCAGTTTTCTTACATAAAGAATCGATATAATTTTTAGTGGTGTTGAAGATGGATTGGAGGAATATGCATTTTCTTGGTTATAACTTTTGAATGGTGTAGATATATCATATCATAGTGTGCAACCTGCTTGAAATATTTGTATCAATTCGTGTCGTGAAAAGCAACCTGGAAATCGGAGGTTCCGTTTTTTGTTTACTTTTCAATGAAAACCGATTACTCGAACAATTAAGAGGCCGCAGACGCTCAACACGGTCTCGTTGTTCGCCCGCTTCAGACTCTAGTTCAACAAGCATCGTGTGCTAGGCGCAGCCCGTAGGCTAGCCCGCAGAACTCATTTCAAATGAATGCCGTTCATTCCCCAGCTCACACTTTTGATATATTTCACATTTTGTATTTTTTTCGGTATTCAAAAATATGTGCCTAGGTTTTTCCGACACGATTTTTTTCCATTAATAGGATTTGAAAAACTACAAATTTCTGGCTCAAAATTATGTAAATGCGATAACCTCCATTTTTAAATCATCAACCGAATGCAAAAATGATTATATCGATATCTCAAAATCACGGCCGTGAAAGTTTCCAGCGTGAAATACGAGCGCCTATGCGGCCTCTTGATCCAGATCTACTTTTCTACAACATAGACAGAGACGTTTCGCATATAATCGCACAATATGTCATGAGATTTCTGCTCAATCTTATAGGCCGTGATTGTCATCATCAATGCAGATGGAGACTCTCAAAAGCACCTGTTTTGATCGAATCAACATGATTTCCAAAGTAAAAAAGTAATTTCCGAAGTTATAACCAAAATTCGAATATTTCGCTAAAACTACTGCCATGCACTGATATCAAAATTATCACTAAAAGTATCACTGTTGACAAACGTATTATTTCATACATCTCCAGTAGTCCTTGAATTAGTGATTTCTTAGTTCGTAGTATTAGTTCAGCGTTGATAGAAGTAGAGCTAATATAAGTAGGAGTACATAGAATCACTTTAATAGACTATTCACTTTCTTAAAAGTAGAAAACCGTCGACAAAGAGGAGGATGTGTCCACTCTTTGTACAGAAGCGACGAGGAAATAGTTTTGATCAAAGCACAAATATGTTACCTGTAATTTGACAAGAATTCGCATTAATTGTGAATACTGTGAGTCAAGTACAGTATCATCCACATAAAATCTTAATTCGGCACCTTCATCTAATTCGCAACACACATACATTCCTGAACACGTTCATATAGTCCAGGTATTTGAGGTTCCAATTAAAATCAATGAAATTTGTAAATTAAAATGAAATCACGTTGAAAGATTTTGATTTTACTGAGCGTAACTTTTCTTCCAAGTTTTTCGTAACTTTTCGTGGTCTTCTAATAGTCGTGAAAAACGCAACATCAAAAATGATTTCCCTTACCTGAAAACCACGTGGTACTGGGTATGCTCTTCAAGACAACATATGGCATTCTCGTGTACAAAACGCGTCCAGTTTGCGCAGTCTGACGTCACGTCGTCAAGTTTATGACGTCATTACGACGTCACAGCGGTATACTATAGTCAGGGACCTGATGCGCAAAGACATAATCAGCCTATATTGTGTGAACCAGTGGAAATCATGAGTATACACATTGAATATATATATATATATATATATATATATATATATATATATATATATATATATATATATATATATATATATATATATATATATATATATATATATATATATATATATATATATATATATATATATATATATATATATATATATATATATATATATATATATATATATATATATATATATATATATATATATATATATATATATATATATATATATATATATATATATATATATATATATATATATATATATATATATATATATATATATATATATATATATATATATATATATATATATATATATATATATATATATATATATATATATATATATATATATATATATATATATATATATATATATATATATATATATATATATATATATATATATATATATATATATATATATATATATATATATATATATATATATATATATATATATATATATATATATATATATATATATATATATATATATATATATATATATATATATATATATATATATATATATATATATATATATATATATATATATATATATATAAATATATATATATATATATATATATATATATATATATATATATATATATATATATATATATATATATATATATTATATATATATATATATATATATATATATATATATATATATATATATATATATATATATATATATATATATATATATATATATATATATATATATATATATATATATATATATATATATATATATATATATATATATATATATATATATATATATATATATATATATATATATATATATATATATATATATATATATATATATATATATATATATATATATATATATATATATATATATATATATATATATATATATATATATATATATATATATATATATATATTATATATATATATAATATATATATATATATATATATATATATATATATATATATTTATATATATATATATATATATATATATATATATATATATATATATATATATATATATATATATATATATATATATATATATATATATATATATATATATATATATATATATATATATATATATATATATATATATATATATATATATATATATATATATATATATATATATATATATATATATATATATATATATATATATATATATATATATATATATATATATATATATATATATATATATATATATATATATATATATATATATATATATATATATATATATATATATATATATATATATATATATATATATATATATATATATATATATATATATATATATATATATATATATATATATATATATTCATTATAAGTATCACAATAATGAGCTCACCGTTTTCCGTTTTTATGACACAATTTCAGTCCGAGCCAACAAAATAACCCTCATGATTCTTCTTTGAAGTAGATGCTAGATCTTGGTATATCACTGACTTTTTCATTTGAGACACATTCACACTGTCGCTCGAAAACAGCACATTTCTCTGCACTCAGTCACTTGGTCACTGAACTTGGTCAACTAGTATCGCATCTCATCCACGCTCGCTATCGAATGATTGCACTTTTTAATGAAACACGGATATCATTTATTTCATCATTTGTCATTTTTGTTTCATTTTCGGTTCGGTACAGATTCAGAAATCGAATACTTCCCTCTCACCCAACACCTGACCCGAATTCGAGTTCACAAAAAGGACATCACTCCGATCCGTGAGTTCTTCTGTTACCCTGTCACCTCCGTCGTCCCTCCCGTATTCTCCTCGTACAAACGAACCGCTCCGTCGTTCATAAGCATGGATCCGTACGAGATGGCTCCCCCAAAACCGCCCCCACCCCCGCGACCATTCCCCCCCAAAAGGCGTTCCTCGTATAACAATTCCACTCTGAGACTTTTCTCCGAGATGCATTTCTCTCCGGGTGCCAATCGTCATCGAGCATGTCACTCCAAACCGACAGATACTAATGTGAAGTTCCTCCGAGAACGACTGAGTCATAAACTTGGAGTCACTACAGAGGTCATGGAAGATAAAACAAATGGAAATTTGAGGATGAATAGGAAAGTGTCCTTAAGTCCCGTGGTGAAAAGAAAATCCTCCACAGGTAACAGTCCTACTGGAAGACATACAACTACTTCTGGAAGAGTTTCTAGTTTGTCCGGGAGTAGGATGAGTTCTCCGGATGCAGGGATAAGACGAAGAGTGTCGAGGATGTGTTCTCCGGAAGTGATAGTCGGGAAGAGACAAGTTTGCTCGGAGCTAAGATCGCGAAAAGCTCAACAGGAAGCGTGCGCAAGATTGAGTCGATCTCCTGAGATGTATATGGCAGCCGATATGAAGAGAAATATTCAAAAACAAAAAGAGAGGTTGGCGTTGGTGAACAAAGATCCAAATATTAGGATTGCAAGACCGATGGAGAAACCTAAATCGACTTCACAACGGGGAAGAGAAGTCTTGAAACCGAAACTCGAACGAACTTTGTCGAAATTGTCATTGGCTTCTTTGAAGTCGTTATCCACGAGTCCAACTCGTGGAGTTGTAGGAAGAGGAGTGACAAAAGGTGACGTCGCTGATAGAAGAACTCTTGCACGTTCAGTATCCTCGTCATCGTTGTCAAGGGTACGGAGTAAAGTTGATTCCAACTTCTCATTGGCTGATAAAAGTGAACTGAGAGAAGTCGGAAGATTGGGTCAGGATAGGTTGATCGCTTTGACAGACGAAGATGGAAATAAGAGAGTCAGGAAATCGGATCGTGTATCTTCGGAGGCGAGAAAACGAACTCGTGAGAGAACAGAAATGAAATTGGATTCGAAGAAGAATGGTGCCAAGAAAGGCACCGGTAATCTAAATGGAAAAGTAAAAAATGGAGAGAAAAAGAAAGTGAAAAATGGTAAGAGCAGTGATGAGAGCACGAAAAGAAGTAGTAGTAAAAAGAATGGTTCACATAAGAAAATTAAGAGTGTGGAGAAAGTGATCTACGATGATTATTCTAGATTGATAAAAGATGACTCGAATGAATTCGGAGATATTGTTGACCTCTCGAACCGCGGTCTGAGTTTGAAATCAGATACATTCTTCCAGAGTCTGTTCCTACGTGATTTATCTCCAACACCGTCCACGTCCAGCAGTATCTATCGATCAGCTTCGATTGTTGAACGAGCGAAACGCTTCGACGAGGAACAACCTGACGTCATTCACAAATCAGAACCCAACTTCTACCTAACTCAACGGCGACCAGTAACAGAATCAAAGTTCAGAAGTTTGGACAGAGCTTATGTTGGTCCACGATCGTTGAGTCCTTTTCCAAGACCATTATCCCCATCAAGGTCAATGGTATTCGAACCGTTGGTGTATTATTCCCTCACACCTTCACGTGGTGTGAGTCCTGGAACTCGGTTAAGCAAGGAAAGAAGTTCGAGTGAACCTCCCCCAGTCTCCCCAATCAGTTCCGTGTGTCGATCTGCATCTCCTTTTAGAATAACAGGTTCTCGATCATATCCGATAACTTCGGGGGAGACACATTCGATACGGAGGTCGGTTGAGAGTTTGAGTGGAGGGTCGAGATATGGGTCGCTATCCCCGTCTAGAGGAAGCACTTCCAGAGGAGGGAGTCCACATCAAGGACTCTCCAGAGAGATTAGAGTGAGAACGTCGTCTCCTGTTACGAGACCGTTGACAATTACTAGGAGCCCTTCTCGGATTGTTGGTGTTACAAAGACACAGAGTATGATTGCGTCAGATTCAAGGACGTCATCACCTAGTTTGATTCCTGTGAGAACCGCGAAACTTCTATCCTCTGTTGAGAAAAATAAAGATTCTGAGCGATTGAAAAGTTCTCCGTCTGTCGGTATTTCTAAAATTCCTAAAGCAGAACCTATCTCGAGACAATCTTCCCCTTCACCGTCACGCTCGCCATCTTGTCGTAAAATTCGTAGTCACCGTTCGTCGGTAGTGAAGACAGTCGAAAGTATTGCTGGACTCCGACATAAAATCTCTCGAGCTAAAAGCGCCGAAACGGCAGGAACTAAAAATCCTGTGGATGAAAACGGCTTCCCTCGGAGTATAAGCTCTTTGAATCTTCCCCACATTTACGATTACGAAGACTACCAGAACTATGTGCTGGAACTGATGCATGCCACGAAAAAATCACCGCGTTTTAAAGAATTAGCATCGTTCTACGCTAGTCTGGAGAGAGTCGGTCAACTCCAAAGAACTACTTCAACAGGAGACTTGAGACCTCGACTGAAGAGCGAGGAGAAGATTATTGACTACGATAGATGGCAACGATTACGTACAAAAGAAAGAGCTGAACATGAACTGAAACTGCTTCATAATAAACTGATGATAGCCCAGAAAGAAAAAGATTTATTGTATCAACCTAAAGATTCGTCGAGTTTAAGATGGAGAGGTGATCGAGGTCTGCGATGTAAGGAAAAAAGTGTGGAAGATTTAAAACAGCTCTTTGGGAAATTAAAAGAAGAAGAATCTGAACTGGAATCGCATCGCAGACGAGATTTGAACGCCAAAAAGGATGTTTATAAACCTTTGTGGCGAGGGTCCTCTGTGTTGAATCTAGCTTGCAATTTAGATATCAATGACATACAAAGTCGTGTCGATCCTCGCGATGATGTCATGAAGCTGTCGAATACTTTACCTCGAGTCCAGACAGGTAAATACTCCAGGGGTATCGGTAGTCGCATCTGGAGTAGTCTATCTACCGAACAGGTGAACACTTTGAAAAGTCAACTCGCAGATATATACAGTTCGAAACCAAAAAGAGACACAGAAGAATTCGGAGATTATATCGGTAAGAAATCGGAATATGAAATTGACGTGAGTGAGAAAAGGAAATCGAGAAGCGATGAAATTGAACCCTTACATGTCCGATGTAATTCTTTGCTGACACGTGATCAACTCTACTCGCCGGCGGTGAGGCGAAGAGAAGCGAGACGTTCGGACAGCATGAAAGCAGACTCCATCGGTTCATTGCCAACCTTCCTGCGTAACGGAGAGACTTGTTTGTCGAAACAACTTTCCGAAAATGAGAAGAAACGTTTGTCGATGACGTTAAGTAAAGAAGTACTTGATCGTGTGAAACAGAAAACCACACCTATCGTTGCTAGAGAAACCAGAGGTGCTGTAGCAGCTGCGTCGACAGGATTGAAACCCTCCAGTCTGAGTCCCATCCTGTCTGACGTTTCCCCCAGGACCTGTTACTCTTTGGAGATGTCCGAGGATGGGTCACAGATGACGTCACGGGGAAAAAACGATTTCCTCCTAGTGTTGACACCATCTGGAGATTCTCACAGTCAGAATCAACAAGTAAAAAAGGTTGTTGATGAATGGGCCTCTCACAAAGCACAAGGTAAAAAAGGAAACGAGGAGAGTAAAGTTATTACGACGTCCACAAGTGGAACGGAGAGTGCAAGTTCAGAGACGTCAATGAGGACGGTGATTCATCTAGGAAGTAATGAAGATGTGATGAAAAAAGTAGGATATTTCGAGGGTAGGGAAAGCGAAGAGGATCATATTGGACGAGCAAGTCGAAGTGTGAGCGATGTTCGACGTTCCAGTGGTACAAAATCGTCGACAGATGTTCATCGGACCAAAAGTGCCCCGGAGGCTTTCAACACAAGTCTAGCTCGCAGTCTGCAAAAGCTACCCTCAAAGGAAAAACCCATTAAACAAAACGGCTATAAAGAAGGTAAAGTAGAAGCTAGAAAAATAATTGTCACTGAAGAAAACGGATCTCCGAAACCTTTTCGGACGCGACAAGAAAGTCCGAAGACACCACGGAAACTGAGCACCTCCAAACCCGATAGAAGTCTTCGACCTTCTCAATCTTTCACCGACATTAAAGATTTGTTCGGTGAACGACCACGTGCTCGTTACGCATCACCACCTTTCGTGTCGCGCATGCGTCAACAGAGCCCATCACCACTGCGACCATCACGGCTAGACGACGACAGAAACCGCGCGTTGAGCCCTCACAAGTACTACAGCTCCAGCAGCGCTGAGAGTCTCCCGATGATCAGCTCTCGCAGCCCGTCTCCCGATCCAACCAAATATTACAGGGCATACTTGAATCTGGTAAAAATGGGAGACGTCAGTAAATTGAGGAATAAATTTGAAAGTCTGGAAGATTTGTCATATCTCCCTGAATCGTTGAAGAAACAAGTTTTGAAACGATACCAGAGCGATCCGGAATTAACACGAGATTTGTTGAAACGTCGTGGAACGGACGTGAAGAAGGTGATAGTTCGCGAACAAGAAATGGGAGATGTTGGTTGGCTCAGACGTCGTTACGAATACGCCAATCGTGGACGACCCCGTGGTAGGAGAGTTGTGTCTCCCGTGCAGAAACTACCCCTGCGAGACCGCTTCATGCCGCACATCAACATCATCAGTAAACTGGCAACTCTCCAACGAAGATCCGTGACGGTACCCACTCGAGACAAGGGTGACGGATTGACGCAGTACCACAAGGGGGAGGTGGAGAGAATCAGGGACAAGTTTGAAACGAAACAACGGGAACTATCAATATTGGGACAGATGTTCACTTCAACACCAGATATCAGAGAATTGAGAGATATAAGACCTTATTTGGGATGCACCTGGATTGCACATCGCTATCCCGATTCCTATCCCAACCGTTCTCTTTCTTCCCCCGACCAACGACACTCTCCTAGCTTATATAAACCGGAATCCCGTCAGAGACCTGCATCCACATCCCCGATACGACAGAAACGACCTTCGATCCTGAAAATTCCTCAGAAATCACCCGGGAAAGATGTGTTTGCGAATCAGAAGTTCGATCCAGCGATACATCGACCAGTGTATCGATATCAGCCGCCGGTGCCGGTTAGTACCACGCCCCACCGTGGTTACGGTCATTGGAGGACGGCGCCGAACTGGTGGTGGCAGCACCGGCTAACCAATCCGGCGTATTATGCGACCAAGCCGACGGTCACGTTTAAAGGTGCCGACAGTTGATGTATTTATGTGCACTGGTAGATGATTAGAATCCAACTGGCACTGGAAATTTAATGCACACATTTTTAATTTGCTCAGCTATTAGATGCGATTTAGTGTTTATAAGTTGGTTTTTCATGCTGCTTGTACCAGTTTTAGTTTCGTCGTTTTTAGTGAGAAACATTGTTGGTAGCAGTGGAATGAACGATGGCAATTATACTCAATGAATAATTATACTCTCATCAAAATTGAATTAATCAAAATACGAATCGCGATTTAAAAAAAAAAAAAGTATTTCAACTTTTTTTTCTTGTGATAATAACTAAGAAGAGGAATCGTTCGGTGAAAAATATAATTTTCAGTAAAGTTAGAGAAGGTAAATGCAAATGAGTCTATGACCCGAGTATATATATGAATCAATGTAATAATGTGAAGTAAATATGACTGAATTGCGAAATGGAGTTAAATTTGAATAATTTGTCAAGATATTTAATTGAAAGCCCCCTGGTAGTTAACTCTTTTGGATACGTTTAAATTCGTTACCTTGAAACGAATAGTCTCCAAATTTGAGTCAAAATTCAACACATATTTTTTCTCTGTCCGCATCAAACAGACGCCTATCAATTTGTATTATCAAAGTATATTGATTTAAATAATAGTATAATTTTCATTTTATTATATTATTTCGTAGCAAATTGTTCTATCATTTTGACCAACTCCAATAACGCCTAAAATGCATGATCTGTTTGTTTTACCCCTATTAAGTATGTGTTCCATGTTTATCAGTAAATGAAGGTTTTATCTAGTGTCTGCCCGAACCAATACCGACTTGTCAGTATTCTCTTGTGCCATGTTTACACGTGACAGAGAGAGAGGTCCGAGTCGAACTTGGCTTGGACAGATTACATGTATACTAGTTTCTCTCTCAAGCGCGAGGGGTTGTGGTATAGTGACAGACAGAGACAGCGTATGGGGAGGTACCATACAATCGCAATAGGATCGGTTCCAAAGAAGCGGATTTTTTACGCGAACTAAACACTAGTGTGATTAAAAAGAAAAGAACATTTTTTCAGTAAAAAAAAAATGTCTTATTTCCCGTACTTGAGATTACGCTTTAGTACCTTCAAATGAATGTATCGTGAAAGGGATTCGAACCCTGGCACCCACTCGAAGGCAGAATACTGCCACTGTGCCACGGGTTGCTCCGAGGCAAATGTTGGCATGACAATGTATAGGCCTACATACGATTGAAACGATATTTACGTATTCGCAAAAGTTTTTTTTTCTTCTATAACATCGAAACTTGATTCAAAATCATTGTTCTCCAATTGAGGCTACGGATAAAAGATGGGATTTCTTTGGAATTTTGGGACTTTGCGGACTATTTGGAACAGATCCTGTCACAATTGGTCCATGTGGAAATTGAATTATGGTATATATTAAGCTTTTATGGAAGAAGTCGACGTGTCAATTCTATTCATTATTTCTCAAAATGAAAGTATAAGTTACTCGATCTCTCTCCCACATTATGTTGTGAGGTTGATATTCCAATTTTTGTATTTAGCAATATTTTGAGAGAAAAATTCATACGCAAAATGCGTCTGATCAATGTCAATGCAAAGCCATGTATACGTGAATCATACCGTGATCATGTATTGGAAATAAAAACTCAAGTTTGGTTTGGCTATACAAATATCTTATTTGGAAATATTGTAGACCTACATCCATATATTCATATATTCGTACATTATCGATAACTCAATCGTGGTGTATTCATTGATATAAGAGTAATATCTTGTGAATGCACTCTAGACTTTCAACTTTGTTAATAATAATATGAATGATATATTTTTCAAATTTTGAATAAATGTATTGTCAAATTTTCGTTAATTAATGTGTAATTGTAACAAAATTTCTCTCAGAATTATATGAATTATATCCATATAATCCATTCATCCATATATTATATCTATATCCATTCTGAAAAACAATATTAATAAATATACTTATATGTGTTTTACGAAATATCGAAATACAAAATACAATTTCAGGAAAAAAAAACGATCTAGTTTCAAACTACCGGTATCCTATTCGATAATTCTCATTCGAATTTGTAAATTATTGCAATATTTATAACAATAATAAAAAAATACATTATTCAATATAATCTCTCATATAATGTTGATATACATCCACTACTACCGATCTAACCCTGACATCTGTCTGTCACTATAACTTGACTCCCCGGCTAACCGTAGCGCGTTACAATGTTGTTTGCCTGCCCTTTGTCACGTGATCAGAACCTGAGAATGTGGGCGTGGCCTCGACTGACGCCAGGGGTGACCAATCGTGGAGAAAAGGCACAGGTAAGACTTCCTATATACTACTTTACTTGTTATATACTCTCTACGTGCTTCAGTGTTTGTTACTAATTCAAATTATGTTTGTTTGTGTTGGTGATACTAATTCTGGTTATAACTCACAATCTTATATGTTATTGTCAATTATATCGTCAAGGGCGATTACAAATATTTCTTCCAGGCTTACATTATTTAATTTCCTCTGGGAAAGTACGAATAGATTCTGTTCGGATTGATGACAATAATGAATGATAAATAAGTTGAGTATATGAACAAGCTCAGTACGAGCATATATATTACCTCACCGAGATATTCATTTACTTATTCAAACCAAAGATTCGCATATCGTACAAATATAGGAAATATAAAAACCTTCAACTAGATATAAAATTAGTGCATAGAAAGATAGGATTAAAAAATACATAATGATATATAGGCCTATGCCTATGTGACGATCACAGCCTTCTTTATTAAAATCATTCATTTCTTATTATAAGAGAAGAATGATCTGAATAAAGAAGGCTGTGGTGAAAACAAATAGCATGGGTAACCATGGTGATAACAAGTTTGAACTGTCAGATAAAGGCTAACTGGACTTGATAATACCGGGCCTTAGTGTGATTTTGATGTAGGGAATTCATTGAGGTCATAAAAGGGGTTCTGGAGTAGGAAAGATTGCAGGTTGTATTTGAAAGATGAGAGTTTGGTGAGGCTAGTAAAATGGGCAGGTAGTTTATTGCAAATGGATACGTTAGCCGATAACGACATATGCTCGTTCCAATCTCGGCGGCCATATTGTACTACATTTACAAATCGAATCTGAGCAAGGCATTCTATATATCATCAATAATAAATGTCAAATATGGCGGAAACTTCCCGGTTTGCAAAGCGGAGTGAAGCTATACTTCCGAGACACGAATATTTACGCCTTCTTGACGTTGAGTAACATCCAGGTAAAGATCTATATCTATGGTACTAGTAAGTTATAATGTTACCAAGATCAATATGATCAGGTTCAATACGGAAAATGGCCATTTATTGCTATTCTTTCCGTTATTGAGAGGAAGAGTAGGTTGGAAAGAGATGTAAAAGAAGATTTAAGTGGATGAAAGAGCGTATGATCTAGTGGCGGACATTAATGGAAGATCATGGTGAAGATTGCGAATAAGTAAGTTGGGATCTGCTAGTTTTTGCATAGAACGTAAATATAATAAAATTAAATGGAACAAAAACAGATTGTGGAGGAATCAAGAAAATTACAGCAAATTGAATGCAACGACCTGTAAAGGGCATATTATTTTACAGTCAATAAACATTGAATGAATAAACAATCTAATTTAAAATCTCAATAAAATGATGAACAATCACGTATAGTGTCAGTCTATGACGATAACGTCTCGTAAGTGTTTCAACAACTCGCCTTAATCTTATCTCTTTATCTTACGCCGATATTGGATGTCGGTAATCCTCTGATTAGGGTCAAGTCAACCAGCGATCAGTAACTCGATCACCACTCACTCAACCACAGCTAACTCTAGAGTTAACCGGAATAACTCTTCTAATCACCGCCAAAAGTGTTAAATAGTACTAAATACTTGGACGTTTCTATACTATCGAATTGTTGAAGTTTTGTTTTTTATTATTGACTTTTAAGGAAAAATACATAGTTCGACGTATGAGCCTACAATGGAGTTCACAGAGCCGGTTTAGACTTATGTGTTTTCACTATGGCTTTGTTATACTACTAAAAAACCATCATATACTACTAGTAGTATAATAACTATTATTCTCTCATACGATATTAAAGCTAGTACGAGACAGCAAAATCAGTAAATCACAAAATCACATTCTAAAAATATTTAAAATTATTGAAATTTTGTGAGTGGTGGATAATGATGAGTACAACGTTACCTCGTGGTGGTGTTACAATGAGGAGAAGTGAGACAGAAGATGGTGTTACCATGCGAGGAAGTGAGAGAGCAGATGGTGTTGTGATGAGAAAGAGAGAGACGGGACTAGTAAACCGTGAGTCGGAGATGAAACGATTGCAAAGACATACGATAGGGCATAACTTTCCTCTCGTCTACGCTCCTCTGCCTTATAGTAGGTTTATAACCCTAATTTCATTATATTTATTCATTTATATCGGGTTTAACGACGCACTCTTCTAATGATCTATTGGCATCGGTGAGTGAAATATGAGATGTTGGGATGATGAGATGAAGGTTATTTTATAAGGTGTTTTTGGATGGTGGGAAGGAATCGGTCGTGGCTTGTTGTTACGGAACCATCCCAGTATGGACCTGAAGGATAGAGGAAAACCACGTAAAACCTCTTTCTGGCGGGAATCGAACCCCGGTCTCCCGAATGACGGTTCAGTGTGTTACCACTCGGCACACAACCCGCACATTTTGATGCCTGGACGATTTACTATGGAAGCAGATAACATCAGCCCTATTTAGTTATTAAAATAAATGATAATGTAATCAAGTTGATATGAGAATAATAATGAAATGACGAACATAATTGTGAATGAATGAAAAATTACAGGAATATTGAATATATATAAAGAGAATAATAAAAGGTACGTTATCGTATGAGCTCACATTAACACACCTTCAATTTCTCCTTCTTTCAATTCAATTTTGACAATTACTTTTTAAATCCCCGTTTCATTATTTACATAAATTTTTTTCGATTATTTTCCGTCATTATTTATTCACCCAATATTTGTGTGATCTCAGTTTGTATACTGATTTTTTTTTCGACCAGACACAGTTGCCATTCGGGCAAAGTATAACGAAAACAACATATGATTGCACATATATAATTATTGTGTTTCTTATGTTGGTAGTCAACGGTCTTCTTTCTTGGAGACAAGTATATGCGATGATAATGTAGTGTAAACATATCTAATCATGTTCTCTTCCAACATGTGGCATAACACTTGTTGCAATAGCGAGTCAATACAATTAACAGGTGTTGTAGCAACAGCTGATACACATGACAGCTCGACACAGCCGGTTGTCAGTGCTGGGAGATAGGGGAGACGGTCGTTCGGGGCCTGATGGACAAAAACTGTGACGACATATAACGCAGACGCAGCATAATGCTTCGAACGCGTGCAAAATTAATATGGAATGCAATTAAAAATTTACACATCTTGGTCATCTTTTGATCCTACACGATTTTCATCGAACTTTTGACTTGACTTTTTTTTCTGATGACATTTTTTTTGAATTTTTTGTTTATATTTTTGTCATCGTTATGTTCTTTCTTCAAATCATCTCCCTGATTGATTACTGAGATGGGTGGTCGAGTGGCTAGCACACTGAACCGTCCTTCAATTTAATTAAGTTCGATTCCCGCCATGGTTGACGATCCTGACATATATATATATATATATATATATATATATATATATATATATATATATATATATATATATATATATATATATATATATATATATATATATATATATATATATATATATATATATATATATATATATATATATATATATATATATTTTTAATAACATCAAAACTTGATATAAAATCATTGTTCCCCAATTAAGGCTATGGATAAAATACTGGGATGGTTCCTAGACAACAGGCCACGACCGACTCCTTCCCACTATAAAAAAACCTTATTTAAGGACAGTCTCTCATCCATTTCTCCGACGCCAATACATTCAATCCAATCTTCATTACATCCAACATTATTGTCCTCATTACAGTGCGTCGTTAAAAACTGATATAAATAAAAAATAATGATATACCGGTACTCATCGCATCGCCAACAAATGTTCTCTTTATTCTATCTGTAACGAGTGGTCACACTTTGGTACACGTTGTTTATCTCAGCTTATCATGGTTTGATATCAGACCGACGTGAGACCGGATGTGCATTCCATTGTTGACTCTCTGCACACTAATGCCTGATACTGCCCGCTCGACGCGTATGTCTAGCGGGCAGTATCGTCCAGGGCACCATGCCAACTAGAACAGCTGGGGCAAACAAATAACTAATAAGAGATAGTCGCCCATCTTTACAGGGGTTTTTCGTGGTTTCCCTCTGTAGTCTAGGCTAATGTTGGGATGGTTTCCACTATATAGGCCACGACCGCTTCCTTCCCACTATCCTTCCCAATACCCATAAAACCTTCATCTTATCATCCCATCATCTCATTAATCATTCATCCGACGCCAATAGATCTTATACATCATTACAGTGCGTCGTTAAAACCCAATATAAAACAAAAACACAATGTAGTGATACCAACCTATTTTATCATGATATAAAGAAGATGACCCAACTCACATACTGATAACATGGAAGGCATTTGTTGTTTCTTGCGGTCATTTCAGAGCCAAAGGTCCTGATTGCCTGTCGCGATTTAGCGGATCCCCTTGTGAAGTATAGTTGTAGATGAGAGTGGCTATACGGTACCGGTGGCATTGTTGAACTAAAAAATTATCTATAATTCTCGTAATCTACTGGGCCGTGTATAGCATTGTTGAGCATTGTTGTCTTATGTAGTTCGATTTAAAAGCGATAGTTGCGCTACAGGCAATCGGGACGATGTACTCAGATTCTGACCCCGGAAATATTTCACTTTCAAGACCCGAGTTGGGTCACTTCCTTTATATTATGAAGGAATAGGTTGGTATCACTGCATCGTGGTAGAACATGCGCGTTGTTGGATGAGTGATGGGATACTTATATGAAATTTAATGGAAAGCCATATATGCACCTTGAGTCCCGAACAAATATGTCACTGCCTTTCTGTTATATTCATCACTCATTTTAATTGTTCTACAATTAAATTGGTTATAGCCATTGCGTAATGTAGCTTTGTTTGATGTAAAACAAAATACATTTTTGTCATCAGAATGTCTGATTCTATTCATGTGAAATTCTGGAATGATTAATGTATCTCATTTTTATATCAACATTTCCTGATAATTTGAATTCATTCGAAATTAATATTTTTTATAAATTTTCTCCTCTTGGGTTATTCTCACAGGATTTTTAACAACTCCGAACAGGGTTTTCTCAGAAGTGGTGCTACCGATTGTGCAATTAAGAGTCCACGGCAGTCGATTAGCGAAATATCAGTTTTTTGGTGATAACTTTTGAACGGTATTAGATTTCAACATTCTAATACCCGAGAACCATAGATAATTATAATAGCTTCAAGATGATATAAGTTATGACTATTTAAGCCATGTCGCATAACTGTCAAGCGTCGACAGCTAAAAATCACACACTTTTCAGCTGTATACTCTCGACAGTTATGCGACATGACTTGAATAGTCATAGCTTATATCATCTTGAAGCTATTATAATTATCTGTCTTTCTCGCGTGTTGGAGTTTTGATATCTCATAACGTTTAAAAGTTATCACCAAGAAACTGAAATTTCGCTGATCGACTCCCGTGGGGTCTCGAATATATACAGATACAGTATCAAATCAAATGATGACACTAGTGTATGCCAAGTTTCAACTGAATTTGTTCTTCCGTTGGACGTGTGGAGCGCGAACATAAAAAAATTGGTTTTCTTATAGGTCTACAGTTAAATTGAGTCTTCGTTTCATTCTTTCAATGGAATAGAGTGGCCATACATGCAAGTAATTTTGTTGGCAAAAACATGGTCGCCACTTTTTAATGTCAATTCTCTCTCATCTATAGAAATACTGCGTGTATTATTTGCATGAAAATGATAATGACTCATCAATTTAATTAATTTTCAAATAAGATTGAGGCATTATAATGAGTGATAACTTGGTAATAGTGAGGCTCGATTGGCAAAAGCATGGCTGCCACAGCCCCATGACCGCTCACTTTTATATATAGACTATCTAACATGGACTAAAACACTGAAATTGGAATCGGAGAACACAATTTGGAGAGCATTGTTGTCCGCTTATCACAACAATCACGAAGACATTTCTCCTTGACTTCTCATAGAGACAATTTTACAATTATGTATCATAAATAATCAAATTCAAAAATTGACCTGAACTTACAATTTTATTAATCGCCATACACATGAGCGAAATACAAACAAAACCTAACAAATGAAAAAATGAAAAAATGATCCATAACAAATTTACTATACAAGATGACGGATTATCTTTATAGTTAAGAACCTGTGCCTATATATTGTAAACTCGATTTGTTTTAAAAAATCATTACCGGTATATGATCTTATTCAGAAAAAAACAATCCAATTTATTCCATCTTTTGATTTTCCTGATGGATTTTTAATCGATCTAAGAAAACTACATTATAATAATTATTCTCTTCAATACAGCCGATCCGATTTTTGGATAATTTCGAGATTGATAAGCGGGAGAAAAAACTAACACAAATTTTCTTGGCCGCATGGTAATTTCGATTTATCCGGAAAGAATATATTTTTCGAATTTTCGGCTCTGGATTATTCTTATAGGTCTAAGGGTCACCAAATTTCGAAATGTTTTTTTTTTCTCAAAAGTGGTGCAACCGATTGCGCCTTAAAACTGTAGTGAGTTATTGAGTTAGACACATTAGTATACCCGAAGATTCAACAAGATTTGCGCTTTCGTTTGACAAGTGAAAAAAAATCGTTATTACAAGTATGATAAAATCAAGTCCTCGCATCGCTCATCCAACCAGCTCATTCATAACCCCAAATAACCCATAACTTGATGGGGTCATCAAACAAACAAACAATAATCATCAAGTTCGATTTGAAGTGTTATTTCCGGTGTAGTGCCCTCGATATGGTCACGTGTTGTGGGCACGGACCGGAAGTGCTACGAGCTATTGTTGG
Organism: Brachyptera risi; assembly: GCA_964007535.1. NCBI lineage: Eukaryota > Metazoa > Arthropoda > Insecta > Plecoptera > Taeniopterygidae > Brachyptera > Brachyptera risi. The sequence continues at coordinate 17,142,677 of OZ023335.1, read as the reverse complement.
ATCAGACAGACGTGATGTCACACCAAGCGAGGCGAACAAACTTCCCATTCGACTCAACCACTAGTCGTTCATTATACGTCAAGCCTAGCATGCATGCTTTGACATTTTTTAATTTGAATTAATTTCAATATCAATGTACCTATTGATCCAATGAATAAACTTAATTATTATTATTTGTATATACCACTTCTCACATGAAGTATTCCATCGAGGGAAGGCAAGAGGTCAAAGTCCTGTCATCTGTAAAATCAATCATCCGACGCCAATAGATCTTAGTTGTGATTACAGCTCGTTGTTAAACCCAATATGAATACATGAAATAATTTTATGATTGGTCTTTGAATCAACTAAATCTAACTTATCTGACCTAATAAAAAATGAACCCATTCGTAACAAATGTATTTATTCATATTGTGTTTAACGCCGCACTGTACTGATGATCAGGATATATTGGCGTCAGTGAATGATGAATAAGATGTTGGAATGATGAAATAAAAGGCCATTTTTTCAGCTGTTTTTTGGATAGTAGCACAGATAATCGAGCTCGATTATCTGTGATAGTGGGAAGGAGTCGGTCGTGGCCTGTTGTTACGAAACCACACCAGTATTGACCTGAACGACTCGGAAAAACCACGAAAAACCCCTGTCAGGACCCGACCATGATCAGTAATCGAACCACAATCTCGTGAATGACGGTTCAGTTGTGTGCTAACCACTCGACCACTCGTAACCTAAAACTACTCTCATACTCGTTGTCACCAGTTAACATCACTTCCGAATACGGATAGTAAATGCAGACCTGCTGATCACATCCTGTCCGCTTCATCTCCGTCTACGACCGCCTGTCTTTCGTATCTCTTAGCACTAGCGACCGGTGGTGTCGAGCCGTCACGCCAGCCTGACGAGTCGAAGCAGCCGACCGGCAATACTGTGGCATAGGGGAGACGGGCGATCGGGACACGCACGTGGATCGGATCGTGTTTGGTCTAGTTAGAAGCTAGTCGTAATGGAGTTAATTACATTAATGTACTGATGAGCTTTGATTCAGTCGGTCAAGAAGTTCGTGGTATTGACAATTAAAACCGGATATTAACGCGTTTCTTTTCCGGAGGGAAATTAGTTCGATATATAATATATATATATATATATATATATATATATATATATATATATATATATATATATATATATATATATATATATATATATATATATATATATATATATATATATATATATAAATATTATATATATATATATATATATATATATATATATTATATATATATATATATATATATATATATATATATATATATATATATATATTATATATATATATATATATATATATATATATATATATATATATATATATATATATATATATATTATATATATATATATATATATATATATATATATATATATATATATATATATATATATATAAATATATATATATATATATATATATATATATATATATATATATAATGTTATAATGATTTGCGGAATCCATGTTAATATATGTTTTATCTCAACGTTTCGAATTTATTACAAAATTCATTATCAAGATACTAAAAACACACTTTTAAATATATATATATATATATATATATATATATATATATATATATATATATATATATATATATATATATATATATATAATATATATATATATATATATATAATATATATATATATATATATATATATATATATATATATATATATATATATATATATATATGTACATATATAATATATATATATATATATATATATATATATATATATATATATATACACATATATATATATATTTATATTTTTCTTTCATATTGGGTTTCATCGACGCACTATAATGATAACTAAGATCTATTGGCGTCAAATAAATGATCGATGGGATGAAGAGTTGAAGGTTTCTTAGGTTTTAGGAAGGATAGTGGGAAGGAAGCGGTCGTGGCCTATATTGTAGGAACCATCCTGGCATTAGCCTAGGCTACAGTTGAAAACCACGAAAAACCCCTGGAAAGATGGATGGTTGGCGGGAATCGAACCGGGTCCGATATGCCCCTTCACCTCCCGGGTCACATGAAGCGAGTGCGTTAACCACTCAGCTACATGTGCCGGTAACGCGTTTCTTTCTCGGAGAGAAATTAGTTCTCGCTAAGGAGGATTTTGAGGTGTGAAATCATAAAACGTACCAGTACAAAATGCACATACAATATTGAAAATATGTCGTAAGGTGTAGATTACTGAGTCGGATGGCCGAGTGGTTAATACACTGAACCGTCATTCTGCAGACCGGGATTCGATTCCCGCCATGGTCGACCATTCTGACAGGGGTGTTTCGTGGTTTCCCTCTGTAGTCTAGGCTAATGCCGGGATGGTTCCCACAATATAGGCCACGACCGCTTCCTTCCCACTATCCTTCCCACTACTCATAAAAAACCTTCATCTCATCATCCCATCATCTCATAAATCATTCATCCGACGCCAATAGATCTTAGTAATCATCACAGTGCGTCGTTAAAACCCAATATAAAAAATAAAACTAAAAAAAATATCTCATACCGTTCGAAAGTGATCATCAAAAACATATATTTCTCTAAATCAACTCCCGTGGACTCTTAAGACGCGAATTGCTATTTTATACAACAATTAGTGCTTTATGTATGTGTGAAACGAATATAAATATATACAACCATAGACACAGTGTAATTGTTCTCCAAATATGGTTTGGATGACAAAGTGTAGGATTGTCGTGGTATAATTAGACGAGCTGTAGCGAGGGGTATTTTTTTATAATTAGACGAGCATTAGCGAGGATTCAATTTGACACACTGAAAAAATTGGTGTTCGTTTTTATGTATTTTTTTTAATGTTTTTTTGTCGGTTCTCCACAGGTCAAACGGCTACAGCTATCAATTTCAAACTTCTTCTCATCATGCATGGTTCCTCATCTAACTTAGATCTATATATTTTTGTGGCATTATCGGATGGTAACTTTTTTGTTTATGAATTTTAGAAATTTCAAAAATACCCATTAGAATAACACGGCAAAAAAAAGAAAATATTTTTATTTGAAAAAAAATGAAATTTTGTGTGAAGTTGAATTACATTCTGATACACATTTCTGGAAATTCTCAGCTTGATCGGGTCAGCCATTTTGAAGAAAAAACATGAAATGTGCTAAATTGGTACCACTCGAAGCAGTTTTTACCCATTCATAACTTGAATGTCACCCAATTGGTGAATGTAGGCAAAAGTTTGGCAAAAAAATCGACGTATTACTCTCCACTCGTCTAACAACGCATATAAGGCGTTTTCCTAGTATAATATAATGATTATGATATAGACACCGGCACAAACAGCTCAGTCGCTAAGACGCTCGCTTCATGTGACCTGGGAGGTGAGGGGCCTATCAGGTTCTGGATCGATCCCCGCCACAATCCATCTTCACAGGGGTTTTTCGTGGTTTCTCTCTGTATAGTCTAAAGGCCAATGCCGGGATACTTCCTTCAACAAAGGTCACGACCGCTTCCTTCCCACTATCATTACCATACATACGAAACCATCATCTATATTCGTTTACCGATGCCAATTGGATCTTGGTTATCATTACAGTGCCTAATTCGACACAATGAAAAATACATATAAGTTATAGGCCTATGATGATTGATGATTGTTGTTTGCTTAACGACCCCACCAACAGCTAGGTTATACGGGGGTACGAACGAGCTGGTGATTATGAATGTATGAAGTGATGATTAGTGAGAGGACATTTACAAGAACCCATGCCTTATGCGGGACTCGAACCCACGCCCAACGGTGACTTCAGTTTCTGAAGTGGTGCCTCAGCTCACCGAGCTACCGAGGGCGGCATATAAGTTATAATATAAACCGATATATAAGTGTCAATACTTGATATCAACAGAAAAATATATAGTTTTTCGAATTATTCTCTTTGGAATTTCAAAGAGCCAAAAGCAGGGAAATGTAGGTTTTTCAATATTTTCCTTTTTTCCTTTATATTGGGTTTTAACGACGCACTGTGATGATGACTAAGATCTATTGGCGTCGGATGAATGAATAATGAAATAATTGGATGATGAGATGAAGGTTTCTTATGGGAAGGACAGTGGGAAGGAAGCGGTCGTGGCCTATATTGTAGGAGCCATCCCGGCATCATCAGCCTAGACTACAGAGGGAAACCACGAAAAACCCCTCTTAAGATGGATGGTGGCTGGGATCGAACCGGGTCCGATATGTCCCTTCACCTCCCGGATCACATGAAGCGAGCGCGTTGACCACTCGGCTATACATGTGCCGGTTTTCATTGTTTTCAATAGATCTATTAGAAGATGGAGAATGTGTCATTAGACGAGCTTTAGCGAGGATTCAATTTGACATGCTGAAAAAAATTTGTGTTCGTTTTTATGTTTTTTTTGTTGGTTTGTTTGTCTTTTTAATGTTTTTTTGTCGGTTCTCCACAGGTCAAACGGCTAGAGCTATCATCTTCAAACTTTTTTTCATTATGGTTCCTCATCTAACTTAGATCTGTATAGTTTTGTGGCATCATCGGGTGGTAACTTTTATTTTTATGAATTTTAGAAATTTCAAAAATACTCGCTAGAATAACACGGCGGAAAAAAAAAATTAAAAAAAATTATTTACAAAAAAATTGAAATTTTGTGTGAAGTTGAATAACATTTTGATACACATTTCTGGAAATTCTCAGCTTGATCGGGTCAGCCATTTTGAAGAAAAAACATGAAATGTGCTAAATTGGTACCACTCGAAGCCGTTTTTACCCATTTATAACTAAAATGTTACCCAATTGGCGAATTTAGGCAAAAGTTTGGCAATGAAGTCGACATACTATTACTTTCCGCTCGTCTAACAACGCGTATATAGCGTTTTCCTAGTATATTTCAAATCATTATATATTTAAAAACTGAAGGGGTATTTTTTCAAATTATCATTCCACTTTTGTATCTGGAATGTACTATAACTAGGAAAACGCCATATATGCGTTGTTAGACGAGCGTTTAGTGATAATATGTCGACTTTTTTTACCAAACTTTTGCCTACATTCGCCAATTGGGTGACATTCAAGTTAGAAATGGGAAAAAACTGCTTCGAGTGGTACCAATTTAGCACATTTTATGATTTTTCTTCAAAATGGCTCACCCGTTTAAGCTGAAAGCTCTCAGAAATGTGTATCATCATGTAACTCAATTTCACACAAAATTTCATTTTTTTTGAAAATAAAAATATTTTCTTTTTTTCCGCCGTGTTATTCTAATGGGTATTTTTGAAATTTCTAAAATTCATAAAAAAAAGTCGACATCCGATATTGCCACAAAAATACAGATCTAAGTTAGATGAGGAACCATGATGAAAAAAAGTTTGAAGTTCATAGCTGTAGCCGTTTGACCTGTGGAGAACCGACAAAATAACATTAAAAAAACAAAAAAAAAAACATGAAAACGAATATTCAGTTTTCTAAGATTATCGAACCTATTGGATCTCATTTGACATGCTCGTGGATCTGCGTCGTTGTTTGCGTGAGACGATGAAGTCGTCGTGTTACCAGTATCATTTTTCAAACTGCCCCAATTAGGACATATACATGTCTGATCAAGATGACGTTGTTTGTGCAATCATCTTCTTCCAGTATACTACTTTTTGACATTTGATACTTATTCTTGATGTCGATCTCTTGGGATAGACATCAGGAATATTTTAAACCTAACCATATTTCAACATATATTTATTATGGTTTGTCGTTCCTCCACTCTTATTTGAGTGCGAGTTTGAACTGAGAACAAGTAACAAAACGTTCTCATCCTAGTCCCATGGGTGTGACCCTTTACAGCACACACATGTTCGGTTTTAACAAATTAGTGTATAACGTCTTTAGACACTTTAGACATAGTTTAGTCTTAGTTTAATATATATTGAGGTGTTCTCATCTAAATTTCACTTCCACCTTTATATAACACTTCTCACCTTTTGTTGCAACTTATTTCGACAGGCGCTAAATGACCTCGCTGTCGATGCGCCTTAAAACCCTAATATTCATTCATTCATTCACCAATTTTTTTCAGTATGTCAAATTGAATCCTCGCTAAAGCTCGTCTAAAAATGCTACGATGAATGCTCTGGATTGTATGCCGGTCCCTTTAAATGCTTTAAATCCATCGAACGTATAGACGGTCGACCGTCTTGGTCTCGCCAGGTCGACACGCCCGCGCGACGATGCTAACAGACACGTGGGTCACGTGGTGTCAAGGTCAGGCAATAGAGCGTGAACAATGAGGGGCGCTGTTACACTGATTGTGGGTGGATCCGGCAAGAGGAACGGCCAGACTAATAACAGTACAGCACTTTACGAGACGCCAGGTCGCGTCTTTACGTCTAGGCCCCAACGAAAATGTAGTGAGGGTTGCATTGGCCCCAATTAAGATGTGTTGTGGGTTGCATAGGCCCCATCTAAGATGATAATAATAATAATAGTGATATATTTTTTTTCGTCCACAATTTTTGTCGGTCAAAATTACGATTTTACCGGAAGTTATGTTCTGTCACTATTGGCAGTTAGATTTCCTGCTCTCTCACTTCCGTTTGTTTTGTGTAAAACTGCGTCAACTAGTGATATGACAGTTTAATTCCTCAAATTCAAACAAGGCTGTGAATTTATTGATGACGAAGTCTAAGGCCTTGACGTTACGACGGCGGCGGTGAAGAGCGTATATCGGAATAAAGTCGACTCGGTCGTGTGACATATGGGCTCGGGTACTTATGAATAGATGGTTGTAAATGTGGTCAGGGTTCAGGCAAGGTTCAACACCCAAGCCCAAGTCACACAACCGAGTCGACTTTATTCCGGTATACGCTCGTCAGGCGCCCGTCACGAAAATGTTCCGGTATTCACCCAAGTGAAAACAGAAATATCGAATAATTCATATACCGATATCATTGAAACTGTAAACCTCGCTCCACCAGTTCCAAAAGACAATTTGGAATACATTCTATTCGATCGAAATTGATATTCAATATCATAAAATATTATAAACATCGATTTATTTATATGAATACTTGATTATCAATAAATATATGCCATGATAATATACTTCGTAAAAATGGTCGTGATAGTTCACGGCGTGATTATTTACATGCCTGGCAGACGTCTTTGGCCTCGCGGTCGATTGATTTCACTCACTACATATCTCAAAATCTTTTCTCCATTTTATTAGGCCTACTTATTTTTCGCGTAATTAGACCCGGTTTTACGAACTGACCGATGGTTAGTGGATTAAGCGATATACCAATGTATTAAGTGATAGTTAGTGGATTAAGCCTTCGTCAGTGTAGCGATAAGCGATAGTTAGCGGATCAAGTGGTAGTTGGTGGATTAAGCCTTGGTCAGTGTAGCGATAGTTAAGCGATAGTTAGCGGATTGAGTTGTTATCGTGCTCAGGTTGTTAAATGTTACGTATGTTTATTTTTGTACATCAACTTATATTAGAAACTGTTGATGCTCGACTCACTTATAGTACAGGATTGACTTTGTCCAAAATATAAACTGTTCCGGTTTGACATATGAAATGACCCCACAAAAAGTTACACGAATGAATATTTTTTCCGGTATGTAAAATGCATTCTCACCTAATTCATTTTAATTACCGTACAGTATTGTATCTTACATATATTTTCATTATGTAATCTCAATTGAATGCTAATGAATTTATTTTAATACTGGTTATAATGAATAAATAGGTCTACATAATGTAGCATACATTATTTAATTACATAATAATCATTATTATTATTATTATCACTATTCTGAAAAGAATGAATCTACAGATTTTTTCCCAGTGAACAGTATGCCTACGTATATCAAACCTTTTTTTTAATAGTAGAATCGTATTTTTCATTTCCGCAATTATTGATAAACAGTTCAACATACCAAATTTCGGGAAGAATTGAATTCGGTATTTCAATCCATTTCCATTCGAAACTAATGTGCTCTTATGCATGCGATATATTATTTTCATTGATGATAATTTTATGAACATGGTCATTCTATCAATTTTGATCAGATATTAAATATTAATTCGATTTGTGTAATTCTTCGAGACACATTTGAAAATCCTTTTTTTTCTGAATGAATTTTCTGTATGAAAATACGACAAATCAAAATTGATCAAATAATGTCAAATACTGATCAATCATATCTACTCAACTCAACATAATTCCAGTATACTATATAGTTTCAGTATAAAGTATTTTATTTATTTATTCATTTATTTATTGAATTACTTTGCAGTTAATACAATAATTGGTGGTAAAGATCTTAAAAACAGGTTACTTTAGAAAACATTATTTTAAAAAAGAATACTACAAAACACATATGGATTATTATCAGGTTAGAAACAATTTACAATTTCCACTTGACATTATCAGCTATGCGCATGACTGATCCGCGTGAAGCTGTTCTCTGCCTAGCCGGTCTCTGGTAGGTGGGAGAGAGAGATGCGAGGTGCGTGAAGTGTCAGTAGGTGTTGACCCGCCGTGCAGTGCGGATAGACGAGATATAAACACACTAGGACGCAGTGCGGATAGGGCATCAAGTGGTGGTAAATACCAGTGGAAATAGAGCTATTGTCAACTTGTACTCTTGTTGTCACATATAAAATGAATTCGAAATTTGAATTAAAATACAATCTGCGCACATTTAAGAGTGAATGAGAGTATATTTAGTGGAGTATCAATTTTTTGGTGATAAATTTCGAACGGTAAGAGATATCAACATTGTAGCGAACACAAATACTTGCAATATCTCCAAGATGATATAAATTCCAACTATTTATCTCAAATCGCATCCTTTTGAACCGTATATTCAGCTGAAAAAACACATATTTTTGACACTTTGTTTTTAATAAAATCAAAACTTGATACAAAATCATTGTTGTACTATTAATGCAATGGATGGAAGATGGAATCGTTCGAACGGGGCACCACAAGGGCGATCTTATACCACCCGAATAAAAATAAAAAATAAGATAATTCATTAAGATAATAATTCAAACATTCACAGTGGGGAGAGAAAAATCTTGAATCTTCCCAATATCTTGATCTGCTTTCTCTTGAAATCTTCTTTCTACAATTACGCGATTGACTTGAATAGTTTTTCCTTATACCATCTTGAAGGTAATAAATATATCTGTGTTTTCTCAGTATTAGAATTTTGATATCTCATACCGTTTAGAAGTTATCAACAGAATCAAAATACTGATACTTCGTCTAATCGACTCCCGTGGCCTCTCAATTGCTAATTGTTTCATAGACTAGATGCAATGCCTATTACGCATGAAGTGCGTGGATGAGTAGGCCTACATTTTATTCTCAGTTTCAGTGCGTTCAATATCAGTATATTCTCTTCAATACGTCTTCCAATGTAGCTGGATCGACCTTCATTCATAAGTGACCACAACCCTACCACAGGAGAAAAATGGGCGATAATTACCGAAAGTGCGCTTTACCGATTTTATTTTTGGGTTTTTATGGTTTTTAGTGATGGTTAGGTTAAGGTTTATGTCGATTGAAGAACTAGGCTATAATTTCACGGGTCGAACCTTACCCTGAAACCCTATAAATAAAAAAACGATGATCGTCGATCTGAATTGTCATTAAGAATACCGGAGTTCGATTCCCGCAAAGGTCGACCATCCTGATAGGTGCAATGTGATTTCCCTCTGTCGTTCAGGACAATACTGAGATGGTTCCTTAACAACAGACCACGACCGACTCCTTCCCACTATCAAAAAACACATCAAAATAACCTCTCATCTCATCATCCCAACATCTCATTTATCATTCCCCGACGCCAATAGATCGTAATCATCAGTACAGTGTGTTGTTGAAACCTAATATTTGTAAAAGATGCAAAATAGTCCAAGTGAGTCGATTTAGCGAAATATCATTTTTTTGGTGATAACTTTTGAACGGTATGAGATATAACAAGTGTAATTGATGAGCGTAGCGAAGTCTCCATCCCACTCTTATAGGGCTTTGTCTGTGTGTTTTTTTGTTTTGTTTGTTTGTAAGCACTCCACAGGTCGCAAGGGTTGACTGATCAACATGAAACTTTTTTGGTACACGCAAACTCATCCAACTTAGAACTGTATAGTTTTTGGAATGAATCGGTCCTACCAATTTTGAGAAAAATCATCTCAAAGTTTCTAAAAACCCCATAAGATTTGGCTGGGTGGAAAATGTTGGAAAATAAAATCTCTTCAAATGAGATGAAATTTTTTCTAAATGTGTATACATAGATTTTACACATTTTCACGATCTTGTATGCAATTCCAATCAGCCGTTTTGAAGAAAAAAAAAATAGCTGATAATATTCATTGATGAGCGTAGCGAAGTCTCCATCCCACTCTTATAGGGCTTTGTCTGTGTGTTTTTTTTTTTTTTTTTTTTTTTTTTTTTTTTTTGTTTGTAAGCACTCCACAGGTCGCAAGGGTTGACTGATCAACATGAAACTTTTTTTGTACACGCAAACTCATCCAACTTAGAACTGTATAGTTTTTGGGATGAATCGGTCGGACCGATTTTGAGAATCATCATCTCAAAGTTTCTAAAAACCCCATAAGATTTGGCTGGGCAGAAAATGTTGAAAAATAAAATCTCTCCAAATGGAATGAAATTTTCTCTAAATGTGTATACATGGATTTTACACATTATTACGATCTTTTAAGCAATTCTGATCAGTCGTTTTGAAGAAAAAAAATAAAATGTCTGATAATATTCATAAAATATATCATAAAAATTGTGACAGAATTAAGTTGTCGAGATTCACTGCTTTCTAGATTCAAGAGTTGACCAACAATGAAGTATTTTTTATATGCGTCAAGGTGTGTAGAACACCAGAGTCAATGAAGTGGCAAGAGTAAAACTACTTTAACGACTTTAATAGCTTATTCAGATATCAAGGTGTGTGGAATACCAGAGTCGATAAAGTAGCAAGGGTAGAACTACTTTAAGGACTTTTATACCTTATTGAGATATCTCGCTCATCTTACAACGCATATTTCGCGTTTGACTAGTAAAATAAATCATACAAATTGTGACAGAATCAAGTTGTCGAGATTCACTGCTTTCTAGATTCAAGAGTTGACCAACAATGAAGTATTTTGTATTTGCGTCAAGGTGTGTAGAATACCACAGTCAATAAAGAAAAGGAGATTAGAACTACTTTAACGACTTTTATAGCTTATTCAGATATCAAGGTGTGTAGAATACCAGAGTCGATAAAGTAGCAAGGGTAGAACTACTTCAAGGACTTTCATACCTTATTCAGATATCTCGCTCATCTTACAACGCATATTTCACGTTTGACTAGTACAGAGGGAAAACAGCTATTTTCAATACCTTCAAGACGGTATGAGTGAAAACTTTTCAACTTATATCGCATCATTGTCTAAACTCTAATGTATACAGCAAAAATTGTTTCCTTTCCAAGCTGTATATACGTAATACGATTAACAACTAAGTTATGAGATATTTATCAAATAGTTATAACTCACACCTTCTTGAACGTATTGAAAATATCTGCATTTTCTCCGCATTAAAATTTTGATCTCTCATACCGTTCAAAAGTTATCACCAGAAAACTGATATTTCGCTGAAATCTGCTCTCATGCAGTCTTCTAAGGATCGGTTTTGAGCTTACTGCATATACTCACCGAAACAGGTCGTCTGCCAACCAAATAACTGAAAACATTTCATGGAAGCCCTCAGCGAAGACAAGTGGAATACAGCCAAGAACTTTTCTCTTTTGAAAGATGTATCTGTGACTCTAGTCTCGTTCTGTGAAATAATTGATTTTCAAAATACCACAGCTTTATTGATACTTTTGTGATGGTTATGTTGGTATAAAAGACCTTCTCTCGTGGCAACAGGTGTATTTATTTGAAGTGGCTATTTGTTGGACCGAAAGCATAGCTTTCTGATAGGATTCAGTTTATTTTTTATATTGGGTTTTAACGATTCACTGTATTGACAACTATATACGATCTATCGGCGTCGGTGAATGATATATGAGATGATGAAATGATGAAATGAAAGGTTATTTTATTAGGTGTCTTTGGATAGTGGGAAGGAGTCGATCGTGGCCTGTTGAGTAGGAACCATCCCAGTATTGACCCGAACGACAGAGGGAAACCACGAAAAACCCCTGTCAAGATGGTTGACCATGGTGGAAATCGAACCCCGGTCTCCTGAATGATAGTTCAGTGTATTAACCACTCGGCCACTCGTCTCAGTATAGATAGGGTTTATTTTAAATAAAATTAGTTTATAATGTTTGTTTGGTTATAGGTTAGGGTTAGTGAAGGTTAGTTACGGGTCAGGCTAATTGAATTGGTTATATAGCTGGAATAGAATGTACAGGTTTGTTTCTAGTCAGAAGGGTAGTAGTAAGGAGTTGCCCACCTTAGTTGATCAGGGAGGGAATGAGTGGAAAACGGATAAGGAGAAGGCAGCAGCATTAAATAGATTCTACGGGGAAGTGTTCAATGTGACTGGAATTATAGGGGAGGGAGAAACAACACTGGAGGGAAAGGGGGAAGAAGTCCTGCTTACAGAGGGGGAAGTGTGGAATGTATTAAGGAAACTAAAAAGTGGGAAGTCACCAGGCATAGATGGGGTGCAAAGCGATCTCCTGAAATTAGCGGATAGGGGGGTTGTAGGTTATTTGCTAAGGTTGTTCCAAGCCTCACTCACAGCAGGTAGATGTACCGCAAGATTGGAAAAAAGCGGAGGTGGTTCCAATTTCAAAGGGAGGGCAAAGGGGCAGAGTAGACAACTACAGGGGAATCAGTTTAACGTCACATGTATGTAAGATGATGGAAAGGGTAGTTATAAAGAGAATAATGGAGAAAGTAGATGAACATAGGGGTATTTCGGAAGTGCAGCATGGGTTTAGGAAGGGGTATTCATGTGAGACACAGTTGTTAGGTTTTGCGGAAGAGCTGGCAGGGGTAGTAGACAAGGGGGGCTGTATTGATGCAGTGTTTTTAGATTTTGAAAAGGCTTTCGACAAGGTAGATCACACTATATTATTAGGGAAGTTGAAACTGTCCATTGGGAATGCTGGGTTAGTTAATTGGATTGGAAACTTTCTTCAGGATAGAGTTCAAACGGTTCGAGTAGGTTCGGAGGTTTCAAGTGAGGTTAAGGTTACGTCAGGAGTTCCACAGGGTAGTGTGCTAGGTCCGTTATTATTTGATTTATATATAGATGATCTGACTAGGGTTGTTAATTCGAGAATAAGGTTATTTGCCGATGATTGTGTGGTATATAGGGAAATCAATACAGAGGAGGATGTAGTAGCTATTCAGGCAGATTTGACGGCACTTAATTGTTGGGTTCAGTTGAACAAGATGGGGTTAAATGAAGGGAAGTGTAAGTTAGTCACCTTTGGTAGGAGGAGAGTGAGGGCTGATGTAGTGTATGATGTAGGAGGGAAGTCACTTGAGTGGAGGAGGGAAGTCACTTGAGTCAGTGGAAAATTACAAGTACTTGGGGGTGGTATTTGATAGACGTCTAGGGTGGGGGAGTCAGATTGAGAGAATAGTAAAAAAGAGTATAAATGCACTAAACTTTGTAATGAGGCAGCTTAGGGGGACAAGTATGGAGATAAAGGAAAAGGCTTATTTCTCGTTAGTGCGTCCCATGGTGGAATATGCTAGTTCAGTTTGGGATCCTTATAGATTAGGTGAGATAAGGGATGTGGAAAGGGTGCAAAGGATTGCAGTTAGAAGGGTTACAGGTAGGGTTAGGAGGTGGAAATGGGGGGAGAATGAAAGGGGGGAGAGGGTGAGAATATTGGAGAGTCCATCTGAGATGATCCGAGACTTGGGATGGCGGGAATTGGAAATACGGAGAAAGGAGGATCGGATCTGTAATTTCTTCAGGGTAATGGAAGGAGAAGGGGGATGGGGAGAGTTGAATAGGTTGATTGAAAGGAATGAGTCAGGGTATGGAGGTAGGCGGGGTCATGATAGAGCAGTAGTTATAAAGGGGGCTAGATTAGATGTCGGTAAGTTCTCTTTCTTGAATAGGACAGGTAGGGATTGGAATGGGCTTAGTAGAAGTATACTTGAGGAGGATGAAATAGGGTTGAAGCTATTCCGTCAGAAGGTTAGGGAGGCGATAGGATAGGATTGATAGGGAACTTGCCACCGCGCATTTATGTGCAACTGCAAGAGTTAATAATAATAATAATAATAAATATACGATCATTTAGTTTAGTTCAGGTTGCGCACAACAACAACAACAACAACAACAACAACAACAACAACAACAACAACAACGTCCGCGTGTGTTGACGTACAGAGCGATGGTCCGAGGAATAGCGGCTGGTGTATTTATAGGTTGTAGACATCGGGCGGGAACTGAAATGAGGCAGTCAAGTGAAATAAGAGGCCGCATGTAAGGCTGCTATCGACATGTGAAGGGATTCATTGTTATATTGTGCAAATAGGCGTGGGCACAGGCCACAGGGTACCTAGAGACGGCCCGGGCCGCAACTAATTAATCACAAGAAAGGGCCGGTGTACTGTGAATAGTTTACCTCTAACAATTGTCTTGGAATGAAATTTCTTGCGATAAATTCATTCTTGAAAAGCTATTGAAAAAATGTATCGAAACAAAATTTAATTTGATTTAATTTTTCAATTAAATTTGAATTTGAACATTTTTTCTGCACAGTGCAGTGTCACCATGTCGTTGATGACGCGCCGTCAGACCTCATATTCATTTATCAATTCATAAGATGACCATTCTTGAATGTCAAAAACGTCCCTGCGGGGCGAAATGAGAAGTACCCCTAAATCTGCTCGTGAAACTGGACGTTATGAGCTATTTTCCATCAAGGGTGTATAGTCATATGGGCGGCTATTCTGCAGATTAATTCCTTCATCACCTCTGTTGGCATTTCAGTATTTGAACGCAACTACATATAATCGGGTTTTCCATAAAAATTTGTTTATGTTTCACTAATAAAATTTGCACATTCATGATATCAATGCATACAATGAGAATCTATAAAGTTATGAACGTCATTCCAGCTAACCATGTTGATTATATGCATACATTCATATGCCTAGCTTTGCTAGAACATGCATTTTGAATGTTTCGTATTTTTCTTCCCTAGACGCCTGAATGTGTATGTTTTGTAGGCCTTGACGGAACTGAAATCGACGTCGAAATAAGTGAAAGCGACGTAAAAAGTGCACGTTCCATTATATGTTCCACCGTTATACGACAACAGGCAACCAAGTGAAACAATTACGATGAAACCGATGGTTTATTTGATGAGAAACTATCGTGGGTTGTAATCGATTATCTCAAGTAACTCGAGTGTGTGATTTTTTAAGTTTCTCAGTGTGGAATATAAACAGTTCGTTCTTGATTAATTGAGATTGTTCATTGGATTCAAATAATGAAACTTGGTGAGTTGAACAATTACGGTACTGATATTATTTCAAGTTGATCGACTTTGTGTTTTTATATACATTATCGCATATTCAGTAATCTTGTAATCTTATTAGGCCCTATCTGATCATGATATTATAGTGTATAACATATTTTACAAGTATATATATATATATATATATATATAGATGCTTTTAAACTTTCTTTTCCATGATGCATATAATTGAATAATGACACATTTTGGGTATATTCATGGATATCTTCTTTGATAAAAAAAAAAAAAATAATAATGATAATAATTATTAATAATAATAATAATAATGATAATGAAAAATAATAATGATGAAAATAATTGAAGAAGATATCCATGAATGAACCCAAAATGTGTCATTATTCACATATATATATATATATATATATATATATATATATATATATATATATATGAATATATATATATATATATATATATATATATATATATATATATATATATATATATATATATATATATATATATATATATATATATATATATGAATATATATATATATATATATATATATATATATATATATATATATATATATATATATATATATATATATATATATATATATATGAATATATATATATATATATATATATATATATATATATATATATATATATATATATATATATGAATATATATATATATATATATATATATATATATATATATATATATATTAATATATATATATATATATATATATATATATATATATATATATATATATGAATATATATATATAAATATATATATATATATATATATATATATATATATATATATATATATATATATATTTATACATTTATGTATATATATATATATATATATATATACATAAATGTATATATATACACATATATATATATATATATATATATATATATATATATATATATATATATATATATATATATATATATATTTATACATTTATGTATATATATATATATATATATATATATATATATATATATATATATATATATATATATATATATATATATATACATCTATGTAAATGTGTATATATATACATTTATGTATATATATATATATATATATATATATATATATATATATATATATATTTATATATATATATATATATATATATATATATATATATACATTTATGTATATATGAATATATATATATATATATATATATATATATATATATATATATATATATATACATATATATATATATATATATATACACACTACATGTGTGTGTGTGACATAATAGTATGGTGTCAAACAGCTTAGTTCTGATGGACGATCATTGTTTTTAATTGAAGATAGTCCGGAGATAATTATTCATCTTTTTGACAAGACCATGAAGTGTTGAAACAACCAAGAAGTGCCGCATCGAAACGGTCTCACTAACTCATCCTCAGCCAGACTAACAATGATTGCATATCAAGATCTGATGTTGAAAAAAAAATCTGTATTAAATTGATAGTTTAGTTGAAAGTACAATTTCAAAGTTCCAATATGACATTTCATTATGTAGTCCCAGTTTACGCAATTCCACTTATAACCGTGCTTTTCACCTCACTGGAGTTCCATAGGCTATTAGTCCATCAATAAAATAACTCGAGCATAACAAGGGAGATCATAAGCTCATATAATCATCAACTCCTATAGCGACGTACTGACAAATCAGAATAAGTGGACTGGATGTGCTTTAACCACGAAATTATTTACGCCAAAGATTAACTTATTACCTTCGGCTACCACTGTTTGTGTTTTCAATGATAATTGACACACGTTCTAATGGTCTCTAAAACGTGGTTAGATAATTATCGGCTATATAGATGGACATAACATGTGTTGATCCTTTTTTTTTTTTATTGGGTTTTAACGACGCACTGTGATTATTACTAAGATCTATTGGCGTCGGATGAATGATTAATGAGATGGTGGGATGATGAGATGAAGGTTTTTTTATGGGTAGTGGGTAGGATAGTGGGAAGAAAGCGGTCGTGGCCTATATTGTGGGAACCATCCCAGCATTAGCCTAGATTACAGAGGGAAACCACGAAAAACCCCTGTAAGGATGGACGGGGACGGGGATCGAACCGGGTCCGATATGTCCCTTCACCTCCCGGATCACACGAAGCAAGTGCGCTAACCACTCAGCTACTGTGCCGGTGTGTGTAGTGATCCTGTGTACATGAAAGATCGCGGTAAGTCGTGAGGTCTACGATGACCATGTTTCCACTAATTCAGATTTCTTTTTTTTTTCTATATTGGGTTTTAACGACGCACCATGACGATCAGGCCTACTAAGATCTATTGGCTTCGAATGACGATGACGATAAATTGAGTTGGAAAAAATCCAATAAAAATAATGATAATTCCAATATGATTGATGAGTGAAAAAGTGATGGTATAGAAAATAATGAGAAAGTAATAGTATGTCTGGTACTATAAAAATGATGGATAATGATGGCTTTTCGAGATGGCAATAGATTCTTCCGAAGCTAAAATCTTTATCAAATAAGTTATATCAATTCGCTGTACATCCAAGACTAAACTTTCTACAAACTTTTCAAATTCATTTTCAATTTATTCATCCATCTCTTGGAACACTAACATTTTACACATTAGGGGTATGTTTAAAGTACATGTTATGACATTATAGTCAATATATAATACAATTCAGTTGGGCTATAGTGAAAACAAGAGAAAACATAATCTATCCAACATAAAATAGCCTATAGGCCTATTCAAATTCTAAACTGTTTACTTTGGGATGCATTTCAGTGTAGCTTGATTGGCGACTTTATGTGACCGCAACCTTACAATAAATCGACCTGGCAAGAGCGAAGTACGTGTGACCCCATATAACCAAGCTGTGATGGGGTCGTAGAGCACCGAGTGCATGTAATCATACGTGTACAACATCTAAAAAGTTCGTTAGGAGATGAATTATACAAATTTTTATCTCAATTACGTTTTTAATTGATTTTTATCTCAATTACGTTTTTAATTGAAGTAATACTGTATTTGGATTGTCGTCTCAGGTATGATTCATAATCGTTTAGAACGTTAATTTCTCTACAGAAATTCTCCAAGAGTGTCATTTGAGATTGTTTGATATAATTCAAAATATAATTAGTTCATATGAAATCAGATCCTTTCTATAATTTCCAGTTTTGTAAATGCTTTTAAACTATTTTCTGACGAGATTTATAAGTATATCGAGTATTATTAAATATTCATTATTAGATGAGCGTAGCGAAGATTCCATTTGACATCCCGAAAAAAATGGGCTCCGTTTTTATGTTTTTTTAAATTTTGTACGCGGCATACAGGTCAGGGAAAGATACCTATCGTCTTGAAACTTTTTTCTACATATCTATGTCATACCAGAATAGGTTGGGATTGTTTTTCATGAAAATCGTTCTGTAGGTTTTTCTGGAAAAAAATCAGGAAGGGTGAAAAATCCTCATGAAAATAACCCGGAGGAAAAATACTTGAAAAACAAGAATTCTTCAAAAGCTTTCATATCACCACCGAATATGAAAAATACTATTATACACCTTTTTAGAGGTTTTTGTAACAATCGGATGAGAAATAACGAAGAAAACGCATTCAAAACGTATTTTCACTTCAAACAAAGCCATTAAGGGAAACCAATCAAATCTATAGCAACAAGTGTCATCAATTGAATTAAAACGATTGAAATCAGTTATGGATGAACAGGGAGGCCGTGACATAATTGATTCCGGTAGGGTTTTTGAACGTTTGAAGTGATCCAATGTCTGTAGATGTAGACTGAGCTGACAAATTATTTTTCATTGTACACTTCTATACTTCTGAGCTCATCTCACAATGCAAATCCCGCGTTTTCCTAGTTATTAATTTCAATAACACTCGATACTCCTCTCGTCAGAAAATAATTTGAAAGCATTCACAAAACTATAAATTATATAGAAAGGAACTAATTTCATATGAACTTATTATATTTTTAATAACTATTCATTCTGGGTTCAACGAAGCGCTGAAGATTGTCTGAGAGAGGAAGATTTCTAAATCTGTTGTCTTTCAATTTATATGCTCCAAATAAGTTGTACCAATCATTTTCAACAGCGTGAACACAGAACAAAAAACATCCATTCACTTCTAATTTACCACAGTGTTTTTTTTTTGTCTTATCTGTTGGTATAACTGCACTCACTAACGAGGTTCTAAAATTAACGGTTTTTTGAAATTATTTCTGGAAGTTAATCAAGTTGGTGACATTGTTTGTGTTGTCAAGTTGCCAGTTTGACAAGGTGATGAACAAACAAGCCAAATAAATGGAACTGCTTTTTCACTTTCAACAATGAAGGCACGATGTAGTGATACCAACCTATTTTATCATAATATAATGAAGATGCTCCAACTCCCATACTAATAACGTGGAAGGCATTTGTGGTTTCTTGCGGTCTGTTCAGAGAAAAAGGTCCTGATCGCCTGTCGCGATTTAATGGATTCCCTGGTGAACTATATGTGGATAAGAGTGGCTACGGTACTGGTGGCATTGTTGAACTAACAAAATCTATAATTTTCGTAAAAAAACAAATGCAACTACTAACATAATAATTCCACTGAGTCGTGTACATCATTGTTGAGTATTGTTGTTTTATATAGTTCGATATAAAAGCGATAGTTGCGCTACAGGCAATCATGACCCTGGACTCGGGAACTGACCTCGGAAATATTTCACTTACAAGACCCGAGTTGGAGCACCTTCTTCATGTTATGATAAAATGGGTTGGTATCACTACATCGTGATATTATACAGTAACAATATCAGCGGGGTTATAAGTTATTTGGATTTGTTGTTTGACAAATATATTAGAGCCTCTTTTATACTCTTTCTGCCCAAGAGACTTAGTTCTGAGTGGAACATATCAACATTCGTGTGTTTTAATTACTCCCAATAGCAATGCTGGTAATATATATATATATATATATATATATATATATATATATATATATATATATATATATATATATATATATATATATCACAAAAACGATTTTCATTTTCAATGTGTTCCGAACTTTTGGAAAGTGGAAGACTTTTATCTACGGTGAAAAATTATGGTCACCGACAGCGCAGTCCTGGTGTTGAAGTTCATTGGTTCTAAATAATTAAAATGGGGTGGTAAGATCGCCCTCGTGGTGACCCGTCCAAACGATCCTACTTTTTATCCATATCCTTGATTGGGGAACAATGTTTTTGTATCAAGTTTCGATGTAGATGAAAACTATATATTGAAACGATCTATATGTTTCTATTATATTAGAATTTGAGTGTTTCATATCGTTCCAAAGTCATCATTATAAAGTGAAAACTAATATTTCACTAAATTGATATCACGCTTTAAAGCTACACCAAAAAAACTTTGTTCCAATCAAAGTCTTGCCGTTCTTGTTGATCTCTATGTATACAAATAGACCCCCGATCGAAGAGAAATCACGTCTTGTCGTAATGTGGGACGGTAAACCACCTGATCGGGCATTATGAGTTGTTTATTGGCTGTAATGCGTGTTTAGCCTACTTCTACCGCACGACGCGCTTGCCCGTGTAGCGCCCGATCGACCGTTCCCCCTATACTACATCATCAGCGCGCGGCTGGTTCGAGCCTTCAAATCTCGTCACGCTTTTCTCCCGACAAACACGTGTAGTCCCCGATTGACCGTTCCCCCTATACTACATGATTAGCGCGCGGCTGGTTCGAGCCTTCAAATCTCGCCAGTACAGGTGCATGGACGTGGCTTTGGAAGAGTTTCTGTTTATTTGGAAATTACATTGATTATAAAAAAATAGAAATTGTCGTAGAATGTATTAGAAATTGATGATAAAAATCGACATTAACACACAGCGTGCGTAGTGATGAGTGAGAAATTTATAATGGAATGTGTCATGGAAATCTACACAACTAGGTTCTGGAACTCCTCGATTTTCATAAAACCAGTCAGTCATGTCTGTCATTGTTGACCTATGGAGTGCACATTGTGACCTGTGGAGCGCACATAGAAACAACAAGAAACCGAAAATGACAGATTCGGATTGAATGGAAATATCCGCTATCGCTCGTCCGATTATATATATATATATATATATATAGGCCTATATATATATATATATATATATATATATATATATATATATATATATATATATATATATACATATATATATATATATATATATATATATATATATATATATATATATATATATATATATATATATATATATATATATATATATATATATATATATATATATATATATATATATATATGAACGTTTTTGTCAAATCATGAGAATTTTTATAATTTGACAGAAACGTTCATACATATCGTTAATGGATCGCATCCATGAAGAAATGTTGTACAATATATATATATATATATATATATATATATATATATATATATATATATATATATATATATATATATATATTCATTTATTTATATATATATACATATGGGCCTATATATTTTTTCTTCTCTGCGTTTCACAATGACAATTACATTTACAGATTGAACTTGAATTCTGTTATTGTTCGAGAAAACACGGCCACAATCAACCAAATGGAACTGGGGTATGCTAATTGATATAACATGACTAACTAGCTCTATAAATGAAGTAATTAAACAATCGATATAATCAATTTGAATAGATGGGTAGTTCACGTGAATTGCAGTCATCAGAAAAATATTTTCCCAATTTGAGTATCCATATGAATTAGATTTTAACCTTACTTTTAATTTGTGTTATGTGAGATATTGTAATTCCTAATCGGATGAAAATAAATAATAATACAAATAATAGGCCTAATATACAGATAAGTATTTGACTTCAATTATTTCAATATATGCTATTATTCAAACAATATAACAAATTAACAATATGGTTAATTAAAACCTTATTTAGTCATCGCTAAATAGTTGCGTCATTAAATTTTTCTCATCAATATATATTATCGCAATAAAATATTATGTATTATGAATAGATAATCATATGTGAAATATTCGAAACTTCATTGACAGATTGTAATTATTCATTCCAAGAAAACAAAATATATAATATTATTTCAATGCTTTGGAGGCTTGAAAGTGTGCAGAATTATGAAGTTTTTTCATTGAAAATTTCTTTAAAATTGACTTTCGGTCATATAAATAAGATCGTGCTGACATGTAAACGTACAATCGTGTTTGATTAGTGAGCGAGTGATGAAACGTGAACGCTCGGGGGTTTATTAGGATAGTTTCTTGGAGCATGATGGCCGATTTAGCGAGAAAAACTTTCTGTTTTGAATATCTCTTGAACGTGAAGAGATACCAGGATCCCGATATCGGGGAAATACACATATTTTGAATGCCTTCAAGATGAAATAAGTACAAATTATATTACTCATACCGCATAACTTTCAGTTATATACAGCTGAAAAAACTTTTTTTCTGTACTTTACAAAAGAACATGTTTAAACTGAGGTCAACTGAGACGTGTGGTCGAGTATACCACATAGAAACCGAAACATCTCTAGACAAGTATGGCATATTTGAATCTACATGTGGTGAAAATTTGGAATGATAATCTTCAATTGTTTCAGAGACTCAGGTACCCACAATTGAAAGAATAATATTTTGAAATGACTGCATTTGAAAATATCACTGATAAAGTTGGTATCACTGAAATATGAGCAGTGGGATTACAAAGTGATCAATGTGAAAAATGAATAAATTATAATCACTTCGAATAAGTTTGTGATTGTTGCAGATCCAATAGAGCATCACACAGTCAATCTTGAAAGAAATTTAGAATTCTGAAAAAATACCTTTCATTGTCCCGTTGAATTAATTGAGAGCAAACTTTCGGTAATCATAGCTTTAACCTCAGAGCTTCCGACATCTTGAAAAAAATTTAAAATTCTGAAAAAATACCTTTCAATGTCCCGTTGAATTAATAGAAAGCAAGCATTCGGTAATTAGACGAGCTTTAGCGAGGATTCAATTTGACATACTGAAAAAAATTGGTGTTCGTTTTTATGTTTTTTTTTTTTTTTTTTTTGTTTTTATGTTTTTTTGTCGGTTCTCCACAGGTCAAACGGCTACAGCTATCAACTTCAAACTTTTTTTCGTCATGGTTCCTCATCTAACTTAGATCTGTATAGTTTTGTGGCATTATCGGGTGGTAACTTTTTTTTTATGAATTTTAGAAATTTCAAAAATCCCCATTAGAATAACCCGGAGGAAAATACTTGAAAAATCAAAATTTTTCAAGACCTCTCAAATTTTCGCCGAATATAAAGGAAACTATTGAGCACATTTTGAGAGATTTTTCGCATCAATCGGATGAGAAATAACGAAGAAAACGCATTTATAAAGCATTTTACCATCAATTTAGGCTATTACGGGAACCAATTAAATCTATAGCAACAAGTGTCACCTATTAATTCAAAACGATTGAAATGAATGAAGAGGAAGGCCGTGACATAACTGATTCTCGTAAGGTTTTTGAACGTTTGGAGTGATCCAAGGTCTGTAGATGTAGATTGGGTTGACAAATTATTTTTCATTCTAGATTTTTATACCCCTAAGCTCGTCTAACAACGCGTATATAGCGTTTTCCTAGTTATAGCTTTAACCCCAGAGTTACCGACATGGTGGAATAAGATTAGTATGCTTATTCTGTTTAACTAGGAAGACGCTATATACGCGTTGTTAGACGAGCGGAAAGTAATAGTATGTCGACTTCATTGCCAAACTTTTGCCTAAATTCGCCAATTGGGTAACATTTTAGTTATTAATGGGTAAAAACGGCTTCGAGTGGTACCAATTTAGCACATTTCATGTTTTTTCTTCAAAATGGCTGACCCGATCAAGATGAGAATTTTCAGAAATGTGAATCAAGATGTTATTCAACTTCACACAAAATTTCAATTTTTTTAAAAATATATTTTTTTTCAATATTTTTCCGCCGTGTTATTTTAGTGGGTATTTTTGAAATTTCTAAAATTCATAAAAATAAAAGTTATCACCCGATAATGCCACAAAACTATACAGATCTAAGCTAGATGAGGAACCATAATGAAAAAAAGTTTGAAGTTGATAGCTGTAGCCGTTTGACCTGTGGAGAACCGACAAAAAAACATAAAAAAAACAACATAAAAACGAACACCAATTTTTTTCAGTATGTCAAATTGAATCTCGCTAAAGCTCGTCTAATAACGGCGAAAGCTTTCTCGTATCGATTCATCATTGAGGTATATAGATTTTCTGAATGTTTTTTTTTGTTCTGAGCTGTCCAAAATGAATTGATGGCTTTGAGATATTATCAAGAAATTGTAGATTGAAACGAGTGGCCGAGTGGTTAATATACTGAACCGTCATTCAGGAGACCGGGGTTCGATTCCTGCCATGGTCGACCATTCTGACAGAGATTTTTCGTGATTTCTCTCTGTCGTTCAAGTTGATACTAGGATGGTTTCTTCACAAAATGTATAGCCATCATATTGATTATTTCTGTTTATTGCTTATATCCTTAAGTATTCAAGATAATTATATCAGTCCATTTGATTTTTATTATTCTCTGTGATAACCAGAAGCAATGACATGATCAACCATTTTCAATTTGTATTTTAATTCAAAAATATTCGAAAAATATTTTCTTTCCTGCATAGTATGAATTTTCAATGAAAATGTTAAAATCCAGTCTCAAATCGAGGTTAATTTTCATTTTTTTTCCTAGCCTCATTTTCCTTTTTTTAATAACCACAATTTTTTCTTGAATGTTGCACAAAAATGTTGTAGAATTTTCCACGTCAAGAATCGGATAAATTATAAAAACTGATCAAAGAATTGACCAAACAAAAGTCTTTTGTCCAGATTTTGTTGGGAGAAAATGGCATTAAAAGTGGTCCACACTGAAACTATACATACCCAAGTTGAAATAATGTGCAATCTCTCTGGATTGCCGTGTTAATCAAACAAACCTATGTTTAGCTAAACGCTATGGTTAGCGAACTTGGATGGGAGACGTTGGAAGAGAGAAGAAGGAATATCCGTTTGGCAACTTTTTTTAAAGCATTGAGAGGGAGAGGAGGCTGGAAGGAGATGAGAGAGAAGATTGAATTGGATGAGAGGAAGCATGATTTTAGAAGCGGGCATGAGTGGAAGGTTATAGTGAAGGTGGCGAAGAAGGATGTCGGAAAGTATACATTTTTGAAGAGGGCAGGAGTAGAATGGAACAAGATGGAAAAAGAAAAAATATCAAAACAGATGAAGAAATTAAGCCTACCACCTGTACAATGTACAACTTGTAGAGTATTAACAAATAAATAAACCATCCCACCTTCACAGCGTACACAAAACTCAAACAAACACACAAACTCATAGACTTGAACCAAGGTCCCCACTAAAACTCGTCCAATCGAAAGTAAAATGATTTAGCCAAACACATGACTCATATTGTGATACCTTTTAGACAGTATCATTAGAAAATAGACACTTTACATCACATAAATTTCTTAAATATACAGCTAGACAAAAAATGCTTCAGACGTATTTCTGTGAGAATATGAGGAAATTATACTGTTCATAGCATATTATTGCTGTGAATGTTGTGACTGTTGTGAGTGTTGGAACGTTGAAAATTTTCAATTGAAAATTTTCAATGCAAATTTATTGAAATTTTCAATGCAAATTTATTGAAATTTTCAATGAAAATTTTCAATGAATATTTTTCTCATGTTTTCTCTTACACTTTTCAAATGAGGCTTTTTTGGTTTCATACTCCTTTCCTGTTTGATGTTTCCTGGTACTAAGTTCTTTGTTCTTTGACTCTTTGACTTTGTCTGTATAGAGCTGTACCTACATAACCTCACTTGTTGTCACATGTTATAATTTTATAATTTTGTATCCAAATGCAAACTGCAAATGCATGTGGTGCTTCAGAAAATCATTGAAAAGAGTGAATTCAAACGCCAACTTCTTCTGTAACAATGAACTAACAAAAAAAATCAATTTGATTTTTTACAAAAAATGAAAATTTACATCACTAATTATTATTGCTAGGCAAACGCAGCATATTACGCGTTGTGAGATGAGCGAGATATCTGAATAATTGGTATAATAATTGAGTAGTTAAAGTAGTTCTACCTTTGCTACTTTATCGACTCTGGTATTCTACACAACTTGACGCATATAAAAAATACTTCATTGTCGGGCAAATATCGAATCTAGAAAGCAGTGGATCTGGTCAACATAATTCTGCTACTATTTTCTATATATTTGATGAATACAAACAGTCAATTTAATTTTTTTTTTCAAAACGGCTGATTCAAATTGCATACAAAATGGTGATAATGTGTATTATTGATGTGTACACATTCAGAGAAAATTTTACTCCATTTGGAGAGATTTTATTTTTCAAATTTTCTTGCCCAGCCTAATATCATGCGGTTTTTAGAAATTTGATATTATATTTCTCAAAATTGGTCCATCCGATCGATTCGAAAAACTACACAGTTCTAAGTTGAATGAGTTTGCATGTATGCAAAAAGTTTCGTGTCAATCAGTCCAACCCTGCCACCTGTGGAGTGCTTGAAAAAAAAAGAAAGAAACACACACGCACAGACAAAGCTTTATAAGAGTGGGATGGAGTTTTTGCTGTCGCTCATTCAATTATATTTTCATTAACTAGGAAAACGCGGGATGCGCGTTGTGAGATGAGCTTAGAAGTATGGCAACTAGAATGAAAAATAACTTGTCAGCTCAATTTACATCTACAAACCTTGACTTACTTCAAACGTTCAAAAACCTCACCTGCAACTTGTTGATATTTATAGTAACCTGCAACCTGTCGCATAAACACTTTGCAAAACCAATTGATCCAAATATTCAATAAAGTGTACACGTTTATTGCGTTTTCTTCATTATTTCTCATTTGATTGTTGTAAAAATCTCTGAAAAGGTGTATAATAGTATTTTTCATATTCTGTGAGAATTTGAGAGCTTTTGAAAAATTCTTGTTTTTCAAGTATTTTTCCTCCGGGTTATTCTTATGAGGATTTTCCAAACTTTCCGATTATTTTCCGGAAAAACCTTCCGACCGATTCCTCTGAATAACAATTCCAACCTATTCTGGTATGACAACATCGTTCATAAAAAGTTTCAAGTTGATTGATTCATTTCTCTGACCTGTATGCCGCGTACATAATTACAAAAAAAAAAAAAAAAAAAAACATAAAAACGAAGCCCATTTTTTTTCAGGGTGTGAAATGGAAAGCTTCGCTACGCTCATCTAATTAATATTAGGCTACTATTTTTTTTATATTTTTCGGCTCATCTTTCATCATACTATCATTATAATAACTATAGTAAGATTATATTTCACACCTTCTGAAGGTATCAAAGATATCCAAGTTCCCCCTGTATTATAATTTCGATATCTCATACCATTCGAAAGCTAACACCACAAAACTGATATTCCGCCAAATCAACTATCACACACTTTCAATCGAACAATGAGACTCACCGTGAATTGTTGTGTCCGTAGAATCGCCGCACCGCTATGTGGAGTCAGAGGTGACGATCCACTACCGGAGCCCGGTGCGTGCGGAGGCCAAGGAGGCCCTGAGCGAGGAGGAGCTGGCGCGGATCCAGGCGGAGGCCATGCGGAGGATCTACCAGGAAGAGCGGAGGAGGAAATACTTGCAGGAGCTGCAGGATATGAACAGTCGCAGACACACCGACAACTTCACGTGAGTCGACCGGTCGGTGGCGACGTAATGTCATACCCCCAGGGCCGTATTTAGGTTTGGCGCACCCTAGACGAATAATTTTTTACCGCCCCTCCTCCCCCTTATATCACGTAGAAATCAATCTTGTAAATGAAGTTAACACACTTGAAAGTACATGCCTGTAAAACTGCTGACGTTGCTCCTTCCTCGCAGCAAAGTTGTCAATAGTCTAATCGTGATCTACTCGACGGCTTTGTGATTGTGACGATTTGCATGTAGGCCCAATACAAGCTTCAACTGATTGTAATAACATTGTCGGAAATGAAGGCAGGTGAACAAAGGATTTTAATATTTAAAAATACAATGCAGGACGGTGGAGACGTGATGTTGTACCTCGTTCACACTGCGATCACTAACAGCTGTTGAGCTTCTATTAAGTGACGTCAGTGACGTAAAGTGAACTTTCAACTGTTCAACTGTTTATGATTTGTTCTCCATCACTATATAGGTAGTCAATGGAACCAAATAAAAACTGAATTGAATTGAATGTTAGAATACGTAAAAGTATCAAAAACTATAGTAATTCAGTCACTTTTTATTTCAGAACTTCATTCCGAATATTTCTTTCTTACATCTATCAAAACAACGAGTCACAGGATGCTGAAAATACAAAACTCTTACCAAAATAAAAATTACAGTCATGTCAGTGTGAGTGCAATAGTAGTTACCATTGGTTCTGATAAGTTTGGATGGTGATAATTTATTTATTCATTAATTTATTAGTTTCTATACAGTTTGTGCACTGTAGACAGGCAGTGAGAATAGAGCGAGAGCCTCGTGACAACATATGCCTTACTACCTGCAAAATGAAAATGAAAATAATAATGAAAACGAGGTTGAAACCGGGCGATTTTATATTTATCATATTTTTATATTTGTTATATTTATCATATTTTTCCCGTCTATTTTCCAGTCCGTCTCAGAAGTCTCCGATTGCGTTGAATCGCTACGATGACTTCTTCGACGACGTGCCGCCAGTGAGGAGCAAGTCGCGCGAACGTACGCCAGAACCCAAGCTGGTCGCGCGAGCCTTGTACAACTTCCAGGGTCAAACGTCCAGGTACGACACAACGTCTTCAAGCTTTTTGTGATGAACATTACAAGTAGAACAAGTTGTAATCGCAAGAAGAACAATTGCTGTGTTCCACAATTCAGAATTTGATTCACTACAAAAGTACTTCGTACTAGTTTATTCATATTATATACCAGTTAATGCACACTAACCTATTTTTCTGGTCCAAGTACATATATTGAGTTTTCACTATTTTGCAGATTATACTAGGCCTATTTCAATCAGATAATTTTTAGTCACATTCTGAGATTATAATTTTTCAATCAATTTAGGGTTTTCAAATTATACTATATTTAGATTGTATGGCCTACCATTCTAGGTATAGGTTGTACTGTTTATTCCAATTTTTTATTCAACTTAGATTTCAAACCTGATATTTTATTTGGATTATACAGTTTGATCCACATGTTA
This sequence comes from Brachyptera risi, assembly GCA_964007535.1. Classification (NCBI taxonomy): domain Eukaryota; kingdom Metazoa; phylum Arthropoda; class Insecta; order Plecoptera; family Taeniopterygidae; genus Brachyptera; species Brachyptera risi. Next base: position 17,112,796 of record OZ023335.1, on the reverse strand, counting down.
GGGTATCCTGGAATTCAAGGATGAGGTAGGATGTGGAATAAAGTAGAGGATCTTGAGAGGGAAGTGAAGGACGAAGAGTAGTGGAAACATGAGAAAGTATGGATAGAGCTTGTGAAGAGAGTGGAGGATGGTGACGATGACGAGGAGGTGTGCTTGTTGAATCTTGAGCGATTCTCACGAAAAAGATTGGTGATAGTTATTCCCTAGCCCGACAACAGTTCAATAAATACAGAAAAATTGAATATATAATTTATAGGCTACATACTTTGATTGTGATGAATGTACAATCTCATATTCATCCTCATCACAGTCATCCGTATCATTATTTTGTTCAATTATTTATTGTCTTGAGACTATTTTGATCGATTGTGTTTGGCAGGGAGTTGAGTTTTCGACGAGGCGACATCATCTTCGTACGCAAGCAGATCGACAAGAACTGGTACGAAGGAGAGCATAACGCGATGATCGGACTCTTTCCCTTCAACTACGTCGAGGTAAGGCGAGAGAAGTTGATGAGATTCTCAGTGATTATTGCGCAAACTAATTGTACGAGAGTGAACCTCAAAACGCGAGCCTTACTTCACGTCTCATTCTCTTGACCTATGACTTTTGATTAATAACGCTATTCAAAATGTACGATGAACAAGATATTGGTTTGGAATATAAATCAATAGAAATCTACCCAATATTACCCATTCAAATCTACCTCTAACTGTCTTTAATTAAAAACTAATGGAAAGTAATTTCAAAACTATCAAGGCTAGACACTCACTATCTTCGTCACGTAGCTCTAATTGATTGTACCTGCTGATAATTTCCTTCAATATATTCACATGTTGATCATTAAACAGGAAAAAATCTTGACAAATTTAATTTTAAATCTTTTCCTCACGAAACAGCTCATCCAAATTGAATAGAACTCTGTCCCGATGTGTATCACGCTTGTGTTTGAATTCAGTGATAATTGAAATTCATCGAAGACACATTTACTATAATTTGTCTCCATCATTTACTTGTTGGCTGTCTCAGAAGTGCGCCAACCGATTGTGTTTATAACTTCACTGTCTCAAGCTACACTTGATGCAGTGACTATAGCAGTCAATGAACGGGTACCTGCAATTCAACTTGAGTTTCATTACAAATGTTTTTTCAATAATTATTGTCATGTGAAGAACGAACAAAATTTGAGAAAAAAACGTTCCCATTTTCAATTGCGAGTGAAATTGAGTCTTGGCTCACACTTATCTTACTGTCACGTCGATGAAAAAGGGAACTACTATTCGATTTCGTAAAGTTTTATTTCAATAGAACGTGAAATAGTATATAATCAAGACAAGACAGTTTCATAACACTGTCATAAAACCACAATCTTGTATAACTAGTGATCCCAATTGTAAATATGTATCTCACATTGCTGAATGTAAAGAAAGCCATGTTTGTTTTTTGATACTGAAGTGTAGCATTGAGAGAATGCCAAGAAGTATGACTAATAACTGATTCTATTCTACCTGTAATTTCTCGTTGCTGTACCCAGTAATCACTTATCAGTATATTGTCGTCCAAGTGGCAAAACCGCGTATCTAATTTTTTCTGGAAAAATCACTTTATGATTGATTTGTATTCTGTGATGTTATTGGCTTCATTTTGTGATGCGTGAAACTCACGGGAACCAATCAAACACTCTTAAGAACTAAAAATGGAAGCGCATATATCTAGATGGCCACGACAATACCGCGTATCAGCCAGCTTTCATGGTTAACTTGATCTCCACTTGTTTGACTTACGCGGTTTAGTATGCTCTAGTAGTGTTGTAACACCGCCTTAGTGGCATAAATCGGTACCGTATTTCCGCGTAACTGATCAATAATGTCAGGATGAAGCAAACGAGGGAAATTTGGAACAGAATCGCGTTCCTGGGTAGGCCTATCAAATTACTGAATACACATTCATAGGATGTACCTAAATTCATTTCTGAAGTTATGAAACACATTTTGTTGTCTCCTGAACAATGAGCAAATTGTGAGAAACGCAGTATTGCTACTTAAGCGACGAATTATAGACTCTTCATGCGTTTCCCGGTTAAAATTCTAATTTAGAATCTCTGCCCAATTATTCGATTGCTCAGCAATACAGAATAATAATATTTACAAATGCATTCGGTAGGGCGCAATCTATAAGATTGAAATAAGCACCTAATATGGAGCAATACGCAGCATGAGTGGTTATCGAGTGAAATATTGTATTTATTCAGTATGGCAAAGGGAACAATAATGAATGAATGAATATTTGGGTTTTAAGGCGCATCGACAGCGAGGTCATTTAGCGCCTGGGGGAACAATAAGAATCGATGTTACCGTTTTTTTTTTTTTTTTTTTTTTTGAATCGATGTTACCGTTTTTTTTTTTATGATCAAAAATCGCAAGACAGTTAAAAGAATGATTTCATTAGTTTGAAGGTAATCAAGGATGAGATTGATAATAATAATAATAATAATGTTCATTCATTCTGTTGAACACATACATGTTATTGAATACGTAAAATGAATACAAAAGTCATACATCAATATTCAGATATGCATTTTTTGATTATAGACAAATAAGACGATTCTCATAATTTTTATGTGATTTATAAAATCTGAATGCTCTTCTTTGGAAGTACCTTTTTCTAATGTACGTTTTTGGGAAATCCTTATCGTACTCACCAATAGCTTGTCGTTTTCAGATTATTCCGTACGATGGTATCCGAACGATGCCGAGGAAATCGACGGAAGGTCAAGCGAGGGCAAAGTTCAACTTCATCGCGCAGACTCACTTGGAACTATCGCTAGTCAAAGGTAAACTAACTCATTACATTTATCGTCGCTCGTGGTGTTTACGATTCTGAAAACATCTTAACATTTCCAATGTCAATGTAACATGTGAAAAGCTGCCCTCGGTAACTCGATCAGCTGCGGCACCGCTTCAGAAACTGAAGTCACCGTTGGGCCTAGGTTCGAATTCTGCAGAAGGCATGGTTTTTGGAAAATGTCCCCTCACCAATCATCACTTTATAGTTTCATAATCACCTGCTCATCTGTACCCCCGTATAACCTAGCTGTTGATGGGGTCGTTAAGCAAACAGTGATCAAAACAGTAACATATGAATTATCGTAGCGCCTTCCCATTTGAATATATTGTCATGAAACTGGCTTCATACCATTCAGAAAAATATCTTCTCAAATACTGTTGATCCAAAATAAATATTCTCATTGGGTTCAAATTATAGGCGTATGTAAGTTCTGATGCGTGGTGAGATGAAATTACGATGTTGTTGTTGTTGTTGTTGAGCAGGTGAGATTGTCGTGCTGACGCGTCGTGTGGATGACAACTGGTACGAGGGTAGAATCAGCACGAGGAAGGGAATCTTCCCCGTCACCTATGTGAACGTCTTGAGCGAACCTGGCGAGCGACCCGGTAACTAACTTTTAACATTCATCCATTAATCCATTCCTTCAGGAATAACAGCTTTGGAACATACCGTAGTTAAATAAATGGATACAGCGTCGAGTATGTATTCGTAATGCTACTAATGCTACGTCCCACTCTTTTGGTGGCTGATGGCTTTTCTACTTCACTTTACCTAATTTGAGACACACCGGCACATGCAGCGCAGTGCTTAACGCTCTCGCTTGATGTGATTCGGGAGGTGAGGGGCATATCGGACCTGGCTCGATGCCCGTCACCGTCCATCTTTACAGGGTTCTTATGTGGTTTCTCTCTAGTCTAGGCTAATGCCGGGATGATGGTTCCCACAATATAGGTAGGCCATGACAGCTTTCTTCCCATTACCTAAGAAACTTTCATCTCATCATTCCATCATCTCATTAATCATTCATCCGACGGAGTTAGATCTTAGTTATCATTATGGTGCGTCGTTGAACCCAATATAAAAATGAAATTTGAATCACCAACATTCATAGAGAAAAATGATCACGAGCATAAAGTAAGAATTTGATAATATAGAACAAATATTGGGCACTACTCCTTCTTAGCAAGGCAAGAACCAAAAATTCAACAAATTCTTGCAACCACCAAATAATCGTAATTTTGTGATGAAGTTGATCGTTTCAAATTGATAAAAATTGAAGATCTCTGTGACGACTGTCAAAGTGAGATATAAATCAATGATAGTTCAAATAACGATAATGTTCACAATAATAGCGTAGCTGTCACCAATGTCTTTACTGACATAAATATTCAGAGCGGTCGGAATTCGAAGGGAAACAATGGGAACGCCCGGAACTTAGGCCGGGAGTTTAATTATTAACAAGGAAGAGGGAAGGAATATTAAACTGGTAAAAATAGGTTTATTGAAGCTTACCAGAAATGTAGTATAAATTCAGTAGTTCGGAATAATCTCAGTGTTGTTTATTAATTCACATTTAATAATAATGATAATAGAAATGGTACTTGGTAATAATGTGAAGTTGGTACTTTTGTAAAATAAGAGATGTTAACTGAATTAATATGTAGATCGTACTGTCTCAAAATGGTCGATGATTCTAGTTTTGTTGAAATGCAAAATAGTCATAGATTTATGAAATGAATAATAGTACTGTCAATAAAATCAAGGGTGAATCAGTTTATACAGAGCAAGGGAAATGTCCAAATACAATAACATGTTGTTGCTATGAGGCACAGTATTCTTAATAAAAGTGATTAATTGTTTACTTTAAACAGATAATAAGTTAAATACAGAACTATGTAGAAATTCTATTCACGTAGGCTATATTGAAATGGTTCTTAATAATAATATTGAAAAGTATATTCTAATTGATTCACTAATTAATATAACATGTAAAAATGAAAATGATCGCTTTATGACATTATACCCCCCTACGAAAAATTGATATATATCCAAACGGATTTTTATCAATAATTATCGCAGCAGATATACATTTGTATAAATAAAACGATCATTTGGTAATTATGGAATAAACATTATCACACTAAATAGGAACTTATACTCTAATTAGTGTACATTGATTAGCAATGTTATGTTGATAATGTAGCAATTCAATAATGACAATGATTCATAAGAAGATAAATATACAGATCACATTATCACATTTTTGCGCTGTAGGTCATACACTTGAAAACAAACTTGACTGAAATTTCACTGAAATTTTATAATTTGTTCACTGCTCGTAGACATCAGAAGTTCATAACAATAACTTCGAGTTTAACACTTGGTTCATGAGGATATAATGAGGCTGGGTTGAGTTACCACTTTCGCTTACTGCATTGTCGACTTTGAAGTTGTTGTATAATATGGAATTTCGTTTCTTCGAGATGAGAACGAATTATACAACGGAAATTGATGAGTCGTACAGGTGGGTGATCGTGATACCAGGTCCTCCGGGTGTTGCTCCCGTTGTTTCCTCCATGGCCAGTGCCGAAGCATTGTGATGTCCTCTGAGATCTTTGAGTAGTTGACAATCTATAAAAATGGAAATACGTAAATAGCAGTTAAAAGTTGCTAAAGAAGGATAGTAAAATAAATGTGAGGATTATAAGCATTAGGATTCATCAGTTATTTGTAGGTGAATTTCTATTGATCACTAATAATGGTATTCAAATTACTTGTAATAAAATATTATTACAATGTGTTACACAAAATGTAAAATTGAAACCAATAAGGTAGAGATAATAGTCATAAAATATCCGTCTAAACATGGGTAATATTGCCAGTCTAGAAACGTGAGATAAGGTATGAAGAGACTTCTTCTTTTTATAATGAAAGAATGGTACATTAAGTCTTCGTATAAACGTGGGTAATATTGCCACTTCAGAAGTCTTCGTATAAACGTGGGTAATATTGCCAATTCAGAAACGTGAGATAAGGTATGAAGAGACTTCTTCTTTTTATAATGAAAGAATGGTACATTAAGTCTTCGTATAAACGTGGGTAATATTGCCACTTCAGAAGTCTTCGTATAAACGTGGGTAATATTGCCACTTCAGAAACGTGAGATAAGGTATGAAGAGACTTCTTCTTTTTATAATGAAAGAATGGTACATTAAGTCTTCGTATAAACGTGGGTAATATTGCCACTTCAGAAGTCTTCGTATAAACGTGGGTAATATTGCCACTTCAGAAACGTAAGATAATTGGTATAAAGAAAGAAATCAAAATGGATAATAGTGATACATAAGAATTGTATTTGAGAGGAACAGATCGGACATTCAAAGATAATTATGTCTCTTGAGGAAATATATGTAAGATATGAGTATAAGAATATAGCTAATATGTGCATTGAAATGCAAGACAAAAATACAAAAATATCTTATATGATATGTCTTAATCATAATTAATCGTAAAAATTGAATACCAGAACTGTTACGAGATGAACAGTATATATTTATGATATCCTGTCATTAATAATAGTGACAATTGATTAACATGTGAGACATTATATTCTGCGAGATAAAAGATAGTTTGTAGTGTAAATCGAATACACGACAATAACAATATTGATAAGAGGATTAAAGTATATTATTTTAATGAATTAGTATTTATGTATGTATATTCAAATATGTATACCTAATAGGTATTTTTTTGTATGATAATCGTAATAGTAGTATAAAGAAACAATTGATGATAATAATAAAGACGTATGTACGTATAGTTATTCAGAGTAGAAGAGAAAATAATTGAAACATTAATTAACTGTTCAGGTGGAACATTATAAATTATGTTTAGAAGTAAAAACTTAACTTGTGAATAGCTGAAACTGCGAAGTAGACTGGAAGTTGAAGTGATGGCTGGAAGTGATGACGTTGATGGAGATTCTGGAGAAGCTGGTAGATGTTATGTAGGCCTAATGATGAGACGTTGGAGATGATTTGGAGATGATGACCGAGTTTGTCGCCGTTTTCAAAACTAATTTCACTTCTTGGGGAAACAATTGTCTTCCGTATTGTGCAAACCGCAATGCGAGTAGGTAGGATGGGGTTGTCTGTCATCCAGGGGTAGATATGTTTTTGGCAAAACAGATGATATACGAATGTTATCGTTAATGCAAATGTCAGGCTTTGTTAGATCCATTTCTTCTTGACATGTAGAGGAAGCTAGCTTTGCTTCTCTATCGTCGTGTCGAAATATACCTATCTCAAACGTTTGACTCGCAACAGTTTTATTTGTTACTTGTTCACATTTGTTTCCTTCTTGATAGCTTTGTGAAACCATCTGATAGGTATTGACAGAGTCGCGAATCTCTGTTTTACTACCAGTTAGTCCCATTGTTGCTATAATTTGCGACATTTGTTGTATCATTATTTTAATTTTCTCTTCCTCGGGGTGAGAAGTCCAATTAACTTGTGGATAGTAGAAGCTATAGAGTAGTTGAAGTGATGTTTGGAGATGACGGTGATGCTAGTAGATAAAGATGTGCTGCTGTGCGTTAGTCCATGAGGTAACAGTCTTGAGAGAAATCAAGCGCTGGGTCATCTCCATCTACGAAATTCTCATCCTCTGCGTAATCCTGCTCGTCCTCTTCAGGATCTTCGATGTGATAGCCAAAGTAAGGGACATCTTCTTCTTCGTTATCTTCATCGTCCCATTCATGAGAATCCATCCGGAGCTCGTCATGAGGATGTCATCCCTTTTGTCCAAGTTCGGTGCTGCTACTATAGGCGAGAGTTGATACACGCACCATAGGATGAATATGGATCTCCATGTAGTACTGGTGGTGTGGACGGGACCAGTTGTTGCCATGATTACGTATTTAGATATCGAGACAAACTTTTAAAGTAGTCAAATGAATTTAACACTTGTTAATATTTAAACTTTTCCGCACTTATTTATTTGTGGAAAACACTGCTTTGAACCGTGAAATATGAGTGAAACAAATAAATAAGTAAATCGACACCGCTTGTCACCAATGTGATGAAGTTGATCGTTTCAAATTGATAAAAATTGAAGATCTCTGTGACGACTGTCAAAGTGAGATATAAATCAATGATAGTTCAAATAACGATAATGTTCACAATAATAGCGTAGCTGTCACCAATGTCTTTACTGACATAAATATTCAGAGCGGTCGGAATTCGAAGGGAAACAATGGGAACGCCCGGAACTTAGGCCGGGAGTTTAATTATTAACAAGGAAGAGGGAAGGAATATTAAACTGGTAAAAATAGGTTTATTGAAGCTTACCAGAAATGTAGTATAAATTCAGTAGTTCGGAATAATCTCAGTGTTGTTTATTAATTCACATTTAATAATAATGATAATAGAAATGGTACTTGGTAATAATGTGAAGTTGGTACTTTTGTAAAATAAGAGATGTTAACTGAATTAATATGTAGATCGTACTGTCTCAAAATGGTCGATGATTCTAGTTTTGTTGAAATGCAAAATAGTCATAGATTTATGAAATGAATAATAGTACTGTCAATAAAATCAAGGGTGAATCAGTTTATACAGAGCAAGGGAAATGTCCAAATACAATAACATGTTGTTGCTATGAGGCACAGTATTCTTAATAAAAGTGATTAATTGTTTACTTTAAACAGATAATAAGTTAAATACAGAACTATGTAGAAATTCTATTCACGTAGGCTATATTGAAATGGTTCTTAATAATAATATTGAAAAGTATATTCTAATTGATTCACTAATTAATATAACATGTAAAAATGAAAATGATCGCTTTATGACAATTTGTCAATACTCGGTATTCTTAAGCTGCGAAAAAATAACTGAAAATAGTTGATATTAAATGTACTGTAGGCCTATATGTTGGTAATTAAAAAAGGTAATTATAAAAGTTCAAGTATCTGAGGCCTATCTCTTCAAGTTGGAGGGAATTTTGAGTGTTTAAATGTATTCAAACATAATTATATAGAAATTCTATAGCATCCAAACGATGTTTTCAAAAGTTCAGATTCCTTTTCCACGAGAATGTGCTGAAAGTTGAAGAGTGTGTCATGTGACGTGTTGTGTTACAGTAACGCCCGTCACCCTGTCCACGGCCAAGCCGATCGCGTCTCCCGCGGCCCACTCTCTCATCATCAACGGCCAGCAGCAGGCGTTGAATCAGCACCACTACGTGCCGCCAGAGGCCAGCACTAACTACTACAACCAGAACAAGGTGGCTCCGTACTCATCCCTGGTGAGCGCAATATCGACATAACACAACATTAACATATGAACTGTTGTCTAGGGACTGCCATATGAATATATTGAACTGAAACTGCTTCATAGCATTGGGAGAAGTTTTCTTCTGATAAACATTCACAATGGGTTATGTGTTGATGCCGGTATTTGTTCTCAAGTTGTTTACTGTAATATCTGATATTTTATTATAATGCAATAAAAAAAAAGAAAAAAAAAGCTAGTTGAGCTAGAAGCTTAACCTGTTGGTTGTTTTGAGACTTATAGTTGGTGTTGTCAGTTGTACTCAATTATAAATAATTGATATTCATCATTCATTCATGATATATGTATATATTAAGGTTGCCGTTCGATTTCGATCGGTTCAATCGATTTTTGATTATAGGTTTTCGATTCGATTTAGATATGTACTTTTCGATTTTCGATTCGATCAATATCGAAAAGTTTTTGAAGATTGAAAGCGTACAACAGTACAAGAGTAGCGTGAGACGTGACGAGTAACGCGCTCGCTTCCATTGGTAACATGATACTTATATATATATAGCGCGTGCAGGGTATTTAAACATGGTATTTTGCTACCTAACACGTTTTTTTTTTCGATTCGATTTCGATTCGATTTCGATTAGATTTCGATTCGTCAATTCGATCAATTTTTGATAAAAATGCAATCGATTTCGATTCGATCGATTTTCGATATTGTGAACTTCGATTTCGATCACGATTTTTTGATTGACCGGCAACCCTAGTATATACATTTATTTTTGAAATTATGGCATGGTTTTGTGTAAACGTTCTTTCACTTATCACTTCATTATCACCTGCTCATTCGTACCCCCCGTATAACCTAGCTGTTGGTGGGGTTTTTAGGCAAACAATAATCAATCAATAATATATGAAGTGATTTGATTCAATTGATAATTTGTCTATACAGTATGTAGATAACAATTAATTTTAGACCAGGATTGTTACATCATCAAAAAGAAGGCCATAGCTTTGAACCAAAGTCTTGAAAATTTGTCTCATTACCGGTACATTGAAACTTCAATGCATCGTTCCAACGTTTTACTGCTCCTATCATTCATCTTCTTCGACCCTACTCCCTAAAACCAATGTTGAATTTTCCTGTATGAATCGTTTTTCATGGTTCCTTGAAGATTGATTTGATAGAGGTTTTGTAATGATCTTGAGATTATGTTTTCAGTATATTTTATTATGAAACTTTAGTATATAAGAACTAGGTGAGCTAGTGGTGAACGCTAGAAATATATCAATTTGTTTTTGTTGTTCTCACAGCCACGTCAACATCAGCCCGCCAGCAAGCAGTTGGCGCCCGTCAATCAGACGCTACACATCGATACGCACTCGGACCCGATACCGTGAGTACTAACGCTAACGTCCCAACGCTTACGTCCCAATGCTTACGTCCCAACACTTACGTCCCAACGCTTACGTCCTAACGCTCACGTCCTGACGCTTACATCCTCACGCTTACGTCCCGACGCTTACGTCCAGACGCTTACGTCCCGACGCTTACGCCCCGACGCTTACGTCCCGACGCTTACGTCCCGACGCATACGTCCCGACGCTTACGTCCCGACGCTTACGTCCCGACGCTTACGTCCCGACGCTTACGCCCCGACGCTTACGTCCCGACGCTTACGTCCCGACGCTTACGTCTCGACGCCTACGTCCCGACGCTTACGTCCCGACGCATACGTCCCGACGCATACGTCCTGACGCATACGTCCTGACGCATACGTCCTGACGCATACGTCCTGACGCATACGTCCTGACGCATACGTCCCGACGCATACGTCCTGATGCTTACGTCCCGACGCTTACGTCCCGACGCTTACGTCCCAACGCTTACGTCCCGACGCTTACGTCCTAACGCTTGTGTGCTAACGCTCACCAGCTAACACCATACTTAACCTCGAAGAACAATACTTCACAGAACTTGGAAAATCAACACAATTTCATTGTTCAAAACGTTTTTTAACTTCAACTTGAACTTTAATTTTTCGTCCAATGTTCTTCAATTGTTCCCAAGACCCTTGTGGGCCATCAATGCGTATATGTGTTCCAAGTTCTTACATTCAATAACTCCATTACATTACGTCATATTGACGTGAGACGTGTACTGTCATCCAGCCTCTAGGAATGTTTGAGAAATTGGTGATAATTTTTCCCGGCTGATATAATACGCTACTGTATTGTAAAATAAATTGAATAAAGAATAAATTGTAAATTTTAAATCGTAAATTAAATAATATACTACAGTCAGCTGTTATTTCAAAACCTTGTTCTATGATTTGCCATCTAATATGTGTCAAAATGATATGAGCCTCTGAATGCTGAATAACAGTGATATTGGCAAATTCATTGTTCCACATATCAAGTACAACAATAAATCAGTACAATAAAACCATTTGTTCAGGCTAGAAATGTTATAAAAGGTTATTTAAACACAAGTATCTGTGCAGTGTAACCTGAAAATAACCCGGACTGGGAGGTAGGGTAGTGATTTCGTAGCTGTCAAGTAGTTAGAATGTCACCTGACAGAACTAGGAACAAAACATGTAATAGTCGTAAAATGTTCAAATCCACATCTCTTTTGCTGGTTGAAACAACCTTTTTCTGAATCATTTCAGAAGATATTTTTAATACTGGTACTATCAATTTCAATAATTATTATTAATAATATTAACTACTTGAAAGCCGGGTTATGAAATCGCTACCATACTCCCCAGGCCGGGTTTTTTCCTCTGTTACATTGCACAGATACTTGTGTTTAGATCTAGCCTTTCATAACATTTGCAACAGAAACAGATGGTTTTATTGTGTTGATGTGTTGATGTACTTGATATGTAAAAAAAAATTGCCGATATCACTTTTATTTACCGTTCAGAGGCTTGTCAATTTGACACATTCAGCCTAGAATGATGTTTTGGAATAACAGCTGACTGTATTATATCATTTTCGGATACATAAGCATATTCTATTGGTCGAAAAAAATTAAGCTAGGCCTAATTTCCCAATCTATCTCCCAGATGTCAGTAGTACAAGTCCTATGTCAATATGACGTCATTTTGTCGAGATATAAAATGAAACGTTTTGGAATGTGTGAGGACGCGTATGTGCGCCAGTGGCTTGGGCAGCACGATCGCTGCGCATGTATATATGCGCCAGCGGCCGTCAGTGGTTAATAGTTATTATTAATTATTACCAAATTAATAATTTGGATCAAAAACTGTCTCCAATAATATTATTCTCATTTGAGTATTGTTTCCATGTCAACTGATGTTGTGTTGTTGCGCAGGTATCGCGCGTTGTACAACTATCGCCCGCAGAACGACGACGAGCTCGAGCTGAAAGAGGGCGAGAAAGTCTACGTGATGGAGAAATGTGACGACGGTTGGTACGTCGGCTCCTCCCAACGATCCGGTTACTTCGGCACCTTCCCCGGCAACTACGTCGAGAGGATATAACGCCAACGTGCTACCGCAAGAAAAACAAAAAATCGAGAAGAACGAAAAGTTAATTTCAGGTGGATATACTGATTAACACCAGGACTGATGTCTTACTGTTGAAGAACTGAGGTTTTTATTCCTTCAAGTTGTGACTGTCATGAGTTATCACTAAACCCATCTGTTATATTTTCAAATCATCATTTATAGATATAAAGATGCTAAAATGTATTTATTAGTATTTAGTAAAGTAATATTATTATATATATGAAGTACAATCATGTAGATTTGACTGTGCTCAATAGGGAATTTAAGATACGGCAGTTAGGTTATGTGATCATTTATGACAGTCAGAATTTACAGGAATGAGGCCCCTAGATATGAACAGTTTGTACAACTGTGTACTATGTTATTTGACTGATTGGTCAATAAAATAATAGAGGTAATTAAGGAAGATATCAAGTTAACAGTAGTCCATTTTTCAACAAATTTTTGAAAATTTGGACCAGAAATGAAGAAAATTAATCGTCGGTAATGATCAAAAGTAACTACAAATTGTTGACAACAGTTATTCAAAGGTGGTAGACTATAAACAGACATTGTAAAATCAGAGGTGCACTGATTCATATAAGATACTAGATCGAAACTTTTGCTCGATAGAATTATCTAGAATGTGAACCTTACTTCCTTAAGAGCTTGGATTACAACTCGGCCAAATACAATCCGATTCATGTTAACCGTACTTCTTCGAATTGACTTGTGACGTCCGTTTGAAACGACGGTAAAATACAGACAGGTACGTTATGGGACGAGTCATGCAAACTAACACAAAGATACTATTTAGATTATAGTATAGATTGTCATACTAAATCGTATTAATATTGAGACATACAAACTGGAACGACTTGTACAAAATTGAAAATGGTACAACTTACTAAACGATAGAGATTGTCATACAATATCGTATGACTATCGAGTCACATGAACTGAACGAGTTGTACGAAAGAATGCAGACGGTACAACTTACTAAACGATAGAGATTGTCATACAAAATCGTATGGATATCGAGTCAAACGAACTCGAACAAATCGTAGATAAATTACAAACAGTACAACTTGTTAAACGATGTGGATTGTCAATTATGAAATGTATTGTGAGACTGTTTTTGGCGGTATAAAGAGGGTAAATATATCATGAAAAAGTTTTGCCAAGAGAAGGCCTAAATATTAATCAAAGAAGCATAAACGACACCAAATTTTGTGACAATCAGGGATAAGGGTATGAACGGTTAACGGCCTTTCGAAAGAAAATGTACACCCCTGAATATACACCCGTTATGTTTTATTGAATGTTTTCATTTTGTTGGTAGAAAATTGATAGGGTCAACTCGAAAATACTTTGAAGATGCATTTTGTGTCTTGGGGCCTCACATCTATACAATGTCTTTCACGTAAGTGATCACTTATCTCATTTGTCATATCACCATCCCATCCATCAGTGTAGAGATAAGTGAAGAATCATATTATTTTTTATTTATTTATAGTGTATAATATTTGATAAGATTACTTGAACTAGTGATAGGATATCCACTAAATACTGAACACCACAAAACAAATTATTTTTCCTCTTCTAAATATTTATATTAATGAAATTGAAGGTACAACAATTGAAGGTATGTGATTACTTACGACAAGGACTACAGACAAGAATGATACCCGAGGACTTTATCGTGAAATACGAGCAGTTTAACTGAAGAATGGTTTTGAAAAATGAATAAATAAACAGTATAATTGTTGTCGCAAGAGTTGTTTCGATCGCCTCATGTACCAACATTTGCTTGCTTTGATCATTCAACACGCGCAAAACTAAGTTTAATTACGGAACTTTCAATCAATTCGATGAAATATCAGATTTTCAGGACCCGAACGAACGACAAACTGTTTATGGAGAAGCTATTATGAAGCTACATGAGCTATAACCTAGTTATATTTAAGCTATAATTATGCTAAATCGAAGCTCTTTCAACTATTCTTTTATCCCAATGTCTTCTAGTATTTGTCGAATTATTATTGCGACATCTTCTTAATAACCAAATCAACGTATTGGTGTAAATAATTGTTTACAATGTAAGCTACGATATTATATTTCACTAGTTAGAGGAAATTATTAACAAACTGGTTCTTGAAACAAAATCAATCATTCATTATTCATTCTTTTTTTTTAAATATAGAATGTTGGTGGGAGTGTAGATTATTTTACAGCAAAATTCCTGTTTGTTTTCCATATTGTGTCCCTTGGGATTTTGATCAAGTAACCAACATTTGACAAAGGAAAACATCAAATACCGTATTTACGCGATTGCAGTCCGCACCCTATTGTAGTCCGCACCCTAGTTTTTTGAAGTAGGTTTTAGAAAAGTACTTTACATGCGATTATAGTCCGCAGAGAAATACACATACTTAAACACGTGAAAATCGAGTTAGCGCAGCGACTACGACACGCCTGCTTACACTACTGGAGTTATACTGGCGCATGGCAGTGACACTGAACTGACATCTCAGCACATTTCAGTCACTTGGTCTTAGCTGTGTGCAGTGCGATGCGCGCTCGGTCGACATACCTGCCCCCCGCCCCCGCCCGCCCACCCGAACATCAACAAAACAAGCAAGGCGGATCGCACGCCAGCCCGCCAGTCAAGGTTAACCTTGAGACAAGGCGAAGTATTGCGCATCACTTGGAGACATTTGACAGAATGGCGTGAATTTTTTTTTTACGCGCTTGGAAATCCGTCATCGATTGTAGTCCGCACCCCTGTTTTAGGTTTTCTAAATTTAAAATATACCTGCGGACTGTAATCGAGTAAATACGGTATAGACCTACCGGTACTTAAAATGCTCTGAAATGTTAACGTGATATCTAGTTATCAGAAGTACCAAAGCTATTGTAACGAATGAAGAGACAAAATTCTGGATTCTTTATATTTTAAATCAGACCAGTTTGTGAAATAATTGCATTGCTGCACATTGCTTTTAGTTTTATTTGTGTTTTTAACATCTAGTCACTCGCCAAAGATTATCATGTCACAATAATAAGGAAAATAATATATATTACAGTAAATAGATTATTATATTAGATATTCATTCTATACAATTAGATTTAATTATATGAAACTCAAAACAAAATAAGCTTCCATTTATTCAAGAAATAATCCATGTCATCCCTAATAGTTTTTTAAAAGAAAATATTATAACCTAAATCAAAATATTAATTAACACAAAGTAACTAATTGATGAATTTGAATGTGCATTTTGATTTTTCAACTTATCGGAATAGTCGTCGCGTGAGTTTAATCGTAGCAGTGCCTTTGTATTGTCGAACTACATCGTAATAAATTAGTCGTACCTTCCGTACCGTTGATAAACCTATGATATCGTTACAGCCGTCAAATGTCGTTACGAACATCTAATGTCCTCACGATTGTCAAGCGTTGATGGAAATATCACGTTATTTGATTCTGTTTTTAATTTGACGATAATACTCTGATTTATGTAAGCATTTGACAGTACGTTCACTAATTCTAGAATGATGTTTTTTTTTCGTAAAATAATTTTCAATCTAATTATTAAATCATGTTTTCAGTTCAATTTCTTCAATTGGCGTCGTATGATTTGAAATGAATCAATTCTGTTTCAATTGAACGATAATGCCAAAAATAGTATACAAAGATTAAGCAAAGCTAAGATAGATTTTGAGATATATTTTTTAGCTGCTAGTACTTATTTTTATGATGGCTTTTAAACAAACAATGGATAAGGTAATATGTACTTTTTCTCTGTTACACGTTGATAAATCTTTATTATTTATGATATTCTATACCAAATAGCACAGAAATCTATGTATGTTTGATTTCAGGCTTTTATGATTCATTTGATATATGAAAAAATATATCATTAAAATAAGAATACAGATGGTTTAGTTTTTTCTTGTGATGAAAATAATTTGTTATTAACTTTTTGATGAAAATTTACTCAAATCTGTCAATAAATGTAAAATGATTTCATTTCTGTTTTATTTTGTTGACCCTTGTCTGTTTTAAACCCTTGTCTGTTTTGAACGTACCGATTGATTTACTCTTGAAACGCCATGCTGGTTGCGTTTACTTGCAGGAATGAAACGACATACGTACGGAAATACTGTCCCTAACTTCCCAACTCCTAAACACTTCTGGGAAATCTGGTATTTTGTGTCTTAACTATACATGCTCCATCCCTGATGTCGATCTCTTTTGATAGACATCAGGAATATTTTTAATCAAACCATATTTCAACATATATTTATTATGGTTTCTCTTTCCTCCACTCTTTTTTGAGCGCGAGTTTGAACTGAGAACAAGTAATAAAACGTTCTCCTCCTAGTCCCATGGGTGTGACTCTTTACAGCACACACAAGTCATGTTCGGTTTTAACAAATTGGTGTATTTAACGTCTTTAGTAATAGTTTAGTCTTAGTTTCATATATTGAGGTGTTCTCATCTAAATTTCACTCGCACCTTTATATAACACTACTTAGGCCCGGTTTTACCAATCTTAGTTAGGGTGCTAGTCCACTAACTATTAATTAAAGGTACGAAAATAACATAGGCCTATGTAACCAATGGTGATAACCAGTTAATTCACTAACTATTGCTCAATCCAGTTCCGTAAAACCAGGGTTTACCTTTTTGTTCAGCAACTTATTTTGACAGGCGCTAAATGACCTCGCTGTCGATGCGCCTTAAAACTCTTATATTCATTCATTCTGGTATCTGTAGCCTACAGTTGATGGTGAGACTGGCAACTGTACGGGATGGTAAAAGCAAAATGAAGCTCAAATATTCATATTTGTATGGTGGAGTCAAGTCAGTATCTTTCTCCACACCAAATCGTTAACATACTGAATGGACAATTACAAATATTGTGAAAACTTATTTGATGATATTTTATAATAATGAATAAATGGAGGAGCGAAAAAGACTCAATTTTACTGTAATTGAAAAAATAATTCTTTTCTGTCCGGGCCCCACAGGTCAAACGAAAACACAAATGTCGATAAAACTTTGCCACACACAGCTTAACTCGTTAGTATTTCGTTTCAACATTCGTTAATAAAATTTAACTTGTTATTAAGGCACTTTTTTCAATCAATGTAAGACTTCATGATAAAGTTTATCAACCTAGTGGTAACATTCAGTAGGAATTTGGAAAAAATGGAGATTTTTATTTTCAACTTTTTGTGAAAATTATTTGGAAGTATATTTTTTCTCAGTAGTGGTCGAGCTGATTAGAGTCAAAAACTGAACCTATATTAGACTTGTATGATTCAGCGTATTCACGAAAAAAATCAGACTGGTCGTCCGAGTCATCCGACTTGTGGAGTGCATTTTGTCGCATTTTCGTCTAAAAAACATTGAAAAATTCAAATTTTTTCGAGTGTGGTCAAATCGATTTCTCCCCAAAACTATACAGTTCTGAGTTGGTTGAGTATGTACGTCACCTATGAAAATCATATTGATCAATCGAACGTTCCGACATGTGGAGCGCGGAAAAAACCCAGAGAAAGATACATCTCTAACCCAATGGGAGTCTTTAGTTTACTCATCCAACTATAAACCTATATAGATGACAGTGGCTCCT
>OZ023335.1:17068729-17094302 GCA_964007535.1 Brachyptera risi | reverse complement strand
AAGACATAATATGAATATTTGTTGATGATGGAGTCAAGTTTAATTATTCCTAGTCACCTTCTCGCAACCAGAAGTTTCCAGGAATATGCCTGCTCTGAACTATATACACATCCATGCGGCCAGCTCATTTACAAACTGAGAATTAATTACGTTAAAGGTCAGATTAGCATAACGTTATCTCAAAGGTAATTTAATCCCATGGCATATTAACCTGGCCAGTCTCATTAATTAACTTCGAACAATAGGCTATCCCAAGCATTAACCTCTCTACGTAACCTTGTTCTTACCAATGAGGGTCGACACATCCGACCGATAGAGCTAAGAGATGGAAGAAACGGGTGATCGACACGTTAAATGACAATCGTCGGGAATTTCTCATAGATAGACCTTCTAAGATATAAGTCATACATTTTTAAAAATTAATGTTGCTTGGGACCCCACCAACAGCTAGGTTATACTGGGGGTACGAATGAGTGAGTGATGATAAAATGATGTATAGGGCGAAAGGACTTTAACAAAAAAAAAAAATTTTTATGCGAGACTCGAACTCACGCCCAGCGCGACTTCAGATTCTAATACAGTGCGCGTTATAGTTAACTTAGCCACGGATGGCTCACAAATATGTGATATTTCAATTCTTTAAAATGGGTATTTTATTTAGGCCCGGTATTACCAAGTCCAGTTAGCAGTCATCTGAGAGTTGGTGAAAACAAATATCCCAGGTAACCATGGTGATATAGCCTATCTCACCACTCTAGAGTAAGTGTCGGAGATCTTTGTAGTTTGCTCATCTATTGTCCTGCTAATAGGTAGGTATATAAACATGTCAATCATCTCTACAGACTTCATCGGACTCATACAGTGTTGCATTTTACTCAAATTATATTTAAAAAACACTTTTACAATACATAGTATCGTCTTCAATAAGATTTCTGAAGCGATGTAGCAACGTCGCACCACAACCCTTACCTGGTCACAAACTTGTCCTCAAAATGCACGTGAGAAGAGTTCCTTTGTTACTGTTGGAGTTGTGATTGACACGTTTACCTATTCGGCATTTAAGCTGATAGATGAGATAGCAACAGTTACTCTAGAGTGGCGAGACAGACTATAACAACTTTTATCTGTCAGTTGGAGCTACTCCCACTTTGGTAATACCCTGTCTTAGTTGTATTTCACACTTCTATATTGAGAGTGTATGGGAGTCAATTGAGCGAAATAGGGCTATGACTTTTGAAAGGTATGAGATATCATAATTTCAGTACATGAGAAATAAAAATTACCTAGTCGTTGACGCGTCGTTAAACCCAAATATAGCCTATAGATTTTCTATAGATACCGTCAAAATTTTTGTGAAGAACTTTTAATTGGAAAGGATATAATAGAACATATAAGTTTATTGACTTTGAGAGGATCAATTGCCATTTTAAGAAATCTACGGTCAACATCTCATTTAATTTTCTATTCTTACCTTGGTGTTATTTATATTCGCATTTGTTCTTTTGTTTCACCACCTATACATTTTTTTATATTACTCTTGATACTCAATTTTTGTATTACGGAAAAGTTTTTTAAAATAATGTCTCTATTATATTTTTTCATATATAATTCTCTTATTTTTAAAAAATAATGCATTATTTTTTATAAATTTTGTTATACTGTGTCCGTGTGGCAACCGTTTTGGTGGCAGTGTTTTTTGTAATAAACTTATCTCTCTTGAATATATGATAACAAATGAAATATACACATAAAAAATGTGTTTTTCATCTGTATCTGTGAAAATACACGATATATTTCATATATTGATTATTGAATAGTTTCTAAACTTATATTATCTGGAAGGTTTTATCATAGTATATTTCATTAGAACGGTTCGTCAATTACATTTGAGTACAATGTTCGTCCCCATCTGTTTCCCGCATTTCTGAATTTTGATATAATCCCATAGAGTTGAAAACTTATCACGAAAAAAATTTCGTTAAATCGACTCCCATGCATTGTTTTGAGTGAAGAAAATAATTTGATCTCGAAATCGGACCGGCTATTTTGAAAAAAAAAAATCGAGAAATTATTTTTTAGTTTAAAAATGGATGAAATGGATGACTCGAAATAGGTGTGGCTCAACCAGTAGGCCAGTTGTATCTATATAATTTGTGGTCATTTGAAAATACCCCGATTCTATATTTGAACTTCATTATAGTTCTAACAGCCCTGTTGATTGGAAGGTATGATTTGTGATGTCAAGGGGGCGGTGAATGCGAGTCGTCAATTGCCAGCAGAACCATGTTGTCGAGATTCACAGCTTTCTGAACTCAATAGTTGCCAAGTCAAGTATATATTTGATACAAGTCAAGGTGTGTAGAGATTTCAGTTTGACTCCAAATAGATATGTTAGTTATCTCACAACGCATACGTCGCGTTTTCCTGGTTATGTATTGTATAGACTAGGAAAACGCCATATATGCGTTGTTGGACGAGCGGATAGTAATGGTATGTCGAATTTTCTGCCAAACTTTAGCCTACATTCGCCAATTGGGTGACATTCAAGTTATAAATGTGAGAAAACTGCCTCGAGTGGTACCAATTTGGCACATTTTATAGTTTTTCTTAGAAATGGCTCACCCGATCAAGCTGAAAGTTTTTATAAATGTGTATCATAATGTAACCCAACTTCACGCAAAATTTCATTTTTTTTGAAAAAAAAATATTTTCTTTTTTTTTCTGACGTGTTATTATTCTAACGGGTATTTTTGAAATTTCTAAAATTCATAAAAAAAAGTTATCATCCGATAATGCCACAAAACTATACAGATCTAAGTTAGATGAGAAACCATGAATAAAAAATGTTTGAAATGGTAGCTGTAGTCGTTTGACCTGTGGAGAACCGACAAAAAAACATAAAAACAAACAAAAAACAAAAAAACATAAAAACGAACACCAATTTTTTTCAGTATGTCAAATTGAATCCTCGCTAAAACTCGTCTGACTATTAAAATTGAAAATGAGTAAGTTTGACACCAGTTGTCTGTGACTTCTTCGCCGCAGATAAAAGTATTTCAGTTTCCAAAAAGTCTGGAACGAATAAGTATGTACCGTTTTTGTTATGTGCCTATGATCAGACATTATCGATTTTTCAGTTTTTTTTATTGGGTTTTAACGACGCACTGTAATGATGACTGAGATCTATTGGCGTCGGATGAATGATTAATGAGATGATGAGATGAAGGTTTTTATGGGTAATGGGAAGGAAGCGGCCGAGGCCTATATTGTGAGAACCATCCCGGCATTAGCCTAGACTACAGAGGGAAACCACGAAAAAACCCTGTAAAGATGGACGGTGGCGGGGATCGAACCGGGTTCGATATGCCCCTTCACCTTTCGGATCACATGAAGCAAGTGCGCTAACCACTCAGCTACATGTGCCAGTTATCGATTTTGGTATTGAGAGTGAATATTAAACACACGAATGTTGATATCTTCCACTTTTGAACTGTCTCTTGCGCCAATTTATCTGTCATCGTGAATATAAAAAGCAGTTTTTCTTTTTTTTATATTGGGTTTTAACGACGCACTGTAATGATTACTGAGATCTATTGGCTTCGGATGAATGATTAATGAGATGATGGGATGATGAGATGAAGGTTTTTTATGGGTAGTGGGAAGGATAGTGGGAAGGAAGCGGTCGTGGCCTATATTATAGGAACCATCCCGGCATTAGCCTAGACTACAGAGGGAAACCACGAAAAACCCCTGTAAAGATGGACGGTGGCGGGGATCGAACCGGATTCGATATGCCCCTTCACCTTTCGGATCACATGAAGCAAGTGCGCTAACCACTCAGCTACTGTGCCGGTTATCGATTTTGGTATTGAGAGTAAATCAAACACACGAATGTTGATATCTTCCACTTTTGAACTGCCTCTTGCGTCAATTTATGAGTCATCGTGAATATAAAAAGCAGTTTTGCTTTCTCGGAACTCTAGATGCTAGTGGATCTAGGAGAAGAGGTCGATCGACATACAAGTTTATATTCATAATAAAACCAGATAATAAATAATTCATATTAAAACTATTTTATTTTAATCGAAACATTCATTTTTTTCGTACTTTTTCATTTTTAAATAATGAAACAGTCAATTATTTTATTCTGTTATGAAAAAGTAAAACTTTACTGTGATGTTTTTTTAATACTGTTTGATAGAGAAATTCATCACATAAACACAGCGGAGAAATAATAAATAATATTGCACAAAATGAAGAGTTATGATTCAACTAAATAAACTAAGATTAATTAATTACTAATTTATAGCTTAAAAAGATTACAGTGATTCAATTATTATTCATTCCGATTTCTTTTTTCAATATCGAATCTTCAGTTCATGTGAATAACAATAATTTTTCATCATTCATTTAATTCACATTTTTTCATTTGACCTACATTTAATTCAACATTTTGAAAAGTTATCCCAGTCGATAAGGAAGTTTCATTCAGAAAAATGCATTACCGACTGAATATTTCGAATGCAGTTTCACAACCTTTCCAATCTGTATTATCTCTAAAGTCTAAACTATAACATATTCAAATCATTATGACAATTATAAAGACACAATTTTTACATTCAGGTTACCAAAATACATAAAATTAACATCAGAATATAAATTGATACTTTTTATCGGAAATATAGACATATCTATTCCTATCATTCTTATGTTTCAAAAATGAATACATATGTTTCACATACAATGAGGCAACTTTATTTCATCGTGAATGTAAGTATACGTTGAAACCGATACAAATTACTACAATTGTTATCCAATCCAAGTTGATACTTTTGTACTAATAGCTAATGAATGGTCGGCCTCAAAAATCTTGATGAAATAAATATTCAATCATCAGATAAATCTAGAAACCAAATCATCATCCGTATAAATCTCACAAACAAAGAATTTAATTAAACAAAAAAACTCCTAATCATGTACCACAAAAGATTAATTATCATCCTCTTTAAGTTTTTTTGATATCCATAGTTGATCTGTGAATTACACCTTCAATGCCACAGCAGGGAAGTAAAACTACCAAAATATAAGATTAGTTGGCAATGATTTAATCTGGGCAGAATAGGATACCGGTAATATCCATCTTCCGTCCTTCTTCAATTCTTTCTTGCTAAGAAATGAGATTTGAATGTAAATTTCGTGGTTCTTGTTCATCAGTGCACATCGCTGTGGTGTGTGTGTGTGAGAGAGAGAAAGAGAGAGAGAACAAAGGTTCATTCAAGGTCGACTCATTGTGGTACATTAGTATCCCCCTCCTCCCTCCTCCCGAAGATATAAAGAAGTAATTATTTGCAAGAAGATATATAATGAAAGTTTTGTATTCATGATTGGGCCATGAATTTGAGAGGGGGGGGGGGGGGGGGATTGAATGATGATTAAATATGATATCATTAATCATAGGTTGAAACTTTGAATATGTTTTCACGACAATTGAAAACATTTTCTGTTTGTTTGTTTAAAAACAACAGTATGATGGATCGGTTTGGAATGAGGGAGATCAGATCTTTTTTTCATTGTTTTAGTAGTTTTGAAAACACAAAACCTTCACTGTTTTTATAATGTATCATATCAATTTGATAATAGATACACCTTTTTTTGCTCTGTAATTGATGCAAGTTTTAATACCGATATACAACTTTTTCTAGAAGAATTTATTGTTAAATAATGGCTGAGAAAATTAGGCTCGAACTTTTGAGACAACGGATTAAATATTTTGCTTCTTCTGATATTGCTCACTGCCACCTTGATCTCATCCAACAATGCAGAAATAAGTTCAATTTAATTTTACATTGTTGGAATTTTATAACAATGACATGCATTTTTTATTGTAAGAAATGACTTCTTTCAAGATTCCGTCGAACAGTTTTCATGGTTTTGATAACGATATGGAGAAAACGTAACAAATTTGAAATTTGATTTGATTGTTCATCAAAATAAATAAATAGTTAAAATACCAAAATTTTTCTCAAAGATGAACTAGAATATTTTTTTGATAGATTCTTCATTATTTGTTTCTTTCGTATTCATATTGATCTCATATAAATACATAAGAGCACAACATCTGAGAAATACACAAGAACCCGGCACCTCCACCAATATATTACGAAATTGAATTTTTTATTTTCATATTCAAATGAACGCATTAAAATCAAAATAAAGTTCGATTTTACTGAAAAAAAATATGGTTGAATCTTGAAAGTGGTCTACAAATTCACTCTGGAATTATAAAATAATATATCTAGTGTTGAAGAGTGGGCAGGCGTTCGAGCCGTTTGTTTAGTCCATCACGCACCAAGTTCAGTAAACAGTGTCCTTTAATTAAAACACCTCATTTTTTTATGAACTCTTGATTTTTTGAGCCGTAACTATATCAAAACATTAAACAAAAATCAAATTGATATTTTACGAACCATGGTCGTGAGAGGTCTCGGCGTGAAAGTTCACAGTATCTCAAAATGATCGAAATGAAAGGTCAAATGAGAAAAGACGATAACGAAAAATAGTTCATGAAAATAATTCACCAGCGGGTATTGTCCGTCATACGTAGGCCTACGTGAAGTGTGAACCAAAAGTAAAATACCTTTTACTGTTTGCCTGATACCTGTCAAATCCTATATAATATCACTATAGGTTGATCGGTTTAGCCAAATTGAAAGAAGACTTTTACTTCTAGTGCACGCTGTATACACGTCCCCCCACTGTTCTCCCAATCTTTGGTCAAAATTCACATTCTAGTCACAAAACACTATCCTCACTTGATCGTCTTCTGCGACGTCGTCTCCGTCTCAGTGTTAGTCGTCAGCGCCATCGTCGACGCCGTCTCCGACGTCACCGTTCCCGTGCTCGACGTCTTCTCAGCCGTCGTCGGTCCGTTCCGGTCGTACAAGTACGAGATGTAACTCGTCGGCCCTCGGTAACTCGAGCCGAACCGTTCCCGATCGCGCGACATCTGCGACGGTGTGTATCCGCCATTACCTCCCCCGGAATAACCACTATTACTTCCCGAATATCCGGATCCACCTGATGAGTATCCATTGTCTCGGTTTTGGTAGTTGCCAGAGGAATAACCACTTCCACTTCCTGAGTAACGATCGCGTCCCAGATCACTACCGCCCGCGAAATTACCGCTTGAGTATCGGTCTCCTCCACTTCCTCCACCGGAATATCGGTCTCCTCCTCCGCTTCCTCCGCTTCCTCCGCTTCCTCCTCCTGAATATCGGTCACCTCCGCTCGACTGCCGGTCACCACCGCTACTTCCACCCGAGTAGCGATCGCCACCGCTACCTCCGCTCGAATAGCGGTCTCCGCCGCTGCCACCGCCGGAGTATCGATCCCCGCCGCTGCCACCATTGTAATGGTATTCCTTGTACTCGATGTTCGGCGTGCTAGAGACAGTGGTCGCATTGTGTCTGTTAGTCAAATCGTTGCTATTGAGAGTTGGGCAGAGAGTGTTGAAAATATCAGATGCAGAAGAGAAGGAATTTGAAGCACAGAGCCAGAGAAGCGGTAGCACAAGAAGACAGTGGAAAATGAAAGGAATAGAATTGACGATTTATAGTTTTTCTCTGGATGATATAGGCCTAACACATCCGATTGATTGTTGAATCAACGAGACCAAGAATATGATCCATGGTAATGAAAATGCAGTGAATGTGCTTTTAGATAAATAAGATAACATATAATATTATTCTAAATTAAACGTTCTGAATTAATCAAGGAAGAAAAATTGGTTACAGATTCGAGTGAGAGTGTGCGTTTCTGGGACCATGTCGATTGAATGTGCCTATCATTTCCATTTGATAGGTCTATGTTCTTATAGGTTATATTCTTTTTTTTTCATTAGGGGAATTTGAGTCCATTTATTATGAATGTATGTCGACTAATGTGATGCAATGTATCGTATTGTACATTGTATTGTGATGTGACGTATGTATTATATTGTATGTCGTGTAAAAATATAGCAGAATTGCTAAATAAACATTATTATACATTCAAACTAGTTTCAGCAACTGAACCAGTTCTGAAGTACTAACTATATCATAAAACTAGTTCTAAAGCACTATAACTAGCAATAAACTATAGTTTCAGCAGAATAGCTGTCAAGGCGGTGATTGTTCGAAGTTTTGAGCTGTTGAAACCAATTGCGGACTGAAATGATTCTGAGAGCGTTAGAACTATGACTAAGACTAGGACTAGGAACAACACAAGCGTAGAAACAGTCATATTGGAAGAAAATATAGTTTTTTGATTGATAATATTACATAATCACAACTTACCCTCTCATATTTTGGTCTCTCCACCCTCCACCACCTCCCCTGTCCCCACCTCCGTAATTCCACGACGACGCGTACCCTCTGTCATATCCCCAGTTCCCTTCCATCGGCCTCCTACCCCCACTACCTCCTCTTCCTGACTCATCCCAGCTACCCTGCACTCTGTTATCCTCCTCCCAGGGCCTGCCCATCGGATATCTCATCATACCTCCCCTGTTTTCTTCTCTCCATCCCCCTCCTGACGAACTTCCCATCCTCTCGTCCCATTTCCCTCCTGAAGAACTACCTCCCCTCTCGTCCCATTTTCCTCCTGATGAGCTACCTCCCCTTTCGTCCCATTTTCCTCCTGATGAGCTACCTCCCCTTTCGTCCCATTTACTCCCTGGCATACTGCCTCCTCTTTCGTCCCATTTTCCCCCTGATGAACTACCTCCCCTTTCATCCCATTTACCCCCTGGCATACTTCCTCCTCTTTCGTCATAGTTACCACCGGAAGATCCTCCCCTTTCATCCCACCTGTTCCCACCTCCTGATCCCCTCTGATCCCAATTACCACCTGATCCCATATCTCCCCACCGGTTCCCTCGGTTCATCATGACCCAGCCTCCCTTGCTATCAGTCTCCTGACCTCGGTCGCGGTTCGACTCCCAGCTCTGACCTCTGTTCTGACTGCCTGAACCGCCTGAACCGCCTGAACCGCCTGAACCGCCTGAACCGCCTGGACCACCTGAACCACCTGAACCTCCTGAACCGTATTCTCCGCCTCCATACATCCCTCGGTTACCATCCCAATTCGGGTCCTTTTTCATCATCATCTCCCAGGAGGATCCTCTGTCCCAATTACCGGATCCACCCTTCATGTTCCATCCTGATGATCCCTGTTTCATATCCCAATTACCTCCTGATCCTTTATTCATGTCCCAACTACCTCCCGAACCTTTGTTCATATCCCAACTTCCTCCTCGATTCGAGTCCCAATTACCGCCTCCTTTCATCATCATTTCCCAGTTCGATCCTGAACTCCCTCGGTATCCATCCCATTTCCCTTTATCGTCGTAACCACCACTTCCCCCTCTGTCCGAATCCCATTTAGAACTTTTGTTATTATCCCAGCTACCACGATGATCGTTTCCCCCACCGCGGTTCATATCCCTCCCGTCCCAACTACCTTTACCTCCCATTTCTTCTCTCTCGTCCCATTTACCACTCCCACTCATATATCGTCCCCCTCCTCCACCTCCGCCTCCTCCCCCTCCTCCTCCTCCCCCTCCTCCCCCTCCTCCACCTCCTCCGTATCCCATTCCCGAGCTCCACGATCCCGAACTTCCTCTATCGCTTCCCCACGACCCGGAACTACCGCCACCACCACCTCCTCCTCCTCTCTCTCCCCCGCTCCATCTCTCCTCGTTTCTGTTCCACGATCCGCCCCCACTACCCCCACCCCCCATGTTCCTTCCGCCGCCGCCGCCACCGCCCCCGCCCCCACCCCCGCCCCCGCCTTGAAGGTTGTCGTAGCCGTTGCCGCGGTAGTCGTTGACGCCGCGCGTGTCGCAGCGCACGCAGCCCTTGTCGCCGCCCTCCCTACTGTCCCACGCGGCCATGTCGCGCCCCCCGGTGCCCATACCGTAGCGCGTGCTGGAGTAGCGGTCGTCGCGCGTTGGACGGTACAGCGCGCTGTGGGCGATGCCCGCTAGTAGCAGGACGCAGGAGAAGCGCAGTAATAACGGCTGGAACGAGAAAGAAAACAAATTGGTTTCTAGTTATTTTGTATTTGTGTGATAGGTTGTGTTATTCTTTTTATTGTCAACATCCATCGAAACTTGATGGAAAATCATCGTCTTCCATTTAAGGTTATGGATGAAAGATGGGATCGTTTGGACGGGGCACCACAAGGGCGATCTTACCACCCCATTTTGATTATTCGTCACGTTTGTGATAATGACTTTTGATTTTTGATTATTGTGCTTTAACGCTCACTCTGATCACAATGACATATTGACATGACATAATATGATATGACATAATGACATATGACATGATGACATATTATGTCTATGACAATTTTCAACAGAATTTGTACTTCCGTTTGACCTGTGGAGCGCGAACAAAAAAATCATATGTTGCAGAGACAACAAATACTGACATGCTTGACAAATTTGATGACAATCGTGTGTGTGAATTTTTATTATACGGCCTACGGCCTGAATTCCGTCTCGCTCATCTTGCTACGCAGCTGTTGCGTTTCCCTAGTTTTGAAGCAATTCGACATCAAAAGTAACAACAGAATTGACGACTAGTGATTGACCCGCCCATAAACGTCACAAAACAGAACATCCAATCAAATGGGCTTTGATACGTGAGAAATTTCACATTTACCTATCAGAGTATCTCTAAATTCCCACATGAAGTATAGATCAAGGTTGCCCTGACGATTAGCCACGCCCATCACTAGTGGTCAATTCACTTATACCCCAATATGGCCGACGAAAGGTTACAAATGAAATGTCAACCATGTCACATTTTTTATAAATTCCATTGTTGGGATATGCCCGTGATCTTTTTTAACTTCTACAAGTTCCAATGTTTACCACTGACAGTAACTTTAACTTTAACTTCCGACCAGGCCTACATTAGACTCCAGCTATAATCATTGTTACAACAATGAAAGTAAAAGCACTGCCTTCTAGCTAGATCCAAGGTCAACCGAAATGTATATGAAGAATATGCCGTGTATTGTGTTCATGCTATATAGATTCTATTTTTATCATAATAACATGTAATATAGAATAACTTATGTTATAAAACTGAATAATTACATGTTAACAATTCAAGGTGGAAGTAATATAAGGCCTACATCTTTATATGAGGATGAAAGTTGATGGGACGTTGAACAATGTCGTATGAATGATAGACTGAAAAGGTAGTGCTTCTTGAATGGTGTAGGATCTCAAATTTTTACTCATTTTTAGACTAGTCCTAAACTTCAGAAAAAATTACTGAATTGAGTAAAAACTGTGGTTCAGATTTGATATAATAGAAAGATGTAATACACATTCCACATATCTTTCTACATTCAAAACTTTTCAAATATTACATTTTAGGTGTGTTTTGTACTTTTGTTTGCTATTCGAATTGAAAAAGGTGATGATGATCGAATTACATATTTTCCACGATCATAAATTTTTCGATTATACAAATACTTCTGAATTTAAAATAAGGAAAACTTGGCCTTATTCCAAGAAACATAACTTTTATTCCGAATGTTCTTCTAAGTGTAATAGTGTGAAATAGTACTGAATCCTGCATGCGTAGAATGCTTCTCTTATTCTATGTGATAATCAGAAAATTCAAAACGATCTGTTTTTGTTTTGAAAGAATATCAATTGCCTAAAAAATTATTGAATATGATTTTATTTGAACATGGACCGAGGGGTAAACAACTAGTAAATTTGGTGTACACCCGATTTCAGATTTCAAGGAATTTTAGAGAGATTTCACTGGATTTCAAGAAGATTTCAAGGGATTTCAAGAAGATTTCACGGGATTTCAAGAAGATTTTAAGAGATTTCAAGATTTCATGACAACTTTACTGTACACCAAATTTCAGGAGTTGTTGACCCCTCGACATGGACATATGGCTCGGTTTTGCATAAAATGAAATGTCACGTCTTGATACGTCATAAGACAGGAGTGAAGCTCTGCTCAAACCTTATTGGCCGTGACAATAGGTTCAAACAAAATTAACCGTCCCAAAAGCACCTAATCAGACTTGCTAAGATATCATCGGGAAAAATAAAATAAACAACAACAACAAAGAAAGGGTGATGAAATGACCTCGCTGTCGGTGTCACCCCAAAACGGGGAGGGGTTTTAGTCGGTGAGAATCCGACACTCTCCGCAATTCAAACGGCGGGGGTCTCATGCAAGATTTCCCCTCCTCACAAGAAAAAAAAGGAAAGTCTTGAATTAATCATGTCTTGAATCTTTACGTATTCTCAATTCTATTTTGAACCATTGTTGATTTTTTAAAACCTTTTCGGCTGTAAAATGATCGAATTTGTAGAAAATATCCTTCGTGTCATCTACATTGAAACTGAATGTAAAATGCATGTATGTTGTCTACCAGAAATTGGAATGATGTGAAATGTAAAATTCTCAAAAATTCTAGAAGTCGACTGCTAGAGTGATGTTGAAGGTTCGTTTGTGATAGTAATAGGAATATAATGCCAAGATCAGTATAATATATTCATGAAAAAGCAAGTGGATGACATCTGGTGGCGTTTTAGTGAACTGGGTGGAGGCAGATACTTTCAAATTAAATACAAATCATATAATGTCTAATTACAATATTAAATACAAAATTAAAATTACTGAAATTATTAATTATTAAAGTTACAATATAATATTGATTACAAATAGAATGTGTGTGAGTATACAACAACATGCCATCTGGGCCTAACTGCCTCCGGACGGCCAATCGCCCACATCGACAGTGCTGCCACCTGGTTAGCTTTTAATCACGAATAGCAGAATAGAATAAACTTCAAGAGTAAGAATAATTGACCACTAGTGATAGGCGTGGCTAAACGCCAGGCCACCTAGATCTATACTTCATGTGGGCATTTAGAGATACTCTGATAGGTAAATGTCAAATTTTCCCACATAACAAACAGCCCATTTGATTGGATGTTTTGTTCTGTGACGTTTGTGGGCGGGTTAATCACTATAGTCGTCAATTTACATAGCTATTCACAACAACAAATCAAGCAGTAAGAATCAGCCAATTAGATCGCTTGTTTATAGCAACAGATGATCCAAGTGTCCACTAACTTTTCATATTGTTGATAATTTTTAATCCATTTGGCGCGTGGCTTGGATTGATCTACACTTGCGGTCACATAAAATGGTTTAATCTGAAATTCAAATTGATTTAAAAATTAAAATCTATGCCCATTTGACCGCTGATTGTTCCATAGGGCGTAGACAATACATGGGGTCCGTACGCACATTGTCTTATATGCATCATTCTGATGTAATTTGATCGATAAACTCATGTTACCGTAACAGTATAAAATTGGAAGCAATACTTGAAAATCGAAAATACTAATCTGAATGTTACTGCGTGGTTTTGTGAACAGGGATATACAATTGACCATTGTAGATGGGCGTGACTTATACGAAGCAGGGGAAATTTTAGATACCTTGATTGGTTATTTCCCTATTTCCCCTGCTTCACTGTCCACTTGATTGGTTTTTATACTTTGTGACATCACGAGGGCGGATGATCCACAATGGTCAATTAACATCTGTTGCTTGTATAGGGCGTAGATTGAATTTTTTGAATTATATGTCGATAATAATTACAAAACCGTCAATGATCATTCAGATTCTACTAGACTCAGGCTGAGTAATAATTATAAAACACTACTATTGATGTCAAATGATGTGAAATCACCAATATTTCGTCATTGCAAAAAAAAAATCATTCAACATTTTAGTTTCCGTTATTTCAGTAAGTGCAGCTGCTGAAGATAAAATCTGCAGGTAGTAAAATCTGGGATGAAATCTTATAATGTTTCGACCAATTATTCTTTTATTCTATTCATGTATTTCTGTCATCTTCTAACATGTGCGCTGCTACCATAACGCAGGGGGCGCTGAAGAGCGAATACTATACCTACTAAGAGTGAATGTGGGCTTGGCGTGTAAGAATGCCTTTTGGGAGCTACGATTTCTGGAAATTGGTTAGAGCACCGAGAAGCTGTGGTTACGGTTTTTGGGTTAGGCTATGATCGTTTCCTCGGTTAGGCACATCCTCTTCCTAATTAAACAAGACAGTCTAAGTTCGTTTTTGGCAGTATCATTCCAGTATATTTCGCTCTTTAGGCGCCCCTTACAGAGTACGGTGGGTTAAGAGCTAGATAGTAGACTACACATAAAATGTACGTGAATATTATATTGGAACATTGTTATAGTAGGGGCAGGATTTCCCCATCAATCATCTAGCTGGACAATGGGGTGGCAATCAGCACGAGCCAATACTATAATATATATACTATAATTACTAATTCGTTGATGAATCATAAATAATAATAATAATAATAATAATAATGATAATAATAATAATTCATTTATTCCGTGAAACATTTGTGCATGAGATATACATGTTTATAGAATAAGTCAATCTGTGCTATAGCCTATAGTTGAATTGAAATAGTTTGTAATACAAATATAAATACTCTTTGTCAATACAGTTTAAATCGTTGTTTTGAATGATTTGAATTCCTGAACACTGTACAACACATTGTCAAATGATAGTTTACTGCCATACTCAATTGTAATCCTATTTATAAGTTATATTGTAGAATATGTAAATTGTGTACCGATTTCCTTGAAAGAAGTTGAGGGAATAAGCACCACTACTACTGCTGAAATAGCTGTGCATATACCTCTCTTTGAGGGTAAACCCAGAATCCGCACTGCATTTGATGAAATAACGAAAGCTATTATCATTTTTTAATTCTTTAATTTGTTTTTATTTCAATGCTGCTTGAACCCACTGACAGCTAGGTCATACAGGAGTTCGAATGAGCGGGTGATTAAGAAACGATGAGGTGATGATAGGTGAGAGGAAATTAAAAAAAAACATGCCTTATGCGGGACTCGGATCGACGCCCGACCTGACTCCAGTTTTTAACACAGTATGATAGTTGGCTGAGCCACGGGGACGGCTCTATATCATGAAATCCTCGTACAACCTAACCTGACAGAAGAAGTTCCTACTGAGACGTGTGGCCGAGTGATTTATACACTGAACCGTCATTCAGGAGACCGACGTTCAATTCCCGCTATGGTCGACCATCCTGACAGAAGTTTTTGATGGTTCCCCTCTACGGTTCAGCTCAATACTGGTATGGTTCCTTAACAACAGACCACAATCGACTTCTTCCCACTATTCAGAAAACACCTGATGAAGTAACCTTTCATCTCATCAATGCCATCATCTTATACATCATTCACCGACGCCAATAGATCGTAGACATCAATAGAGTGCGTCGTAAAAACTCAATATGAATAGACTAAGAAACGCGTTATGCGTTTCCGCGTTGATGGATGAGCCAGAACATATCATCATATCTTTGGATTGGTATATCCAACTTGAGAGCCAAACAATTACGTCACTGCCATCCTATTTCCTAATCAACTTCTATAATAATAGAGAAGGCCTTGTTTTAATCGTTTCCAATTAATTGGTGACATTTTTTGTTGCTTGTGTTCAATTTTTCTCACATCAAAACGGCCGATCTGATTTGACTGTAAGTTCGGTATAGTGTGCATCATTAGTATATCAAAATTCTCTGAGAATTTGAATTCTATTGGAGGAAATATTTTTGACGATTTTCTCCCCTCTGGGTTATTCTCATGAAATTTTTGAAAACTTTGAAACGATATTTTTCAGAATTGGTTCAACCGATTGCGCCTCAAAACCATACATCATCGAATTAGTCAAGGACACTTGTGTATGTCAAGTTTCAACTGAATTTTTATCTCCGTTTGACCTGTGGAGTGCTAAAAAATTGAGTAGGCCCATGGTGAAATTGAGTCTTCGCTTCGCTCATCCCAAAACAAAAGAAGTTCTTCAGGCACGTGCGGACCAAAAGAAAGCTAAGGTCATATCCACCCATAAGCGCAATACAAGCAGGATTCTTATCAGTATTTTGACCGTGACTACCATGATATTCCCTTACAACAAGGAAGGCCGGATACGAAATGACTCTGAAAAACGCATCTTCTAGAGTTATACGCACTCACGCATTTCTTCACGCATGACTGTCGCACGCACGCATATTGTAGGGGCTCATGGCATATCGTATCTATAGGAACCTTGAATATTTATTTACCCATTGTTTGGAAGTAGCAATTAAACGATTAGTATTACAAGGAAGGGGAGAGATTTTTGTTAAGGTTGTTTATTCTTTGAATGAATTAGAAGTAATGTACACTATAGCATTAACATAGATACAAAAATGACATGGAAATATACATAAATACTAGGAAAACGCGGGATGCGCGTTGTGAGATGAGCTTAGAAGTATGGAAATCTAGAATGAATAAATATTCTGTCAGCTCAATCCACATTATACGGACCTTGGATTACTTCGAACGTTCAAAAACCTTACCTGCAAGTTGGTGATATTTATAGTGCTGCAATCTGTCGCATATACACTTTGCAAAACAAATTGATCCAAATATTCAATAAAATGTACACCTTTAATGCGTTTTCTTCGTTATTTCTCATCCGATTGTTGCAAAAATCTCTGAAAAGGTGTATAATAGTATTGTTCTTATTCGGTGATGATTTGAGAGCTTTTGGAGAATTCTTGTTTTTCAAGCATTTTTCCTCCGGGTTATTCTTATGAGAATTTTTCAAACTCTACGATTTTAAAAACCTTCCGACCGATTTTTTTTGAAAAACAATCCCAGCCTATTCTAGTATAACTAAAATATGTAGAAACATTTGCAAGTTGATAAGTATTTTTTCCTGGCCTGTATGCCGCGTACAAAATTCAAAATTGAAAAAAAACAAAACATAAAAACATAGCACATTTTTTTTCGATTTATGAAATGGAACCTTCGCCACGCTCATCCAATGAATAAAATGAACAAGAAATGTAGAACACATGATCAAAAATGTGATTTGTCAAAATTAATATCGATATATATTTGGCCTGAGTTTCTCACATATGGAATGTAAGTGTGTGTCATTCATTGTCTTCTAGTTTTAGTGCGTTTTTTGAAAGTGGATGTTTCCAAGATGTACATTTTAATATTTTCGAAATTATCAGCTAATAACTTTGCTATGCTATCATCCAAAGAGAACCGATCTCTTAGTGGCTGGTATTTTCTGCAGAATACTAGAATATATTTGATAGTAAGAAATCCATCACATACATCACACCTTGCAGCTATCTTCTCCCGAGAAAACAAGTAAGAGTATATGAGTAAAGTGCGTCCTAGCTTATTTTATTCCACATCATTCTGAGTGTATAAAAATGATCTGTCTCTCTTCAGACCCATGATTTTGAAATCACATACCACTGAAAAAAAGTATCACCGGAAAACTGATTTTCGTTAAATCGCTTTACATATAAATGATTTTGGATGAAGTACTAATTGGCCACGACCATTAATTAGTAGAGCGATAGGCCTAATTATAACATTATAGGCCCCTCACTAATTTAATTTGTTCATTTTGTATAATGATAAACTTGATATCTGCTGTCAATGGAAAGAAGTGATCATTGCCCAAGAGACTTGGTTCAAAGTGGAAGATATCAACATTCGTGTGTTTATACTGAAAGACTTTTATCAACGGCGAAAAATTATGGTCACATACAGCGCAGACCTGGTGTTGAAGTTCATTAGTTTTAAATAATCAAAATGGGGTGGTAAGATCGCCCTTGTGGTGCCCCGTCCAAACAATCCTATCTTTCATCCATAGCCTTAATTGGGGAAAAATGATTTTGTATCAAGTTTCGATGTTATTGAAAAAAAAAAAAAAAAAATAGGCCTATACACTCCTAATGTTCCTTATATCTTTAGGTCAGACATCGGAACAAGATTGATATGCCGTATAAAGTGTCCATTGTATTCTAGTTGGAATTGCACATATTTCAATCAACGAATCGTAAAAGTAAATCAGACAGCGAAGGATATAATACCACCATTGCGTGATAAAAACAGTGATAAACCGTAAGAAAATGTTGAAACCCACAAACCATG
Organism: Brachyptera risi; assembly: GCA_964007535.1. Classification (NCBI taxonomy): domain Eukaryota; kingdom Metazoa; phylum Arthropoda; class Insecta; order Plecoptera; family Taeniopterygidae; genus Brachyptera; species Brachyptera risi. The sequence goes on along the minus strand of OZ023335.1, from coordinate 17,076,189 downwards.
ACCAACATTGGAATAATAGTTTATTGTTTCACATATTAGCGAAATATACATCAGTTTTAGCGGGTTCGAAACTCGTTACCGTTAGTACTAATTGATAGTGGAGACGGTCGATCGAAATAATCAATCAAATATTGCATTGTATATTGCTAAATGCGAACAATTAAAGATGAAAGATATCGTGAGTGATATACTTATATTCAGGAAAGAAGATCGTCTACCAACATATAAATAATAATCATCTATCTCAGATTCCAAATTGATGCGTCAGGGGGAGCAACACATATTCCACCAAAATACTAGAGCCCCGGAACCCTTACCCAATACATTTAGTGCTAGTGCTAGCTATAGCTCCAAGAGACTTTGATTGGTTAATGGTTACTAGTAGAGCTACCTGTCATGGCGACATGTCTGGTCTCTTTGTATTTTGATTGTTGTTAGCACAAAATCTTAGAGCTGCTTATGAGGTGGGCTACGAAATGTGATGAAATTATTCAGCCCAAGAGACCGTGAATTTGATTTATAATATATTGTCATTGTTGGTAGCTTTTTTAGTGAACATTAACCAATAAAAGTATTAGCCTCTTGGAGCTAGCTAGCACTAGCACCAAATTTCGAGTGTTTTTTAGATGAGCGTAGCGAAGCTTTCCATTTCACACACTGAAAAAAATGGGCTTCGTTTTTATGTTTTTTTTTTTTTTTTTTTTTTGTAATTATGTACGCGGCATACAGGTCAGAGAAATGAATCAATCAACTTGAAACTTTTTCTGAACGTTGGCGTCATACCAGAATAGGTTGGGATTGTTATTCAGAGAAATCGTTCGGAAGGTTTTTCCGGAAAATAATCGGAAAGTTTGGAAAATCCCCGTAAGAATAACCCGGAGGAAAAATACTTTAAAAATAAGAATTTTTCAAAAGCTCTCAAATTTTCACCAAATATGAACAATTAATTATTTATACACTTTTCCAGAGATTTTTGCAACAATCGAATGAGAAATAACGAAGAAAACTTATTAAAGGTGTACATTTTATTGAATATTTGGATCAATTGGATGTGCAAAGTGTTTATGCGACAGGTTGCAGGTTACTATAAATATCAACAAGTTGCAGGTGAGGTTTTTGAACGTTTGAAGTAAGTCAAGGCTTGTAGATGTAAATTGAGCTGACAAGTTATTTTTCATTCCAGATTGCCATACTTCTAAGCTCATCTCACAACGCGCATCCCGCGTTTTCCTAGTTATTCTCATTGAGAATAATGATAATAATTACAGGCGCTAAATTAGCTCGCTGTCGATGCGCCTTAAAACCCTAATATTCATTCATTCATTATATATAGTCATTATTTTTGTTTAGCTGTGACATTTTAATGGTAATTGATTTTTCAAGATTGAATTCAGGGTGAGAATCACAACTACATATTTCAAAAGCGTTCAATGTTTAAAGCAGCAGCAACATTTTCTAAAATTAGATCAGTTTGTATGATTATGTCGTTGGTACACGACTCACTTTGAATTGTGTTTCAACGTCACACTTGTAATAATGACTAAGATCTATTGGCGTCGGATGGATGATCAATGAGATGATGGGATGATGAGATGTAGGTTTTTACGGGTAGTGGGAAGGAAGCGGTCGTGGCCCATATTGTGGGAACCATCCCGGCATTATATCCTAGACTACAGAGGAAAACCACGAGAAACCCCTGTAAAGATAGACGGTAGCGGGGATCGAACCCGGTCCGAAATGCCCACTGCCTCCCGGGTCACATGAAGCGAGCGCGTTAACCGCACTCAGCTACCTGTGCCGGTGACTTATTTCGTAAATATAAGTATAGAAGATTTTGAGTTGAAATTTAATGTGATAGAATCTTGATATTTTGGTATCCATTGTTGCTATATTAAATTAGCCAATAAGGAGATGGCATATTTGTAAGGTTACCTTTTAGCAGCTATAGAAAAGTTGGGGTGAACTAACTAATTAGTGACATCACTTGAAACATTAGTTACTAGTTCGCTCGCAACGTGTGATCCGGGAGGTGAGGGGCATAACACACCTCTGTACGATCCCCGCTACCGTTCATCTTTAAAGTATATCATGGTTTCATGTATAGTCTATACTCTTAGGCTAATACCAAGATGGTTCCAACAATATAGGCCACAACCGCTTCCTTCCCACTATCGTTCTCAATTCCATCACCTAAACAAACCTCAATCCCATGATCCCATTGATCATATTCATCCGACACCATGCAACAGATCTTAGTTACTTATTGGCCACGACCATTAATTAGTAGAGTGATAGGCCTAATTATAACATTATAGGCCTATCACTAATTTATTTTTGTCCATTTTGTATAATGATGAACTTTACATCTGCTGTCAATGGAAAGAAGTGATCATTGCCCAAGAGACTTGGTTCAAAGTGGAAGATATCAACATTCGTGTGTTTATACTGAAATACTTTTATCTACGGCGAAAAATTATGTTTATGGACAGCGCAGTCCTGGTGTTGAAGTTCATTAGCTTTAAATAATCAAAATGGGGTGGTAAGATCGCCCTTGTGGTGCCCCGACCAAACGATCCTATCTTTCATCCTTAGCCTTAATTGGGGAACAATGATTTTGTATCAAGTTTTGATGTTATTAAAAAAAATGGTATAATATCATTACAGTCCGTCACTAAACCCAATATGAATTTTCATAAAGCATTCAAAACTATTAAAGTAGCAAATAAGAGTAGGCCTAATAATAGATAATATACTCTCAAGAAGAAATTGAATTCATGACTTATTACAAGCAAACCTATAGACCTATACTTTGTCTGTCATTATCGCTCAACTTTGATGATTCAGAATTAATTTCAACTAATTAAATCTCACTCTTATAGAGCTTTGTATGTTTTTTTAAATCACTGCACACTTGGCAGAGTTAAGAAGTCGTTTTTGTTTGTTTGTTTGTTCGTTTGTTGTGGTTGTGTTACAACCACGTTATGTTACGTGCATTTCATTAGGAGAATAGAAGGAATTAAGATTTTAGAAGGCAGTAAGTAATTGACGACTAGTGATTGACCCGCTCACAAACGTCACAAAACGAAACATCCAATCTAATGGGCTGTTTGTTATGTGGGTAAATTGACATTGCCTATCAGAGTATCTCTGAATGACCACATGAAGTATAGATCAAGGTGGCCTGCCGATAAGCCACGCCTATCACTAGTGGTCAATTGCTGAACTCAGGTAGTTAACCGAAATGAAGATTTTCCATGCGCAGTACAAATTAATCTTGACTAATACGGTCATTTGAATATGTGCTGGTAAAAAAAAAAGATACGTGGATGGCCTTTGATGATGTTGAAATATCGTTTTTTATAAATGAAACTAAGTTGTAATTAAAAAAAAACAATGCGCTTAATGCAAATGCTCTTCACACTTCTACGCGTTACACGAGAGCGAGTGAGATGCCATGCCACTATTATAATAATATTCATGTTCAACATCATATATGTATATATATATATATATATATATATATATATATATATATATATATATATATATATATATATATAAATATATATATATATATATATATATATATATATATATATTATATATATATATATATATATATATATATATATATATATATATATATATATATATATATATATATATATATATATATATATATATATATATATATATTATATATATATATATATATCTGTATATATATATATATATATATATATATATATATATATATATATATATATATATATATATAAATATATATATATATATATATATATATATATATATATATATATATATATATATATATATATATATATATATATATATATATATATATATATATATATATATATATATATATACATGAATATATGTATCTTTATTCAAGACTTTGTCTCACATTATAAGATTGCAAAAACACAGAATAAAAATCAATTATTTAAAATATAAAAAAAATCATCGATAACAACATTTTAGAGAATACAAGAATGAATTTAATTTGACCAGGTTTGAATAAGTAAATGTGGAAGAAAAAAAAGTTGAATGATGATAACGAAATCATACAAAAATTAAAAAGGAGAAAAAATGAAATATAGGATGCAATGCAATCAAAATTGATAATCAAAGCTGAAGACTATAAAGATGATGACGTGAAATTCGTAGAGATCCTCGAAGGGCGAGTAAAACTATGCTCTGAATGAATTTGCAGGTATTACATTTGCACCATTATTACAGGTGAACTTGAACATAAGATGAGAGGGATTTTGTAACTAGTATGCAAAACCTTCATAATTGAACAAAGTGAGAATATTGCGTGCTGTATATTCAATGGCAATGTTCTTCCAGAGAGAGAGAGAGAAGCGATTTATTGATTTTATTCATTTTCGGCTGTTTATCTCAAAGATGGAGTTCATTTCGATTCTATGGAGATCCAATTGGAAGAAATGAAATTTAGTATTGGTGATGAAAATATTTCATTCAGTAGTTATGTATTCACATTTGGCATAATTTAGTGAGAATTATTATTCTTTTCATGTCTATAAAATCACCAAAAATGATTTTGGGCATATAGTTCATCGTCTCAATGAATGTATTATATTTCTCTCTCTCTTTCTCTCTCTCTCTCTCTCTCTCTCTCTCTCTCTATCTCTCTTTCTCTCTCTTCTCTCTTTATATCTCTCTATCTATGTGTATAATTGAATATATATATATATATATATATATATATATATATATATATTTACATATATATATAATATATATATATATATATATATATATATATATATATATATATATATATATATATATATATTTATATATATATATATATATATATATATATATATATACATATATATATATATATATATTTACATATATATATATATTTATATATATATATATATATATATATATATATATATATATATATATATATATATATATATATATATATATATATAAAGGACAAGCCCCATGTTGTCGAGGTGCTGTTGGTGAAACCATCATTCAAACAATGTCACGAGCCTAGAAGAAATAGTTGATCTCTCTCCAAAAGAGAAATGCCCAAATTTCTTTCACAAGAATGTTTTTACTCTTCGAAGGTATCATTTCGGTTTGTTATTACAGGTCAAATGTTGCTCCATGTTATTATTGACACCGACTCAAATCAATGTATCGTTCAAATGGTAAATTTAACCATCATTTCAATAAATTATCTTTAAATTATTATTATACTCATTATTATACTCATTCTCTGTCTAATCCACAGATAAGCCTTGTGCTGGGCTTCGTGGAAAAAGTGAATTCAATGTCTTATGTAAATGAATGATGAATGAACAACCTTTACTACTAATTATTAGTATTCAAGACACGGAGTAATGTTCAAGCTCAATTCGTGATTTAATGATAAATATCATCATCTGTGATCAACTCGGAACTTTTATAGATCATTATGTGATTAACATTCTTATGCAAGTTGTGAACTTCTGTTCATATCCTGCAATTCATTATTCCACCTTTCAACCTCATTTGTTATTACGATCCATAATCATTATATTCTTGAATATTACTGCACTCATTAATCTACGATCAATTATTTGAATCGTAATACAGATAGACTCATGTCATTTACACACTTTTTCAATTTTCTGACGATTATTCTCAATTTTGATTATTCACATCAAACTTTTTTTTTTCTAATAACATCGAAACTTGATACAAAATCATTGTTCCCCAATCAAAGCTATGGATGAAAGATAGGATCGTTTGGACGGGGCACCACAAGGGCGATCTTAGCACCCCATTTTGATTATTTAAAACTAATGAACTTCAACACCAGGACTGCGCTGTCTGTGACCATAATTTTTCGCCGTAGATAAAAGTCTTTCAGTACGAACATACGAATGTTGATATCTTCCACTTTGAACTAGGTCTCCTGGGCAATGATCACTTCTTTCCATTGATAGCAGATGTAAACTTTTTACAAAAACGTTTGTCAAAAATAGGCTTATAGGGACTATCAAAGATGAATATATCGGCAGGTAATTGAGCTGTCAGTACAAAGATCTTTCTGAATGGATTGAATTACTGTTTGAAATAAAGTGATCATTTCCACGTTAAGGCGAAAATATGTTATCATTTTCAAATTATGTTTAAGTTGAATATGAGTTTTTAAGTTTGATTTATTTCCATTACCAGACTGATATCCGGTAATCGTAAGAAGCAATCTATATTTTTCAAATGATTTTTGAAATATCTTATTGTTTAAAAAATCAAATTGAGATATCTGCTCGAAGGGGTTCCAATTTAATATTGAGAAATCTTCCAACAAATAATCAAATCAATAAATGTTCAACATTTCTCAATAATATCATCCTTCTTGACCTCTATACGCAGTGATATCGTTAATCTATTTATAATGATATGATTTCGTACTTCAATCAATCAATAATGATTATATTAGTCCTTTCTATGACTTGTATCTACTTGGATTCTATGATCTCTATATACTTATTTGGAGTCGGGGTCCGATCAAAATTTTGTCTATAGGCTTCTTCCACGTAACAGATGACAAACAATAGTTATCATAACAATACAGTAAACTGGTGAACTACAAAATATTCTGATTGGTCAATTCCAACTGATGGACATTGTAGTCTGTCTCTTTCAACAATGAGTGACGTCACTTGACAGAAGCCTAAAGCTCTGAGAATATATTTCCGAATGAATGTCGATTTACTACCATCAAAAATACGAAACTGTTGAATAAATATTTCATACATTTTGAATTTTAGCATTCACGTACTAGATGGCACATTACAAGGAATAATCGTCCTTGTGGTGCCCCGTTCAAACGATACTACTATCATTTGAAACATTAATCGGTAGAAATGATTTTACATCAAATTCTGATGATATTCAAAATATATTTCAACATCTTTTGATGATCTATTCAACTTTTCGTCAACTACCGAGTCAACTTTCAACTTTTATTCAACTTTTCATTCATTCTCAAATATTTTCATACCAATGTCATTTGAAAATATTAAATCAAGTAAACGTATAATTATTACCGTGCGTGTTCCCGCCACATCCATCATGTTGCTGCTGTTGTTGTTGTTGTTGCTGTTGTTGCAGTCGCTGCAGTTATGTCACACAGAAGTCACACAGTCACTGAGTTCGGTCAACAACAATTAATGTCTTATGTCTTCACCATGGCTAGACCACCTGTTAGCTCTTAACAATGTGCACAACAATCTAAAGGAGCTCACTGCAAAGACAATGCCTTTTATAAACATTCGCACACACGAGTCCTTGCGTTACCCCCTCCCCCCCCCCTCCCCATCATCCTACAGCTATCTTTCTCTCTCATACTCTCTGTGAAGGGTACATCTCTTTCTCTGCTCATTCTCTGTTATACTCTCTCT
>OZ023335.1:17041498-17068529 GCA_964007535.1 Brachyptera risi | reverse complement strand
AAATCTGCAAATAATACTTGAGAAATGGAGGAGATACTCGTGCAAAACCTATATTCAAACAATTTAAAGTGTTAGCATTTCCGGGATTATATATTTATGAACTTGTCATAAACATAAAAAAAACATAAAATACATTTAAACTGCATTCTGATGTCTACAAGCTTGACACTTATACAAAGAAACCAATGTGCTTCCCATTCGTAAACTTTACGGGTATTTTTTAATCAAATACATTCACTCGAGTAAATCAAACAACATATTCATTGGAACTACAAAAAATATCAACAATAGGCCTACCAGACTCTCACTCAACAACTCAATAAATGAGTTGAGGGTCAGGAAGGGTTTGTCTCAACGTCACAGCTCTTACCTTGGCCCAAAACTTTATAACTCACTTCCAGCCGAAATTCAAAATATCAAATCTTCAAATCTATTTTCTCTTCAGGCCAGAAAATGGCTGAATTCCACACCACTAAATTTCATAGATCACATGTCATAAACCCTCCGTAATGTCACAACTCTCTCTTGTACCACAGTACCGACTGAAGATAATAATAATAATAGTTAATAAATAAGTAATGAATAAATCCCCAACATCATTAAATCGTACACATATCAGATATAAACCAATGAGGTATCTTACTTGCATAGATTCATATGTTAATCTGTTACTGTTAATCTGCCAATGTGTTGATCTACTAGATCTGTTAATGGTAATATTTATCTGTTAACTTCATACTGTTGATCATTATTACATTTTAGTTCTAGTTTTAGTTTTAGTTCGATATTTAGGTTTGGTGACTTCAGTTTTAAGAACAAAATTACATCGTTATACTATATTCTGAATTTAATCAGGTATCATAGTTTAACAACTACAAATTTATATACTTTCCATTATTTCATAATCAATTCATGTCTAAATTTACTTTATGTCAATTACCTCATCACAAGATAGGATTTACCCCCTGATCTTAATGGGGTATAAACAGCAATGTATAACATTTATGTATTTTAACTTGACTCAATATAGAAACTTGACTGAAAAAAAATAAACTAGAAAAATATGTAATGAGCATCATAGAACTGGTTTATATGGACAGGTCTCTACGTACAAAGGTATATATTATTACAATTAGTTACCAAACTGCATCACCTCTGTAAGTTCCATGAGTGCATTCAGAATATTACTCGGAGAGTTTGTAGTTAAAAACTTTTTTTTTTTTTAATAACATCGGAACTTGATACAAAATCATTGTTCCCAATTAAGGCTATGGATGAAAAGTAGGATCGTTTTGACGGGGCACCACAAGGGCGATCTTACCACCCCATTTCAATTATTTAAAACCAATGAACTTCAACACCAGGACTGCGCTGTTGGTAACCATAACTTTCCGCCGCAGATAACAGTCTTTCAGTTTCCGAAAGTCCGGAACACATTATGAGTAGAAACCGTTTCTGTGATATATCCGGACATTACCAGCATTGGTATCAGGAGTAAACAAAACACATAAATGTTGATACCTTCCACTTTGAACTAAGTCTTTCCTCGGGTAATGATCACTTCTTTCCATTAACAGCAGATGTAAAGTTTATCACTAGTCAAACGCGAAATATGCGTTGTAAGAAGAGCGAGATATCTGAATAAGGTATGAAAATCGTGGAAGTAGTTCTACCCTTGCTACTTTATCGACTCTGGTATTCTACACACCTTGATATCTGAATAAGCTATAAAAGCCGTTAAAGTATTTCTACCCTTGTCACTGTATTGACTCTGGTATTCTACACACCTTGATGCATATACAAAATACTTTATTGTTGGTCAACTCTTGAATCTAGAAAGCAGTGAATCTCGGCAACTTAATTCTGCTTCCACTTCTATAATATATTTGATGAATAAAAACAGCTAATTTAATTTTTTCTCCAAAACGGCTGGTTCGATCGCTTACAAAACGGTGATAATGTGTGTCATTCATGTATACACATTCATAGAAAATTTTATTTCATTTGAAGAGATTCTATTTTTCACATTTTCTTGCCCAGCCTAATCTTATGGGGTTTTTAAAAATTTTGACATGATATTTCTCAAAATCGGTCAAACCGCTTCATTGCAAAAACTATACAGTTCTGAGTTGTAAAAGTGTGCCCGTACAAAAAAAGTTTCATGTCGATCAGTCAAACCTTGCGACCTGTGATGTCCAAAAAAAAAAAAAAAAAAAGAACCCAGACAAAGCCCTATAAGAGTGGGATGGAGAATTCGCTACGCTCATCCAATCATACAAAATGGGAAAAATAAGTGATAGGCCTGTAATATTTTAATTAGGCATATCACTCTACTAATTCAAGATGTAATGAAACTCTATTTATGGCACGGATGATTACCTGGATGCTTGTTTAACAATGAATGTGCATAGTGTAAATGAAGGTGTAAAACGTATTCCCATTGATATGTTTCGATATCGTATTATATTGACTGCTGTAGTTGAATGCTATCAACTTCATCTGATTTTATTAACATTTTGACAAGCGATTGATTTTTGATCAGCGAAGATATTTATAAAAATACACCCATATATCGGCTATAACGTACTCTGAAACTTGTGTTTGCCCTTGTTGTGTCTGTTCTATATGTGTGAAAAAGTTGACTTGTCATATACTTCACATTGATCCTGGTGTTATCAATTGTATTATTACCAGATGAAATATTATAATCTCCGTGGAAAAATAATGGAATGAATGTAAATAAATTAAACTAATAGAATGAGCGATCAATTTACATTGAAATGCGTCCTGAAGCAAATTTACTGACATAGAATAAAAATATCAGACGATATTTGAAATATCAAAATTATTGAATATTAAAAATATCAAAAATATCAAAAATATTAAGAATATTGAAATGTTCAAAATATTCACAATATTTGAATACTGAAACTTTTTGATCAAATGAGCTTGGAATTTGTTCGAATATATATTATATATAATAATATATATAATATATATATATAATATATATATATATATAATATATATATATATATATATATATATATATATATATATATATATATATATATAATATTTATATATATAATATATATAATAATTTGTTCTTTCTTCTTTCTCATGCAACTACGAATGTATGCATATAGCTACCTCTGGATAGGCCCCACTTGTAATTGAATTATACATATATTAATATGTAGATAAAATAACTTGATTGGTGGATAGTTTAGTCATTTGTATCCCAGGTAATTGCACTTGTTTGGTAGAATTTTCAGGCCAACATTTGAATGTTGGAGAATGATTTCAATAACATTTTGCGAAAAACTACTTTTTTTTCAAAAACTATTTCTAATATTCAACCGTGAACCATTGTAATTATTTTTCAACTGAATCGGTGAAAGTGAAGGAAAAAAATGTGAAGAAATAATTAATTCAATTTGTGGAAAATGGTAATCATATATTTTCATGGAAAATGTAATTAAATAATATATATTAATTGAGATTATAACACTCAAGGCTTGAATATATCTGAGTAGAAATAACTATGAAAACACTTAAAGTATTGAAAAACCAGTTTTATGGGATGCATTCTGTTTTGATGAACCAATCAACATATATATATATATATATATATATATATATATGTATATATATATATATATATATATATATATATATATATATATATATATATATATATATATATATATATATATATATCGAGTTTTAGGAACGTACTATAATGATATCTAAGATCTATTGGCGTCGCATGAATGATTGATGAGATAATGGGATGATGAGATAAAGGTTTTAAGGGTAATGGAAAGGATAGTGGGAAGGAAGCGGTCGTGGCCTATATTGTGGGAACCATCCCGGCATTAGCCTAGACTAGAGGGGGAAACCACGAATATCCCCTATGAAGATAGACAGTAGCGGGGATCGAACCGGGTCCGATATGCCCACTGCCTCCCGGGTCACATGAAGCAAGTGCGTTAACCACTCAGCTACATGTGCCAGTTCTTAAGCAATCATCTTAGAAGTTGGATTGATTGTTAGATTGATCATATCTGCTTAACGTCCCCACCAACAGCTAGATTATATGGGGGTGTGAATAAGCAGGTGATTATGAAACTATAAAGTGATGATAAGTGAACGAACGTTTACAAAAACTAATGACTCATGCGGGATTCGAACCCACGCCCAACGGTGACTTCAGTTTCTGAAGCAGTGCCTCAGCTGGCCGAGCTACCGAGGGCGGCTGGAAGTTGGAACTGTTCACTGTATAGTTTTCGGTAAGAAAAGTTCGTGTAGGCCCAATTAAGGATTTTGAGATTAAATCGATCGAATTTTGGAAACGGTAGAAAACCCATAAGAATAACGTTAGAACGACAAGAAGAAATATGACATGCACAAATATTCGTTCTAAGTAAAAAAGTAAAACCGAGACGCGTGGCCGACTGGTAACACACTGAACCGTCATTCGGGAGACCGGGGTTCGATTCCCGCCATGGTCGACCATTAATCTGACAGTTGTTTCTAGTGGTTTCCCTCTGCCGTTCAGGTCAATCCTGGGATGGTTCCTTAACAACAGGCCACGACCGACTCCTTCCCACCATCCAAAACACCTAATAAAATAACCTTTCATCTCATCATCCCATCATCTCATTCATCATCCACCGACGCCAATAGATCGTAGCCATCAGTATAGTGCGTCGTTAAAACCCAATATATATGAAAAAAAGTAAAACAAAGACGGGAAAATTCCGAGAGGTTTCATTAAATATGTTTTCCTGAAAATGTGTGTATATTTCAATTACATTTTATACAAAGCAGCACATATATAGCCACACTTATTTGCCATTTCTGTTACGGTAACAATTGCTTGCCATTTTTGTACCTTGAAATAAGCTTATAGATATGATTAATATGATTACAGAAACCACTTAATGAATATTTCTTATCTTCCAATTTTGACAATCGTTAGGCCTAAATATATTTTATATCATTCAAATCAGCCTTCAAGATACATCACAATTATCAAAGAGCATTGTTATTAAAAAAATGTTGTATATTTTCGTTGCTACCAACATCAGAATATTTCCACTAATTCATATTATTAAGGTTAATTATTTCCTTATTAACTAGCTCTTGGCCTTCAAGCGTACATCATAGAGTGGTTGGTTCGAGCGACCGTCTCATCGTATGTGTTAACATTGGCGATTGAGTGTGTCGAACCTGCGCGTAGCTTGACAGAATATTGGTAATGCATTTCGGAAGCGAGCTGAGGTTTTTCGTTGCCGATAAAGAAGAAAGAGTTGTTACCGATCCGTGACATGCGCTGAGGAGATGCGCACTGGTATCGTTATTTAGGTGGTTGCCATGTGTTTAAGAATACGGGAAATAAGTAGGGAATTTAAATGTATGTGTTTTATTTTAAATGACCCGGAAAGAACTTGAGAATAATTTACAAGGAAAATTTGAGAGGTAAATTCACAAAAACACATAACATTTTCAATGGTAATAAGGGGTGCTCATACAAAATGGAGAAATTTATCTTTGTTATTCTTTTCTATGTTTCATAAACCAGTGTACATAAATGAAGAAGTACATTAACTTCAAGATTTTTATGCTCTTTAGATGATATGACATTATATTTTCGTGAATTCAATCAGTTTTAAGGGGGCGTTAACCTATTTTCAATGATTTCCACCTATGTCGACTTAAAAATTTATAACTCTCATACAGTTATTTCTTTCCCAAACACCAATTTCAAGACATCTTGACAAAAACTTCAAACTTTTTTTTCAAATCATAATTGTTGACTTTAACAACTTTGAACAAAAACAACAACAATATACAGCTGCATGCAATTAGATCAATGTACCTTCCCTGGGAGAACTACTTGTACAATCATCTCAATTTTTTTACATTTTCCAATAACCACTATGGTGACTTTGAGGAGAACAGTTTCTCTCAAATTTGCGTTAATCTTCAATTCTAATTTTTTCAAATCGATATCAAATTAATTGCATGGGAAGAGCGATCAATATATTGATAGTTCTGATGTTTCCACATTCATAAAAATTCTGGTTTGCTCAAATTATGCAAGCAAACAAAACAAAATCACAAACAAAAAATGAAGTCCAGTAGTTTCTGAGATAAAGGTATATTGGTATTGAAAATAATACTGGCTAGCAAATAAATGATACATACACAGATGAGTGGAACCATTTCACTCTGGAGCCTTTGTAACAAATGCACAAACACGAACCTAATATTAGGTGGGTATTTTGAAAGATGATTCAGAAAAATACATAGAGCTATGAAACGAAAAACATTATCATTCAAAAACAGTGACAAAATTAAAAAAAAAAAATATTGACAAAAAATACCATGTTAACGCCCCCTTAAGATAATACATCAATTGAATTCATCACATTTCCGGTGTTCATTGACATAATATCTTGAGACGGATTGAATTTACGAAAATAGAATGTAATATTAATCAAAGAACATGACATTATCTAGGAGTTGATAATACACATTTTTAGTCAATTTTCAGTGAGCAAAGGAAGAGCGGTAGCACACGATCGAACTTCGTCTATGTAAATTAGACATCACAAATGAATAAATAGGTGAATGAATCAAACTATTTCGTGAACATAGAAACAAATAGTCGAGATTAATTCCTGTATTTGTATAAGCACGGTGCATACGCCCCCTTAACGACCCCACCAACAGCTGAGTTATTTGGGTCTACGGATTGGCATGACCAACTCAAAGTTTTTGAAAAAAAAATCAAGAGGTGTCGCTTCAAAACGGTCCAACTAATTCATCGTTATAGTCTCAATTGGGAAACCAAGACTATAAATCAAGATTTCGTTGTTAATGATGAAAAAAAACAGCGTGGATCAAAATGAAACGATAGAATAATGAGAAGTGAAAAGACGTCTACAAAAACATACATCTCATGCGAGACTTGAACCCACCCTGGGCCTGATTTTTTTTTCCAAAGCTATCACTCAGATGATTCAGCCACGGCGAGCGGAACGAATCATTCTGCTTCGAATAGGATATTTGTATTTGTTACGTTTGTTCATCTGTTTGTTTGTTTGTTTTTATGCGCTCCACAGGTCACTATAGGCAGAACCGATCTATTCGAAACTTCTTTCGCGCATTGGTCGTCTTCAAAATTGGAAATCTATATTTTTCTATAACCATCGGTTAGGTAATTTAAGTATTTTGAAATGATTATATATATATATATATATATATATATATATATATATATATATATATATATATATATATATATATATATATATATATATATGTGCTTACGTAGGTTCTCGTGGCCGATGGTAGTTGGTAGTATTATTTCTGCGGTAATGCCACTATGTTGAAACTCTTCGTGTCGACGTTTCGGCAGACTTTGCTCCGCCATCTTCAGGACTCGGTCGGTGGTCAGCACTCAGTGCTGACCACCGACCGAGTCCTGAAGATGGCGGAGCAAAGTCTGCCGAAACGTCGACACGAAGAGTTTCAACATAGTGGCATTACCGCAGAAATAATACTACCATATATATATATATATATAGTTTTATATATATATATATATAGTTATATATATATATATATATATATATATATATATATATATTATATATATTTATATATATATATATATATGTATATATATATATATATATATATATATATATAAATATATATATATATATATATATATATATATATATATATATTTATATATATATATATATATATATATATATATATTTATATATATATATATATATATATATATATATATATATATATATATATATATATATATATATATATATATATATATATATATATATATACATATAATGAGTGATTTAAAATTCAGGTAGACTTGAAAATAAAAAATTGGAAAGACCCATAAGCTAGCTTTCCATAAAAAAATGACTGTGAAACTTTGCGTGACGAATTCGCATAGCTGTTTCCATGATGTGCGAAATAATTTCGCAATTCTAGCGCATTTGAGTGATTTCATTTTGAACTGAGTAGCACTCGATGTGCCGTGAATGGAAGTAGTCACTAGCGATTGCGCGATTAAATTCGCAACGAAAGTAACCAAGAAGAAAGTTGAGTTTGGCCCAACTCGTCTTGGCCGCCATGTTGCGAAATTCCAACATGGACTCCTAGTGGTTTTCGGGCCTGTGATTGGTCATCGACTGATTTTTTTGGGGTTTTAACGACGCACTGTAATGATGACTGAGATCTATTGGCGTCGACTGATTTTTTTTTTTCGTTTCGCTTCGCTTCGCAAACATGCTTATGGAAAGGCAGCTTTAGAAACAACAACGAGAAAAAAAGAAACATATTTCAACAATTTTTTTTCTGTATAACGGCAACAATGAAGAATATGTTCAACAAGTTTTTACGTCAATTGTATCGATTTCCAAACCAAAGTGTTTATAATTCAATTACATTTTTCACCCACGACATTCACCATGCATCATTTATCCACGACACAAACCTACTCAGAGTGACTGAGTGGTTTATACACTGAACCCTCATTCAGGAGGCCAAGGTTCGATTCACACCATGGTTGACGATCCTGACGAGTTTTCATGGTTACCCTCAGTCGTTCAGTTCAATACTGGGATGATTCCTCAACAACAGACCACGACTGACTCCTCCCCACTATCTAAAACAACACCTAATGAAATAACAGCTTCCATCTCATCATCCCATCATCTCATATATCATTCACCGACGCCAATAGATCGTGGTCAGCAGTACAATTCCGCCGTTTATCCAAGGCGGAAAATCATGGTCACATACAGCGCAGTCCTGGTGTTGAAGTTCATTGGTTTTAAATAATCAAAATGGGCTGGTAAGATCGCCCTTGTGGTGCTCTGTCCAAATGACCCTAACTTTCATCCATATCCTTAATTGGGGAACATAGATTTTGTATCAAGTTTTGATGTTATTGAAGAAAAAAAAGGCGTCATTAAACCCAATTTGAATAACTTGGAAAACGCGGGATGCGTGTTGTGAGATGAGCTTAGAAGTATGGAAATGTAGAATGAAAAATATTCTGTCAGCTCAATCCACATTTACGGACCTTGGATTACTTCAAACGTTCAAAAACCTCACCTGAAACTTGTTGATATTTATAGTGCTGCATCCTGTTGCATATACACTTTGCCAAACCAATTAATTGATCCAAATTCAATAAATTGTGCACTTTTATTACTTTTTCTCTGTTATTTCTCATCCGATTGTTGCAAAAATCTCTGAAAAGGTGTATAATGGTATTGTTCATATTCGGTAGGAATTTGAGAGCTTCTGAAGAATTTCTGTCTTCCAAGTATTTTCCCTCTGGGTTATTCTTACGAGGATTTTTCAAACTTTACGATTTTTTCCGGAAAAACGTTCCGATCGATTTTCCTGAAAAACAATCCCAGCTCATTCTGGTATAAAAGAAATCTTTAGAAAAAGTTTCAAGTTGATAAGTGTTCTTTCCTGACCTGTATGCCGCGTACAAAATTACACAAAAAACAAAAAAAACAAAAAACATAAAAACCAAAGCCCATTTTTTTCGGCATGTGAGATGGAATCTTCGCTACGCTCATCTAAAAACAAAGGAAAAGATACAACACAAACCAACCTCCCACAATATCGATTCCGTATAATTCCATGTCAAAGAAACGGATATAAAAACAGAGATTTTAAATCAATTTAATGAAATGATGATCGGGTAATAATACCATCACAGTATTGTGAGGATATCCTACGGCGGTGAGGTCGACAGCACAGGCAGACAGAGGCTACCAGGCAAGGTCACGTGACTGTTATTATAGATATTAATATACCCACCTCCAGACCGAGGAGGTCCGGTTGCTGGGATACGACACAGTGGACAGCAACAGTCATTGACTTGCAAGCAAAGGGAGGATGTGAGGAATCTTAAGGTGAATTGTTGTATCTTCGGTCGGATATAGTATTCGAGGGGTGGCTATGTTGTTGTTGTTGTTGTTGTTGTTGTTGTTGTTGTTGTTGTTGTTGCTGTTGTTGTCCTCGTCATCGTCATTGTTGCTTCTGTTTTTTTCTGCTGTTGTTGTTGTTGTTGTTGTTGTAGTAGTTGTTGTTGTTGTGGTCATCGTCGTCGTCGTCGTCGTTTCTGTTTGTTGTTGTTGTTGTTGTTGTTGTTGTTGTTGTTGTTGTTGTGGTCGTCGTCGTCGTCGTTGTTGTCCTCGTCGTCGTCATTGTTGCTTCTGTTTTTTTCCTGTTGTTGTTGTTGTTTGTAAATTATCCTAACTCAAACCCGTTTTTTAGTCAACATCTAAATCTCCATATACAATTAATATTGTTTCCCAATCAGGGCTAAGGATGAGTTACCAGGACCGGGGAGAAGCGGCACCTCCTCCTGGTTGTTTGATGACTTCGAGGCGGTCTTGTAAACAATATCAATAACTAGGCAAACGCAGCATATGCGCTGTAAGATGAGCGAGATATCTCAATGAGGTATCACTTAATCAGAGTCGTTAAAGTAGTTTCATCTGTTCTACTTTATCGACTTTGGTATAATTGAAAACTCTACACACCTTGACTCCTATAAAAAAAAGGTGAATATCGAATCCGGAAAACAGTGAATCACAGCAATGGTGCTATTATTTCTATCCATTTGTTGGATAAAATTAATCCATTAAATTATTTTCTTCAGAACGGCTGGTCTGAATTGCATACAAAATTGTAATAATGTGTTTTCATTGTGTTCATATTCAGAGGATTTGTTTTTTGCTAGAGATTTTATTTTTCAAAATTTTCCATCCGACCAAATTTTATGGAGTTTTTAGAAAATTAGAGATGATATTTCTCAGAAATGGTTCAACCGATACTACCCAAAAACTAAATAGTTCCAAGTTGGATTCGTCTACGTGTACTGACAAAGTTTCATGTCAATCAGTCAAACCGTGTGACCTGTGGAGTGCTTACAAAAAAAACAACAGACAAACAAAAAAAAACGCATACAAAGCTCTATAAGAATGGAATGGAGTCTTCGCTATCGCTTATCTAACTACTGCTACTTCTGAACTATTTGAAATTAAAACAATGAACTTTGCTACCAGAACTAAAACACAACTGACATTATCTATAATGTAACCTCCAGCTGGGTATCTCTAATGAAATCCATAGAATAGCACAAACTATCTGAATATTTATGAAGAGTTTAGTTAGCTTTGTCGTGCACCTAGTTCTTATATGAAATTATCTTTTAAATGAAGAACGGCATTCTACAATTTGCATAACAATATCATTTTATGTATTTTTTCTCCTTTAATAATCATGAAAAAAAAAATTGTGAATAGTCACCGACCAACAGAATTCTTATTGTATAAATCAGAGAGGCCTATACTCGTCTCCACGAGAGATGAAGATTCCGGTCGACCGTCCCCCCTATCCCACACCACTAGCACACTAGCAGTTCAAGACTTCATCTTCAGTGGATAGTATTCTTTTTATCGGTCTGTGGAACGCTTACAAACAATAAAAACCTGAAATACATGTTTTCAAATGAATGGCAATTTTCGCTACGCTCCCACGAACATCATAATTATTTCTCGAAATTTCAACTATTTACGCAAAGTCATTTCTGCTTCATAAATCTCACCGCCTTCTGCTTCATAAATCTCACCGCCTTCTGACTCATAACGCACCAAAGCCAACAACTTGCGCCGATGCCACCTGTTAATTATCATACAGCGAGCGGCAACAAGAGTCCATGCATAATTCAGTTCTGATTTCATTAATCTAATCTAGATTTAGAATATTGTCGACCAATTAAAATGCAGTTCCGTCGCACAAAGGTGGTTAACGGCCGGCTGAGCTACCGAGACGGCACACTGCAGATGACGTCATCGGTACCACGTGACCAACAATGAATGAAGACAAAGACTGATTGAAAGACAAGAATAAACTTATCTTCTGTGACGTCACATATTGGATATGTATATCACTTAGCTGGGAAAAGGTGATGATGATTATTGTTTGCTCAACGACTCTACCAACAGCTAGCTAGCAATAACCACTATTTTTTTTTTTTTTTAATCACATCGAAACTTGATACAAAATCATTGTTCCCCAATTAAGGCTATGGATGGAAGATAGGATCGTTTGGACGGGGCACCACAAGGGCGATCTTACCACCCCATTTTGATTATTTAAAGCTAATGAACTTCAACACCAGGACTGCGCTGTGTGTGACCATAATTTTTCGCCGTAGATAAAAGTATTTCAGTATAAACACACGAATGTTGATATCTTACACTTCGAACTAAGTCTCTTGAGCAATGATCACTTCTTTCCATTGACAGCAGATGTAAAGTTTATCATTATACACAATCGACAAATTAAATTAGTGATAGGCCTATAATGTTATAATTAGGCCTATCACTCTACTAATTAATGGTCGTGGCCAATACTTCATCCAAGCATTTGCTTCGAGGACTGTGGGAAACCACGAAAAACCAAGTCAGGATGGATAAAAAAGGAGTTTGTTGGTCTTGAGCTTTTTTCCCCAACTTCTTCTCTTCTTTTCTTCTTTTCTTGTAGTGTTTGATATTTAAGCACTGTGTATTGATACCAACGTATTTGATCATAATATAAAGAAGGTGACCCAACTCCCATACTGACAGCATGGGAGACATTTGTGGTTTCTTGCGGCCAGTTCAGAGCCAAAGGTCCCGATCGCCTGTCACGGTTTAACGGATTCCCTCGTGAACTAGATGTAGATAAGAGTGACTATACGGTACCGGTGGCATTGTTGAAGTTACAAAATCTATAATTCTCGTAAAAAAACAAATGCAACAGCTGCTAACTTAGGCCTAATAATTCTATGAGCCGTTTGTAGTATTGTTGTTTTACATAGTTTGGTATAAAAGCGATAGTTGCGCTACAGGCAATCGGGACCATGGACTCGGGGTCGGAGAACTGACCCTAGAAATATTTTACTTTCAAGACCCGAGTTGGGTCACCCTCTTTATAATATTATGATAAAATAGGTTGGTATCACTACATCATGCAGCAACTACGGCTATACTTGTTTCTTCACATCGCCTAATTATTGCACGCCCCTCAAAACTGTTTTAGCCTCCTGTATGTCTCGCACTGTAATGGTAACCAAGATCTATTGGCGGCGGTGAATGATGAATGAGATGATGAGATGAAATGTTATTAATGATGCGTGTTTTAGATAGTGTGAAGAAACGATCGTGGCCTGTTGCTAAGGAACCATCCCAGTATATTTACCGACTAGATGACAGGAACACCACTAAGAACTCTTGGCGGGATGTTCGACCATGGTGGTGGTCGAACCTCGGTCTCCTGGACCTTACCGTGACTACCACTTAAAATAGCGTTCCAGGCCTGGCCAGCTCCATGAGACTTAGACTTTGATTGGTTTCTATTCACTAGTGAAACCATGGAGTTAACCAAGTAGGCCTATCATAGCAACATTTTCAGTTCATTTGCATTTCCATTGTTGTTAACACAAATTCCTAGTCCTGCTCTTGAGGTGGGCTGAAAATGAGTCACACTTTTGAGTTCTCAGAGACCGTGACTTTTTGTTATTATCTCGTATTGTCATGGTATCAAGCTATCCTAGGGAACATTATCCAATCAAAATCCTCAGTCTCTTGGAGCTAGCCACGTCTGGGACATTATTTCAAGTGGCAGTCGCGGTAAGGTTCCTGAATCACTCACTGTTCAACGTGCTAGCCACTGGTCTTACGATGTTCGACCATGGCGGAAAAAACCCCGGTCTATTGGATGACGATCCAGGATCATCACCGGGACTGCCACTTGAAATAACCTTCCAGACCTAGCTAGCTCCAAGAGACTGAGGATTTTGATTGGATAATGCTCTCTAGGAGAGATAATTACCATGACAATGCAAGATAAGAACAGAGTCACGGTCTCCTAAATAGCAAGAAATGTGACATATTTTGTAGCCCACCTCCAGAGCAGTGCTAGGATTCTGCGCTAACAACAATGGAAATACAAATGAACTGGACATGTTACCATGGTACTTAGCTCTACTAGTGGATGGAAACCAATCGAAGTGCTAGCAACTATACGCTAGCAGCTAGCCATTGATCCACCCGTTTCAGTAAGTTTCATACATGTATCTTCTCGTCTATAGGTTATGTTCCGCCTGAGCCTTCTAAACACAAAGACTGCGTGAGATTCGCGACCATCAACCGTTTCACATTCAAATATAGAACGACTTGGAGCTGTTCCATTGCGCAAGCGCCAGCGAACCACATCGCCCCTAAAGGTCACATGGCACGCTATTGTTTGTTGCATGGACCTTCTTCCAAATCACAGGTGTACCAATCATTCTTTGAATGGACAATTAAGTGATTATGTTGTATTTTTTTTTTGTTGCGTAAGAGATTTCGGTTGGTAAACTCGTTCATGGACTTTTGATTAGCTGACGTGGACTGATTGGATTGGCGGGGTAATTGTAGGCCACTTTGTTTGTCTGACTGTCTATCTGTGTTGATGTTTTATTCAATGAGCTTGTTGAAGAGGATGATGACATGAACGAAAGGGCGTGGCTTGTTGACGAGTAAGTGAAATGTACTTCACGACCTCACAAGTGATGATATCTCTTCAAAAATGTGGTTGCATGGAACTTATTAAAAGAATGGTATTTTGGCGAGAGTTCTCCAAAACAAATCAGTGAGACGTATTGTAAGATGTAGAAGGAAGACGTCTATTGTGAAAATGTTGGATGTTATAGAATGATTGAACGTGAAAGAATCCATTTTTTTCGTCAGTAGGCCTACTAAATTTCATATTTCATATTAAAATAGGCATGATGCCAACATATCTACAGAACCGTATCGAAAACGAAAAGAATAAACACAATGCGTGCACGAGACAGGCTACAGAAGAGAAATGTTTTCGTAAACAGTGCAGTGGAAAAAAATGGTCGAGTTCAATTTTTAATAATGGGATGAAAGAACACGATGAGCTTCCTAGTAACATCAGAAATGTAAGAAGTGTGGGTGGTTTTAAAATTAGGTGTATTGAATGGATCAGAAGGAAGAGATATAGTGTACAATAACTTGGGAGAGTTTGAACCATATTATCAATGTATTCCGATATGTAGGCCTATTACCTGTTATTTGTAATGTTGTATTTTGTCATTGTGTGTTGCTATGTGTATGACGTATCACTGATTTACAATAATCTTTTTGTTGTTGATGTACAAGAAAAAACTGGCTTCTTAGCTATTTAATGAATATAATAATAATAATAATAATAATAATAATTAGGAAAAAATCAATAGGCTCAGTACTAACAAATGAGGTCACCTGACTGTTGTTTCTATTCTTGGTTTTATCCTGATTTTATATAGTTTTCATCAATCCAATTTCTCACTTTTCGTTTTACCTGAATAAGGCGGAAAGTTATTGCCAGAAAATGCAAAAAAAAATATGTTTCTTTTTTGCATGTTCGTATTCAATGTGTTATCAACCAAATTTTTCAACGAATAATTGTTCCAAGTTCGAAGATTTTGTTCCCAATCGATGACACATGTTATCGAAGCTGATACACTGTTGAGAGTTTTCAATTATATCTTTCTGTCTATACTTGTTCTTATTTTCAGTTATGAAATTTAATAATTTCTATATTCGTATTGGGAGCAGATCTGTGAAACTATGAATAAATATATGAATGTTTGAAAAAGCACTACAAATTATTGAAGATGAACCCACCATCTAGAGAGAAAGAATCACCTCACAGACCATTTCTGCACATACATAATCAAAAAAGGCAGTGCAAGATTTCAAATATATCATCAATCAAGATTATCATCTCCCATATAACCTAGCTGTTGGTGGGGTCGTATAAGCAACATAAAAGTACACAAGATGATCGTATTTCAAAATACTATAACTGTAGTGAAATATTATAACAACACAGGTGGAAAAATCTAAT
This sequence comes from Brachyptera risi, assembly GCA_964007535.1. Taxonomy (NCBI): domain Eukaryota; kingdom Metazoa; phylum Arthropoda; class Insecta; order Plecoptera; family Taeniopterygidae; genus Brachyptera; species Brachyptera risi. The sequence goes on along the minus strand of OZ023335.1, from coordinate 17,052,503 downwards.
TGATACTGTGGAAAACCAGATAATTTCACCACCAATTTTAACCTCACCACGGATTGCAATCCACATATATAGCATGATTGATGATTGATGAGCGTAGCGAAGTCTCCATCATACTCTTATAGGACTTTGTCTGTGATTTTTTTTTTTTTTTGTAAGCACTCCACAGGTCGCAGGGGTTGACTGATCAACATGAGAATTTTTGTATACGAGCAAACTCATCCAATTTAGAACCGTATAGTTTTTGGAATGAATCGGTAGGACCGATTTTGAGAAAAATCATCTCAAAGTTTCTAAAAACCTCATAAGATTTGCCTGAGCGGAAAAGATTAGAACTACTTCAACGACTTTTATAGCTTATTCAGATATCAAGTTGTGTAGAATACCAGAGTCGATAAAGTAGCAAGGGTAAAATTACTTCAAGGACTTTTATACCTTATTCAGATATCTCGATCATCTTACAACGCATATTTCGCGTTTGACTAGTTAGATGAGCGTAGCGAAGTCTCCATCTAACTCTTATAGGGGTTTGCTGTGTGTTTTTTTTTTTTTGTAAGCACTCCACAGGTTGCAAGGTTTGACAGATTAAAATGAAAATTTTTGTGCATACGAGAACTCATCCAACTTGGAACTGTATAGTTTTTGGAATGAATCGGTCAGACCTATTTTGAGAAAAATCATCTCAAGGTTTCTAAAAACCCCATAAGATTTGGCTGGGTGGAAAATTTTGAAAAATAAAATCTCTCCAAACGAGATGGAATTCTTTCTGAATGTGTACACATAGATTTTACACATTAACACAATTTTGTATGCAATTCTATTCTGTTGTTTTGGAGAAAAAAAATTAAATGACACAAAAATTCATTTTTGTCAAAAAACATCTGTCCATCACCATACGATTCTCCGTTCATATTATTGATGAAATTCTCAATCATTCAAACATGACATATGTGAATGATCAATTATATTCGATACCAGTGAAAATCACTTTGTACATCACTAATTGATGAGCGTAGCGAAGTCTCCATCCCACTCTTATAGGGCTTTGTCTATGTTTTTTTTTTTTTTTTTTTTTGAAAGCACTCCACAGGTCGCAAGGGTTGACTGATCAACATGAAACTTTTTTTTGTACACGCAAACTCATCCAACTTAGAACTGTATAGTTTTTGGGATGAATCGGTCGGACCGATTATGAGGATCATCATCTCAAAGTTTCTAAAAACCCCATAAGATTTTGCTGAGCGGAAAATGTTGAAAAATAAAATCTCTCCAAATGGGATGAAATTTCCTCTAAATGTGTATACATGGTTTTTACACTATATTACGATTTTTTAAGCAATTCTGATCAGTCGTTTTGAATAAAAAAAATAAAATGACTGATAATATTCATAAAATATATCATAAAAATTGTGACAGAATTGAGTTGTCGAGATTCACTGCTTTCTAGATTCAAGAGTTGACCAACAATGAAGTATTTTTTATATGCATCAAGGTGTGTAGAATACCAGAGTCAATGAAGTGGCAAGAGTAGAACTACTTTAACGACTTAAATAGCTTATTCAGATATCAAGGTGTGTAGAATACCAGAGTCGATAAAATAGCAAGGGTAAAACTACTTCAAGGACTTTTATACCCTATTCAGATATCTCGCTCATCTTACAACGCATAATTCGCGTTTGACTAGTAACTAGTTCACACACATACACGAACTTGATCAATACTCAGAATTGAATATTCAAAATCGATATTTTCACTTTTGAAATTCAGACTTTTGAATTGAAAGATGAAATACTGAAGGTAAAAGATGAAATGAAAGTACATAAGAAGGTAAGGTTGTATAAGAAGGCGGATACCAACCAAAATAGGGCAGAATTAAATTATTGGAGAAATTACTGGATTGCGGAGAACCCGATGAAAAAAAAAGGTGAGGTTAGGTTAGGTTGGGTCAGGTTGGGTGAGGTTGGTTTGGGTCAGGTTAGGTTAGATTAGGTTGGGTTGGGTTGGGTTAGTTTAGGTTAGGTTAGGTCAAGTTGGGTCAGGTTGGGTTAGGTTAGGTTAGGTTAGGTCAAGCCAGGTCAAGTCAGATCAGGTGAGGTCAGGTCGGGTCAGGTCAGGTAAGGTCAGGTGAGGTTGGGTTAGGTTGGGTTGGATTGTTTAGGTTTAGGTTGAGTTAAGTTGGGTTGGGTTGAGTTGGGTTGGGTCGGGTTTGGTCAGGTTGGGTTGGGTCGAATGGATTGGGTTGTATTGTGTTGGGTTGTGTTGGGTTAAGTTGGGTTGGGTTGAGTTAGTTTGGTTAGGTTGAGTTGGGTTGGGTATGGTTGGGTTAGGTTGGGTTGCGTTGGGTTGGTTATGTTGGGTTCGGTTAGGTTGGGTTCGGTTGGGTTGGGTTGGGTTGGGTTGGGTTGGGTTGAGTTGGGTTGGGTTGGGTTGAGTTGGGTTGGGTTGGGTTGAGTTAGGTCAGGTTGGGTTCGGTTGGAATAGGTTGGTTCAGGTTGGGTTAAGTTGGGTTGGGTCGGGTTGGGTTAGGTTAGGTTGGGTAAGGTTGGGTTAGGTTGGGTGAGACTGGGTTAGGTTGGGTTAGGTTAGGTTAGTTTGGGTTAGGTTAGGTAAGGTTGGGTTAGGTTAGGTTAGGTTAGGTTAGGTTGGGTTAGGTTAGGTTAGGTTAGGTGAGGTTAGGTAAGGTTAGGTTAGGTTAGGTTAGGTTAGGTTAGGTTAGGTTAGGTTAGGTTAGGTCAGGTCAGGTCAGGTGAGGTTAGGTTAGGTTAGGTTAGGTTAGGTTAGGTTAGGTTAGGTTAGGTTAGGTTAGGTTAGGTTAGGTTAGGTTAGGTTAGGTTAGGTTAGGTTAGGTTAGGTCGGGTTAGGTTAGGTTAGGTTAGGTAAGGTTAGGTCAGGTTGGGTAAGGTAAGGTTAGGTTAGGTTACGTTACGTTAGGTTAGGTTGGGTCAGGTTAGGTTAGGTTAGGTTAGGTTAGGTTGGGTTAAGTTAGGTTAGGTTAGGTTAGGTTAGGTTAGGTTAGGTTAGGTTAGGTTAGGTTAGGTTAGGTTGGGTTAGGTTAGGTCAGGTTAGGTTAAGTTAGGTTAGGTTAGGTTAGGTTAGGTTAGGTTAGGTTAGGTTGGGTTAGGTTAGGTTAGGTTAGGTTAGGTTAGGTTAGGTTAGGTTGGGTTGGGATGGGTTGGGTTGTGTTAGGTTAGGTTGGGTTGGGTTGGGTTAGGTTACGTTGGGTTAGGTTAAAATAGGTTAGGTTAGGTTGGGTTAGGTTAGGTTAGGCTACGTCAGGTTAGGTTGAGTCAGGTTAGGTTAAGTTGGGTTGGGTTAGGTTAGGTTAGGTTAGGTTAGGTTAGGTAAGGTTACGATACGTTACGTTACGTCACGTTACCTTAGGTTAGGTTAGGTTAGGTTAGCTTAGCTTAGGTTAGGTTAGGTTACGTGACGTGACGTGACGTTGCGTTTCGTTACGTTACGTTACGATACGTTACGTTACGTTACGTTACGTTAGGTTAGGTTAGGTTAGGTTAGGTTAGGTTGGGTTGGGTTGGGTTGGGTTAAATATGGTTTTCCCCTTTGGAGATCGCCTTGGCGGGGTGGGGGGCACACCTTGTGCACAACATCATTCCCAGGTGCCAAACGGTCTCCACACTGATAATTGACTTCGCAAAAATTCTGGATCTCCCCCAGGGAGGTAGCATGTTGCTGATTCTGAGAAATATTATCTTTGGCTGGGCGGAAAATGTTGAAAAATATAATCTCTCCACATGGAATGAAATTTTCTTCAAATGTGTATACATGGATTTTACACATTATTACGATTTTGTAAGCAATTCTGATCAGTCGTTTTGAAGAAAAAAAATGAAATGACTGAAAATTTGACTGATATGATCTCCACCGGGAAAAACTTAACCTAACCTAACCTAACCTAACCTAACCTAACCTAACCTAACCTAACCTAACCCAACCTAACCTAACCTAACCCAACCTAACCTAACCTAACCTAACCTAACCTAACCTAACCTAACCTAACTCAACCCAACCTAACCTAACCTAACATAACCTAACCTAACCTAACCTAACCTAACCTAACTTAACCTAACCTAACCTAACCTAACCTAACCTAACCTAACCTAACCCAACCCAAATTAACCTAACCTAACCTAACCTAACCCAACCCAACCCAACCCAACCTAACCTAACCTAACCTAACCTAACCTAACCTGACTTAACCTAACCTAACCTGGCCCAACCTAACCTAACCTGACCAAACCTAACCTAACCTAACCTAACCTAACCTGACCTGATCTGACCTGACCTGACCTGACCTCAGCTAACCTAACCTAACCCAACCTAACCCAACCTAACCTAACCTAACCTAACCTAACCTAACCTAACCTAACCTAACCTAACCTAACCTAACCTAACCTAACCTAACCTAACCTAACCTAACCTAACCTAACCTAACCTAACCTAACCTAACCTAACCTAACCCAACCTAACCCAACCTAACCTAACCTAACCTAACCTAACCTAACCTAACCTAACCTAACCTAACCCAACCTAACTTAACCTAACCTATCCTACCCTAACCTAACGTAACTAACCTGACCCAACTCAACCCAACCCAACCTAACCTTACCTAACCTAACCCAACCTAACCTAACCTGACCTAACTTAACCTGACCTAACCTAACCTAACCTAACCTAACCCAACCTAACCCAACCTAACCTACCCTAACCTAACGTAATCAACCTGATCCAACCCAACTCAACCCAACCTAACCTAACCTAACCTAACCTAACCTAACCTAACCTAACCCAACCTAACCTAACCTAACCCAACCTAACCCAACCTAACCCAACCTAACCTAACCTAACTCAACCTGACCTAACCCAACCTAACTTAATTCAACCAAACCTTACCTAACCCAACCTAACTCAACCTATCCTAACCTGAACTAACCTAGCCCAACCTAAACTAACGTAACCTCACCCAACCCAACCCAACCCAACCCAACCCAACCCAACCCAACCCAACCCAACCCAACCCAACCCAACCCAACCCAACCCAACCCAACCCAACCCAACCCAACCCAACCCAACTCAACCCAACCCAACCCAATTGAACCCAATCCAACCCAATCCAACCCAACCCAATCCAACCCAACACAACCCAACCCAACCTTACTCAACCCAAACCAACCCAACCCAACCCAACCCAACCCAACTCAACCCAACCCAACCCAACCCAACCCAACCCAACTCAACCCAACTCAACTCAACCCAACCCATCCCAACCCAACCCAACCCAACTCAACCCAACCCAACCCAACTCAACCCAACTCAACTCAACCCAACCCAACCCAACTCAACCCAACCTAACCCAACCCAACCCAACCCAACCCAACCCAACCCAACCCAACCCAACCCAACCCATCTTAACCCAACCCAACACAACACAACTCAACCCAACCCACTCCAACCCAACCCAACCCAACCCAACCCAACTCAACCCTACTCAACTCAACCCAACGCAATAAAACTCAACCCAACCCAACTTAACCCAACTGAACTCAACCCAACCCAACCCAACCCAACCCAACCCAACCCAACCCAACCCAACCCAACCCAACCCAACCCAACCCATCTCAACCCAACCCAACCCAACTCAACCCAACACAACACAACACAACTCAACCCAACCCACCCCAACCCAACCCAACCCAACCCAACCCAACCCAACTCAACCCTACTTAACTCAACCCAACGCAATAAAACTCAACCCAACCCAACCCAACCCAACTGAACTCAACCCAACTCAACCCAACCCAACCCAAACCAACACAACTCAACCCAACCCATTCAACCCAACCCAACCCAACCCAACCAAACCCGACTCAACCCAACTCAACCAAACCCGACTCAACCCAACTCAACCCAACTCGACCCAACCCAACCTAATTCAACCCTATACAACCCAACCCAACCCAACTCAACCCTACTCAACCTTTTTTTTTTTTTTTTTTTTTTTTATAGATGGAGAACGCATTTACGCGCACTGAGATGGCGGCCGTTAGCACGTTAGCACATCTCAGTAGTGTGGGACTCACGGATACCGTCATACCCACTAAACTCCATCTTTGCTCTCCCGTCCTCGGAACCGCCGGTCAAGGCATTACTTCAAAGACGGGGAGGTCCTTCTAGGCGACCTTCAAGGGTGCCTTGACTGGTAGTAGCAATTGGGGAACTGCTGCGTACCTGACCTCACCTGATCCGAATCGACCTGGCTTGACCCACCCTAACCTAACCTAACCCAACCTGACCTTTTTTTTATAGATGGAGAACGCATTTACGCGCACTGAAAGGCGGCATCCGCTCGCTCATGTCAGTAGTGTGGGACTCATCGGATACCAATCATACCCACTAATTTCCATCTTGCTCCACCCGCCTTTGGAACCGCCGTTGGGCATTACTTCAAAGACGGAGCGGTCTTCTCCGGCGACCTATCAAGGCTGCCTGGTCTGGTAATAGCAGTTGGGGAACTGCACCGTCGCATCCATTGCGAGGCGGCCATGCGCCATCACAAAGTTGCTATAGAGGTTCTCTCTGTCAAGGGATTCACCTCTCCGCTCATAGGCTCTCAGCACCAGGGCCTCCAGCTGCTCAGTATCGGTGGGCAGGTTCGCGCATCTCAGCTGTAATCTATCCACCGCCTCCGGCACTGGGAAGCAGATCTTATTCCCTTTTGGGAGCTGGAGCCTTGTGATGTTCCGCCAAGCCGTCGTCAAGTTCCCCACCTCCTCGATTCGAGATAGCTTGTACATCTCCTCGAGGTCTTTGTAGGTTTCCGTTTGGTCTATCGCAGCGGCCGATTCCTCCTCCCGAAACGTGGCCTCTTCCTCGGCCTTCTTCGGTTTCTTCCTGAAAAGCGTGGATCCTCTGATCCACAGCTTCCTTGTCCATGTGGTCGTCGTCTCCTCGGATGGATCGGCCGTCTGCTCTTCCTTGCTCTTTCTCACTCTCTCCAGCCACGTGTCTACTCGTGCCGCATCCCGTTGGGCTTTCCTGAGACTCTTCTTCTTTCTCGTAGGGTCTTCGTCGATGTCTTTCCTAGGGTGCTCTGCCATCTTGGATTGAATCGTCTTTTTCCCTCTCCGACAGGACAGCTCTCACATACTCATGTATGGTCTTCCATCCGGCCTCGGACTCGGTCATCAGGGCAACCACCGAGTCTGGTGACAGTTGCCGGTCAACGGCTCTCTCCGCTGTCCGCCGTAAGTCCTCCCACCGCGAACACTCATAAACCGCATGGCCGGGACCATCCTCCTCTCCGCAATGGTCGCACAGGGTGTCCGTCGTTTTCCCAATGCGGGTCAGGTAAGTCTTGAAACTGCCATGGCCTGTCAGGAACTGGGTCAGGAAATACTCCGTTTTCCCCCCTTCCTTTCCAGCCATGCCCTGATGTTCGGGATGAGCCTTCGCGTCCACTGTCCTGTCGTGGAGGCATCCCATAGGTCCTGCCACCTCCTCAAGACCTGCTCCTCTATGTCCTTCCTATGGCGCACCCCCTCCTGGTACACCCTACAACGACTCTCTATCATGAGTGCCGCTGGAGGATACTCCGCGATAACGCACAGGGCGCTCGAAGATGCAGTCCTGTACGCTTGGGTGACCCTGATGTTGATCACCCTCTGCACCTTCTCTATTTTGGCTCGGTGGCAGGCTCGCCTCGTCACTTCTTCCCATGCCGGGCAGGCATACAGAACTACCGAGTACACAGCTGACACCAGAACTCGGCTCGTCCTCTGCTCCGGGCTCCTCTTGTTCGGCATCAAACTCATGAGTTTCCTCATGGCCCGGGTGGCTTCCGCGACGGTCTGTCCCAAGTGAGACGACAGCGATAGGTTTCTATTGAGGAATACCCCTAAGTACCTCAACTCCTCCTTCGTCGTTATCGTCGTTCCCCGCGCTCGGAACGTGGCCGTCCGCACCTTCCTCCTGCCCCTAGCTATGATGGCCTCGGTCTTGTGGGCGGCCATCGTGATTCCCATGCGTGCCGCCTTCTCAAGAATGCTTTCGAGAGCCAGGCTTTCATGCTCCTCCAGGGCCGTCCTGCTATCCGCTGTAACGACTGCTATGAGGTCGTCCGCATATCCTACCAAGCTGGTATGTGGGATATCAGCCCTCAGCATCTCGTCGTAGAAGCAGTTCCACAGCGTGGGCCCCAGAATAGAGCCTTGCGGCACCCCGCAGGTCACATCCAACCGCTGCCCCGGGCCCACCTCCAGCTTCCTTTCCGAAAGGTAGCTCCGCACGATGTTGAGTATGCGCGAGCTTATCCCCATGCGAACAAGGGCTGTCATGATACCAGGCCAGGGTGCAGAGTTGAACGCGAACCCAACCTGACCTAACTTGACCTAACCTAACCTAACCTAACCCAACCTTTTTTTTTCATCGGATTCTCCGCAATCCAGTAATTTCTCCAATAATTTAATTCTGCCCTATTTTGGTTGGTATCCGCCTCCTTATACAACCAGACCTTCTTATGTACCTTCATTTCATCTTTTACCTCCAGTATTTCATCTTTCAATTCAAAAGTCTGAATTTCAAAAGTGAAAATATTGATTTTGAATATTCAATTAAAAGTATTGATCAAGTTCGTGTATGTGTGTGAACTTGTTATTAGTGATGTACAAAGTGATTTTCACTGGTATCAAATATAATTGATCATTCACATATTGTCATGTTTGAATGATTGAGAATTTCATCAATTAAATGAACGGAGAATCGTGTGGTGATGGACAGATGTATTTGATAAAATTGAATTTTTGTGTCTCTTGATTTTTTTCTCCGAAACAGCTAGATAGAATTGCTTACAAAATTGTGATAATGTGTAAAATCTATGTGTACACATTCAGAGAAAATTCCATCTCGTTTGGAGAGATTTTATTTTTCAACATTTTTCGCCCGGCCAAATCTCATGAGGTTTTCAGAAACTTTGAGATGATTATTCTCGAAATCGGTCCTGACGATTCATTCCAAAAACTATACAGTTCCAAGTTGGATGAGTTTCCGTATACACAAAAAGTTTCATGTTAATCTGTCAAACCTTGCAACCTGTGGAGTGCTTACAAAAAAAAAAAAAAAACCCAGACAAACCCCTATAAGAGTGGGATGGAGACTTCGCTACGCTCATCTAACTAGTCAAACGCGAAATATGCGTTGTAAAATGAGCGAGATATATGAATGAGGTATAAAAGTATTCGAAGTAGTTCTACCCTTGCTACTTTATCGACTCTGGTATTCTACTCACCTTGATATCTGAATAAGCTATAAAAGTCGTTAAAGTAGTTCTACTCTTGCCACTTCATTGACTCTGGTATTCTACACACCTTGACGCATATGAAAAATACTTCATCGTTGGTCAACTCCTGAATCTAGAAAGCAGTGAATCTCGACAACTTAATTCTGTCACAATTTTCATGATATATTTTATGAATATTATCAGTCATTTTATTTTTTTCATCCAAAACGACTGATCAGAATTGCTTACAAAATCGTAATAATGTGTAAAATCCATGTATACACATTCAGAGAAAATTTCTCTCCATTTGGAGAGATTTTATTTTTTCAACATTTTCCGCCCAGCCAAATCTTATGGGGTTCTTAGAAATTTCGAGATATTTCTCAAGAATATTATTCAAAATATTTCTCAAAATCGGTTCAACCGATTCATCCCGAAAACTTTACAGTTCTAAGTTGGATAAGTTTCCGTGTGCAAAAAAAGTTTCATGTCGATCAGTCAAACCCTGCAACCTGTGGAGTGCTTACAAAAAAAAAAAAAAAAGAACCACACAGACAAACCCCTATAAGAGTGGGATGGAGACTTCGCTACGCTCATCTAACTAGTCAAACGCGAAATATGCGATGTGGGATGAGCGAGATATCTGAATAAGGTATAAAAGTCGTTGATGTGGTTCCACCCTTGCTACTTTATCGACTCTGGTATTCTACACACCTTGATATCTGGATAAGCTCTAGAAGTAGTTAAAGTAGTTCTAATCTTGCCACTTTATTGACTATGGTATTCTACACACCTTGACGCATATACAAAATACTTTTAATTGTTGGTCAACTCTTGAATCTAGAAAGCAGTGAATCTCAACAACTTAATTCTGTCACTATTTGTATGATATATATTCCATGAATATAATCGGTTATTTTTTTTTCTTCACTACGGCTAATTGGAATTGCATACAACAGCGTGAAAATGTGTAAAATTCATGTATACACATTTGGAGAAAATTTCATCCCATTTGGAGAGAATTTATTTTTCAACATTTTCCGCCCAGCCAAATCTTATGGGGTTTTTAGAAATTTTAGATGATTTTTCTCAAAATCGGTCGAACTGATTCATTCCAAAAACTATACAGTTATAGGTTGTATGAATTTCCGTACACAAAAAAAGTTTCATGTGGATCAGTCAACCCCTGCGACCTGAGGAGTGCTTGAAAAAAAAAAACACACACACAGACAAACCCCTATAAGAGTGGAATGGAGACTTCGCTACGCTCATCTAATTATTACGATTCTGTATGCAATTCTGATCAGTCGTTTTGAAGAAAAAAAAATGAAAACAACCTGATAATATTCATCAAATATATCAAACAAATTGTGACAGAATTAAGTTGTTGAGATTCACTGCTTTATAGATTCAAGAGTCGACCAACAATGAAGTATTTTAAATATTCGTCAAGGTGTGTAGAATACCAGAGTCAATGAAGTGACAAGAGTAGAACTTCTTTATCGACTTTCATAGCTTATTCAGATATCAAGGTGTGTAAAATACCAGAGTCGATAAAATAGCAAGGGTAAAACTACTTCAAGGACTTTTATACCTTATTTAGATATCTCGCTCATCTTACAACGCATATTTCGCGTTTGATTAGTGTAAGCAATTCGAATCAGCCGTTTCGAAGAAAAAAAAAATATCTATTTTTATTCATCAAATGAAGTGGAA